>JBBMOI010000013.1:13892500-14192500 GCA_038088405.1 Porites divaricata
GAGTAAAGCGCGATATAGTTTAAAAGCATCTCAAATTCACTTTATAAGCGACGTTTTCGTAGCCGTCGTCGTCGTTGTTGCTTAAGTTTCTTTAACCTGATCTTGATGTTCCTTATAATCTTACCATTAACGAGTCATTTCACAAGTAGGTCAGCGGAAAATGATGGTCCGGTGAGCGTAGTACTGAATGTGACTGTTTTTGACAGAGAGTGATCATTGTTACTTCTGCCTGTGTTTAATGTGCAATCAATACGAGATATTTATCTATACAGTTACATCGTCCAGACATTGCTTAGGTTTTGATGGTAAATCTTACAACGCTGGTGATGTTTGGAAACCCACACCTAACAGCCAGTGTTCGTGCTCTGCAGAATTATTTATCCAATGTTCCTCGAGTTTTGTCTTCACATTACTGCCTTTAAAACCAACCACTGTATTCAGAGTTTGTCGAGACAACGAGCAGCGTATTCGTAATCCTGGAGATGAATGGTTAAACGATCCAACGACAAAGTGCACCTGTTCTCGCGATAAATTCGTCCTTTGTGCCATTCTAAAGGAGCCAGTTTGTATGGATAGCAGTGGTAAGATAAAAAAATACCAAGAGACGTGGTTCAAGAACGACTGCATTAAGTGCGCATGTATAAATGGCAGTATTAACTGCACCAGATATGAGGTCAATGTCACCTATGGTTTGTTTGAAGTGAAGACTTATCCAGTATGCGAGCGGTGTTTGCATACCTTTGAAAATGATTCATCTGAAGATTGTAAAGGTAAAGAAAGTAACGATCATTCGAAAACGTTTAGATAAGCAATTTAAAGGGAAACCCCAATGACGTGGAAGAAGTGTCGATCATTATAAAAAAATGTTAATTAAAAGCATTTTCTATTAAAGCATACATACTATTTTCCTTTACATTTTTCATGCCATTAGGGATGTCACATGATTAACTGAATGTCAAGTACATTATTACTGTGGCCTTTAAAATACATTGTACTGTCTCTTGACTGCACATGTAAAAAAATGAAGCCGAACTTGTTTTCGCGGTAAAACGCGCCATTAGAAACTCTTCTCGACGTCTTAGAAAAAAAGAAATTTTAAAAATAAACTATAATTTTGCAAATATTTTAAACAGAATACCTACAGTGCTTAAGTAAAATTTGTAATGATATAACTAGGGATCCTTTGATTTATCTGAAAGGTCCCTAACAGTTCCAACTATGTAGAAAGCGTTAATACCGTCCTTTATGCTTTGACAACTCCCTTCCTTAATTTAAGAGCTTCTTTCCATTTTTTCCTAAAGCTTTTTTGGGGATTGCCAGTCAACAAATGCGGAGCCCAGCGATGTTTAAATGCTTCACTGGATATCATTTTATCTGGGACAGTCATAGGTGCAACGGAATCTTTGAATGTCCGGACGGATCTGACGAAACAGGCTGCGAAGATGGTAAGAGATTCTAAAACCATTTTTAAAAAGATCAAGGTGATCTGTGACGTCATTGCGGGGGCCTGGGGAAAGAAATTTTAATGCCGTATCCCATAAACCAACGCGCGCACCAATTCAATTCAATTCAATCTGTTCCCGTCAGCTTTGGTTTATGGGATACGGCATTAAAACTTCTTTCCCCAGGTCCCCGCAGTGACGTCACAGATCACCTGGATCGTGTTATAGGACATACCTTTACCACTCTCAGAACTAGTCTTGCAAGTCATCAACTAAAGCAAAAATCAATTGCCGCATTTGAAGATCCATGTTTTTGAATATATCAAAATTTGTTAATTGACTATTCAATGCTTAAATAGAGCGGCTAGGAAAAGATGAATTCGGTTAGCAAGACGGTTGAATATTATCCACTTAAGATGGCTGGACCCAGTATTTTTGTAGGTGCACCTTCCATCTTTTAATGTCTTACACTTAAACAAATTGATCTTTATTGTAAAAAACTGTATAACAAATTTATTACAAATGAGGTGCGGTTACACACACCATGGTAAAAGGCACTTCCCATGGTAAAAAATGCCGCAGTTTGGTTTAGTTTACCCTCCGTAGTCACATTTTCAAGTGTCGAGTCATACATGTATGTCGATGATACCAAGGTTTACCTTTCGTTCTCATCCAAGAACATTGACTCCTGCCTGACTAAAGTCACCGAAGATCTTCGTCTCATCGCCGCCTGGTGCTGTACTAATAAGCTACTCATCAATCCTAGTAAAACCAAACTTATTTTGTTTGGAATGCGACAGCTATTTTAAAGTAAAATACCGGATGTCAGAGTTCCTTTTCTTGGCCAAAACCTAAGCTCTCGTACCCTTAGTCAAAGATCTGGGTATCATACTAGACTCGAATCTTACATTCAATTAACATGTAAATACATTGACTTCGTCCCTTATGGCTATTCTGTGTCAGATAAGCAAAGTTAGGCATCTATTTTCCAAATCCGTACTCTTCACCATTTTGAATTGCTTGGTTTTTAGTAAGCTCTTTTATTGTTCTGCTGTATGGTCTGGCACTTTTAAGAAGAACATTCATAAACTTCAACTTGCACAAAATTTTGCTGCTCGCGTTTTAACTAACACTAGGAAGTTCGACCATATCTCACCAGTCCTGCGGGAACTGGGTTGGTTCTCTGTTAAACATCTGCTGTTTGTACGTGATGTTACACAGTTGTACAAAATAGCCACAGCACAACGCTCCTTTCACTATCGATCTATCAACACTTGGAACTCGCTAATGGCAAGCACAAGAAATATTAAAACGCTCAGTAACTTTATAAGCGTGGTGCAGAATTGGAGCTATGTCACACCTTGAGTATTTTTAAGTCAATGATAAGTATATGTATATGTATGTAGTATATACGATATGTTATCGTAGCTATTTTTAATTTAATTTTATTCTTATTTTTTTCCATTTATTATTAGTCGAGCGTGCTTTGAGCAGAGCGAGACTCTTAAAATGCAGTCGTTTTTTTTTTGTCGGACCTAGTTTGTAGGCCCCGCGTTCCTAGCGAAGACCGTGGAAACTGGGGATAAGAATCGTGACGACTTTCATTGTATGGAAATGAGTCTCGTGATGAGCATGTGGTTTATTTTGGGGGATGACTGGAATAACGCGCAATTTTTATCACGTTTTAGAGCTTTTCTTCCATGTAAGAAATCAGAGTTTATCTTTTTCGTTAAAACAGGTTACGTTTCATGCTTATGTGACATAGTAAGCCGATAAAATCGTAAGTGCAAAACAAACATAATAAAAAGTAAAACTGTAAACACGTGCTCTTTCTGATCTTATGGTAATTTGGTTCTGACCTTCACGTGCGAAAAAACGTGACAGAAAGAATGGTTTTGCAACACGTGTTCCGGGTCATGGTAGCGCAGAATCTGGGGATGAAAATCGACACGATGCTTTCAATCTCTGTGAACACTTCGAAAAACAACGTACCATTGTCCGAATGTTATGTTTTGAGACGAAAAATTTGCAAAGATTAATGGATTATACGGTGATCTCGCTCACAAATCCACACACCATTCGTGGTAGAGCCACACTAAAAGATGTCGAGCGTTTTGGGAATGGGTCGTTCCACGAATTCTGTCGTTTGAAAGCGTTGATAACTTTGAAAGAAGTGAATACATCAGATGTTGAAACAAGGAAGAATGTTCATGAGCAGAACTTCGATGATGAGGTAAAAAACAACAAGCAACGTTAATTTATCTCTCCCGTTCAACGGAGAGGAAATGTACGAGCAGACGGTGATTTAAATAAAAGAAGGATTTACGATTTAAGCGAGCTATTTTGTGCCCCACAAGTTCGGTACAATAATGAGCGTACACTTTATTTTAGACAATGATTCAAATGACGCACCATACACAGGATCCAGAGGAGATGTGTTTATTAGAATATCAAAACCCGTCGAAAACCTGAGAAAATGGGTTATTTTAATCGCGTTACAGTTTCGTCACACATTCTATAAACCGACTAACCTGTACACCGCAACAGATGATGACGGAAATGACGTAGTAAAGTAAATGTGTTCAAGATTAGAGCAATAAAAGGAGATGGTAAGCCAACACGACTTTTACCTCATGCCAAAATGCTGCTCGTTTCAATAAAGTTTTTTTCGTTCGCTGAGTAGGTTATGCTCTGGAACGTTCTACATTTTCACTGAGTAAATGTGATTTTACCTGCATGTTTCACACTGAGAGATCATTACACACATATCGATTTACTGTGGTTATTAGAAGGAAGGAGCGTTGCGTGACGACACTAAAAAACGACTGTGTAGCACACTCTTTTGAAGCGTGATCGTGAAGCTTTTTATTACGCCTAAATAAGGGTTCCAATTTTCTCTAAAGTGCCTTCTAGATCTGAATAACTAAGCGATTTTCTTTAGTCCATGAATGTAATGTTTTTGTGCAATGCTGTATCACGTTAAGCCCAACTCATTAGTTTTGTTTGGAGAATCTTAAATTATTACGGGTAGTGATTTACAGGTCGTGTGTACTGTTGCAATAAAACGTAATACTGAGTAGAGCGGAGGTACAAGGCAACTGTGATATCATCACGACTGAGCCATTCTTCGGTGGTCCCAACAATCTTACCTCTAGCGTCTTTGCCTGTGCGTTTTGCGACTCAGTACTGGGAAGCCTTTACACAAGCGAAACCTCCTTAAGACATCGAAGACTGTTGACATGTGCACAACAAATCTCCAGTCTTGGAAGATCTTAACTTCACTTAAAACTCTGTTGCCTTCACATAGATCTCTAAGATCTTTTAAAACTCCCTCCGCAGCTGATGTTTTGATTCTCGAATTAGCAGCGGTCTGTTGCTTTTGCGTTTCCGGTCTCATTCACTTCCGTCACCGAGAAATGCGGTTCACAGCGAACTAAGTCACGTGGTACAAGTATCCTCCCTGGGCGACGGTCTTCCGTCACCCTTCGGACGACCTGCTGTGCACCAACGAGGATATAGCTTGCGGTTATTGATTTTCAAAATACCGAACAACAAAGTCGATCTGGATTAGTTACAAAGCAAAGAAATCCTTTACGGTAGATTCATAAAGATCCCATTGGGCTAATTAATCGCGCTAAGCGACAGCTATAAACATTTATCGAGGTGAGACGTTACATAAGTAATTCATTTATTCACACGCAACTCCTCTGGACCCTGTGCAGTAGGTCGAAAGCATAATTCAACTTTTTCATTTGCTGTAGCCCAAGCTTTTTTGACCCCTAAAAGAGACTATGTTACTGAAAACACAGACAATACACATATTTTTATATTTTTGCACGTGCAACCCTAAACGAGATCTTCACAGCTAAATATAATAGCGTTTTGCCCAGAACACCGTAAGTGAGACCAAAATCCGAAATTTACACCCCTAAGCAAGACGACGAGCATCCCCAGCCCTTTTATATGCGGAGCCCCACCCCCTCCGAATGACGAACGCTCGCGCTCTATTCGCCTCCTCACTGCTTATCGTATCTACAAGCACGCGAGACTCAACGCTACTTAGAGCGTTCTTGTTAATAATTAGATTTGTAAATTAGTCTCTTTTTTCTCTTTCTTCTTTCCTTTTTCCATTTTATAAATTAAATCGGAAGAGCCAAATAGTGGAGATTTAATAAAGATACTGTACTGTACCGTGGTAACATGTGGTGTACCTACAGAAATACTTGGGCGAGCTAAGATGTCTTTTTCTTCACAGGTCTTCATTTTTGACCAATAAGCTGAGCCATCTATAAATAATAATACTTGTTGGTCCGAATTCCTTTGTAATAAATAGTGTTCTTTTGCCACCCTTTGTCTTAGAATTGTGTAAAGATGAACAAGGCGGAACATATCTTATCAAAAACAGAAAATTTGGCTGGCGTGTCTCTCCCTGTTTAAGTTGTCACTGTTCAAGAGGCTTACTGAACTGCAAGAAAACTTTAGAAGTGAACTTTCCAGGATACTACCGGGATATTTATGTGATCCAGGAAAACTGCACGCAACCTACTTGCAAAGTTTCACAGTTTCTTCGAAACAAAAAGGACGAGTGTAAAGGTATTTTTAATTTAATTTAAAGCATTCAAAGAAATCCCCATTTTATTTCTTATATAATTTGTGCTTCAGTTTAACATTTAAGTACATACCAAAGTAACTATAAGCATTTTATGCTGTGTTATCCATTTAGCTTGTGACTGGGTAGTCGATGTTTATTTTACGGTTTGTCTATATAATATTTATGTAATTAAATAATTTTTTCTCTTCTTTTTTTCAAACTATGGCTAATAGCGCTACAATTATGTACGTACCCCTTTAAAAACTGCGTTCAAGCTATGGCCATTCTTTTGCATGCTTATAGAATTCGAACGAACTCAGTTTGGTTAGAATATTCCTAACAAATTCCACGTTGAAAAAAGACTAAACAATATTGATGACTTATGGTATTTAGCTGTGGAAATTTTCCAAAACAACGGACTACTATTTGCGGGACAAACGTGGAACTTCAGCGGGTGCGCCTTCCATTTTCCTGGACCCAACGATGAAGTAGGAAGGATTTGCCCGCCAATGGTCAGACCAGTATGTTATGTATACAATGGAGGAGTTTGCTGTGCGTCATATTGTCCAGGTAGATATTTTCACCTGATTGAAAAAAACGTTCTCGCTTAAAAAGTATAAATTATGAACGATGGGACATAACGGATTTGTGGGTAGAACTTTATTAGCATTGCAAATTTAACGTTTTTTGCAGAAAAGTTTACATTATCACAGCTTTTCGCGATGAGTGCATTTCAAAAAAGATCTAAAAGTTTCCATTTTTATTGCCGGTAAGCTCACAACTTCACCTATGCAGAGCACATCTGAGATCTCTGCCTACAGTAAAAGAGCTTAGCCATATTGGTAACGCACACTTGATAATCTTAAGATATGACCTAAGAGCATTCTTGGAAGACATAAAAGACAACGGCATGATAGAACGATTTTCGTATGACCTTGAAAAAAGGTTTCGGTAAGTGTTCGTTATTTGTTTCATCAGCCAATGGATGAAAAGATGAAAACATGACCTCTTCGTTTTCCCGCCAAAGAAACCCTAATATGGAGAAGGCATTGCTCGATTAGCCAATCGTGTTGTAGTATGACGTCAAAGCGAACTATCGGTGGATTTCTAGAAAGTTCTCGGGCATGAAGTTTTTTCACCTGAGCATTCGCTTAACCAACCAAAAGCCACGCGCGTTTGTTTGTCCGTTCGATAAACCAATCAAATCGCTCTATTTCCGTTCGTTTGTCGTTTCTGTTTTGTTCGCGCCCTTTCATTTCAAGGTCATACGAAAATCGCTCTAAAGTACTCTAGGGATTTGCAGCCGCACGAGCAGCTCGTAATAATGTCAACTTTTGTTGAAAGAACTTTGAATTTGCTTTGCAAACAAACGTATAGCTATAAATCCTTGAAGCCTCATAGTTCACGGTTTATTTGAAGAGAAAACGTTTTTTCAATTAGGTATAAAGCTTTTGCAAATTTGCTTTGTAAAGCCAAAAGGGTCGGCTTGCATAAGACATTTTCAGATTACGGGAACTCGTAAGTATTGTTTTAACACTAGTTAATAAAAGTAGATTGAGTTTGATCGTGCGGGTGAACGTAGTCCTGAATAGGACTGTTGTTGTTGACAGTGACTGACGTTTCGCCAACCTGTGCAGTAGTCATCTTCAGAGTCAAAATGAGTTGTATCACGTCAGTTGATGGTATTAAACTCTGGTTATTGACCTGATTGGTCAATTAAGTCGCGACGGTATTGGTCGTAAGCCGTAATGTTATTGGCTATGAAGACTCGTAATGTAATTGGTGCGTTTCGATCCATCTATTGTCACGCTGCAGGAGATAAAAGTCCTTCGCGTGGGGGCCAACTACCGAAACCGGAAATGAGAAGCAAAGGAATTTGAGAAAGCCTAGTCAATAACAAGAGTTTAATACCATCACTTAGCTTTTCCAGCCCCTGATGAAGACTAGTTTTGTCTAGTCGAAATATTGGGCAAATAAATTTGTAAACCTTAGCTGTCCGGTCGGCCTTGCCTTCAATTTTGAGTTTAATACCATCAACTGACGTGATACAATTCATTTTGATTCTGAAAATGACTAGCGCACAGATTTTCGAAACGTCGGTGACTGTCAACAACAAAAGTGAGTCCTATTCCCGACTACGTTCTCCCGGATGATCAAATTCAACCTACTTTTGAAATGACCTTTGGGTTCAAACCTTTCACAGTTTTATAAGTTAATAAGTTAATACCTATAAGAGTTCTCTTATCTTGAGAGCGTTTTATGCAACCGAGCAACATTTGTTCAGGGAATGCTGTGAGGTGATCATAGGTCATAACACGGCACAACGTGTGTTGAGAGAATGTGGTGAGATGATAGAATGCTGTACGAAAATGGGTGAAAATGTAAATATATTCCATCCCTCCTATCTATGAATATGCCTGTTTTTTTTTTGTTTTTTTTTTCACGCATGCAACTCCGATTGGCTGAGAGGAACAGGCTAAATAGCTCCTCTGAGTTCCTTAACTTTGCTTGCGTAATTGGCCTCAATTCCCAATAATTTTTAGTCTCTCTTTTTTTACGATAACTTGGTTTTGAACTTTTGTTGGTCTTGCCACGTATAATGAGCAAAATTACTCAGCTACTTGCAGAGGGAATCGAATTACAATGTTGGATGCCAGTGCTTATTGATTGAAAAAGATACGGGAGTTCTGTTTTATCTTGTCAGTTTGATTCGGAACACGTATGTCCCCATCAACTCTCCAACAACTTAAGTATTGACAAGTCTTTATTTGTTTAGTATTGGAGGAAGTTTCAAAGCAAATGAGAGGAAATCTGTCATTTTGCCCCAATAGCCATCAGCTGGTATCCTCAGATATCGACGATGAATGTAAACTCACCTATTGTTTTCGTAATTATTCCATGATAAGCTGCAAAACAGGTAAGAAATGTATGTAAAACACAAAGAACTAGTCTAACGTCGCCTTAATATCAGGAGTGCAGGCTGTCATGAAGCTAAGCTGGCTTGAAACTAATTAAGTCACTAAACACTATTCATGGAAACGTATAGTCGGCATAGACACGTGGTTTAAAATCTCTCACTCTTTAATTTATAAAGAATAAGTCCAATTCGGTCTGTATTAACAAAATACGCAGTCGTCCAATAAGTTTAATCACGAGTATGATTACAGACCGAATTGGAAGACATAAAGTTCTTTTACTAGTTAATCATAACAATAACAAAATTTTTGATAATTTAAGCCTTTTAAAATTAAAACACAAAATATTCGCGATTTTTTGCAAGCAGTGAAAAGCAAAACCATTCAAGTGCACGCGCGATAGCGTGTCCTGTCCAATTACTTAGGCATGACGCCATCAGTGCTGACAAGGACAGCTGGCAGCCAATCAGATTTGAGAATTTTACATTTTGCACATGCCATCTTTGACACAATCTTAACTTGTCAACATCTTTTACTAGTTTGTAGTTTTGTGGCTTGCTCGCCTGCGCATGCTGGTCTTTCTTTTGACTGATCACAACACAATAAACATTCGTTTTTTTTTCATGTGATCATAGTTTTCTCGGTTTACAAGCGTTAAATGAATTCAGAATTCGTTTGTTCACTTGTTTATCTCACGGGTCCTCTTTAAGCCATAACATGTCAAGATGAAGAGCTGAACAAGTATTTTGAAGGAGCCACTTGGTCTGTTGGTACCTGTATTCAGTGTTCCTGTCAAAGTGGCCTTATCAAATGCACAAGAACAATATCAGTATTATCGTCAAAGAATTTTGAGGGAAGGATAACCGAGCACTGTAACCAGACAGAGTGTAATGTGGTGCGTTATGTGCAAGAAAACAAAGCCAAATGCAGAGGTATAGCTACCTTCTAAAAAAATATTAGTAGTAATAATGGAAATTTGGGATATTGAGGGAGATATTGATGATGATGATGATGAGAGCAATAAAAGTGAAAATTGTAATGATAATCATGATGATGGTGATGCTGATGGTGATGATGATGATGATGATGATGATGATAATAATAATAATAATAATAATAATAATTAAAATAAACGAGTCAATATTACAAGAGGGACTCTAAAAATCAAAAATCCCTACCAGACTAACCATCAACCAGAAACGTAAATTCTTACCACCAACAACACCTACACTTATCAACTGCCATAAAGGATGCTTTTTCTGCCTTCACTGAATCTCATATACCCTACCTAAACTGCCGAATTGTTTGAAAATTCAGCCATCCCTTCCGCCCGATGGAGTACTGAAATGAGAATTACCCCGCTTTTTGATACTCATAGGAAAATGTTTTGTTTTAGTTCATCTTTCAGTTTCTATTCGAGGTAAAGGTGAAGGTTGGTGGGAGAAAAGCCTAGTGATAATTGAACTTGTCATGCCACAAGTGCACGGGCCATTTTCAGTTTCTCGCGTTTAAGCAGTAATGGATCAACAGCGGTAGCTGCAATAATTGTTTATAAATAAACACATATTTTTATAGCTTGTAGATGGAATAGCAAAGTCTTTTATGGCGACGATCACTGGAATGAGGACGGTGTAGACTTTTATTGTCTTAAACACCCCAGCCTTGAGATGACTAGGCCTGGTTGCTATTTAGGGAAAAGAAGAGCTACGGTTTGCACAGGAGCTATAAGAGGTTAGGAAAAATCCCCTGCGTAAAGTATTTCGGCTATTTACCAGTGTGTGACATCACATTTACGTTGTGCTGTCCGAAGCTGACTAAGAGAAAAAGGCAAGTCATCGAAGTTCAAGGAAGCTACGAGACTTATTACACAGCAACTGGCTTACTGATGTTGTCAAAATTACATGGAGCGACAAAGGCTAGACAGCTGATATAACCTTGCGTGAAATATTTTAAGTCTGTTTTGAAATTTTTCATATCGTTGATTTTTCAGGTTTGAATAATCTCCATTTAATAGCCAAAGGCGAGTTATTCTTGTGTGACAGCGGTGACGAGATAGTATGGGGCGAGGAAAGATGTGATCTAAGAAACGACTGCTATGATTTCTCTGATGAGAAGAACTGTTCTAACCGTAAGTCACGACTTTAAAACTCATTTTAGCAAGAACTTAATAACATTGCATGGTCAGTAAATGAGGTTCACTCAAACAAAAAAATCTGTTGCAACAAAAATTATCCTTCTGGAAGTAAGGCAATTACGACCGGGCTAATTTTAATCCTTGGGGCCGAATCTGCTCTCTTTCACAACTTGAAAATAACAATTTATGGTTATACATAGCTAGCGAAAATGGTGTACCAAAGAGTTGTTTCACTAGATGCTCAGACGTCAATATTCCGAAAGACGGCCATCTTGGATTTCGGTAAAAAATATCATACACTGTAGGTTTATCAATATATGGTAGCAGGTGTCGCTTTTGCGTTATTGCTAATTAAAATATTTTTCCCGCAGATTAAGTGAAATTTGATATATTCATTTTCCAGCAGTAAAAGTCGAAAGGTTTGAATGGTCAGCGTAGCTAAGGCGTTTACCCCCCTTATAGAATGCTATTAATTCCATCTCATTCCGCTTTATTATTTTAGTTGAAGGGTCTTAAGAGACCTGCGTGTAGGGAAAATCGTCTGGCCAAAAATCTCTCTTTTACACATGCGTACATTTTACCCGTTTCAGATTTCTGTCAGTCGGAGAAAAAGTTTGGTGTGCAGTGGCCTCGTACAAAGACTGGCGAGGAAATAACAGTAGAATGCTCATTAGCTGACTCAATTTTTACAGGTATAATTAAGCTACATGTATTGATAGACCTTTGTCATTTCACCGCTGGCGCTATACTTGGTTTTTACCTCTCTCTTGCATTGTCCCACCCATTTTATAGGACGTATTCAAAGTTATATTACCTCTTTAAACTGTACCATTCTATAAATTTTAATGTAGTCATTCATATAATCATTTCCTGATCTTTGTTAATCTTAATTTCTATTGCTTTTTCGGCTACTGTATAGAGCAAAGAGATAACATTTTGCCGTGTGGTTCTTCACTTGTTGATTAGAAAAAACCTAAAAAGCAGTAAGAAAAAATAAGTGGGTATCGAGCGAGCGAGGTGGTCCTCTCCACTGATCCGTAAGTGAAGAGAAAAAGGTATAACGACATAAAATAGGATACACTTGTTACATGTATGCACTAATAACATAAACGCACACAGGAAAGACAGAATACAGTCGCTAATCATTAGCACTCAAACGTTCTTAATTTATAGGCGCATTTAGCAGTAAGTGCGGAACTAATTGGAGTCTTGGAACAACTTGGTTTCACAAAATCACGTGTCTTTGTGAACGAAAAGCCTTGGTGGATTATTTCAGACAAAAGGTAGGACGTTACTACCGTTGTTTTACATAATAGAATGGGTGTGTTCAATTATATTAATAAGGACTGAGAAAAGTCAGTCCCTCACAAACAAAGAAACACCTGGCATTCACTAATTACACCATCCTGCTAATACACTGTATAAGACTCTTTCGTGGAGACTTCTCGAATTTGCAACGGACGGCATTAGAGGTTTGGTTTTTTAATTTTTGGTGTACTTCATGACCGGATTCTCCACCAATCGTAAGGGCCTTTTTGGGAAGTTGTAAATAAAGGATAATTGGTTTGTGATTTCTGGTGTACTTGATGACCGGGTTCTCTACCAGTCATAAAGGTCCATTTTGGGAAAGTTAACAACATTAACAAGAAAACAACAATAAGCTTTATTTGCATGACTATAACAAAGTATATTTACAACATGAAAGTTGTAGTAAATAATGGACAGTTGTCAGGCTGAATATTAGGTGCTATAAGTTTAGAGCTGTCACCAGTAATGTTTCGGCAACTCAGTATCTTAACTTAACAAAGCCAGGCAATCAGCAGATAACATTCTAGGCATATTTTCTTGCTTCCCATTTCGTACCTTAAAGGCACTTTTAACCAGGACCGTAAGCGGCAAACGGGCATGGACACGGCAATGTATCCGCGATCGCCATACAAAAGGGAGGACAACTACTCGGAGCAAATTTGCCTTCAGTAAATGTACAAGCTGTAGAACTATCTTAAGTGTTTTCTCAAGAACCTTCCTCAGAAAAGGAAACATCGTTTTGTGGGTATTATTTTTGTGATCAGGAATGACTTTTTTGCCTCTTGCTGGCTATGGTACTTCAGTGCATCTGATGTACGATACACAGCATTACTGAACAATGTGGGGTGACCTCTAATCAACCTGTCATATTTATTTCTTGCACTTTAAGATTTGAGCTTTTTGCTTAACAGCCGTTTATTTCAGTATGGCTAGTTGATTGGCTGAGTCATTTTAGAGGACGGGGACGTTTACTATGGGCGCTTTTAATTCGCCGTGTCCCGGAATAACGGTCAATAATATCATTTGGTTACATATCTCGTTCAACATATCATAATTAGCCAACTGGATGTTACTTTTACTTTAATACTGTAATTCCGCCAGATTTGTAGATGTGGCGATAAAATGAATGGCTGAATAAGCGATTTCTGGGGTTTATTCCATTTATTTTTCTTGCCGAATGCTGTTAAACAAACACGCCCACATGCACTGGCTTAGTTTCAAAAGCCAAGAATAATTATATTCTTTTGGTGCAATCTTTTTTTTTCTACAGATTCAGAGAACTAATACAACAAATATAGTGAATACATCCACAGAATTTGTGAATTCGAATCAAAGATTCAACAACAAAGACGTTTTACTTGAGATGATAACTGATCTGTTTGCTTCTGTAAGAAGAGTTATTTCTCCAATTACAAGACGTAATTCGGATAAGGCCGTACAACTTTGCGAGGTAAGAAATTAGAGAAAACTTTAAGGAGCTGGAACTTAAGGTAAGTATCTTGTCTTCTTCATTTAGTTTGCGAAACTTTGACCTTTAATATTTATAGAATCAGACACAAAGAAGACAGCAACAAAGATAGAGGAAAAATTATTGGAGAAATTACAGCCAAAAACAGCAACAATAAATAAATCAACGTTAACTTACAACAAAAGCCACTATGGCGAAGCTGTTGTATCTCGACTAAAATTAATTTTTTCTGAAGCAATTTATTAATAGATAACTAAAGCAAATCAATATTGTTGAATTTTTTGAAGTAGAAACATTTCCTTTACGATCCCTTATTATTCATTTTTTGTCTTATTCAAAATTAAGCTATCGCTGTCCAAAAATCTACAGCTTCTCTTTTGGAGAAATAAACGTAAAAAATACCAGGATAAATCAACCTATGAGATTAGATCAATCTAGGAAGACCTGATGATCCTGTAATAAGTTAAAAATAATATCCCATAATGATAGTCGCCACCTACGTGGCACTTATCTTATCTCCTGCTGATATCAACCAACCGTCCCTCAAGTTTTAAAAACATGTCTTAAAAAATAGGATGGAAAAAAATTAGAGAGAACAAGTAGGTGGCATCCACCTCCCTGCCACATTATTTTTCTGATTTTTTTTCTTTTCACGGGAATTCTAGTCAAAGTATGTTCAAATTATGAGCAACTACCCTTTTCTTTTACATAAAAAGTTCCCACGACGTGAAGATCTTAATTTTTAGGCAGATCGTAGACGAAAGGCCACATGACTTTTAGGATTTGAACTTTTTCTCAATCAAAATGGTCCACTTGAAAATATTTATGCCTCTTACTCAACTTCATTTATGGCCACATACAACCAAAACGATTCTTTCACTTTTTTAACTCAGTCTGAATTCTCCATGGCTCTTATTTACTCTGCAGCAAATCATAAGACTGTTGCTTGACGATGGTTCTTTTTATGTAAGTCAGTATGACCGGACTGCGTTTTGTCAGCAGCCTAATTTGGTAAGCTTTCTTTGTTTTCAACATGTTTCTTACCTTTATGCGTAAACTTTATAAAAGATTGAAACTTTACGCTTTTTTCGCTTTTCAAACTCTTCAGCGATGTCTTAATCAAAAGACTGTCTCTTGGTTTTCCAGCCGAAAATTAAGGTTGTCGAAATATTAGTCACTGTGAGGTACATTCAGCGCTTGAAAAATTTAAAGTAGTTCACAAGGAACTGTACATTCACTCCTTCATTTTCCAACTTATGAAATACCTTCTGAATTCAACCAATTACAGGCTCAAGCAAGGTATAACCTTATTAGCAAAGTCTTGGAATTTCTCCGTACAGCTCCAAACGACACTCAAGCTTACGCCATGGGTTTAACTAATGTGCCAAGAGGCATGATAAACAATCTTGAGTAAGTGTTAAAAACAATAAGCTGACCAGAGTTATAGTGCAATTTTGTGAAGAAAATAGGTGACTAATAGCGGACTGCGCGCGTGAGCCGAGCCCAGTAGCTAAGAAAATTTGGTTATCTATCCATCCGAGCAATAGGCCCTTTGCAGGTAGCCATTCACGTGGTACAAAACCGCCGTACTGGTGAGCAAAAGTCGCACTAGGACAAGACAAACAAAAGGCATACATAATTATTAAATGGTAATTTCCTTTGTTTGTCTTGTCCCAGTGCGACTTTTGCTCACCAGTACGGCGGTTTTGTACCACGTTAACAGCTACCTGCAAAGGGCCTATTTTGGTAGTCACCCGACCGTACATCCGTCCGACAAACCGTCCGCACCATAGGGTAACCAATGTGAGATCTCTCACTTTCAAAACAGGTTATCCACTGACCAATATCACATGACCGTATCGCGGACTCAGGTGTCGGCCCATCGAGGTTGAGTGTTTTTTTTTTTAAAGTTACTACATGTATTGTTTAACTCATCGCAGGCTCAATTCAAAGTGGATTTCTTTACAACGGTTACAGGTTTATTGTTTGAAGTAAATCTTAGAGCTATTAGTGGGAGCTTTACCTTTTACCTTGAGTAGGATATATATTATCCACCCAATACGTATAAGTATGCGTACCAAGTAAATACTAACACTGTCAGATTTATCCACTGGATATTGTTGGCCATCTTTTGAACAAGGGCCTGGCTTGAATATTTTCATTTGGAATTCATCTATAACTCATATATACGATAAAGTATTGTCACTTTATACGCTATACTTAAGTTCGATAAAAGATCACAGGCCGACGTTTTGGCATTGCAGGCTACCGTCATGGTGACAAAAATGATAAGTTTAGAATTAAGTCGTTATTTACAGTCGTCTGCAAATAATTTGAGTCTATTTTCGCGTCTAAAGATGTGGGATTTTAGCACAAACAGAATGGTGCAAAAACAAACAAACTAACCAACAAAAAATACTCGCGTTAATTATTTAGGTATTAAAAGGGCAATTAAAAATCACATTAGAAATAAAAACCTAGGCTACGTCCACACGAAAATGGATATTTTTGAACCGCAGACGTTTTACATGAATTAGCCTTCTGTCCACATGAAACCAGTGAATCCGGACACCGAAACCGAATTTTGTTTTGAAAATGCACTCCAGAGCGAATTTAGACACCCGTCCACACGAAACCAGATAAAAAATATGCGATTTCAAACATGTCTTGATTCTGGTGGACGCGGCCTTAACATAATGAAATAAAAATGAAGGTCTCATTCTCACGAATCCGGACATTTTTTGAAACCGCATATTTTTCTACCCGGATTCGTGTGGACGAGGCCCCAAATCACTCTAGAGAACTGTTTTGGTGAGCGAATTCACTCGGTTTCGTGAGGAAGGAAGGTCGAATCATGTAAAAAAGTATGTGGTTTCAAAAATATCCGGATTCGTGTGGACGTGGCCTAAAGCAAGCAATTGCCATGTTCAAGATCTTTAGAATAACTTGTCAGAAATAATCAACTGATGCATGTTTTTACAACGTATATTAGCGTCAGAGAATTGATTCCGCCTTCAGTTGGAGCCATGACATAACAATTATAAATTGGTCAACTGAATACTCTATTATTCTATTAATTCTTCTGGGTGAGTAGAGAGGAAAATAAGTATAAACAAAACAAAACAAACAAAAAAAAGAAACAATCAAGAAAAAGACATGAAGCAAAAGACCCCTGTCATTTTCGTACTGGTGGTCTCCCTGTGTACAATCGAATTGAAAATCAATCACTTCTCACTCATGGACTTTGAAATTTGGTAAGCGCTTGTTTCCATATCTCAAACCGCCCTCTCCCTTTTCACTTACACTCACATGAAATTTCAAAGTTTCTTGACTCAGAGACTTAGTTTCTGCCCAACAATGTTGTCAAAGTGCAAGTCTCTTCAATTTTAAAGGAAAAAAGAAAGATTATAAGTACGGGCAGGATTCGATCCCGGAGTGCTAGCCGCAGTCTCCTGTCCTAATCACTAGGCCACCAATCATTCGCTGCGGGACATTGGTTTGAATTAAGTACTACAGCGAAAACCCTAACCCTAAATAGAATCTAACCATTAACCCTAATCAGTATGGTCAGTGCTTAACCCTAATCAGTATTTTCGGTGCATAACCCTAATCACTATTGTCAGGGCTCACTCATATGTATGAAATTACTTCTTGTAGGCATCACAAGGTATCCAAGGGCGGTTTGAGATATGGAAACAAGTGTTTACCTTGAAATTTGTCATCTAACGTCACTTACCTGCAAGAATAAGCATGGGGCCGGAACTTATTAATAATACACAGGGAATCTTAATTAATAAGTCAAGGAACCATGATAAACTCATTAATTATTTAGCATGCACATTGGTTTGATTCAAAAGTCTTTGTGATACGGTAAGCTTAATTTATTTAGCCACTAGAATTTTTAGCTAACGTTATTCTTTTCATATTAATCGTACGCTTTTTGTTATATTTTCAAATACAGGTTCGTTTGGCAATTGGCAAATTTTGGAGTGAAATACGTTCCCCCCAAAGTATTCATTAAAAGAACAAAGCTCATTATGCAGTTAAATAGCGCGCCATTGATTACACATGAGGCTGTTAAAAGTTCGTCTGCAAGTTCTTTAAACCCGACGCCAACTGTCTTTAACTTTTCGACTGAGATCTCTCAAAAGTACAACACTACAAGAAAGGAGGTAATACTGAATAATCAGAAAGGCTTTAAAGGTTGGAATGACTCATTACTGCATCATTTCTAAGAACGTGTGTCAGAATCCGCTTTGTTTATTCCTTTCACATTTAAATATGGTAACCCAGCTAGATAATTAAATAACTTTAGCTCTAATTTGTAGAAGAAGACAAACTCATGAAGGGTTCTGGTAGTAGTAGCAGGAGAGACGTCATCGACCAAAAAGCAAACACACAAATTGCAAGCATTCCTTTTTTCAGGCAACGCCTGCTGTTTGCGTATTTTGTCTTTATGTCTTTTTCCTCATAGATTCATTAAACTAGACATCGCCCAAGCTAAGTGCTAAGAAACAGCAATTTTGTTTGATGTGAGCAGAACGCAACTTTGAATTACGTCATTTGTGTACAGCAGCACCATTTCGATAACGCCAAGGTTCAATCAAGGTGAACCAGATGATGGTCAAAAGCACGGACTCATTTTAGTTCAGCGAGGGAATAAAACATGGAGCTGTTTTTCGATGCGGGTCTTATTACTCATGTTCTTTAGATATTAGGCAATTATGTCGATAGCATGGTTATTTACTGTTTTTATGACCCTTAGAACTTCTTTTCAAAATATTTCCAAAACCTTCGTATAGAAATTGTTCAACTTTGCCATGATCAAGGCAGCTTAGGGAGGTATAAGCTTCCTTAAGCGATTTCGGAGAAATACAAAGACAAGTAAAAACGCAATGGTGCATTGCGTTGTCAAGGCAACTCCGATGTCAATAAAACATAGATCATAACAAATTTCATCATCATACAAGACAGCTTAATTGTTTACGTAGAAAATGCTCAAACTTGGGAGTTGTCCTCCCTGAAAAATTCAGTCTCGCCACCTCTCAAACATGTTAAAGCATGGCCTGAGTCTAATTTGCATATAATCTTATAATGATCATAACTTTGTGAAAATTTATCAGAACCTTCCAAAATTTGGCAACCTTCCTGTAAGGTAGGAAATCAGATATCTGTGTCACGTGACCACTTATGGTCGAGTCCAGGGAAGAAAAGAAAACTAAAAATGGGGTGCCGAGATGCCATACAGTGTATATTAAATACGGTATTTTTGTTATTGTATCATCATTTCTCGCTTGAATCTGGCCGGAATGGTTGACTCCCGTTTTTATTTAACTAGTAATTAAGCAAAATAGGTCGCGTGACACTTCTTGTAAATTCTTTCCGTTCCGGCCACGGAAAAAATTCTTACGGTAAAACAAACATTTACACATGGTTCAAACTTTGTTGTAATTAACCATTCGTACCCCATTTTGAATTTCTTTCTGAATATCATCATGAGGTCACGTTTCACGGGACTACATCAATTCAACCTTGATTAATTCAAAGGCCACTTAGCTCTTTGCTCTGATAAAATACGTCATTATATGATCTTATAGGAATGAAACATACGTCATCATAAACTGTATATCAGGTAATTAAGTAGTTTTAATTTGCTGTATTGTTTGTTCTTTAATACTGGAAGAAGTTATAGTGCTAAAATCGTATTTTTGATGTCACTATTATTATAGCCAACGGAGCCCTCTATTAAAGAAATAAAAGCTATCCTCGCGGCCAACAACTGCCCACACATAGATTATGACCAGGTAATGTTTTTTCAAGAAATGACGTACGAAATCTATTCACTTGTCACCGCAAATAAGGCCAAATGTTCTGCTATACTTTATCGGAAATAACTGTCTATGGCCTTTGTTAAGTGGAGGGTGATGGGGGTGTGTATTGGAAAGTTTTGTATCCCCTGTTTGATATCATGGATTTTTTCAAACAGGAATCAAATCAAATTTTGTTAAATACTTAAAGATAAGCGAAATACGTTTAACTCGACGTTTCGATTTCACCATAACATTGTTATCAAGTGACAAAGATAAAACTAAAAACTGACCAAATATACACCTATTTCGGAAAACATGATATATGATCCTTTGTTTTATAGCCTACAGTGCACTATGGTAAACCCTTTTGTAGCAGGAAGTTTAGACTTGTTCACGTTCGTTATAATATAGGAGACCATTTAAAAAAAATTGTTGGAAAGAGTTGTAATTACCTGTGAGAATGCGTTCAAGGCGTTCAACTCTAATGGCTGCGAAAATTCTTAAGCATGAGCAAGTTGAAGAATTTTAGTTTTAACATCTCACAGTAAGAAATTAGAAGCCCCTTCTTCTTTTTGCTGCCTGATTAAGCTGCGTTTTTGGGCCAGTTTCAAAAAATTGCCTCAAAAATAAATAAGCGCGTAATGTTAAGTTATTTATAGTTCAACATGTACAACAGCCTTGAATTTTGTTTTTGATAACTCCAGCTAAAATTCCCACGTACCCGAGCACAGCAAACTCTTTGCATATTACCACAGAGCAAATCCTTAACTCAAATCACTGTCTTAAAAAGCCTAGGAATGGGATAACATATATTAAGTGTTTTGAGATACTTTGTCTGAATGTTCTCCTGACATAGCATAGAAGCGTAAGTAGCGTTTGCTGTCTAGGTTTCTAGGCTCGTCGTAGGCACATAATTTACTTGCTCCCATAATGCACCGCGGACTATAAAACATGGATCGTGCATTATGCATCATTTTTCACCGAAGCAACCTTAATTGAAATAGGTGTATACGGTTTAAAGTGAAAACATAAAGAACAAAAGTAATATGTCAAATTAGAGTTACGGTCAAATAACGTAGCGATTATGTAGCAAAATTTTACAGATACTTTGCCCCATGAAACTAAACTGAAGGATTCTGGTAGTTGTAGTAAGATGAAGTCATCATGAAATTGTAATTGCGAATTTATTGTTGTTTTTCAGGAAAAAGACGTGTTTAAAATACAAAAACCTGCTGCCACTAACAAACACTACCAAGTCCAAAGGGACCTAGAGTTGGTTCTTCTTGGAGTATCCGTTGTTGCAGTGATCCTGTCTCTCATAATATTTACCATGATAAGGTAACCTAACGGACTTAAACTGAAAAATGCGTCTCCTGTGTGTTTAATAGTCATCTTCACTAAGGTTACTTTGCACTTGATAGTTTTGAAGTATTCATTGTCCTTACGAAAATGATTCTTAAAAATGAGCAACCCTCTATAGCCAACGAATACGGTCGCTTTTCATCGCTAAAAGGAAGCAAGAGGAAGAATCCGTTGAAAGCACTGTGCAAAAAATAGGGCTACTTACCATTTTATTTTATTCATTCTATAGGGTTAAAAGCACCGAGAGAATTTTCGTTCACAAGAATCTTCTCTTTTCTCTTGGACTTGGTAACCTCGTATATATTTTGGATATCGCCTTATTTTCTACAAGGATGGATCATATTGTAAGCTGTCTTAAGTATATATGGTTTAAGTTCCTAAAGTTTACAAGCTATGCTTTAGATTAGTTGTCCCCTTTCGATCTTATCAATAATGTAAAGCACAGTTAAAACTCTTCACAACCGCATTCTTGTCCATTGGAGACGAATTAGAGCTCTGCAGCTCGCAGTCATGCAGGTTTTGTAAACTGTAACTTTTAAAAGGTGGCCCAGACCTATTTATATGCTCGTTGGTCATGTTAATTTGTGAAAAAAAGTATAAAAAGGAGGTTTTGTATTTTAGGCCCTTTGTTGCTTTGTTACCGTGATTCAGCACTATCTTCACACATCTCTGTTTACCTGGATGCTGGTGGAAGGAATCAATCTTTACATTAAGCTGGTCAAAGTCTTCTCAGTCAGGAAACAGTATCTGTCTTACCTGATAATGGGATGGGGTTCGTATCTTTATATTTTTACGATCAGACCAGATATGACATGTGTCAGTTAAATACGAGATCCTTTGATCAGACAAGTAATTTTGACTGTACAGACCTTCAAAGTATATTTAACAGAAAATGGTTTTATTGTCATAATTTAAGGAATACCAGCAGTCATCGTTGGCTTGGTGGCTGCTATTCGCCCTTCTTCTTATAACATGGGGAAAAGTTTCTATAAGAACATTACATGCGGATCATTGAAAATTGCCTCGAAGATCGAAAGAACCAGGTACACTTACACTACGTTGACAACCTTACTGTAACGGTAGTTCAATACCATTATAGTAATAAATCATTTTTGGCCATCTCATTATTCTCAATCATCATCGTTATCATGATCATCATCATCGTCACCAACATCATCGACATCGTGATAAATATCATCAACAACTACAACTCAAACACGACATGATCGTTATAATCCTGCAAGCATCATCATCTTAAATGTTATTAGCTCGCTTATATATTATTCCTGTTTTTACAGATGCTGGATAAACGGCAGTCAGTGGATTTACCAGGGTCCAGTTTTAGCAATTCTCCTGGTGAGCGCCAATGATTTCATAAGACATTCACGCAGCCCTTACCCAAGTTTGAGGGTGAAATTTGAATGATGCATGGGCTAAGAATTAAACCCGTAGCCCTCCAACTAAACGGAAACACATTGTAGTTCAAATTGGAATTTGTGGGTTTTGGAAGACAGAGGAAATTCAAAATACCCGAAGGGAAACCTCTCGAAGAATACAAAAAAAAAAAACAAAACAACAATAACAACAACAAAATCAGCCCAGGGCCTCGTATGGTGTCCAACCCGGGGAATAAAACCAGGCCTCATTGGTGGAAGGCGGGGACTCTCACAACTACACCAGCCCTGGTGCTCCTTCTCTTTGGGTCAGGAAGTCTAAGCTTACCACATATGCTGCATACTCAAAAGTGGATTTCCTACACCGAATTAGGAAACCAGCTTTGGGTTTCGAGGCCTGACAGCCACTTCAATATGTAGTATAAGACGATGGATGTTAGAGTTGAAAATTTTTAATTCTCGCAGATAACATGGATGAAGGTGCAACACAAATCGAGAAGTGTGTCATTTGAAAATGTTATTGCTCATTGAAACAAAATTCATCTTTTGATTCACAGCAGTTTCCCTTCAAGCTTATCCAGTGCTGTTTAATTACTGCATGGCGACTTCTCGGGATTTCATTTTAGCCCCTTTTCACCGGCAGTTCAACGACATTATTTTTTACATTGCAGATAAACTTGATTCTGTTCTTGATCATTTTGAGAGTTGTATTTGGTACAATATCCAGCAAATATGGCAAGCATAAAATAGACGCTGCAAGGTAAGTTTACTTGTACTGTGATAAGAAGGCTCGATACTAAATTATTTCTACTATTCCCGTAGGTTTATTTACAACTACGGAAAATAGCCAGTGAGGCCACTTGAAAGATGTGTAATTTATATTAGCATGCTTTTAAAAAAAATCGTGACTGTCTCTTTATAGGAGAGGCATAAGAAGTACTGTTGCCCTGCTTCCCCTTCTTGGGGTCACGTGGTTGTTGGGATTCTTTGTTGATTTCCACGATTCCGTGAAGTATGCTTTTATTTTGGTGAACTCTTTAATAGTAAGTACCGGTACAGCTCGATGGATTAGTTTGAATTATTGGTGTATCTGTCCCGTTAGGACCCTGGCACACATACCCTAGAGTAGATCACGTTCAGCTGCTTTTACTTTGAAGTCCTTTTTTAGAGAAATAGAAATATCATGACTTCTGCTAACCGATAAGACTCGGACTAATGCTCAAGTGATAAAGATGTGAAGAAAGCTTCTTTCCCAAAAACTAGAGGCTGAGAATTTTTGTTGAGAGTTTGAAAACAGAAGTCCCCTTGCCATATGTGCTGACTCGATCAGTATTTGTTTTTGTTCATAGGGACTTGTTTTTTGCATCTTTCATTGTGTTTTGGATGACCAGGTAAGAGGAGATAGACCACGAGACATGGTAAATTCTCAGCCTTTTGTTAGTTTTCCTATACAACAGGTGAGCGAATATCAGTTAATAACAGTTGAAATTGCATGACCAACTACAGTGGAACCTCAATATAACGAACCTCTATATAACGAACCTCAATATAACGAACCTCAATATAACGAACCTCCATATAACGAACCTCAATATAACGAACCTCTATATAACGAACCTCAATATAACGAACCTCAATATAACGAAGTCCTTGGCATAAAGAACAATTTTCTTTACCCCGGTAATAGTAATAGTAATATAGTGATATAACGAAACCTTGATAAAGCGAACAAATTTTGCCAGTCTCCTGGCCCTTCGTTGAATCGAGGTTACACTTTATATATACATGTTTATCACTCGACTATTTCTGCTCCAGGTTAGAGAGGCTCTGCGAGCTCGTAAAGCCCGTAGAAGAAAACAGTCAGACCAGAAAACAGGAACAACGCCCGCCTCCAATCCAACGACACCAATTGCCGAGAGAAAATTCAAGTTTGTATTTTCTGGTAAGGAAGAAAGTATAAAGAAGAAGAAAAAAATGAAAATAAAAGAAAGAAAAAATAAGACGAGAAATAATTAGAGAAATCAGTTGAATGATTTCATTTATTATTTATCAATGCATTCCTACATTTAACGTTTTCTCGATGACTGCAGTGAGTATAAACACACACGTAAATAATAGAGAGTTAGTTGAGGCCTTTATGACAAAGACTGCTTTAAAACGGTTCTCTAAAACATGCCTCAAAAGAGCCTAAAAATGAGGGTATAAGTTTCAAAAGAAACAGTACTGTGTTGCTACCTCGATCGTTGGGGAGTGGAAAAAAAAAAACTTAACTTTATCAATGAAGAAAAACTAGTTCAATAAAACCCATAAGAAAAAGATTCAAAAGCTGAGATTCGGAGCTCCAGCAGCTCAGCCGCGAGCAAGCAGACACGAGTCGAGATAATTCGCATGTACCTCTGAGTTGAAAGAGAGACAACATACTAAAATTCGTTGCTGTTATTCTGCAGAAAACAGCAATGGAAAAGAGGATTTGATTATAGAGTAATGACGGAAGGACAAGATGAGTCCAGGATTTGAAATTGTGTCATGCAGTTCAAACCTCGATAGTGACAAGATTATAAGTATATTAATTAACAGTTTTTTTAATTTACAGCGAATTTCGTAGTATCGCGCTGCGATTTTTGCAAACTTCAACGGCGTTTTGGGTTTTTCTGTTCTGTCAATCATTTTAGTGAATGCGGGGTTAATGAAATTCACAATTTAACGTTCTCGCCCAGCCTGGCTGAGGTTCTGAGAATGACTCTAGAAGGAAATTACGATAGTGAGTGAATTTTCTTGTCGAAAGAAGAAGGCGCGGTAGACGCTTGCAAGTAACAAGTCAGAATAAGAAAAACTATAAAAATCTGCGAAGAAAACTTTTAAAACTAGTCGATTATTGCCAGAAACAGAACGAAAAAAAAAAATTGCAAAAAGCACACCTCGATATAACGAATTTCGCTGTAAGTGGCAGTATAGATAACGTTTTAGCTACAGAATGGTGGACGGGACTACCGTCTGTTAATTAAATGGTAATCGAAATGTGTTTCATATTAGGTTTGAGGAAGAAAAACTGATTCAGTATCTTTTTCAGGCAAACGGCTTGGGATTTAGAATTCTATTCACCTTAAAGCAGTTCAGAGTTTTTCTAGTTAATGCTAAAAGTAATCACCCAAAACTAAAGAATGAAGGCCTTCGTTATTTGTGGTATACATCGAAAAGGGTACATTTAGACGTTTTCTTGTCAACTGGCTTTTGTAGAGTACGTCCGCTGTTTTGAGGGCCCACAGGGCATGCCTGCGCAAAGACATTTACCCGGAGAAGGGAGCCATTTCTGCTTGGCTACGAAACGCCTATGAAGTAGACCTTATTCAGAAAACAAAAGCATGTGGAAGTAGATTATTATATGAGCAAAAATACATGCAGTTATTATTGTTATACGCTATGCATATTAACAGACAGAGCGTACACTTCAAAATACGTATTACAAACTTGCATTGGCTTAACTAAAGCTGATACATAACAGCTAAATATAAATAATCGGTCGCTTTCTATGCTATCATAATCATATGCTAATTAGTATTAAAAAAGCAATGAAACGAAAGATACTTTGATTTTTGTGTTGTGATCTTTCTGTAGTGAAGAAATAAAGAAAAAAAATATGCACAAATGAAGGGTTAAAACCCAGACAAACAGGTGGCAATTTCCTTAGAAAAACATTAACACTAATGCAAATGTCAAAATCAGACATTTTGTCTTAAGGACTTGAGTTTTACTAGAATCACTTTTGACTGGACCTCCCCTTGTCACGTGCTTAACACATGTCCCTTGTTTGCTGTCACTTAAACACAAGGCGTGATCCATCACGTGGAAGATGTACCGCTGTTCCACCACACCATGAAATAAGTAGGCTCCAGGACCGTCCGCGTATATACCTGAAGTAGTGCAACGGAAAATTAGGTAATGACCAGATGAAAAGAAGAAAATTGCCAAGAAAGAATTATAATTTTGCATTTTGCCCGCTATTTTCCTTCAAGCTTTAAAGGTAATGAAGACTTAATGTTCATTAACCATTGCTCCTCATGTAAGGGAATCCAAGACAGTCTTTGACTCTGGACACCACGCCATGGATTACGGATTCCAGGTACTCAGTGGATTCCAGTCTTTGTCAGTGGAAATTAAATTCTGGATTCTAATCCTTAGTACGATTCCGGATTCCTTGAGCTGTTTTCCGGATTTCACAAGCAAAAATTTCACGGATTCCGGAATCCAGATTCCGTTACATGGGGTGGGGGGAGGAAAATACAACACAAAGTAATACATGGTTGCCTGACCAGTAGCTCAAACTCAAGATCAAGAAACGAGTGGCAATAAATAATTCATAGCGACCCTTTTTGCCTAAAAACGGTACTGGCTGAACGCACCAAACAAACAAACAGCTTGAATGTATAAGCGAGGAAGTTTTAAAACCTACAGACCTATTTGTGGAAATGATTTTCAGGTATAAGGACAAAATACACGGCTGTCAAGTAAAGCGAATAACATCCCTTTAAAACTAGCGAATACACTGCAGAGGATTCAGATTCATTCAAGGTCCATCGGGCCACGATTTAAATAAAGTATTCATGTACGGACGTTTCCATCAGAAATAAAGGTAGCGTCTTAATGTCCTCTTTGTCATGATTGCCAGGACTGTTTAAACTAAGAACGTGATTTAGCTACGCCTAAGGGTGGAGCTCTCGTTTACATACTTATATTCACTTCAAACGGTAAACCACTGCAAGGAAATTCATAAGTCTAAGTCAAGATAGCAATGATGTTTTTCGAATTGCCCCTGTCAAACATATAATTATATGAAACCTTATTTGACCTATTTTTTTTTTTTGCTCAGTTTCTTAGAAATTTAATAGGAGTTTAAGACCACTAAAACACTTACCTACGTCTTCAATTCCATGAGTTTCCTTGTACCTCATTACCGTGGCTTGTTGAAGGAAGTCATTCTTACCTGTATCAAACACTGTGAGATTTTCTCTGCTACCATTAACCCCTCCAAGTCCATTGGCATACCCTAGAGTGGTGAATGGTTTTTCTCATCACTGCCAAGGTGTGGTTTGTTATCGTAAATGTCCGTTACCACACCAAAGATCAGATTTCCTAGTTTTGGGTAGCCACCAACAGTAAATACGTGTGACTGGTCAGCGGTTGCAATAATAAGCGTGTAATCTCTGTGTGGGAAAATGATCTAATTTTAAAGCTCGCCAACAACTAACACGTACACGTTATTTGGTTAGGGAGAAGTAGAAACCGGCTGCTTCTTTCGTTTTTGCGCAAGAATCTCATTAACTTCCTCAGGGTTAAATAGACGCCAATGATTATATAGCTGTTTGTCTCTATCTCATGAATAAAATGCGTTGTAATCCCATGTACTATTTTGCGGTGGTTAAACATGCAACGATGACGTCCTCGGCGTTAACGTATTCCTGCGCAAGTTAATGAGATTCCTGCCCAAAAAAGGAGTAAACTATACTACTTTAGAGACTAGCGAGCAAGGAGACAAACAATGATAAAACAAGACGCAACATGAACTCAATACCTAAACTACCTAAAACAGAAACAAGTAGCTTTAAAGTGAAAGAAATTCATGTTTCATAACAACCTTGAAAAGTTGTCTGTCAAGTTTGTTCACATTCGTGAATGCGCAAGTTTTCAGAAAGCAGCCGTACAAACAAAACAACAAAATCAACATCGAATATGAGATTGGAGGCATCATGTGAACCTACCCGTACCGACCATGCTGGCGGCCTTATCAACGGCTTTTGCCATCGCAACAGCATCATTTATGGTACGTACTGCTTTTCCAGCGTGGTGACGTGATCCACATGAGCAGCTAAATAAAAATGAGATAAACAGTTAAATATATTTAACAATTATTCGCCAAAGGCGAAGTTAATATTGTTGAATAATCCCCAAGATGAGAATGAGGTGAATAATTGTTTTAGTATTCACACGAAGTCATCTCCACAGAATCAGAAAGGAAACCATTAAAAAATGATTAGTTTGATTGACGGGTGAATTCATGCGTCAGCACGAGGCCGTAAACAGTGGATGCACAAAAGTTAGATCTTTACAGTATCTTCAAACATGGCAAATGATAGTTTTGATCTTTTTGTATCGATTTTTGTAAGCTTTAGCATCAACCGTTTAAAAGGAAACGCCGAAACTTTAAATTGCTACCCAATTCTGAGAAGAAAAGTAGAGCCTTATTTGTTTCTGTCAACTCACCGTGAATGAGAAAGTTTTTTTTTGTCGCTTCTTCCAATGTTATCAACAGCGGCTACGATCAAGGTCAGCGTTGTTTACCTGCAGTGTTCTTTGCCTTGTTAATTTGCTGTCACGTACAATGTTCGAAAATATTTGCCTTCCTTTCTCCAAAAATTAACATCTATTTATAGGCAAGATTGGTCTTGCGAGAAAATCCCGAAATCACAAAACAGTGACATTAAAGCAGCCTCGTTTTCCTCTCTGGTGGTAAACATAGCTTCGAGCGTACAAAAAGTCAGCTACAGTAAACCACTTCACAATAAATTACGCTGTTTAAACACCATGAAGTCTTTTCTCACCTTCAAAGACATCAACACTTGGATATTCTTGTATTTTCAAAAAGTTTTTACTATGAAACTTTTGCAAAACACCCATTTCACGACAGCGATTTTGTTCTGCTTCATATTCACCGCCTAGCGCAGTGAATATTTAACAATTATTCCACGAGCCCGAATGGGCTCTGACTCAATAGCCCATGAGGCCGATCTATTGACTCAGAGGCCATGAGAGCGAAAGGAATAATTGTTCTAGTGAAATCCAACTAGTTGGTCTAAAAAATTGAGACAAAACAACTTTAGCTAGCAAAACGCGATTCAGCCGCCAAAGTTTTGGTTATTCAAAGCCGGCGCTTTTCGCTACTAGTGGGCTAAAACATATAGCCTAGTAGTAGCTCAGCCAATCAGAACACAGCATTGATACTAGACCACTAGTTGGATTTTACTAAAACGTCATAGTCCGAGATAGCGAACCAATCCGATTGCTTGAATAGTATCGTTAACAATACTTCCAGTCACTTTTGCTCAATATGAACGAAGGTAGCTAGATCACCCTCGATCTGTTCGTATAGCCGTTGTAACGTTACTGAAATCTGCAGAGCTTCAAACTATGCATATAGATCGAGAAGAAATGTAGATGAACATTCCAGTCAGCTACAAATTACTCCAAAATACGGATTTGAACTTAATATTTCAATGAACGTTCACTGTATAAAATATTGACAAAGAAATATATATGTTTTTTGTCATCTCGAGCTGTTTAAAGCTTTCTTTTGCGAGACAATTACTTGACCGGTGACTGGAAGTAGCAAAGAACAGGGTCCCAAAGTGGTTAAGGGCTCCGGGGCTCCGGGCCAAAATAAACGGGGCTCCAGGGCTCCCGAGAGATTGATCAAGGGCTCCGCTCCGCTATGCTTTTTTACTTTAATCCAAAACCAAATCCTAGATTGAGAAAAAAACAGCAATTTCAATTTTTTAAACACTGTTTTTTCAATTTTTTCTCCACTCAACTCGTCTTTCACAGTTGCCTAGAGTTATTTATCAATCATGATCAATGGATGCGTTTAATATTTGACACAGTGAATGGCGTGTCAGGGTTCCTAGGTTAAAACGCGGCAAGACCACAATTTCTTTCATACCACGATGGGACAGATTCAAAAGTTTGAAAAGTCTTTCTTCATCGTGGCATTTTCGTCAGTAGTTTCACGTGAAAAAAAAAAAACATGATGTCGATTGCAGAGGAAGAAAGAGAAGGTCAGGGATCCAATGAGCCTACGAGAGAACAGTGTTTGCTTGATGCAACAGGGTGTTTGTATAAACTTGCAGCAGAGAAAGCTTGTCATCGCTGGAGTTTTATGTTGGTAGACAATCGCACTGGAAGATCGATTTTAGAATTTAAAAATTACTTGACCCTAAACCACGGCCTACAGAAGCTTAAAAACATGAATCAAGCAGTATATATATCTCACAATCTCAGTAATTTAGAGTTTAAACCTTTTATAAATGATGCAGTTAAAGGGTAGTAAGTGTTTATTGTAGCGCAAGCCCAGAATAGCATCAGTACAATTAAAAGAATGAATGTTTGTTAGCCTCAGTCTAGTTCACTAATTTTTTACTGTCTACGTTTCGATTCCCAGCAAACAAACAAAGTACCTTATGATGCCATCTGTGTGCAACAATGCCCGAATTTGAATGTTTTGGGCTACGGGCTCCACAGCAAACATTTTGAGGGCTCCAGGCTCTACCGTAAAATAATGTTAGGGCTCCACGGAAAAAACTTTAGGGGCCCCGGCGTCCGGCTACCCCACCTTTGGGACCCCGAAAGAAGAAAAGGAAAAAAGGCAAAATTTCAGGCATCCGAAAATCATCTTGCGAGCGCTTTAATAGAATATTCTAACGGTTGGAACTGTCGCCAAATTAGCCTAACAATTTTTTAATTTAAGGTTTTGTTTATTGTTTGCAACGTTTGATATAATACTTGGAGATTATATTTGTTGGACAAGTGTTTTAATGTGGACGTTTACAAATATTTTTTACTGTAACCAATCATATTTCATAAACTGCGAAATAACTTACAGTAACAATGAATACAATAACTTCTGGTCACCTCCAACGAGAAGAAAATACCCTCTCAGATTGTTTCTAAGTATCTGTATGATCGCTTTCTCTGTCATTTCTGCAATGGGTGGTTCTCCAGCAGTATCATTTTGGCGATCTACCTCGTAATTCGTGTGACTTGGCTCAAATAGACCTTAAAGGAATTAAGCAACATACAAATTGTAAGTTGTAGGAGTTACCATATTTATAAAATTTCAAGATTACGAGACGTAGTTGCAGCGTCATCATGTAGAGAAGAGAAGGTGAAAAAAAAAATGTCGTAAATGATTATTGATATAGAGTGTACGTAGAGAAACCTCACCCCTCACACGATCAGTCTTCTCCACGTCAATCTGGTCAAATGTTGTCTTTTTCCAAACATAAAGGGAGTTAGAGTGCTTGTTGACCAATTCATTGATAAGATTTCTTCCGTCTAATCTCTCTCCAGTTTCCCCTGGGTATTTATGGTTGTGTGGTTTTGAGACATCATTTCTCCCCTCCGCCCGCTAATACAACTTTTAGACCATTGCGATGGGGGTAATCTACAAGTTGCTAGGCTGATTAAAGGCCTAATGCCAACCTTGATGCATTGCGCGCTGCGAACACACATTCCGCGAATTACTGATAGTTGTGAAAAGCTTTTCCAAAGATTTGGTAACCGTTCGAACGACTCATTCTGTCCGTTTGAAAAAAATTGTCATCCATTCGAACGGCTAGGGTTATCTGCTCGAAGAAAATAATTATCCGTTCGAACGGCTCAACTATCTGTTCAAAAAATTTGTCAGTCGTTCTACTGTTCCAAACCACTTCCACCCGAGTCGTTTTTCGACGAACCTGTCAAAAAATGTAACCTTGAATAATTCTTCTTAGCGTTGTTTGCCATCGCCTCATAAATTTTTATGGTACATTTCCTGCTGAATAGCCTTCTTTGTTTTCATAACATTCGATTCTCGTTGCAAGTTTTATTCAAGACTAAGTTGTAATATTTAACAAAATAATATCCCGAACAGGTTATGTTTTGACCTTTTCGTAATCAAATCAAACGCTTTTGATAGCCGTGGGAATACTCTCTCACTGTCAATAAACTTTGCCTTTTTAAAATACCATCATCCCCCTTCACCATTTCCGGGAAAACAATAAAAAGCATCTTCACGGCGGCTTACATTTGTAAACTTGAATGAACCTGTGTATTTTGTCTCATTATGTCGGCATCTCACGGAGCAGTGCACGGTTCTTTCAAGTAAATCTGAAATGTCAATGGACTGACCCACTTCCATGAGAAATAATACTTATTTACTGACTTTGCAGGCGAATTGTACAACCATTTCTCAGATGAGGAAACACACAACGCCGACGCGACCTGACTATTTTCTCTTTTTGCGAGAAAGCCAGGCAAAAGTGTTGACCAATCAGAGCACGCCATTTATTTCAAAACAAAAACAAACGACCGCATTGCATCAAGGATGGCAATGGGCCTTTAAAGAAAAACAAAAACATAAAAGTGTTAAAAAGGAAACTTTGGAAAAAGAGGGTGTTGTAGATGAGCTTGAACCAACCGAGGCAGCGAGGCTTCTGAAGAAACTTGGGTTACATCTTTACTCAATGGTGAAGAAAGTAGTTCTACGTTTTTAAAAGGGAATTTTTGTAAAAAGGTATCATAGACGTTTTCTAAATTTTGACATCGGCGTGAAAGAAAAACCAAAGAATGTGCATTTGGAATTGATTTTTTGCCATGTGCTCATCTGATTTAACTTGCGTTAACGGATCCACGATCCAGTTAGTGTTATACGCGAATTGCCTCTTAGGATTTACTTACATGTATGGGTTTCTGAATAAGAATTTTCGACAAATTAACTTATTTATGGCTGTATTTTCAATAGGACAATTTCAACTAGATAAAGCCGGAAAAGTCCGGAAATATAGTGAAATCACCTCGTCTTGGTTTTAGCTAGTTTAAAATGCAAGCTGTTTACACAAGCAAAAACAAGGGATTTTCTGGCCTTTACGAGCGGAAATTCACGCAGAGTTATACTACCTTGCGAGATGGTATAACTTGTCCTGATAAACACCGCAGCCAATCCGATCGCGCGTAGTGACAGACGCATGCCAAATAATCTGGTAATATTATTTTCCAGACTATTGCCTCTTGGTTGAGCTTGAGAAATGCAACATGGCAGACAACTCCAACAGTCATTTCTTTCGATTTACAATCTCACCTACCCCATTGGATTCTCCATTTCTTCGGCCAGGTCCTTAAACCAAAATTGTGGTTTTGGATAAACCCACATAGTCTTGCGCTTATCCCAGTTATGGCACTGAATGTTGTTTCGTTGTTGGATTGACAGAATTAAAAGATTTCGTCGCACCTTCTTCATTTGTAAGGACATAAGCCTCATTTGCCGAATAAACTCCTTCTCCTGCGCAAAAATACAGCGAAAATAATCACAAGAGAAGTCATTACTAGCACTTCGTCCCTTTTCATTTTTTATTATGGCGCGCTTTTGCAATTTGAATCCTCTGAGTTAGTGGCTTAGATTGCCGGTTAAATTTCACGGTGAAAACAGTTGTCACGTTAACTAGTAAAAGTCGGTTTGTAAACAAATCCTAGAAAGAATGTTCAGCTAGTTACACGCCCTAGTGAAAACACAATCTATCTGTCGTTGTTCATTTATAACATTTATTTAGCTCAAAACACGATCCTGTGACTACAGATCGTAAGATTTTTAGAAACAATTTAGACGGGTTACTCCCCATTCTTGAATTAAAACTTAAGTGTTGTTTTTGTACATGTTCCATTGAATTACATTCATTTTCATATTCATTAGTTGCCATTCAAGAATTTTGCAGTGTGCTGCTCTTTTTCCATAACTGGTGCCTTAAATACTGCTGAATCTGAATATGAATGAAGCCATGAAGTTTGTTTTCAGTTGTTTGTTTAAGGCTTTATATTCTCGCTGAAAAAGTGAGCTCATCTAAAATATGCCGGAGTTCTCCTCTATTCTAACGACAGACTCGTCGGCTTTTAGAACCCGAGTTTGTCTTTTTTTTAAAGTTGTAAGTTGCTGTATTTTTAACGTTGATGATTTGTAGTGTAATTAACTCAAGTCTACCGCACGTTTCTTAGCAATGCACTGCACATGACCTGAACACGAACCGCAGAGTTTGAGTAGGTTAAAGATTGGATTATAGTTATTATTAGTGTAAAAGATTATCGTTTGCTTTCCTATTATATGTCTGTACTCAAAGCCGAGAAATTTAAAATACGCCTCAGGCTTACGGTAAAACCTTCTATCAGATATTGTGAGGCTGTTTAAATGTAAAGGCTAAACAAATAGGTGAAAAGCGGCACTTCTGGTATTCAGTAAGAGGTGCGCTTTTCAAAAACTCAATAACTTTTTGCTTTCTTGAACCTGGGTAAATCTCACTCTTACTTGTGGTATAATGTATTTTTCCAGGGAAAAGCCGCTGCAAACATCAAGTCTTAAGAAGGGCTTTGGAAAAATATTAGCTACCCCGGCTATAAAGGCGAAACACTTGTTACTTATGGGATTTATTGTTGTTACTTTATGTTTCTCTTAAGTCCATATGCCAGTATAATAAGGGGCTTACAACTTACGTTAATTAGGTAAAATATTTCACGGGCTTTTTTTTTCCTCCAGAGACGACATCATCCAGAAAATCACAACTGTCCCATCTTCAGCAATTCTGCACAGTGTTACAGAACTGAAGAACTCGTATCCATTCTGATATGTTCGGACGACGAAAGGGTGTGTAAAGAAAGACCTATTGCTTGTCGGACCAATGCCACTTTTGTTCCGGGCACTTCTAGTTTAGAGCAACGAGACGACTATAAATAAAGCGGATGATAACGGATCATTTCGCCACCACGGAAAGAAGATTGAATTTGTGGAACTGAATGATGAAGGTGATGTCGTCAAGTTGCATATCAAACCAGCCATGTTGAAGGACGGCCAGTACAAGTTATCACCTACATATTGGGTGCACAGATCCAACCCTACCTTCAAGAGAAGAGTTTTCGAGCTTGAAGACAGCAGCGGAAACCTATCCCCACTCATTATGCTTCAGTATGTATTTGATGGAGATCCAAGCAGTATCGAAGTGAAACCACACGGGAGAGCAAAAGAGAATCCTCGCCCTTTCTTTACAACAGCTTCTGGTACACGAATGAAAATATCACAGAAGGCGAGTTCTTCAAATGGACCGTCTTCAATACATGATCAGCCCTACCAAGAAGCAGATGATGTTTTATCTCGAAAAGTATCCTCCGATGTTCCCAGAAGTATAGATCAAGTCAAGTATGAGCGGAAGAAACTTCGAAACCAGCATGAAAAGGATCAGTTAGCTGAGTTAATTAGTCCCCGAAAAATGGCTTTGTGCGAAATGTGCAAGTTGGTCAAGGTGTCAGGGCAGTTCTTGCAACCGAGGAACAATTGGCTGATGTTGTTAGGTTTTGTTCTAATCCAGAAGAATATGGTACTTTTGGTATTGATGTTACCTATACCATAGGTGACTTCTATGTAACAACAACAACATACGAGCACTTTACACTCATCCACAAGGCCACCCGGAATCACTCTGTTTTCCAGGGACCAATGATGGGTCCACACTGATGAAAAGCAAGAAACATTCCATTACTTCGCAAGTACAATGAGGGAGGTGAACTCCGACATATATAGAAAATACATTTTTGAAGACAAGTTACATGATTTTTGGCCGAGATATTGTAGAGCGAAGGTTTTGGATTTAAGCCGTGTACTAAAGGCCTATTTATAAATAGAATTAACTCCAAATTCTTTAAACGTGGGAAGGAATAATATGCTTTTTCAGTGGACAAAAATACTCACAAGAGAAAGATAAGACTTTGTACTTGAAGTTTTAAACGGGAGCTAAGAGAGTTCCCAGCGGAATTCTCATTAATTATCGAAGAAAAGAGTTTCATCAAGGCGGCAGTGCTCCATTTGCAATAGAATCATATGAAAGACAAAGGTAATTTTTTCGCATTTTTATTTCCATTCTGGGAAGCTCGAGATTTGACGGGTGAACGTAGTCCTGAATAGCACTGTTGTTGTTGACAGTGACTAACGTTTTGACAACCTGTGCGGTAGTCATCTTCAGAGTCAAAGTGAGTTGTATCACGTCAGTTGATGGTATTATACTCTGGTTATTGATCTGATTGGTCAATTACGTCACGATTTTATTGGTCGTCTGTCAGTTAAGCCGGGATGTTATTGGCTATGAAGACTCGTAATCAGTAATTGGAGCGTTTCGATCCGTCTATTGTCACACTTAAACAGTCATCTATTGTCAGTCAAATTGTCAGTTCTCCAGTCGTTCTCTCGTAGTTAGTTTTGCTTGATATCGTCAAGAAGTCGTTTGTACGGCGCTGGTAACTGTTGGCTACGATTGAGTGACGTTTGTTCTAAGTTAGTAAACCAGCTTTCTAAAGTAAGACGTTGATAGTAATCTGGAGAATACGTTATACATGTCACAGAGTCCCAGTCAATTTGATGTTTCGTCTGTAAATGATGCTCAGCAATGTGATTGTTGACGTCACCATTCCTCCTCGCGCGTTTGTGTTCAGTCAGTCGCGTGCTAAGGTTCCTGCCGGTTTCACCAATGTAAGAAGCCTGGCAGTCGCAGCATTTGATCTTGTATACTGCTCCCTGTCTGTCCTCCGGTTTGTCTTTGTCCTTGACATTAGTATATGCAGACGTCGTAAAGTGGTTATCGGTTTGTGTGCAACACGTATGTTGTAAGGTTGTAATTTTCGTGCAATAGTTTCAGAGGTGCCTCTGATGTACAGTGAAGTCGCTGTCGTAACAGGGCCAGAGTTGACGTTGATCAGATTGTTGGAATCAGTGTTACTGTGAGTGTTCCGTCTAACAAAGTCCGTGTTGTAATTTTTCTTACTAAAAACGTTGTTAGGATAATCAGTCTCGTCTTGTAGGCTGTCAGGTGAATCGCAAACTAGTTGCGCTCGTGTAGTCAAAGTCCGGATAGTGGTAGCCTTGTGAGAGGTCGGGTGCTACGAAGATTGGTTTAGTAGTCGGTCGGTATGTGTCGGGTTTTCTGTAAATAGTCGTTTGTAGTTTGTTTTTGTCGCAAGTGACCAAGCAGTCTAGAAAAGGTATCTTACCATTTTCTTCGATCTCCTTGGTGAACTGTATGTCTGCATTCTGTCTGTTAAGGTGTTCGTGAAAATTGTCGATTCCGTCTTTGTGTACGGCGGTGACTGTGTCGTCAACGTAACGTAACCAAAGAGGTATAGTTCGCGTGTAGGTAGCTAGGGCTTGTTCCTCGATGTTTTGCATGACAATTGCTGCTACAGCAACAGAAACTGGAGAGCCCATAGCTGTACCGTGTAACTGTTATAGTGTCTCCCTTTGTACTGGAAGTACGTCGAAGTCAAACAGAGGTTGAGTAGGTCCATAATGTCGTCTGTAGGTAGTGGTAGTTCAACAGTAGAGTTCTTAATAGCGTTCTCGGTACAGTCTACAGCCAGTTGAAGACTGGTAAACAATGATTTCACGTCAAAGGACACTATTTTGTGGTCGTCCGGTATCATATGGCTCTCAGTTAAATTTTTGGCAAATTTTTGCCATGAAACATGCTTTAAAAAAAATTCATCGCTCCAGAACAAGTAAATTTTAAACCCAGTGGACTGATCTCTTACTACTTTTTCCCCTCCGTCTTCTTGTCATTTTCACTATTTCACTCACGGCTGAATTTCAGGACTGTCAGTACTTTGCAGAATTAAGTTCCCGCAAACAGAAATAAGCGCAAAAATTTACTCCAGAGGAAATACTGTATTCTCTAACTTAAATTCACAACCCAAGAATACAGTATACAACTGGTTTCTTTTTTTTCAGAAACAAATACTAACGCACACTTATTATTGCTTTAAAATAAAATTATGTATTTCTATTGCACGTACTCAGTAAGAACGAAAATATTATCAATGCTGGGTACTGGGTACTTTCTGAAATCGCAAAAATTAATCCCCAGCAAGAAAAAAACATTCTGTCCTAATCGCAGAAATTAGTTCCTGCAAAACACAAAAAATCGCTAATCGGCAAAAATAAACTCCCGCAAAAATTTCGTTCCACACGGAATCCGTTGGAAAGATGATCGGTCATTGATCAACTGAGGGCTAGCTGGTCGCTATTTTTGTTTCTTTACTTGCGTCAGCTCAGGTTTACTAGATTACCTTTGTGATCACCAATTATGTTTATAATTCAGTGGCGAATCTAGGGGAGGACCCCCCCTGATATTTAGACTAAACTGAGGCCCAAAGGGCCAAAACATTTTTTTTCGAGACCAGAAATTTTTTATTGTGGGGGGGAAGGGTCAAAATTTTGGTTCAGACTGTTGAACTTTTTTGTGGCAAATTACTTTTTCCCCACACCCCCTCCCACTAGTCACTGAGAAGGCAGAGACGACTACGTGTTTCTCAATCTGTGAAAGCCAGTCGCCGTTGGCGCGGGAAATACATCTTTGCGAGCAGAGGCGAACAGATCATAGGAGGGTACCCAAAGACAATCACATACATTTTTGAATATCCCTGGAATTTAGTTTAGTGGCCAAAAAACGTTAACGTCTCATTATATGTAAGACCCTGAAGAAGGAAGGTCGTACCCTACGAAATATTGATTAAAAGATTATATATTCCCGACTGTAAAATCAGCCTTGCTTTTTTTGTCCTAACATCTTTGCAAGAAGAGAGCCAGAAATTTTTTATTGTGGTGGGGAGGGGTCCAAAATTTTGGTTCAGACTGTTAAACTTTTTTGTGGCAAATTACTTTTCCCCCACACCCCCTCCCTCCCACTAGTCACTGAGAAGGCAGAGTAGGGCTGTCCACAAGTTGCTCCAATTTTCTCAAAAAGTTGCTCAAGAGTTGCTCCAAAACTCTAAAAGTTGCTCAAAAGTTGCCCCAAAATCCAAGAGTTGCTCAAAAGTTGCTTTCAATTTTTTAGTGTAAGAGATTGATTAACAACTTAAATAAAGATTTAGTGAATAGATTTAACTTTGCATAGATATTATATGTGCTTTATGGATGATACGTGTTTCTTGACAGAACTCGTTTTTTTTTTAAAGAGTTTCTCTGCAGGCGTCACATCTTAGATTTCCCGACACTGTAGTTAGGTACTGGTCTTTAACTCGTTCACTCTATCCCACGCGGACACATTTGGATCGACTGATCCACGCACATTTCTCTTCTTTTCGGCTGGATTAGTCTGCACTTTTCTTTTCCGAGAGATACTGGCTTTTGCTGGAGTACTTAATCTAGCTCCAGCACTAGCTGCTACTTCTAAAGGATCTGAATATGCATCATCTTCACTCGAGCTTGAATAATCACTCGGCTCCGCCATTTTGAATTTTTCAGCATATCCGCTGACCACCTTCGGCTGCTACCACAGGCAGACCACCGGGAGAATAGTGTTTTTTGTTTACAAAAGGTATTTTACGCAAAATCATGCATAAAAGCAACTGATGCTTTAAATTAGAACTTGAATGGGCGGTTTTTAGTTACAAATTGCCTTAAAAAAAGCAAGAAAGTTATTCAAAAAAGAAAAAAGTTGCACGAAATCCGAAAAGTTGCTCGAAATCTGAAAAGTTGCTCAAAAGTTGCCGAGCAACTTATGGACAGCCCTAAGGCAGAGACGACTCTGTGAAAGCCAGTCGCCATTGGCGCGGGAAATAGTGCTTTGCGGGCAGAGGCGAACAGATCATAGGAGGGTACCCAAAGACAATCACATTTTTGAATATCCCTGGAATTTAGTTTAGTCGCAAAATTCAACACGCGTTTCATTAAAAGATTCAGCCAGTTAAACAGTGATATGCAATCCTATCGTTGTAAGAATTTTAGTTTCAAACAAGTATCAGGTCTGATGGGGGGGGGGTCCGGACCCCCCGGACCCTTCCCCTGGATCCGCCACTGCTTTGGTGCCCTTTGATATCCTTTCTACAGCATTCGGTAATTCAAACACAGCAATTGCTAGCTATAAATGTACGTTCTGAACTTGAAACACAATCATTATAAACAGCAGATAGAATAAAAGAAGTTCACAGCGCCCTCGAGCAAAAACAGGGGGAAAAGCTATTCTTTACTTTAACTAGTTACAAAAGATACAGTCCTAAACTAGTTTTATTTCATAAATGTGTTAGCGCACAGTATGGAGGAATTTCTTCCCTCCTTCCCAAACGCGCGGGGCAGAATTACGTGACGTGACATGCTTTGCAAGACTGCACTTAAAACTGGTTTGCCTGTGGCAGTTCGACAGTTGTTTTCGTTCATTGCCGCAAGTAAAATTGTTACAGTTATAAGTTCTTCATTCTTCATTCATTTCCTTCTGGAGGTCTTTCCGAGGAATCTTCTGAGAAGTTCTATGGACTCTTAAACTAACACAGTCTCAGGTGGGTATCGTTGGATTAAAAATTGTTAATTCGTTAAATGGCATAAATCGCTTCATAAAATTCAGAAAACGGAACCGGTTTCTCGTGACTTTTGCTGTATTTTTTACCGCTTTGTGGACATTTTGACACTTAGTACTTTAACACAGCTTTATTTTAAAAATCTATACACATTTCGGACCAATATTGTTTCGAGAAGTTACCGAATAATTAAAGATTTGGCGCCTACCATAATTCGCATTTGGTTGTGCTTCGGTCAGAGGTCACGTTTTTCGCCCGTTTTTAGTGTAACATGTACATTTGCTTCGCTTTGTCAGCGCTCGTGATTTCATTTACCCAAAAATTTTATTTCGCTAATTTGAAGAAAAAAGAATGTTCTTTCAGATCAAACAAGCCTTGGTGTTCAAAGCCATGTACCAATCCGCTTTTTTAGCCCGTGAAAAAGTGCTAAATTTTGACGGTTAATAAAGCGATTTTGAGTCAACAACTTTAAAAATTTCTTAAAAAATCTCTTGTTGACTAAATAGAGAACTAATCAGTTAAAGTTATAGAGGAAAGATAGTAAAAATATGAAGTGTCATTATGTTAAGTAGGCAACTTTATTTCAAGATGTACGAGTTACTGAATATGACTCTAATTTTGCATGATTTTTGCCCATTTAGGCCTAGGGAAGAAAAAAATTCGTTAAAAAAATATTATTCACTCGATCGTACTTAAACCAACGATTTTGTGACTAGGGTCCATAGGGCTTTATTCTGGCTGAGTTTGAGGCCAGGTAATTTTTTGACTATTTCCACGTCTAGTTGATAGTTACGCGAAGTCGCTCTTTTAAAAGGATTTGGTTGATTTTTAATACAAAATTTGTATTAAAAATAAATCCTAATATTACCCTTTTTACTAAGTCACTTCCTCCTCTTTATGATAAATAATTAAATCTTCAATATTAACATCCTCACTTTCATCACTTTTATCACACTCTTCATCACTCTCTTAATCAATTGTTAGTAAAGATTCTCTAGGTTTTAATGGTTTGACATAGCACTCGTGAACTTTTATCTGTAGAGATGTAACAGTCTTACTCATGTAGATTCCTTCGATTATCAATGCCATTCGTACATTACAATACTGGTCAATATATTTAAAGGGATTTAAATCCTTCTTTCCCTTTGTTTTGAATAGAGAAAGAATTTTCTTTGATTTCTCAGAGTAAATAGGTTTTGCGTAGAGAACTGGTGCAGCTGAGGAATCTATTTTTGTCTTCTTTTTTCCTTTTTTATCAGTATATTCAACCTGTTTGTAATATAATGGTGAAGACAGAGATGATGCTAGATCAACACCGTAGTCACTCTCTAAATGAAGTCTACATATTCCCATAACATTGTTTATAACATCAAAAAATGCTTTTTCGTTTGTGTTTGGTTCACTATCTTTACTCCAGAGGCATACTGGCAAAGAGTAACCAACTAACTTTCCTGTTTCTTGATTTTTTTTCTCATTTACTCCAAAAGAGAAAAGAAGTGGAGTTTCGATTACCAAAGCTCGTTTCTTTCCATTTGAATATTTGACTTCAATTGGGATACGTTTGTATTTAATCTTGCTATCTTTTACTTTGAATTCTTTGGCTTCATTAAAAATAATATTTTCTGGAGTAAGATGATCGTAACTTGACAACTGCATTTTTATTATATTTTTTTATTCTTTAAATCATTTTTTTAAAAATCTGAATTTTATATTAATTAAATTACAGACTTATAATAAATATTAATAAGTCTAGAAAGTCTTTGGGAAAACCCCAATTTCATGCATATCTTTTAAAATTTGAATAATTTTATTTTTAATTCTTTTGTTAGATAATGATATATCTTCGGTTATTAATCCTTGAGTATGATAAACAAAATTCCTAATACCAGGAAACGTTTTATTAAAAGCACCACTTTCTTTTTCTTTATATTTAACTTCTTCTATTTCTTCTACATATAACCCAACAATTCCATTTACAACTTTATCGAGTATATCATCAATATCAACATCATTATTTAATAAAGTTTATTAAATATTCTTCATCCAGATAATTATTTGGAGGAATTGAATTATAAAGTCTTCTAAGATTTCTATCCATAACTTTAATAATTATATACTCTAGTTTGGAAGAAAAGACTAAATTACTTTTTTCATACTTTTCGTTACTTTTGGTTGCTGATTTAATTCCCATTTTATTACTAGTTGCTAAACCTTTAAGCCTTAATTTTAAAAAAAATCAATTTTATTTTTTCTACCACAACTGTATTAGGCATAACTTATCCCTATCATTTTTTCCAATTAAACCATTCAATAAAGCCATATCATTTTTCCAATTAATCCCGTCAATAAAGCCGATTAAATTTTGGTAAGAGTACAAAATTAATGACAGAAAATAAACAGGGAAAAAATAAATTTTAATGACGGGGCTAATTGAAAAATGACGAAAAATAATTGGATTTTTGAAAATGTGAAATTTTGAAAAGAGTACAAAAATTTTTCCAATTAATTTGCGTCATTGATTTTTGGATTTTAATGACAGGAAAAATCGGAAAAATGATGGGAAAAAGTATGGGTGAGTTGAAAGGTAAAGCATCCTTATATAACTACTGTTCCGATCGGCCGTGATGAAAATTTCCTGTATTTTGAATTCCTTGAAGGACAATTTTCAAGAAGAAAAGTCTTCCTTTGTCAACTTGAAGAAAACTAAGCATTCTTTTGAAGCTTCCTTTCCCATCTGTGTGTTTTAGCGATGTATTTTTAACCTTGAAATGCGAACCACTGGTCTTGTTCACCATCTCCCTCGAGCTGTCTTACTTGTCTAGGCCTCACATTTTCGCTTGGACCACGTGACCCGAAACGCTTTGGAATAATGAGGTCTAGGGACTAGGCAAATAGATTACGATGTTTTGTGTTTCCAGTGCGATGCAAACAAAAGGAAAATTTTAATTAAGCGTGCCTGATGGCACGCTACTCTCACGTTAGCGTGTTATTTCGCTCATTGCCTATTGTTTAGCGTGTCTGTGTATTCACCTTTTTACCCAAACTCCTTTGGAGGTTCACAATTGCTCTTGCATTATTTAAAAGTGAAAAAGAGCAGAATAAAAAAGCTCTGAGAGGCTTCGCCTCTGGAAAATTCTGAAAGATTTTGCCAAAGACTTGAGAAGAAGAAGAAACAAACAAGCGGCAAAGGAAAAGGACGTGAAATTCTGAACCATGTTGCCATAGCCAGTAACAACTTTCATTTATTCGAATAAGGTATGTTTTAACGGCCTTAATATGACTCTATAAGCTGCAGTGAACCATCTGTTTGACAATGAAATACATTTAACTGTGACTTTAAACATTTTTTGGTCAATTTCTGGTCCTTTTTTCACGTACACAATGTGAAATGTTTTGACTCACAATTTTCACTGACTCATATGCGAAAGACGATTAGGCTTTTCAACGGTTCAAACTCTTCTTTCCGCCAGTCAATGATCATATAGTTTGCATTTTGTTGAGAACACATTGTCTGAAGTCTTGTGTACTTGGGTTTTCCATTGTAATTGATAGTTAACTAAAATTTTAAATGCGTATACGTGAAAAACGGTATTATCTAGAACCGTTGGTAATCCTTACCCTCCCAACGACAAATTCAACGCGCTTCTTATAACTTGAAATGACGCATTCTGGTATCTTATTGGTGAAACATGGTGTGATGGCGCATATACATTATAATGGTCCAGTTTTGTCGGCACTTTTTGAGTAATATCATTCAGATATCAGAGGAGATACAGACGTATTGTGACTATACTGTGTGCATGCATTTTATGTTTTATCGAAATAAAATGACCGACAAAAATTACTCTCGTTAGCCTCTATCAGATCATATTCTTTTACTCATGAGTACCGTGGTGAACGTTTCAGTAGCGACAGTAAGGTATTGAGGCAGTAGGTTCAAATTTCCGAGTACAACAAACAGACCAATTTTAAAGCCGAAGCCAGCAACAAGCTGATCATGCCAGAATTTATTCGCTGTTTATGCATTTTAAGTTTTTTGTTCATGTTGACAGATGTATTCCTAACCTTACTCAGCAACGACGACAGCGTGTGCTTAGTTATTTCATCATTAATGACAGTTAGCTTTATTTTGTGACTTGTTCTAATGTCATTTGGGCTCTAGTTGCGTTTGTGCGCTAACCACCCTACGCAGTTAACCAGGGATGGAAAAAAAAATAAAATAAAAAGAGACATTAAGGAGGTGAATTGCTATGAATAATGCAACTGATGCTTCCTCTAATTACGGTGTCATTGTTTATGAGCTGTATTGAATTCTCATTCTATTCAATATAGTGAGCTATCGATTTTTTTTTTAATGACAGACACCCTGCACGCTATTTTTCGGTTCATCATTATTCATCCATTTGAACTTTCTGGATGTTTCAATATTAATTACTACTGTCAATTGAATTCTATGTTTTGTCAACTTGTGCAAGAGAGCACATATACTTTCTTTGCGTCTTACCGCAACTTGGCAACAAATAATCACCTAGTACCTAAAAATAGTTACTAAGACGGGGAACAGGCAGTGGGGAACAAGGAACGAACACAGAGAAGGACGATTAATGAAAAATAAGATCAAATTAAAGTAAACAAAGCTAACTTGAAACCTGGTGCTATCAGTAAATTCTCTTTTGTTCCCATGTGTCATTTCCCGTTTTTAGCTAGAGTGACGTTCCCATCAAAACTTACAACTTCTAAATAAATATTTTCTTATGGTTTAGGATAAACTATTCTCGAAACTGAGAATCGCACTGAATGAAAGCATGCGACCTCGTGTTTCCTATTTTTAATTTCACCTTTTGTATGGAATATGTGTGAAAATCTTAATTATGAATCGGTATATTTTAAGAGAGCTACACAACGACCAAGACTACTATTGACCGACAATATACAGAGCGGGGGCAGCTGTTGTGTGAACTATTTAACAATTAGTCGCCGAAGGCGACGTGAATATCGGCGAATAGTCACCGAGACGAAGTCGAGGTGACTATTCGCCAATATTCACGTCGCCTGAGGCGACTAATTGTTTTAGTATAATTACATTGATGATTATTCGAGAAAATGAAATTATTGATTAATTTCCAACCCCGAAACATCCAAAAATCTGGCTGCCATTTTGAAAACTGCTAGCCTTCAATGCTATAATCACCGCGCGGTGATTATAGCGGGATAAAGCGAAGCTCCTAGCCAATCACAGCGCTCAATTTTCGATAGTCATCAATGTAATTATACTAATGCTAGTTATGTCCCTTTTTAACACTTTTCGCGCATTTTGATTGGCTCCCGTAGCTCGGAATGTCTTTGGCTATTCACTGTTTTGCGACCGGGGTCAAGATGACGCCTCGCTTCGAGAGATTTTCCGGAAGACGAAATTTGAGCTATAAATGAGGCAGTCGTACAAACAAATAGAAAGACAGCGACTTACTTTGGCTTGTCGGTGTTTACTGGTAGGTAGAAAATATTTTAATGGCGTATTTGCAACAAATTAAATCGTAAAAATGCACTTGACAAAATCCCCGAAATGTGTGTAAATTGTAAAGAAGTTCCTACTAAGTGACGTTTTTTCTTTTACGAAAAGTTACTTTTTTCATTTATCCAACTGATTTGGTAAATACTAAAACAACTATCTCCCCCAGGGTCGCTGAACAGCGCTACATATATACCTAGACGCTTCACGTCTCTGTATAAACAAACCACTATTCACCTCCCCTTTGAAGAGATTGTTGCTTACTATTACAGAGAATCTTTGCGTGTCAGAAATTAATTTTGTATTCGAATAAGGTATGTTTCAAAACAGTTATCTGTTAAAGAATGAAAAACATCCAACTGTTACTTGAAATATTTTTTGGCTACGTACACAGTGTGAAATGTTTGGTTTTGTTAAGGTTTCGAAATTATCACAATTTTCACCGACTTATTTGCGGAAGACGAGTTCACTTTTTTCTTTTCAATGATCAATGAACATTTTGTTGAAAACACACTCTCTTTAAAATAATTTCATGAGGTAAACGTTCTCAATTATAGGGAGAATTTGGGGCTAAACAAGGTGAAATTTAGCCGATTCCCCCTAATAACATTTGGTGACTTTCGCGATTCCCCCCCCCCCCCCCACCCCGGCCCATGTCTTCATTTTCCGAGCAAATTATTAGAAGAACTATTATGCTGCCTTGACCCCAAGCTGGATATACTAGGGATTACAGAAACTAAATTAGGTGAGAAGTCCATTTCTAATGTAAATACCAAAGGCTATATTTTTTTTTCACACGGACTCGCCAACAAACGCAGGCGGAGCTGCTTTGTATATAGCTAATAACCTTACTCAAACTGAAGAGTTTTTAATAGATATGCCTTATGCCAATAACATATTGCCGATCATTACTAAACCTACGAGGCTTACTGATCACACAGCAACACTCATTGACATATATATTCCTATTTTGTGCTTACTCAGAACCCAGCCTACACGGTAGGGGAGGGGGGACAGGGGGGTCACAATCTCCCGCTTCCCGTCCGTTTTTGTCCCTTTGTCTCCCGACTCCCGCCCTTTATTGTGTTTCTCCCGTTATCATGTAAATCACGTTGTTTGATTCCCTGTTCAGATTCTAATAGGAGTGCTTTGGTCAACTAGTTAGCTTGTCCAAAATAAAAAAAATTGTGTTGTAAATAGAACCACTCTTCACTTTCCAGTGCGATCATTGAAGCGGCATTCCTTCGACACAAGTTTACACCACCCGGCAAAATCTTCACTGACAGCGTTTTGTGAACTACAGTAGTAGGGAGCGAGCTCCCAGGAAGGTCTTCCATGGACGGATTTTTCCCCACCAAACCGAAAAATACTAAGACCGATCAAAATGGCCTTTGACGACATTTGACCTGACTCGCTTTGTCGTTCTTACGGAGAATTAATTTCGACAGCTAGCGAGACAGACGAAACACTACCGACGGCTGGCGCACAGTTGACACACGTGTACATACACTGTATGTCATGCCGATCTCATTCATGTCTGATGACGTAAGCGACTTGGAAAGGTTTCCAATTTCACAGGAAGTAATGCCGTTTTTTTTTATCCCGAGCACGAATTTTCGTTTTTTGACTTTTCTCGTGTATAAAGGTTTGCTTTAAGCCTCGGAAAACGTTAAATGGAAGTGAATGTTGGGGTCGTTTCTTTGACTGGAAGTAAGCAGTAACAAATAACAAAAGCTTGCCTTTTTCAATTTCTCTCCCGCTTCCCGCCATCGTAGAGATCCCTCCTCCCGCCCTTTCTTCTCCCCTCTCCCTTACCCCTCCCGCCCCCTGTTCTCCCGGGCTCCCGCCCCCTGTCCCCTCCACTACACGGAATAATAGCAACAAAAAATACTTTCGAGCCTATTCTAAATTTAATAAAGATCTATACCTTGATGATATAAAACTGATTGATTGGCACGAAATCCTCAACCCAGAAAAGAATGTTTACTAAATGAAAAGGTACAGGAGGCACTCAATACCCTGAATAACATTGTAGACAAACATGCGCCTATCAAGCTGGCTAGCCAAAGCAAGCAAGGCAACTTTTATTTTTATTTTTATTAAAATAAGCCATGGCTTACTAAAGGTATCCAAAATCGGTAAAAAGGAAACAGAAAATGTACCGTACGCATTTCTTAAGCAAGGACTTACAAAAAACGGGAATATAAACATGCAGCCATTCTTTCACATCTTAAGAATAAAAATAAGACAGAACACTATAACATGCAATTTGCAAAGTACAAAGACAACCTTAAGATGTGAGCGAAAATCGAAGTAACAAAAGACATATTTTGCTCGCAGTCGAGTATATACGGTAACGGCTTTGTTGGGCATCTGTTCTTTAAATGCGATGAAATTGCAATAGGGCTTGATGAGCTTAACTTGAGGGTGTGCTGCCGGAAGTTCTAGGGCGAAATAAGGATTTTAATAAAACATATCATCTCGATCACAGTATGTCACGTGGCGCAATTATAAGTAACGATATGGCCCGTCGCGTAGGAGGCTGCAGTGAGATGGTCGGATGAGCCACTTTTTCTTTGTCTCCTCTTTCCTTTTTTTTTTCTTTTCGTTTAGTATTTTTTTAGTTATTGTAGTTTTGTTTTGCCGCCTTAGACGAGTGTAGTGTTTGTTTATTTTTGGTAAGAAATCTAGCTAAAAAGGCATATGTAAACTACAGATGTGGGGCCCTCCATTTTTCAAGTCTGTTTTACTCTCCTCCATACAAACGTTTTTGCTGGCCAGAATCCAACATTGCCAACAATTATAAAGCCAATAAAAATTTATACCCTCAGAATATTGGGACGTAGATCGTAAGAAAGAAAAAGAGAGATGGAGAGAGTCGTGGATGAGAGGACAACAAACGAGCCCTCTTTACAATACATTTTAACATGTGAACAGTAAGCTCGGACGTCACCACACAAACTGAAGGCGCCACTGGCAGCCGCTCTCAGTCCATTTATGAGCTTACTGTAACCACCCAACCCATGATGTGAATCATGTGATGTGATGTGTGAAGGTTGACCACAACACCGTGGTGTGGGTTCTTTTACGTCTCACAAGAACCAGATAAGTGTAAGAGCTGTGAGACGGGACCTACAGATTTTTCTTCTTATCCGAGAAGACTGCAAAGTCTAACCGTTTGTCAGATGCCATTCTTCCCAGTTATTTAAAAGACCCTGAGTTAAAAGACCGTGTCTCAATCATCTCTTTTAAAACTTGCTATTGCTTTTATAACGTCCTCATTAGCAGCCATATGCATCGTGTATACTGCCACGTTCTCAGAGGAGTGTGAACTTGAGATCATAGGTCGTTTACAACAGATGACACACGACGCACATGGGTTCTAAATTAATCATTAACGAAATATATGTAATAATATATGACACTTAAGCGTCCTACTGCTAAGATTATCCATAATAGTTGCGGTCACACTACAGACTTTTTACCTACTTGTAGGTAAATTCGACTTGTGGGCAGTTTACCAAGGTGTGACCGATTTTTGTAACTTATATCGGGGAAATTTTATTGCCTGCCGCTCGCCTGATATGTCTCGAGAACAATAGAGTTTCCCTTGACAGCTACTCCAAAGCGATAGCTAGGGAAAAATGAAATACCGAGGTTGCTAGACAACAGACTGTCATCGGCGAAGGTCTTGATGACAGAACCGGACTTAGCTCACGCTGTGAAAGAAATTTTGGGGGCACGAGTCATCTACGTCTTCGCCTGTCTTCACCTTGCATGAATTAGCGTAGAATAACAGCGAGATAAAAGGAAAAAGAAAAACATCTGTTTGATCGGCTAGATCCCTGCGCATCTTGCCATCCTGAATTTACGCTCCAAAAAATTCACCTGTGTGCGAAAACCTTGGGAGCCGATATCAGTAGTGTGACCTTCCCAGGATTTTTTACCTAGGTAAAACAAAATCCGAGATGAATTTACCTCGCGATCGGGAGAGTTTTGATTAATTTGCCCTAGGTAAATCGGTTTTACCTAGGTAAAAGTCTGTAGTGTGACCACAGCTAATTTATACAGCGTTTTCACTCACGTGGCCAGCATCTATGCAAATTTATTGGAACAAAAGAAAGCTTTTGTATAAGAAAAGAGTTCAACTCCCAGAGGATTGACTTGGGACACCAACATGGCCGCCGATTCATTGTTTTGGGACACCAATATGGCCGCCGTGACGGCATGTGAAAACGGTCTATAGATTTAGCCAGGGCTAGAAGAGAAGCTTGTATTCCACAAATCAGTTAACTTAAGGACACATTCATGTGACTTTTGAGGGAAAGGCTAAGTGATTTTAGAGTGAAAAAGCTTGCATAGAGTTGATAGCCTTATATCACTGGTGTACACCCAAAAGATAACAATCATCTTCGATCATATCCAAGAGCCACATTCAAGAAGGCAAGATGCACAGGGATCTAGCTGATCAAAGAGACGTTTTTTTCTTTTATCTCGCTGTTATTTCTTACGCTAATTCAACGTGCAAGGTGAAGAAAGGCGAAGACGTAGGAGACTCGTGCCCCCAAAATTTCTTTTACTGCGTGAGCTATGTCCGGTTCTGTCATCAAGTCCTTCGTCGATGAGCGTCTATGGCTAGCAACCTCGGTATTTCATTTTTCCCAACCTATCGCTTTGGGGTAGCTGTCAAGGGAAACTCTATTGCTCTCGAGACATATCCAAGCCCCAGACGATAAAATTTCCCCGAGGTAAGTTACCTAGGGAAAAATCGGTCACACCACACATGTCCAATACACCCGACCTGAGTCAGCAGGCGGATTGAGTCCGATTGCGATCGGAACCGGAAATGGGTGTAAGGCGCTTGATCAGTCATACCGGAAGTAAGAGGTCAACAGGAGCGAGGGGGTTGAAGATGTTGGCAAACAGACTCGATCGGATCCGATGGAGACAGTTCGTCCTGGCAAGAGGCGATTGGACTCCCCGGAGGTCAGTTCGCGAGAGACAGAGAAAATATCTCTTGTGCAGCCATGAGGTGAAACAACTGCGCTACAATGAAATATACGTCGTTCTTTAAACCATTACGCGAAACAACCGCGCTACATTGAAATATACGTCACAGAATAGATTAGGGACTTGTCATCATTTCTCGTCTTGGGAGCGCGGAGGATTTTGGGTGGGGGGTCTCTTGATTTTTAGAAGAACAAATGGGGGATCAGTCGTAACTGAGTACCCAAAAGGGGGGATCACTGAAACTATGGAAGGATTTAGAGGGGGGACCACTCAAAGTTCAAGTTCAAGTTCATTTATTCACACTTATTCAATTATAATACAACAACAATAAGGAAAAAAAAGAAGTAAAAACAGAGTTAACTATACATCGAATTAAACATAACAAAGGAAAAGAGTGTGTAGCAGCCAAACGAGCCAAGCTTTCGAGTTGGCTACTATCACAATGCGGTTTAAAGTGGGTGGAGGTTATACAGTACTTATAAAAAACTATTTAAATTAAATAATTAAATAAATAGAGCTAAATAACAGATCAGAGCTGTTCAAGATGCCTGACTGTCAAGAAGAAAGAGTTTATATTCTTTTTTAAAACTGCTTCCCAAGTCTGTGACGCCATGACTACACTAAACCTTGCTAGGCCATAGGCTGTGTTTTCACGAGCACGATTGTCTCGCTTAACATTCCTTGTGGTTAGACTTCGTTAAGCGACTTAAAATTGATAGGTGTTTTCACGAGTAAGATTGTATTTCATTTAAGTAATTTGAGAAGAGCACGCGCGAGAATAAATTAGTTTGAATAATGGCGGGAGATGCAGACGAAGCTCACATGTGCGTCCTTCTTCTTGTTATTACTGTATTTATGCGCTTGGTTTTCATCCGACGAAGGAACCGATTTCAGCAAAGGCTAAGGTTGCTCACAATCAGAGGCAGGAGAAGAAGAACGGAGGCGTATTTTTTGCATTCGCAAAGGATCTGCCGCAGAAGAAAAGTCGCATGGGTTTTAGAAAGGCCACAATTCTGGTTCGAACATATGCTTCTAAACCAACACGCAAATAATATTTGGCGAGAGCATTTTCGTATCTCGAGGCAAACGTTTCAGTTTATTTGCAATTTGGTTGGACCGCATCTGGTACGACAAGACACAAACATGCGACGAGCGATTCCAGTGGAGAAGCGAGTAGCTGTTGCTTTGTGGCGGCTTGCAACCGGAAATTCGTATAGGACAACAGGACTTGTTTTTGGAGTTGGAAGGTGCACTGCTCTAAAATTAAAAGACGAATTTTGCTTAGCACTTCTGATGACCGCTAAGGATTTTATTAAGTTCCCAAGAGGAGAAGTTGAAACGAGAAGGGCAATTAAGACTTTCTAAGAGTTAAGTTGCTTTCCCCAAGTGGTTGGTGCCATCGAAGGATCCCATATACCGATTATTGCTCCCAAGAACGACCCGAATGACTATTACAATAGGAAGCAGTTCCATAGCATTGTTTTGCAGGGTGTAGCTGATGCACGAGGACGCTTTATACATGTGAGTACTGGTTATGCAGGGAGTATTCACGATGCAAGAGTTTTGCGCATGAGTTCATTGGTCAATGAAGTTGAAGATGGGCGCATATTATCATCCCCCGTTACTCGCACTCCTACCGGTGAAGAAATACGGCCCCTTCTGGTAGCCGATCCAGCATATAAACTCACTAACTGGTGTATGAAGCCATATCCAGAGACAAGAGCAATCACTCCTAGTCAACGTGCTTTCAACAAAGCACTAAGCAGTGCTAGAGTGGTTATAGAGCAAGCCTTTGGAATGCTAAAGGGGAGATGGCGTTGTCTATTAGTCAAACTTGACGAATCTGTGGACAAAATACCTCTGACGATTATAGTCTGTTGTATTTTGCACAATATCTGCATTGACGTTCGCGATGATGTAGATGTGGACCCCGAAGATGATAAACCGGACGAGCTCCCCCCACTCCCAGGTCACGTGAACCACGAAGGTTCCCCGCTAAGGAACAAGATAAAGGAGGCTTTTTTTCAGTAACTCTTGCTTATTTAATGAGACATCATTAACAAAACCGAAGAGCACCTGTGACAATGATTTAACTACATGAAACAAAGCCTCGGTGCTTAGTAACTTCAACAAATTCAAACAAAAATCAATGGTAATGATAATAGTTTTTTGCTTTTTTTTTTTATCATTTCATTCGTTACATGCATCCTATAAGAAACATTTAGCTTGTCGATCTATGCACCTAAGCAAGAAGTTTTGTCATCTCAAACGAAACAAAATTCAATTCAATGTTTTAATTGTTAACACTATACATGTATATCTGAGCCCATAGGTAGCACAGTTCATGTTCTGTTCATGTTCATTCTTTGATTTTAGTATAACAAAACATTATTAAAAACAAAGGCAAGTTTGCTGACTTTTTTGGATAAAATAATCCTCCTCCATACAAAGTACAAGTTCCCTGTGTATTTTATTCGCCCTTGAATATCTTGGCCACTTCTTTAACCATAGAGAACTTCATTTGCTGGCTTTTAAATTCTCTCTCCCCTTCCTTTTCAGCCAGCCGTTCAAAAAACTCATGGTCACGTTTTTGGCTTTCGTTCAGAAAGGCAAAATACTCGGTGTTACCAGAACTCGGGCTGGATTCCTTCTTTTTCGGCCTTTTACCGGGGGGCTGCTTTGGTGTACGAGGGGTTTTTTGAGCGGTTTTGCCTCCAGGCTTACGCTTAAAAAATAGTGATTCTGAAAGTGCAAGATGATCGTTTCCGGCATCACACGATTCGGTAGAATTTTGCTGCTTTTGTTTTGAAGAACTCGGCATACTAGCCAAAGCTTTCTTCGCAACCGGTTCACGCCTGGAGAGTACATCAGCAAGTGAGCGATTCTCTGCCTCCCCGTCACTCGATTCTGATAGCTCCTCCAAGACTTCTTCTGACTCTAGAGTTGGAGATGTAGATTTCCTTGACGGGCAGATTTCCTTGCTGTGCAGCACGGCGTCTTCAAACCCGCATTCAATGACCGTTTTCGGCGTTATTTTGGGCCGGCAACCCAGTATTTCATTCAATTCTTCATAATACGTGAAAGTTTCTCGATTGTTCCCACTCTTGCTATTGTGGTCTTTCACGCGCTTATATTCGTCTTCCAAATTCTTTATTTTACCTTTGCACTGGGATGCTATGCGGACGGTAGTTAGCCCCTGTTCCCTTAAAATACGGTTCAGTTCCTTTGCAACTGCCTCCCGAACAGCGGAGTTGTTCCTCTTGCTGATCGGATGGTGCTCTTTCCATATTTCAATGAGGAAACGTATCTCTGCGTCCGTCCAGTTTGGGGAACGGTTTTTGCCCACGTTGTTTTCTCCCTGACCTTCGATCGCTGTCGCTGTCGCTGACGGCGAATTTGGTTCCAGAAGTCCTGGTTGTGCTGGCGAATCTGGTCGCAAAAGTCCAGGTTGTGGTTGTGGTGGAAACCATACTTGGTGCTGCCATCTAGGAAAAATATATTGCCCACGTGCGCGTGCGGCTTCGGCGAAGTCAAATTGATCGTTCACTGGAGGAACGACGAATGGAGACCTAAAGGAATTGATTTCTTACGTTAGCTGAATGCTTTGCTTTTCGAGTGTGAATTCGAAAAGAAAGGAAACTCACCTTCCGGCATTAACTGCTCTAGGGTCATTTAAAGATCTAGAAAGGTCATTGAACGGAAAATTATTCATCTTCGCAGAAATAAAACTAAACGCCGTGGTCACAGAAGTTAAGCGGGAGGCATAAAAATAGAACCGGCGTGTTATATTTCCGATTTTAAGTGCGATTTGACAGCTTCGTCAGATAGCTGACCACAAGTTGCTTCTCATTGGAGGAAATTCATTGCCGACTCGCTTAAGCTACCTGGTTTGGTGGCTTAAATTTAATGAGAATTGCATTGAAGTTTGCCGACTCGCTTAACTTTAAGCGAGTGAGAAAAGTAACTGTTTTCACGAGATTTCCGGTCCTCACTCGCTAAGCGACCTGAAAAATCGCTCGTGAAAACACGGCCATAATTAGTTCTGGAAAACGGTCTGCAGCCTTGAGGTACACCACATGTGATGGTTTTCAGGCTAGATTCTGTATTACCAGTAGTATACTATTGTTGGAAATTAACCCCCATTGGTGCCTAGTCAGTGCCTAGCAAGTGCCTAGTCATTGCCTAATCCTACAAACTAATTAAGTGCCTAGTCAGTGTCTTCCTGCATACTAATTCGGTATAGGTTTATAATGAGCGAATACTACAATAGCTAGCCTCCACTTGCCCGTGAAGTAACTTGAGCCCAGTTTTCAGACCGTCTATTTTAAGGAAAATAGGAGCGATCACCTAGCAACGCGAGAAACGGCTTCCTATATCTTATTAACGCTAAAACTCGGATATATAAACAAAACACACGCACATATACACAAAGTGGAGCTAAAAACTCTCTATTTCAATTTTTTCTGACTATCACAGAACTGTTTTCTCGCGAGGAGATGAAAAACGATCAAAGTCTTGTCATTTTCACGCGCCGTTAGTCAGGTAATTATGCAAGTTCACAAGCCCAAAGTTGGGTACAAATTAGTTTATCTCTACGGCTAGACTCAATGTAGCACCTTGACGTATTCGTATACAAACAATTTTAAATAACAAGGATCAATTGAAACACGCGACTTATAATTACTAGCAACAGATTCAGACAAGAGATACCGTTTTAAAAACTTTATTAAAAACCAATAACAAAAAGAGTCAAATTCACAGCGATTTGAAAGGAAAAGGAATGAAAATTAATCCTTTGACTGACTATATCACAAAGCCGTTTTTTCCATTCTATGTCGAGGAATAATAAATAATCCTTCCGTGTCTACACAATTTTCTTATGGCCTCTAAGCCAAGAGTCCGACTTTCTTTGTTTCATTCGTTCTTTGTAGTCGGTCTTTTAGCTTTTGCTTTAAAAGAGGCTTCATTTCTCCGTGATCTTGACAGTTCGTACACCGTTTCTTGTGTCTGTACTGGATTGCAGTAGTGATTTTTTCCGGAATTATCGGCTTAACTTTCGCAAACGACGACTTTAACTTTAGGTTGCAGTTTCGCCTCTTGTAAATACTGTCTTCGCTGTATGTGGTCTTACTGATGAACATCCGCGAGATGGTTAGCTAATAGACTGTTCACAGTCCTCTATTTTTCCGTAAGATCATCGAGATCGAGCGCCTTGCGTTACGGGCTGCCATCTTGCATAAGTGTCAAAACTACTTAGGGGACGGGGGCGGTTTGGGAGGAAGCGAGAAAAATAGAGGGACTGTGATAACATCACTGCAGCTCGCGTTCAGGAGGCGTGACAGGAATTTCACGCCTTTTACCATTCATTAATTAAGAAATTCCGCTGGTGATGAAAAACATGCCAGACACATTTAGCATCGATTACGCGCGTTTACAAATATTTCCTTTCGAAACAGTGATTTTATAATGTTTCTGGGCCATTCCTCGAAATAAAATCGGCAAACATGCACAAGAAAACATTTTCCTAATCAAAATACCAAAAATCCTTCGTGTGTCTGCGCAAAATGTGCCTTATGGTATGAAAGCGTACCTTTTATGGAAACGTCGTCTTGTCAACGACTTGTCAATGTCGGCAACTTAAACTAAACCCGTTGTCAACGCAAATTAATATCTATTGTCTAATGACCAATCAAACGCCTGCGTTGCTGGTACAACGCGCTCCGTGAACGCGAGCTGCAGTGATGTTATTACAGTCCCTCTATTTTTCTCGCTTCCTCCCAAACCGCCCCCGTCCCCTAAGTAGTTTTGACACTCATGCAAGATGGCAGCCCGTAACGCAAAGCGCTCGATCTCGATGATCTTACGGAAAAATAGAGGACTGTGAACAGTCTAGTTAGCTAATCTGACAAGATACTTCGCCCCCCACGATGAAATCGGACAGTTTCTGCACACTCTCTTGTAAACCATGTTGACAGTTCAATGACTGAACACAAAAGACATCTTTTTCGCAAATAGTCAGGTTTTATAGAGTGTCAGAAAGGCCAAACACAGGCCAGAAAGGCCATAACCAGGCCTGCATGAAAGGCCAAAACCAGAACAAAAGGGACAAAAGGAGACAAACGGGTCATTTCTAGTCATGTGACTTTATGTTTCTCAGACACACGCGTGGGCGTCGCGCGTCGCTAGTCACGCAACATCTCTTAACTTTGGAATCATCATCTTTATTAAGTGTAATCACGAATAACAGTGCCTAGTTTATTTAAAAACGTTTGATTGTAAATTAGTAATTGGTATTTCAAATTTCAGATCTTTTTCTTTATTGTATAAGATTACTATTATAATTGTTGTTATTTTCAAGTCAGCAATAAAACACTCTTAAAGTTTGGTTGTTTACAGTTTTTATTAAAGCGCAACAATACAAAGGTCCAGGAAAAATAATTCTATAACATTCATAGTTGGACTAGTCTTCATCTTGTGGAATGGGCTGCTTTTGATACAGTCGATTGAGTAAGAATTTTCGGTAATCGATCGCTAGTTCTGTCGATTTCAACCAATCGAATCCTTCTGTATCTTTTAGTTTTTTGGGGGTTTCAATCACTTTTTTGAAGGTGGGATATTTTTTCATTGCACGCATCCACTGTAGATTCTCTGAGTATTTTTCTTAGCTCTTTTCTGTAAACAGGAAGAAGAGCGTTCTCGGCTTTCACGCGGACCACATTTTCTGAATTTCCGTTCCCTTCGTAGTCATCGATCAATGCGTTGAACTGGGTCTCATGGCGTTTCTCGGCTTCATCAAGAATGCGTAACCAAGACGCTAAGTTTTCTGATTCTTCTTGGGAAGATTCCTTTCCTTGGCTAGAGACTTCGTCTTTTTGGGAGAAATCGCTTTCTTCGCTTTCTTTATATTTTCCAGCTCCTTGTTGAAGATATAAGTTATCACCTGCGCTAGTCATCATCCAATGGGGGTTAATTTCCAACATATTATACTACTATTACCAACTTTGACATATTGCTTACGATTAGTTATATAGCTTGAAAACCATGCATGGGGGAGTCCTCGGATTCCATACTTATATAATTTTTCTAAGAGAATATGGTGGTTAACTGTATCAAAGGCCTTGGAAAAGACTAAAGAGATACTACATGTTATTTTTTGATCATCAACTGCTGACTTTAATTTTTCTACAGTTTCTACAATGGCATATTCAGTGGAATATCCCTTTCGAAAGCCAAATTGGAAGTTAAAGAGTAGACATTCTTTTTCCAGATAGGAAACAAGTTGCTCATATACTAGTCTTTCCAGTACTTTACTGAAGGGAGAAATAACTGCTATTGGCCTGTAATTTCCTAACTCAGATAGACTATCACTTTTTAATATTGGGGTTGCTTTTGATACACTGTATCTTAAAGATTTCAGGAAACTTCGCTGATAATATTGATTCATTATATATTTCAGTAAAAGGGTGCAGAGAGCTGTTCAGTTGTAAGTTTAATAAGCTCGTTAGGAACAAAGAAGTTATTGAATAATTCGGCAATGTCATTTTCTTGTGTAAAATTCCTGTTATTGTGCGTGATTCTCGAGAGGAAAGTTTGACCTTTGGTTTTCCCTTGAACAAGAGTAAGCAAATAATAAGTTTCCAAGTTGCTTAAGGTTAATGATCCAACTCTCTTCCAGTTTCCCTTAAAAGTATTTTGCCTTTGAAATTTATCGTGAAAGAACTTAAAGTTCTTTAAGATACAAGTTTAGTCTCTGATTTAAAATCTAAGCTGTTCTTTTTCTTTTTCTAAAGATTGTAGTTCATTGAGGAGTTGTCGTTGATCTATCGAAATTCTCCTGCCATTAGAAAGTAAGAATTGAAAGAATGATTTAGCCACATTTCGTTCGAGATTGGGGCGATATCTTATTCGTGAATGGTATCGTTCATTGATTCTAGTCAATTCCAAAACGACGCCTAGTCGGGATTAATATTTGTTCGTCTAGTTTTAGAATTTTTGCCTTCTGGAATAGTAGTAGTGGTAGTAGTAGTAGTAGTAGTAGTAGTAGTAGTAGTAGTAGTAGTAGTAGTAGTAGTAGTAGTAGTAGTAGTAGTAGTAGTAGTAGTAGTAGTACTAGTAGTAGTAGTAGTAGTAGTAGTAGTAGTAGTAGTAGTAGTAGTAGTAGTAGTAGTAGTAGCAGTAGTAGTTACTGTAGTAGTAGTAATAGTAGTAGTAGTAGTAGTAGTAGTAGTACTAGTAGTAGTGGTAGTAGTAGTAGTAGTAGCAGTAGTAGTAGTAGTAGTAGTAATAGTAGTAGTAGTAGTAGTAGTAGTAGTAGTAGTAGCAGTAGTAGTTACTGTAGTAGTAGTAGTAGTAGTAGTAGTAGTAGTAGTAGTAGTAGTAGTAGTTACTGTAGTAGTAGTAGTAGTTACTGTAGTAGTAGTAGTAGTAGTAGTAGCAGTAGTAGTTACTGTAGTAGTAGTAGTAGTAGTAGTAGTAGTAGTTACTGTAGTAGTAGTAGTAGTAGTAGTAGTAGTAGTAGTAGTAGTAGTAGTAGTAGTAGTAGTAGTAGTAGTAGTAGTAGTAGTTACTGTAGTAGTAGTAGTAGTAGTAGTAGTAGTAGTAGTAGTAGTAGTAGTTACTGTAGTAGTAGTAGTAGTAGTAGTAGTAGTAGTCGGGAAGAGGAGGAAAAGAAAGGTGGGAAAAACTATGATTCAAACTAATTTGTTGCTTTTAACAAACCATTTCAACCCGCTTGTAAAGCTGAGTTTTATAAACACATTTACGGTTGTTACTAGCAAAAATTTTGAGAAAGGTACTGTGTTTGTTTGTAATTATAAGCCCTTGCCTTATTTAAAAGAATAAGAGTTGACTTAACGACAAGAAACCTTTGGATTTTTTTTTTCATAGCAATAAGACGACTTGTCACTATGAGAAAAGGAATAACCATAGAGCTAGAGTGGATCTTCGTCATGATAATTGCTGCAACAAAAGGTAATTCTTAGGTTTAATACATGGATAAAAAAATGTTGACTGTTTTGTATGACCGTCATCGGACCAGAAAGAGGTGTTCAGTATTGCAAATGATCCCCAGACTTCATATAACGATCTAAGCGGTAGTAATGTCATCCCAGAAAGAATGTCAACATTATATTCGGATTACGGCAAACATGTGGCTAGGGACGCCATTTAGCAAACTTATTTAGAGACTGACCCCAAGACCCACAAAATTTGATTGGCTAAAATCACACGCATAATTCATTATAACCAGCTACTGCATGTTGACCAAATTTGGAAGAATTTTGTCATATTGATACGATGACATTAAAGGTGCAGCAAAGCAGCAGATTGTTGAACCGTTAACCGAGAAGACCTGGGGATGAGGTTGAGTTGTTTTGGTATTGAGAAAATAATGGCGGAACAGTCGGCGGAACATTTTACTCGTTTCACAACGAGCTATTGTCTAAAATTATTGCAAGAATAGGACGAAGACAACTGGACGGTCGACATCTGCTATTTGGAGTATATTTGCAGACCTGAACAACCCTTTATCTTCTAAACGTTCTGATTAACATGCACTATCGAGATGAACTTAATATCGACGCTGGAAAGCATGTTTTAGTTTGATATTTAACTTGGAGTTATTTTGAATAAATAATTAAGCTATTATTGCATTCGGCTTTCGTAGGATATGAAGAATTCTGCAGAGGGTGTTATCCACCTCGGTCTTCGGCCTCGGTGGATAACACCCTCCTCAATCTGCAGATTTCTTCATATCCTACAAAAGCCGATTTTAAGAATTGGTAATTAGCTGACGAATATGGCGTGTTAACGTAAATGCACAACGGGAGGTTCTGCGAGGTTCTGCGATACACGTATTTCTAGTTATATGGCTACAAGAGTACGCGCTCTCTAATTGGTTGTTTTCTTGTAATGATCAGGCATTACTAGCTAGATGTCCAAGGTTTAACTTGACAGTAGTGGACATCCTTATGGACATCTATGTTATGCTCAATTTACAGCTGTCAAAATGTGTCACATGGCTATATCGCGGACTCAAGTGAATAACTCATTGAAGTGACGTGTTTTTTTAAAGCCATCTGCTGATTAGCTGTTGGCTATAATTAATCGCAGTTTCAGGTCGATAATAAAAGGGCCATATAATAAATACCGTCTGTTCGGTCAATTCATCATTGAATTTTATCTCCTACTCATGTTACATAGCTATCTTCTACCGTTAGAACGGCGTCGAACAGCATTGCGGAACAATAGCGAGGAGTACAACGAAGGCAACGTCAACGAAAAAGGCAAAAAAAACTATAGTTTTACGTTTGAGGATTTAACTTGCAGCACGCATTTTTGTTAAAATTTCGTTGCCGTCACCGCACAACAACGACGCGAAATGCCTAATTTCACGCTTTATAGACGACAACTTTCGTTTTCTTTTCCTAAACTAGATAAAAGTCTTTCAGAATTCGCCCCTAAAACAAATGCCAGCATTTGACGAATTGAACTAGTAAAATGCGATAGTTTTTTAAAAGCAGCGCGAATTCACTTCTCAGGTGACGTTTTTGAAGCCGTCGTCGTCGTTGTTGCTAAGCTCCCAAAACACTCCCTAACCTAATCTTGACGTTCCTTATTGTTGGTTTTCACATGACGTCACTAAAATTCAAACTAAAAAACTATCCATCCTACCGAGACTTTACTTTCACGATGCATTAGAGCAGCTGAAAACAAATTGTCAAACAAATTTTCGCTTCAAAAGGGTTCTTGGTTTTGAGATAGAGTACGCTTGAATTTCTAAGCTTTTGCGTGACGCGGTATTTACATGACGGCCAAGATAGCTGTCATGTAGGTTAAAAAAATGACTTATTTCAGGAAATTTTGCCATCTAAACAGTTCATGTACTGGAAAAAGTATTGTTTTAATGTCTGTGAGTTTCTCGAAGATAAATTCACGCTTTTGTAGCAAAACTCGATAACAGATGTTTCTGTTGGTTTCCGTCCGCCATGTTGGAGCTCATCCAGGTGAGCACCAGCATGGCGTCTCCATACAAATCTCTATAAATTTGGGTAAAACATTTCTTCGGATATCTCGTATATGAAATATTCCTCTGGCCTGAATCTTGGCGAGGGTCTTTGCATATGTACCTCCTTTCATTTCCCAGATTCTGGACTTTATCTATTGAATGGTTTTGATTTTTATTTTCATCTATTTTGAATGGCGTGACACTGAAAACCAGCAATAATGCTACCATAAACGAGTCATTTTATAAGAAGGTCAGTGGAATATGAAGTTCCAGTGAGTTTGTGGAATACTGGCTGTTTCTGACAGAGAGACTGATCTTTGTCACTTTTGCCTAGTGTGTTTAATTTAATACCCGGCATTATTTGTCCATGCAGGTACATTTTTGTCCAGACATTGCCAAGGATTTGATGGTAAATCATACAACGTTGGCGATGTTTGGAAACCTACACCTGACAAGAAGTGTTCGTGCACTGCAGAATTACTAATTCAGTGTTCCACATTGCCGCCTTTAAAACCAACCATCGTATCCAGAGTCTGTCGAGACAACGAGCAGCATATTCGTAATCCTGGAGATAAGTGGTTAATCGATCCAACGACAAAGTGCACCTGTTCTCGGCATAAATTTGTCCGTTGTGTCGTTTTAAAGGAGCCAGTTTGTATGGATGGCAGTGGTAAAATAAAAAAACATCAAGAGACGTGGTTTAAGAACGACTGCATCAAGTGCGCGTGCGTAAATGGTAGCGTTAACTGCACCAGATATGAAGTCAATATCACCTATGGTTTGTTTGAAGTGAAGACGTATCCAATATGCGAGCGCTGTTTGCATACCTTTGAAAATGGTTCATTTGAAGATTGTAAAGGTAACGAAAGTAATTAACCATCATACCAAAGCGATTAGATACGCAATTTTGTAAAAGGAAACTTCTAATGACGTGGAGGATGTGCCGTCATCGCTATAGTTAAGGCATTTTTTTTTTATTAAAACATATCCTGTACATACTATTTTTCTTTTACATTTTTTCATCCCAGTTAGGATTTCATATAATTAACTAACGAGCATTACTGTGGCCTTTGAAATACATTGTACAGTCAAACCCTGATGATAAGGACACTAAGGGGGACATAGAAAGTGTCTGTATTAACGGGGTGTTCGTATTAAGATTGTTTAACTTAGATGGACTTTCTTTACCCAGGGACAAAGCAAACTGTCCGTAATAATGAGGTGTCCGTATTAAGCGAGTTGAATTTAGAGACCATGTAAGAGCTTTCTTTCCCGAGGGATAAAGCAAACTGTCTGTAATAATGAGGTGTTCGTACTAAGCGGGTTGAATTAAGAGACCATATAAGATCTTTCTTTACCCAGAGACAAAGCAAACTGTCCGTAATAATGAGGTGTCCGTAAAGCGAGGTTTGACTGTATTTGTATAGGTAATAGCATGATTAGTAGTGATATTTGGCATAAATACCACGAGTGATACTTCAAAATTGTTATACGTAATTTCACGAGCCGTTAGGCGAGTGAAATTTGAGACCATTTTGAAATATCACGAGTGGTATTTATGCCCAATATCACGTACAAATCGTGCTATTATTTGTTTTTAGTATAATTACATTGATGACTATCGAAAATAGAGCGCTGTGATTGGCTGAAAGCTTCGCACTATCCCGCTATAATCACCGCGCGGTGATTATAGCACTGAAGGCTAGCAGTTTTCAAAATGGCAGCCACATTTTTTGATGTTTCGGGGTCGGAAATTGATCAATAATTTTATTTTCTCGAATAATCATCAATGTAATTATACTAAAACAATTAGTCGCCTCAGGCGACGTGAATATTGGCGAATAGTCACCTCGACTTCGTCTCGGTGACTATTCGCCGATATTCACGTCGCCTTCGGCGACTAATTGTTAAATACTACTACCCGCAAAAGGTTTGTAATTTTCACATGTAGGTATTTCAAATTAAGCTGAAATACCACTGCTCTAAGCCAATCAAATTGAAGAAATTTCTCATGTAGTAGTATAATAAACAGAATACCAACAGTGCTTAAGTAAAATTTGAAATGATACAACTAGGGATCCTTTCAGTCTTTTAAGAAAATGTTTTTTTCGTTTTAATCAGTTATCTGAAAGTTCCTTAATTTCAACTATGTAGTAAGCGTTAATACCGTGCTTTATGTTTTGACAAATCCCTTCCCTTAACAAGTCTTTCTTTCCTTTTTTTTGTTAAAGCTTTTTTGGGGACTACTAGTCAACAAAGGCGAAGACCAGCGATGTTTAAATGCTTCACTGGAGATCATTTTATCTGGGACAACCACAGGTGCAATGGAATCTTTGAATGCCCAGACGGATCTGACGAAACAGGCTGCGAAGATAGTAAGAGATTCTAAAATCCTTTTTAAAGAGATAAAAGTGTTATTGGACATATCTTTACCACTCTAAGTCAGAGCTAGTTTTGCAACTAAAGCAAAAACTTATTGCCGCATTTGAAGATCCATGTGTTTTTAATATTGCATAAATAGAGCAACTTGGAAAAGATGAATTCGGTTAGGAAGACGGTTGAACGGTTCTTCATTCTTGACCAATATAAGCTGAGCCATTTATATAAATAATAATACTTGTCGGTCATAATTCCTTCGCAATAAATTGTGTCCTTTTCCCATCATTTGTCTTAGAATTGTGTAAAGATGAAGAAGGCGGAACATATCTTGTCAAAAGCAGCACATCTAGCTGGCGTGTCTCTCCCTGCTTAAGTTGTCACTGTTCAAGAGGCTTACTGAACTGCCACAAAACTTTGAAAGTTTACTTTCCAGGATACTTCTACGGAATTTATGTGATTCATGAAAACTGCTCGCAACCTTATTGTAAAGTTTCTCAGTTTCTACGAAACAAAAAGGATGAGTGTAAAGGTATTTTTAATATAATTTAAAGCATTCAAAGAAATCCTTGTTGCAAGGTCATCTGCGCTTGCCTAAGATTTTGCACTAATTTCTTGATGCCAGTAATGGAATGCATTACAGAAGAATAAATAACCTACATCAACGGTTTACCTTGTCCTCAAGGACCAACATTTCCAACTTTTAAGACGAGGAACGAAGAATAAAAACGTGGATGTGGATGGGCTAACTCTAAATCGTTATTCTTGAATTCCCCACATCCAAAAAACTGACAACCAGAATGCGGTGCGGGTACAATGCACCTGTGATATATCTTTTATTTCATTACGCTTCGCTGCATTCAGGCATAGATAAATGAACAATTTATTTATTTAATATGTTATTCATTTTCCTTGTTCTTCAGTTTGCATTACTTAAGTACATACCAAAGTAACAATAAGGCATTTTAGGTTCATATAATTATGCGGGTGTTTACCGTATGTGTCGTTAAAGGCTGTGTGGTTAGATTTGGCCATTCTTTTGATGACTTCTGGTTTTTAGCTGTGGAAATTTTGCAAAACAACGGACTACTATTTGAGGGACAAACGTGGAACTTCAACGGCTGCACCTTTTTTTTTCCTGGACCCAACGATGGAAGGATTTGCCCGCCAATGGTCAGACCAGTATGTTATGTATACAATGGAGCAGTTTGCTGTGCGTCATATTGTCCAGGTAGATATATACAAGCTCACAACTTCACCTATGCGGGGCACATCTGGAATCTCTGGCTAGAGTTAAAAGCTTAGCCATATTGCTAACGCACACTTGAAAATCTTACGATATGACCTAAAAGCTTTCTGAAAGACAAACGCACGAGCAGCTCGTGATAATGTTAACTTCTGTTGAAAGAACGTTGAGTTTGTTTTGCTTTTATACCCATAAATCCTTGAAGCCTCATGCATAGTTCACCGTTATTCCTTTAAAGTGACAACGTTCTTTTCAATCAGGTATAAATCTTTTGCAATTTTCTTTCTAAAGCCACTGGCTTTAGAAAGGGCCGGGTTGTATAAGACATCTTCAGATTAAGGGAACTCGTAAGTATTGTTTTAAAATAACAATACCTAAGAGTTCTCTTATTTTGAGAACGTTTTAGGCAACATGAGGTCGGGGAATGCCGCGTGGTGATCATACGCCACAACATCGGCGCAACGTGTGTTGAGAGAATGTGGTGAGATAAAGGATGGGTGAAAAATTATTATAAATATATTCCATCCCTTCTATATATGAGTATGCCCACTGTTTTTTTTTTCTTCACACATGCAACTCCGATTGGTTGAGAGAAGCTGGCTAAATGGCCCTCCTAAGTTCGTCAACTTTACCTGCATAATTGGCCTCAACTCACAATAGTTTTCAGTCTTACGATAACTTGAAACCCATGAGCGATTGGTTCCGGGCCCTGCAGTTTTTCGAAAGATGAATAGCGCTATCTATTGGATGAATCTCTATCCAGTGGATGGCGCAATTGGTTTTCCTAATACTTATCCGCTGGATAGTGATTTATCTAGTAGATAGCGCCATCCGGCCTTTGAAAAACCAGGGACTGAACTCTTATTGATCTTGTCACGTATAAAGAGCAAAATTACTCAGCTACACGCAGAGGGAATCGATATACGATGTTGGACGCCAGTGCTTATCGATTCAACAAGATGCGAGAGTTTTGTTTCATTATGCCAGTTTAATTGATGGCGGAACACGTATGTCCCCATCAACTCTCTAACAATTTAAGTACTGACAAGTTTTTATTTGTTTAGTATTAGAGGAAGTGTCAAAGCAAATGAGAAGAAATCCATCATTTTGCCCAAATAGCCATCAGCTGGTATCCTCAGATATCGACGATGAATGTAAACTCACCTATTGTTTTCGTAATTATTCCATGATAAGCTGCAAAACAGGTACGAAATTTATATAAAACAAAAAGAAATAGTCTAAAATCGCCTTAATATCAGGAGTGTACTTTGCAGGCTGTCAGCTGAAGCTGGCTCGAAAATAAAGTTACTAAACACTAGATAGAAAACAGCCTCTTTTATCTAAGAAAACGCATAATTTATAAAGACTAAATAATAACAAAAGTATAAAGAACGATGCTTGTAATCAGACTCGGCCAGCCGACCCGCAACACTTTAGTTGGAAATAATGGAAGTAGGACTGATTAGAGTCCAATCCGGTATGTAATAAGCGAGTGAACAAAATACGCGGTCTCTACCAGTATTATTACAGATCGAGTTGGAAGACACGAAGTTCTGTTACTAATTAATCATAAGTTTAACCAAATTTGTGATATTTGAAGCCTTTTAAAAGTTACAACACAAAATATTCGAGAGTTTTTTGCAAGCAGAGAAAAAAAACAAAACAAAACAAAACAAAACCATTTAAAAATGGTTTTGCTTTGTTTGTTTGTTTGTTTTTTAAAGTGCGCAGGCAATGGCGCTTACCGTCTACTATTACTTAGGCATGACGCATACTGTTGTTTTTTTTACGTTGTTCCATCAGTGCTGACAAGGACAGCTGGCAGCCAATCAGATTTGAGAACGTTATATTTTGCACATGCCATCTCTGACACCTCTGACACAATCTTTTCAAAATCGTTTACGAGTTTGTGGTTTGGCGCCTTGCTCGCATGTCCAGGTCTTTTTATGACTGACCTCAACACAATAAACATTGAATTTCGTGAATTATTTCATGTGTTCATAGTTTTCTCGGTTTAAAAGTGTAAAATGAATGCAGAATTCACTTGTTCACTTGTTTATTTTATGGGTCCTATTTAAGCCATAACATGTCAAGATGAAGAGCAAAACAAGTATTTTGAAGGAGCCACCTGGTCTGTTGGTACCTGTATTCAGTGCTCTTGTGAAAATGGCCTTATCAAATGCACAAGAACAACTATATCAGTATTATCGTCAAAGAATTTTGAAGGAAGGATAACCGATCACTGTAACCAGACAGAGTGTAATGTGGCACGTTATGTGCAAGAAAACAAAGCCAAATGTAAAGGTATAGTTGCCCTCTAAAAAATATAATCAAAATGAGGATATTGAGGGAAATGTTGATGTCGTTATTGTTGATGATGATGATAACAATAAAAATGATAATGATTATGACAATAATAATAATAATGAACATGATGGTAATACTGATGGTGATGATGACGATGATGATGATAATAATAATAATTTATAATAATCAAAATAAATTAGTCAATATTCCAAGAGAGACTCTAAAAACTAAAAATCCCTACCAGACTAACCATCAACCAGAAACGTAAATTCTTACCACAAACAACTCCTACATTTATCAACGGCCGTAAGGGATGCTTTTTCTGGCTTCACTGAGTCTCATACCCTACTTAAACTGCTGAATTGTTTGGAAATTCAGCCCTCCCTTCCGCCCCGAGAATTGCCCCGTTTTTTGATACTCATAGGATAATTTTTAGTTTACCTTTCATTTTCTATTCGAGACAACGGTGAAGGTTGGTGGGAGAAAAGCCGAGTGATAATTGAACTTGTACGTCATGCCACAAGAGCACGCGCCATTTTCAGTTTCTCACGAGTTAATAAAGCAGTGATGGATTAATAGCGGTGGCTGCAATAATTTTTTTTTATAAATGAACTCATTTTTTTTATAGTTTGTAGATGGAATGGTAAAGTCTTTTATGGTAACGATCACTGGAAGGAGGACGGTGTAGACTTTTATTGTCTTCAACACCCCAGCCTTGAGATGACTAGGCCTGGTTGCTATTTAGGGAAAAGAAGAGCTACTGTTTGCACAGGAGCTATAAGAGGTTAGGAAAAACCCCCTGCATAAACCATTTGGGCTATTTACCAGTGTGTGACATCACATTTACGCTGTGCTGTCAAAGCTGACTAAGAGAAAAAGGCAAGTCACCGAATTTCAAGGAAGCCACGAGACTTATTACAGAGCAACTGGCTTACTTTACTTACTTACGTATGTTGTCAAAATTACATGGAGCGACTAAGGCGAGACAGCTGATATAACCTTCAGTGACGTTAAATATTTTAATTCCGTTTTGAAATGTTTCATACCGTTGATTTTTCAGGTTTGAATGAACTCCATTTAATAACCAAAGGCGAGTTATTCTTATGTGATAGCGGTGACGAGATAGTATGGGGCGAGGAACGATGTGATCTCAGGAACGACTGCTATGATTTCTCTGATGAGAAGAACTGCACTGACCGTAAGTTATACTGCAAAACTCATTGAAGCAAGAACTATAAAACTGCGTTGTCAGTAAAGAAGGGTTCACTTTCACGAAAAAAATATGTTACAACAAGCTAAACTAGCAAACGTCTATAGATGCTTGAAAAATCGCCCTCTAGAAATGATGCTTCTGGATCTAAGACAATGACCACTTGGTCCAAGTTAATCCGTTAACTTTAATCATTTGGGCCGTATCTTCCCTCAACAACTTGAAAAAACCAATTTATGATTATAAACAAAGAGCAAAAAAGGTATTAATACCGAGAAATTGTTTGACCAGAGGCTCAGACGTCACTGTTCCAAAAGACGGCCATCTTGGATTTTGGTGAAAAATATCATATACTGTAGGTTCATCAATATATGTTGGTAGGTTTCGCTGCTCCTCGGACACTTACTTTATGTTGTAATTGCTTAATATTTTTCCCACAGTGTAAACATGTGAAATTTCATATGTATTCACTTTCCTGCCGTAAACGTCAAAGGGTTTCAAGAGTCAACCCAGCTAAGGCGTTTACCCCCTTATAGAATACTATTAATTCCATTAGATTCGGCCTTATTATCTTAGTCTAAGGGTCAGGAGAAACCTGCTTCGGGAAAATTTTCAGGCCAAAACTTGCAGTTTTATATCCATGTGTATATTTTGCCCGTTTCAGATTTCTGTCAGTCGGAGAAAAGGTTTGGCGTGCAGTGGCCTCGTACAAAGACTGGCGAGGAAATAACAGTAGAATGCTCATTATTAGCTGACTCAATTTTTACAGGTATAATTAAGCTACATGTATTAATAGACCTTTGTCATTCTGGCGCTATACTTGGTTTTTGCTTTTCTGTCGCATTGTCAACACCCATTTTTCAGGATGTATTCAAAGCTATATTACTTCTTTGCAATGTACTATTCTATAAATTTTAATGTAGGTGTCGGATCTTTGTTTTGTCCAACATGGCTGACAGTCGAGCTTAATTTCTTTTATTTTTTCGTTTTCTTTTTATATATACAGCAAAGAGATCAAATTTTGTTGTGTGTTTCGTCAATTAGAGAAAACCTAAAATGCGGTAAGAAAACACAAGTGGCCAACGAGCGAGCCAGGTGGTCCTCTTCAATGATCCGTAACTAAACAGAAAAAAAAAAATAGAATGGCGTAAAATAGGATATACTTGTTACATGTATGCACTAATAACATAAACACACACAGGACATTCGCAGGATCCTCATTACCAAATTTGTTGACCGTAACGGTGCAGTCGCTAATCACTTGTATTCAAACGTCCTTAATTTATACAAATGTAGGCGCATTTAGCAGTAAGTGCGGAACTAATGTGAGACATGGAACAACTTGGTTTCACAAGATCACGTGTGGTTGTGAACGAAAAGCTTTGGTGGATTATTTCAGACAAAAGGTAGGACGTTGCTACAGTTGTTTTTGATAAGAGAATGGTATGTTAAGACTGAGAAATATCAGTCCCTCACAAATCAAAAACGCCTGTCTTTAAGTTCCTACAATGTTGCTAATAAACTGATGTATTTGACTCTTAAATAGGGACGTCTGGTTCTGTCCCTTCTCGAATTTGTAACAATTAAAGGGCATTAAGGGTTTGGGTTTTGATTTTTGGTGTACTTTATGACCGGGTTCTCCACCAATTGTAAGGGCTTTTTTGGAAATGTTGTAATTAAAGGATAATTAATAGCGGCTCCGCGTAATTATCGACTAGACGTGGAAATAGTCAAAAAATGACCTATGGGCTCTAGTCAAAAAATCGTTGGTTTAAGAATGATGGAGTGAAAATTATTTTTTTTTAACGAATTGTTTTCTTTCCGAGGCCTAAAATGGGCAAAAATCATGCGAAATTATAGTCATATTCAGTGGCTCGTATATTTTAAAATAAAGCTGGCTAGTAAAATATAATGACACTTCATATTTTTCTATCTTTTTTCTATAATTTTAATTAATTAGTTCGCGATTTGGTCAACAAGAGATTTTTAAAGAAATTTTCAGTTTTTGACTCAAAATCGTTTAATCATCGGTCAAAACTTAGCACTTATTCAGGAGCTAAAAAAGCGGACTGGTACATGGCTTTCACCACCAAGACTTGTTTAGCTTGAAAGTGGATTTTTTTTCTTCAAATCAGTGAAATAAAATTTTTGGATGAATGAAATCATGAGCGCTGACAAAGTGAAGCAAATGCAAAGAGTGCACCCTCGATCCACGACCCAGGACATTTAGCTCGTGGGTCGTGGGTGTGGGTAAATGTCGCGGATAAAAAAAGTATAGAAAACATATGATAAAGTAAAGTAACTGAAAAAAAGAAATAAATAGAAAAAAGTTGTAAAATATTTATGAAAGCAAAATCTCCAACTCCTTGATTGCCTTTTTCGTCACGGCTACTTCTTCGTGCTCTTCCTAATATTTCCTTAGCTACGTGGGACTTGGCTCCCCTTTCACAACCTCACTGTATAAAAGACATGTTGCCGATGAAGATTTATCCATACCTGAGCTATCGCTGCAAAATAAACGTAACAGACGTAAATTATACCTGCAATTTGCAGAAAGTATTGAACAGCTCTGACTCGCTGAATGGAAATAGCTACATACATACATGCATACATACATACATACATACATACATACATATCCTTTACTTAAACACGATATGATTTAAAGCTCAAAGCTTGTGGGGTCGTGTAAAAATAATTACAAATGGATAAAACTATATAAAAAATAAGAATAATATTACTTACAAAATACAACTACAATAAAAGTTATACCTCTTAGTAAATTGACTACAGCATTTAAAATATAAAATAGTTAAAAGCATTTAAAATCTTGGTAGTACCTGGGCAGTGACTGGACCGACTGTGCGCTAAAATCAAGTTCCTTAAAATAAGAGTCCTTCTTCACTTTGCGATAAAAAACAGTAAACTGGTCTGTAAAATGAGTCGAGACAGCGTTCCAAAGAATAGCGCCTCTACAGCTAATGCAGGTTTTAAGAAACTGCGAGTTAAATCGCGGGTCGATTATGCTATTACTCCTTCTGAAGTTGTACGCAGTGCAGGGTTTATTTGTCAAGTATGAAAGAACCGCAGGTGCGCTATGGAGTAGTTTAATTAATCGAAGTTTATAATAGAGTGTTAAAGTATTCCAGTTCGAATGTCGGTATACTTACTCAGTAGGCATATCTCGGGGCAAGTTGTATATTATTCCGGCTGCCCTGCGGTGAAGTACTTCCAGAGAATGTAGAAGGTGCGCATTAGGGTAGCCGCCCCAAATGACTAGTCCATATAGAACTGATGGTAATATTATCTTGAAGTACAAGTCCATTAGGGCGTTTCTGTTCAAGGCTCAGTTTGTTTAAAAAATTCTTTTTTACATCTGTAAGGTGGTGTGACCAGGAAAACCTGTCATCGATAGTAACACCCAAAAGACGAGTGTCTTTCACCCACTCGATTCGATCTTCTCCAATAGTCACAGAATTTAGCGGCCCGATGTGCGGTTTTCTCATCAACAGCATAGCTTCGCACTTTGCCGAGTGAGGGGTTAAAGAGTTCTGTAGGCACCAACTGTTCAGTTCGGATAAAGCTGTGGCTGTGACTGGCGGCACATGATAGCCGTGGCGATGAACATAACAACAAAACGTTTAATCATACACGAGGCTCAATCAATTCCTAAGTATCATCACAAACATCCATTAGAAATCCGTAGCACGAGAAAGAAAAACTGAAACAAACGACTTACAAAACACTTGGGAAACTTGAAGAAAACCTTAGTGAAACTTCAGGTAATTTCACGGTGGCCTCGTGCCCGCCAATGCCGAGGCCCCTTGCGCATGCTCCTAATAAACAAGGGGGTAAGCCCGCTGGTCAGGATACCAGCAGTTACATGGCTCCCCAAAATGTAAGCCTTGCCTTACATTTTAACAAGAACTATAACTATCTCGATAACACTCCTACAACTTATTTCCTAGAAAAAGCGTTCATAAAGCTCGGGCTCGTCGGGGAATCCCGGTCTCTAAACATTGCGCCTCCAAAAGTAAGACGAGCTTATTGACAGGCCTTTCCAACTTGGAACCATTGCCTGTCAGTACTGTCACCGATCGGACTCGATCTTGATCGTCAGGATGCGTGGCTACGACCTTACCCAAAGGCCATCTGTTCCTTGGAGACTGGTTTTCCTTCAGTAATACCACATCTCCAACCTTGAAATTTCTTTTTGGCCGAGTCCACTTGATTCTTGCTTGCAACTGTTGCAAGTACTCTTTGCTCCACCTTGACCAAAACTCTTGTGCTAGGTGCTGCGTGCGTCTCCATTTCCTTCGACAGTATAAGTCTTCTCTCTTAAATTCTCCTGGTGGAGGCAGCACGAGCCTCGTCTTTCCTGTCAGCAGCATACTTGGCGACAATGGTGGCTCTGAAAGAGGATCGCTGAGTGTCTCTACCGTCACAGACCTGTTATTGATTGTAGATTCTGCTTCGCAAAGGAATGTTCTCAGCGATTCCTTGTCGAGACGATTACCATGCTCTCTAGTAAGACCACTCATGACGTTCCTGATTGACCTGATTAACCTTTCCCACACGCCTCCAAAGTTACTCGCGGATGCAGGATTCTTAATCCAATCGATCTTGGCTTTAAGGAGTTCTGCTTTGACCTTTTGGTCGTCTATCTCATCAATAGCTTTCTTGAGTTCGGCTTCGGCACCAACAAAATTCGTTCCCCTGTCACAACGAATTTCTCTGACTGGTCCTCTTCTACAGATGAACCGTCTCAATGCTTGAATAAAGGAATCAGTTTCTAAGGAGTCTGCAACTTCCATGTGTACAGCCCTACTTGCAAAACAAGTAAACAATGCTCCATATCTCTTGACGACAGACCTTCCTTGTTGTACGTGCCAAGGGCCAAAGAAATCGACTCCGCAGTAGGTGAAAGGCGGTGCTGGCTCCACGCGCGACTTCGGCAAATCAGCCATCTTCTGTTCTCCCACGGTACCTCGAAGGTAACGACATGTTATGCATTTGGAAATAAACTGCCTGACCATCGAATTTCCACCGACGATCCAATAGCCGCTAGCACGAAGTTCATTCAACGTAATTCCTCTTCCGCTATGGTGTGTTCTTTTGTGCGCGTAGCTGATAACCAGTGAAGTAATGTGGCTTGACTTTGGTAAGATGACAGGGTTTTTGAGTGACTCCGATAGTGTCGCCTTCCGTATTCGCCCGCCAACTTCCATGACGCCGTCACTGTCTAGGAAGGGGTCTAACGTACGAAGCGTACTGGTTTTCTTCAGCACAGCCTTCTTCTCCTTTGCCACTTCCCGGCTACCGTACTTAGCGTTCGCTTGAACGATTTGGACACTTCTTATTTCCGATGGAAATGCTTGTCTTTGTACTTGTTTTATGATCTCCACTTCTGCTTCCAGTAGGTTGGCAACGTTAAGTTCTCCACTTGCAGGGGTGTCACTGAAACACCTTTGTTCTGGTGATCCAGCACTGGACTCCTTCCCTTTAGATTTGACCTTTTCTCTGAGTTTCCTCTTGTACTTTAGACATAGTGCGACAGCTACCTTCGCTTTGTGCCAGCTTGAGAACCTGAAAAGTCTCTCAACTATGACGTCACTCTTTCACTACACATGTGTTAACCTTAGTGCTCTTCACTTCGGGGGAATCTGGGTCCACGGTGTCTTTGTATGACTTTTCTTTCAGCCAACTGCTTGTAGGTTTTCTAAGGAAGTTAGGTCCTTGAATCCATTGTGATTTCTCAACAAAGTCTTTAGGTGACATACCCCTTGAACCTTCGTCTGCAGTATTTGAAGTGGTTTCGACGTAATGTAACTGTGAGGGGGTGGTGTGATCACGAATGAGTTGGACCCGGTTGGCAACATAGACATGAAACCGACTGGATTCGTTACTTATAAAGCCTAGGACGACTTTACTGTCCGTCCAATAGTGATCCTCAATGTTCTCATACTCTAGTTCATCCTTTAGAACATCACCAATCTTAACAGAGACTGAAGCTGCAGCTAACTCTAACCTTGGAATGCTGACAGTCTTTTTTGGCGTCACTCGCGCCTTTCCCATAACAAAAGAGACATGTACTTTGCCGTGTTCGTCTTCGAGCCTTAAAAACGAGCATTGACCGTAACCACACGTCGAAGCGTCAGACATACAGTGGAATTGCATGGACACAATCTTTCCAAACTCCGAGGGCTTAAAGCTTCTTGGTATTTTCAAACTTTCAAGTAGGTACAGCTCATTTCACCATCTTTCCCATCTGCTGCGGGTGGCATCGTCGACTGGCTCATCCCAGCTATTAGTGTGACAGATGTCCTGCAAAATTTTCTTTCCGACCAGTACTACAGGAGCGATGAAGCCCAAGGGATCATAAATCGAGCTGATGGTCGATAGGATGCCTCTCCGCGTGCAAGGTTTATCCTTAAGTTCAATCCTGAAGTTGAACGTGTCTGACTGAATACACCAAATAACTCCTAACGCTCTTTCTATGGGTAACTTGTCCTGGCCAATTGTGAGGTTCTTCACCTGTTCTGCTCTGTGTTCTTGAAGGATTGAGCTGATGATACGCTCTGTGTTTCCTACAAACTTGGTTAAGTTAAATCCACCATTTTGGCAAACTGCTTTGGTATCCTTTGCTAGCTTAATAGTCTCATCTTCGGTGCTTGCCGATTTAAGAACGTCGTCCACATAAAGTTCCTTCTAAGGGTGTTGGCTGCTTCTGACCCATATTCATCTTCGTTGTCGTCAGCAGTGCGCTTAAGTGCATAACTAGCGCATGCAGGGGATGATATTGCACCGAACAAATGCACTGTCATGCAATACTTTTCGGCCTCCTTCTGTAAATCGCCGTCTGGCCACCATAGGAACTTGAGGAAACTTTGATCTTCCTTCCTTACTCTTACTTGAAAGAACATCTTTTCAATGTCTGCCATAAAAGCATACTTTTCTTGCCGGAACGTGGTAAGAACACCGACTAAGTTACTGCTGAGATCTGGTCCCTGGAGCAATTTGTCATTCAAGGAGTGTCCTTCGAATGAGGCCGAGCAATCAAACACCACACGTATTTTCGTTGGCTTTTGCGGGTGATAAATTCCGTGATGCGGCAGGTACCAGGTTCTGCCCAACTGATCTTTAAGATCGTCATCCACCTTCCGAGCGTACCCTTTCGAGATGATATCAGACATAAAGCTGCAGTAATCCGTGTAATACTTGTCATCAGACATTAGACGTTTCTTGAGGCTGTTCAGGCGCTTCTCAGCTTGAGCGTAGTTGTTTGGGAGCTGAGTGTCCTTATATTTGAAAGGGAGGGGCATTTCATAGTGCAAGTCCTCGAGATGAACGATACCAGTTTCCACAGTCTCGTAGAACTTGATGTCTTCGCGCGACATTGATATTCCCTTTTCCTTTTCGGAGAAGTCAAGTTCAAACATTCGTTCAACTGCCTGTGGTGTTATCTGTTCCTTAACCGTCCTTTGAGAGACTACATATCCTCGCGGGGATGAGGTGTCTTGCTGATTAAGATGAATTCTGTTGCACGTTAAGATGCTACTCTGACAGGGAGTATAGAGAGGACCGTTTATGTACCATCCGAGCAGCGACCGTACAGCATATGGATCTGATTCTCCGCCGTAAACAATTTCTCTTGGTCTTAGGGCACTTGGACAGTTCAATCCGATAAGAAAACCCACTTCAACATCTTCCATGTAGGGGGAAAGTTCGACACTAACATCCTTCAAATGAGACATCTTACTAATTACATCAGGTCGTGCTATTTCACTGCGGTCCGCTGGAATGATGTTTTGCGTGAAAGTTCTGGGAAACTCTAACTTTGCACCCTCGTCCTTGGCATTAGCTACGACTAATCCTTCAATGGCCTTAGACGTTACGCTATGCGTTCCATGGATTGTAGTAAGGGTGAGGTCAGTGCTACTTCCTTCGACGCCAAGAGCCTTAGCTGCGCTTTCATTCACAAACGTTCCACCGCTGGCATTGTCCAGTAAAGCATAAACTCGTATTTTCTTCGCTGGATTACTCTTATTAAACAACCAGACTAGTAATATACCCATGTTAATCGGTACATCTCCAGCTTCAGTTATGTCGCAGATGGATGTGTGATTACTGCTAACTCGAGGTCTATCTTGAGGTTGGTTCTTGTCACCTTTGTCGTTCGATTTCTTAATTCCTTCAGGGTTGTGTAGCGACGTTGGATGCTGCTTGTTGCACGTTTGCCTTTCCTTGCAATGCTTTGCAATGTGCCGGTCGCTAAAGCAGCCGAAGCACTGTTTCTTCTCTACTACAAAGTCTCGACGGTCACTCAGAGATTTCTTCAAAAACTGTTCACACTCGTTTAAGTTATGAGGCTTCTTACATAAAGAGCATACAACGGTCTGTTGATTGGTATCTTCCTGATTTACACCAGTAGCAAGGTTTGTCCCTTTTCCCCTTTTTAGCGGCTTTCTTGTAAACTTAAGACGAGTGCCTCTATCCTTTTCATCATGGTTTGGCTTGCTAACACATTGCTCTGAAAACACAGGATCCGTGGCAAGATCAGCTTGTTCACGCACGAATTGAGAGAACTCTTCGAAGTCAGCTATTCTTCCCTTTGCACTTTTTGTCCTATTGTTCCTTTCAGTCCATTTGGTTCGCAGGTACTTGGGTAACTTTTCCCACAGTTGACTCAGTACATGAGCAGTGTTTAAATCATCCATATGAGACATGCCTTTCATAGCAGACTTAGCTTGATCCAGGGCAATAGAGAAATCTTGGAGAGTAAACCATCGTTTGGTCTGATTGGTGGCCAAGAAGACAATTTCGTGATATGGGCATTAGCTATCTTGAATGGGTCACCGACTTGTCTCTTTAAAAGTCTCTTAGCTTCTTCATAGGATCCTTCCATCTTCCTTTGCAGACAACCGTTTATAATTTCTTTTGCTTTACCTGACGTGTATTGACCTAGAAAATATAATCTCTCACGGGAATCTTCAACCTTTGATTCGATTAATGACTCAAAGGCAGTCATGAATAATGGATACTCCATAGCATCACCATAAAAAGGAAGGAGGCTCGTTCGATGGCAAAAGACTCCTTGTTTGCTGGTTAACAATAGTCTGAGACAACTCAGTTTGTTTTCGTTGAATTTCCACAATGTCTTGGAAAGTATTGTCTTTGACTGACAAACTTGTTGAACAACCTTGTGGTGGTGATGGTGGCAGACACCATACCTGACCAGGAGCAGTATACGTAACAGCAGGAGTCGTTGCTAAAGATGGGTATGATGAAGAATGTACACTCGAGGGGTGTTCATGGAGTGTTGCTGCACAGGCCTTATTCTCTTCCTTACTCCGTGATGCACCAGTATTTATCGGTGTTGTGTAAATGGGTCCTTTCTGAGGTACCATAAATGCACTAAGAGGACTAGCTTGTAAAGGCTGTTGACAATCTGTAACGCCTAAAGAACTTACAAGCTGTTGCTGCGAAGTTGGTTCCAAACCAGCAGAGTTACCTGATTGTATTGTACAAATCGGAGGACTTTGTGTATGAACAGGTGCAAAGGTTGACTCTTCATTCTTCATTTCTTCGTAAATCCTTTCTTCTTCCCTTGCTTGAGCTAAACTCTGTTTTAGCTCTAAATGTTCAGCTGCCATTTTAAGCGCTTACTTTTCCTTCGGAAATGATGCTTCGATTTCCAATGCTACAACCTTAGTTTTTGCTTCTATCAACTTAGCTTTAGATGAAATTGAAGATGAGGTGGACCGTTTAGAGTGATTTGACTTTCTTGTGCGATGAGACCCACTAGAGATAACAGAGTTTACTTCATTTGATTGATGCCTTTTCGCCTTGGACAAATATTCAATGACAGACTGTTTAAATTTAAAGACATCTTCATCGTGAGCATCGTACCATGAATTGGCATCAACAATAACAGTTTCATCTTCTAACGCGTCAACATAATTATCCTGAGCATCTTGCAATTTAACAAGCAAATTGTTAAGACCTTCCATTTTAACTGACACAAATTCATAATTGTTAAGATCATTTTGTTTATCTGTCTAGTTACGTGACGTAACGCCACAGTTCTATGATCCTTTAACCTTTGTAACTCGTGTTGTTTACCTTTATCCGTTGGAATTTTTCTCCTTTCGCCTACTCCTAGCGCTTCAACCTCACTGACCGTCGATTTTACTCCCATATTCAGTGAACCTTGAACCTTTACTGAATTAGGAAGTTCCGTTTCTGATGCTGCATCCGTTGGCTGAGTGTGAAGCGGCGATATAACACGAAACAGTTCCGTATCCATTGTTGAGGAGTGCGAACGCGAAACTTGCAATCTCAGCAAATTGTCATCCTGAAAATAAGCCGCAAATTCCTTGCCTTCACCTTTCATGACCGTAAATATCCAAAACCGTAAAACCAGATCAAAACTATAGATACATAGAAGCACCACCTTAACTATCCTTGTAAATCCATAAGATCCATGAGGTCGTGAAATTACTGTGGCTGTGACTGGCGGCGCATGATAGCCGTGGCGATGAACATAACAACAAAACGTTTAATCATACACGAGGCTGAATCAACTCACAAGTATCATCACAAACATCCATTAGAAATCCGTAGCACGAGAAAGAAAAACTGAAACAAACGACTTACAAAACACTTGGGAATCTTGAAGAAAACCTCAGTGAAACTTCAGGTAATTTCACGGTGGCCTCGTGCCCGCCAATGCCGAAGCCCCGTGCGCATGCTCCTAATAAACAAGGGGGTAAGCCCGCTGGTCAGGATACCAGCAGTTACAAAAGCTTTGTTTAAAGAAGTGACAGTGTTATCAACAGTGTCCCCGATGCAATAAACAGTCAGGTGTCATCTGCGTGCATAAAGACAGAGCCAGAGGTAACAGCACTTGGTAGGTCATTGGTGTACGAGGCGAACAACGTCGGGCCAAGTACTGACCCTTGGGAAATCCCGCAAGTGACGTTTAGGACAGTTGAGTGCTGGCCGTTTACTACCGAGAATAGACGATATTCGTATTCCCCGACGGCCCTGGGACGAGAGACTTCACAGCATGATTGCGAGGCTAAAGCGGGGAACTTTTTGGCAAAAAACACAAACAAACATTGGTTAGTCGCGGCTGAATCGCTGCAAAACAATAGAAATCAGCAAAAAACTGCAAGATTTAAAAGCTGAAACCTTGCGGGTAAGCTAAAGGGATATCTGTTTCAAAAAACAAAACTGTGGGAAGAGCTGGTGGTGCTAACAGCAAAATTTAAAAGCCACGAAGCCAAAAGAAGAAACAAGAAGTAATCAAGAAAATGGTATATTGTGTCAAAATGTCAATACTCGAATCCTTTTTATAAAATTTTCTTCTTGTTATTATTCTTTTTCTCTTGTGCTTAGTATTATCGTCTGTACCAAACGCTGTGGTCAACTGCGTGCACGTTTTTGTACTCTCGCACAGTTTTTATCGAAGATAATGTAACTTAAATTTAAAAATAAACTTAACCTAGTCATCTTTGTTCAAACCAGTTTAACTTCCTTAAAATGCACATGGACTGTGCGCAGAAGGCTAAGCCCCGTCCTGATGAGTAATTATCCACTGAATAAGTCGTTTGGTTTACTTCAAATACACATTCAAGATTTTGCATCCGCTGGCTGCCGCATCCGCTCTGTTAGAAAATTTCAACTGTGTAGTAGGTGTGATAACATCACTGCAACTTTATCGCAGGCTTTCGATAATTACGTCCATATCAATAAAAGATATTCTTCAAAAAGTTTAAAGGACACTGAAAATTACAATTAAAATGGCTTCGGGATTTTGACAACATCTCTGTTTATATTTCTAAATTATAAACTCGCTCACCAAACACTCTTCTCGTCAATATAATTATGGTTAGGATCGCTGTTTTCTTAGTAATAATGAGCAGATCTTCCTTTGTTGTTTTGAAATAATGATCTCTCAAGTATGTAGGCCCTTCGGAACTTTACAATGTGAAAAAGTTTCCTTAAATTCGGCAAACTCAGCGGCAGTTTTCTCATATTTGTTTGTCCTCTTGGCGAGAAGTTCCCCGCATGAGCCTCGCATTCATGTTCAAGGCATACTCGTCCCAGGACTATCGGGGAATACGAATACTGTCTATTGAGTTCGATCAGTTAGGTTGTCCGTCAGCCATGATAAAAGAGAACTTTGTACTCCAAATTGAAAATTCAACTTATGCAGTAAGATAGCGCGTTATACACAGTCAAAAGCTTTTCTGAAGTCAACAAACACCACAGCGACCACTTTATTGGCATCAATAGCTGTTCTCCAGATTTCTGAAGGGTGCACGAGCAATAGTTCAGTGGAATGCCCCTCACGGTAAGCCGACTGTTTATCTGTAACCAGGTTATTTTGGAAAACATGACGAACGACAGATTCTGATACAGACGATTCTATTATCTTGCTTGGAACACTAGGAAGCGATATTGATCCATAGTTATTTGTGTCAGCTTCATCATATTTTTTTTTTTATATCGGGATCAGACGAGCTCTCTTCCAATCAGTAAAGGTTTCTCCGAGGTGAGCGCAGAATGAGAATAGACCTGTCAAGGGAGAGACAATGGCAGGCTCAGCTAGTTTGACTAATTTAGATGCGATAACTGCTCACTATTAATCTTTATTCGATCCACAATTCCATTCATCAGCGGAGATTTTTTAACAAGATGAAATGTGATCACCGTGAGAAAGGGGAGGGAAAAAGGACAATTTTGAATCGTTACAGCAAAGATTTTGTACACAGAACAAAACAAAACAAAACAAAAAAAAAGTCCAGAAAATTATTGTATTTCCGAACAGTAATAAAATTTACATATACAGTACTGTGCAAAAGAAATGCAAACGAAATTCGGTGTTTTTCGTTCTTTGTTCTCGCGAAACTTCGGCGAAATTTCGCTACGAATTTTCGTCAAAGCGCTCGCGAATTTTCGTTGAGTCAAACGAAATTTCGCATCAACTGAAGCGAAATTTCGTTTTGCCGAAATTTCGGGATAGCGAAAATTCGCTCCAGCGAAATTTGGCCAAGCGAAAATTCGCACCCGCGAAATTTCGCGAGGGCGAAAATTCGCATCGGCGATATTTCCACAAAGCGAAATTTCGCTGGAAAAGGAAGCGGGTTGTAATGAAAACTCTTGTTGATTGTTGCGTTTGCTGTACTTGTACATGCAATTGCTTAAAGCGAAGTCTTCAAATTGAAAGGTCAAGTAAGTTGGTAATCGTTAAAGCTACCCTAGTCAAAGAGTTGACAAAAAAAAAAGAAAAATGAATGTCAGAATCTAATCTTTTCGATTCTTTGTGAAATTTCGGTACTGGCGTAAAAATAAAATGATCTTAGACGGAGAAAACAAGAGAGGTTGGGGCCTAGAAAAGAGCGGAGTGCTGGTCAGCGGACTTTTCTTTTGCTCATGCTCATTGTGGTCATTCTTTTTGGCGTCCATTTTGAAAGTGATTGCAACGGCTTTAAATTTGCCAGTTTCTGTAGGTTCTGGGAGCATGGAGTCGGTATATTTTTGCTTTCTGTTGGCACTACAAGACATCTAAGGGTTGTTATGTGTATTTATCGACCCATCGGCCTTCAGTAATCGATCGCTTCCCTCGTAAAGCGACCCTTTTTGGACACAGTTGAGCAGAATGTGAGACAAAATGCTGGAAGTGTTCTTGTGCTAGGTGTTCTTGGCTGTAGGATGCTCTATCAGGAAACAGCTGTCTGAAGGCTGGCAGGGTATCTGAAAAACCAAGTAACACCTGAGAGAACTTGGGAAGCAGGCCACTTGAAGTTACTGCCTTCACCAGATGTTTTGCATCAAAAGCTTTGGCATTGTGTGCCATGAGCAAACACGGTTGTCTTGCTTCGAGCCATCGCAGAAGATCTGACAGGCCTGCTGCTAAAGATGTTGAAGAAGCTGGTTTTCCATCATAGTGTAGAACCCCACTTCTCACAGTCAACTTGTTGACTGCTGATGCAGCTGGTGTTATGCTGTTGCTAGGAAGGATTTAAACTTGAAATGTATTCTTTCCTTCTGCTGCAGCAATCTCGCAAATTTCAGCATCATCACCTGCCAAAATTAATCAGGGAATTTTGATTGTTAAACAATTTTGGTCTTTGTATTTGGTTATTTGTAAACAATTCACCTAATAATTTAGCATAAACATTTTCCTGTTCAACTATCCAGGACATAATTACTGCAAAAAAGATGAATCTACCATTATGTTGCTTTGAAATATTTAATTGTATGCCGTGCACAGTTTGAATGTTGTAAAAATTCTTCATAAAATACAATATTCCTCAAATTTAACATTAAATTAAAAACAAATATGGTTAGTTTGCAGAATACTGAAGTTTTTGGAAGTTTTAGTTTTAATTTCTTTCTTAGAGATAAAAGAAAACTTTCAGGAGCGAAAAAACTGAGTAGGCTTTGGCTCTCCCAAACAATAAATTAAAGGATCTTGCATTATTCTTTTGTAATGTTTATTCAATATTTTAAGAGCATTCAAATGTAATGCTCTTGAAATAAATGATAATAATAAAATAATAATAATAATAATAATAATAATAATAATAATAAGAAGAAGAATGATAAGAATGATAATGATTTTTAATTTTAATGAACTACTGTTATTATTTATTTATTACTATTATTATTATTTTTATTATTATTATTAGTCAGTTGGTACCCCTTGAAGATGTCTCCAAGTCAAATACTACTGTCTTCATGGAAGCTGGTGCACAGACTTTTTGTATATCTGGTCTGCAAGTATGAGGTGGTATTTCAGTCTGTTCTTCAGAACTGTCGTGTCTGTAACCTAGGCTACTTTCATACTGCTTGCCCTCTCTGGTTTCTAACTGCTTAAGTTTAGATGCTCTCCTCTCTGTTGTCTGCCTTCTCTTCTTTTTGTATTCCCGAGTCTTAGTTCTGGCTGCTAAGAGTGATATCTCAGTTTCTATCTACTGTGCCTGCATATCTTTCACAATATCTGCCTGGGGATAACTGAATTTCGTGTAAAGCCTAGAACATAATAAATTTATTATAACAGGACAAATTGGTTTGGGGCAATAGCCTAGTACATGAAGTGTTGTTTGTTACATTATAAGAGACATCTGACACTGATTTCTTATCTACTCATAATTATATGTGCAACAACTATTCATATACCTGCAGACATCCTATGGTTACAAAAAAAATGTTCCTGCAGTTATCCAATATAACATTGCATTACAGTGCAATTACTGCAAACAAAGCCATTTAAACAAATATTGTACAATTTTGTAGAAGACATGAAGTCTTATTTATTCTGCTATGTTTTCAGTGGATAAATGCTTAGGATATTTTGAACAAATTAGAAAAAAAAAAACAAATTGTTCCAATGGTGGCTTCAGTTCCAGTAGTTGCACTGTAAGCTATGATATTATTCTCTTTAATGTAGCAGCAGATGTGTGGTCACATAAATCTAATGCTAACCTTTGCCACATAAGAATAACCCACATTCTTCTGGCTGACTGCACAGGCCACTCTAAAATCATTACTTTCACTGCCACCATAGTGTCGAATTTTTGGGGCTTTGCTGCCAATGGTGTTGTTGAGGGCTTCATTCGACTGACTTGAGCCAAGAGGGGCAAGCTTCTCCGAATTCTGGACAAAGATGTCCACAACAGCATTAAGATCTTCCTCTAGTTTCTCACCTTTTAAATCTTTGCCATGTGGGAGGCTCTTGTGTTTGTAGGTTGTGGGGCTCTTCAGAAACCCACACCAAGAACTGTCACATTTATTATGTTTGCCAAATGCATGAGTGACAATGGCTTTCAGATTTTTCTTCAGACCGTCAACATTGTCTTTGTTTTGGCTTAGCGCATACCCAAAACATTTCAAGAAGTGGTTAATTACTTTAGCACTAAGGATTCCTTTATGCTGTGGTTGCAGGCTGTAGAGATGGGATCCAAATGACCGTTTTGCATGAGTAATATCTGACCATTTGTCAACTTCATGCGTGACACTTTCCCTCACTTTCTTGATTGTGGCCGAGTCTTCATCCCCAACCATAACTGACACTTCAGCACCCGCACTAATGGCCCCCTTTACCAACTCCACAGCAACATCGGGCTCCATGGACTTGGAGGATGCTGTCCAGTTCACCCGACAGTCATGTGACCTCGGTTCCTTGCCATTTCTGTTAGCTGCCTCACATAATGCACATCTCTTTGTCCTTGTGCTGTAGCCCACCACCTTGCCTGAAGATAGCCCAATCATAAACCCAACTCCTAGGAGAGAAAAATAGTCTTGTTTTATTCACTTTAGTAAAAAAGTCAATACCTCTAGAAATTTAATGAATGACTCGTTGTATTAATAATGCTAGTAATTAGCTCATTCACTGTCTTTGGGGATGATTTGAACAAGCACCCAGCTTCCAATATTCGGTTTTAGTAATAATAGTTCTAGTATTGTTGAAGGAAATCAAATGTTAAATTGCCTGACTGCTGTTGGACGGAAATTTTGTGGTCTATTGAGTTTTACTTCTAGAGCTGCTATTTCATTATTTTATTTATTATTATTGTTATTATTTAAGCAAAAGAAAAAAATTGTTGTGAATTTGTTTATACTGTATTTTATAATGGATAAACAGACACTTGTTACTGATATGGATGCCACGCAGGCAAAGCAAAAATACCTCCATTATTTCATGGCTTTATGTATATTATAGGACTGACCTGTCAAACTATTGTGGCCCTTTCCCCTCTTCTGCCACCCCATGTCGTACAATACCCCGATTTTTACAACTTGCTCGGTGTCCCCAGTCCTCCGACACTCTTTCTCCAACTGTAACCCTTCTAAACATGAATTCCTTGCAACAGCCTCAATCGCTTGTCCAACTTCTCTTTCTCTGGCCTTCAGAGTGTTTTGTCCCACGGCTGGAAGGTTTATTGACGTGAGCAGTGCGTTTACATGTGTTACCCCGATACCGGCATGTAACATTCCTGCATATAAACACAGTGCATGTACATTTAAAAGTTAGTTATTACACGGTATTATGATTGTTAAATTTTGATGAAGCATGGAAAAATGTTCAGATAAAAGCTGCTAATCAAATAAATATACCAACCTGTGGCAAGTTTGGTGTTGACATCAAAAATTGGTCGGCCGCGACCAGCACCGGCGGCACGATGCGATTTGTTTGTGGTGCACACATTTACCTCTCCACATTCCAGATCGCTGCACATAATATAGAAAAAACTACCCAACCCAGAGATAGCCTCATCTTGGCAGTTTGATAGCTGAAGTGCTTTTCCACACGCACTGCAACCACTATCCAGGGCTCTGGCCAGCACGTCTAACTCGATTACTCGTCTGTCTCGAAAGTTGCAGCTGCCGGCTTCTATGCATTTCTTTTTTGTGCCTCCATCACCTTTCACATTACAACACTTCCTTTTCCAAATATTTTTTAACTTTTCTCGTCTTCCCTTTTCTTTTGAACTTACAAAAAAACCTTTTTTATCTCTCGACTTGGTGCCGACGCCGACGGTAGCCATCTTGAAAGATTGCTTGACTAGTGTTGCAATATTATGCGCAGTAGAGATGCGCAATGCAATTCAGGGGAATGACCTTAAGTTAACTGCTTTGTGGATTACAAGTTTATTGTTTGTTTTAAATTATAAATTTATTAATGGGAGCTTCGCTTTTAGCCCGGACTAAGTCTATATATTACTGTTATTCCGCTAAATTTGGAGATGTAGCGATACAATGAATGCCTGAAAAAGTGATTTCTAGGACTTATTCCATTTATGTTTCTTAGGGAATACTGTTAAACAAACGAGCCCTGCTTTTTACAAAAGATAAGAATAATATTCCTTTGGTGCAATCTTTTTCTGCTACAGATTCAGAGAATTAATACCACGAATATAGTGAATATATCCACGGAATTTGTGAATTCATATGGTAGATTCAAGAACAAAGACGTTTTACTTGAGATGATAAATGACCTGTTTGCTTCTGTAAGAAGAGTTATTTCTCCAATTATAAGACGTAATTCGGATAAGGCCGTACAACTTTGCGAGGTAAGAAATTAAAGCATTAAAAAATTATATTGTCTGCTTCATGTAGTTTGAGAAATTTTGATCTTTCATACTTATAGAATCAGAGACAGAGAAGACAGCAACAAACTTAGAGAAATAATTAGTTGAAGAAATAACACCAAAAAACAGCAACAACAAAAAGCCAACTTACAACAAAAGCCACTGCGATGAAGCTGTTGTATAATGACTGAAATTAAATTTTTTCTGAAGCACTTAATAGATAATAATAAATAATAATAATTTAACATTTATATTGCGCAAAATACATGTGAATATGATCAAATGCGCATAATTTAAACAAATAAATATTCATTTGTCGATTATTTTGAAACAGAAACGTTTGCTTTAAGATCCCTTATTATTCATTTTTGTTTGTGTCTTTTTCAAAACTAAGCTGTCTTTGTCCAAAAATGTACAGTTTTTCTTTATGAAAAATAAACGTTAAAAAAATACCAAGATAAATTAGCCTACTAGATTCGAGAAGCAGAAAGTTAACTCAGCGGGTGGCCTTCCAGCCGAAGATCAATCTGGGAAAACCTGATCATCCGTAGTAAGTTGAAAATAATATCCCATATGATGATCACTACGTACCTGTCACTTACCTTGTCGTATGCCTTACTGATATAAACCAACTGACCCTTAGGTTTTGAACAACATGTCGTAAAATAGGAAGGACCAAATTTGGAGGAGAACATGAACGTGGCATCCACCTCCCTGCCACAATCTTTTTTGTTCTTTTTTCTTTTCACTAGAATTCTAGCCAAAGTATATGTTTAAATTATGATCAAGTACTCTTTTCTTTTGCATGAAAAGTTCCCACGACATAAAGACGTAACTTTTAAGGTAGACCGTCGACGAAAGGCCACATGACTTTTAGAATTTGAGGTGCAATTTGAAAATATTTATACCTCTTTCTCAACTTTCATTTATGGTCAAATACAAGCGCAAAGATAAAGCGCATTAGTCAACTATGAATAATAAAAGTTAAGACGTTTCTTTCACTTTTTTTAACTCAGTGTGAATTCTTCATGGCTCTTATTTACTCTGCAGCAAATCATAAAACCGTTGCTTAACGATCGGGCTTTTAATGAAACTCAGTATGACCGGACCACGTTTTGTGAACAGCCTAATTTGGTAAGCGCTCTTTATTTTTAACATGTTCCTTTACCTTTATGTGTAATCTTAATAAAAGGTTTAAATCTTACTCTTTTTTCACTTTTCAAGCTCTTCAGCGATATCTAAATCAAAAGACCGTCTCTTGTTTTCCCGCTAAAAAACAAATTTGTCGAAACATTAGTCACAGTAGACTACATTCAGGACTACATTCACTCCCGGACGATCAATCATATTTTCCCTACTTGTGAAATAACTAAAAAATTCAACTAATTACTATTAAACTTCTATAACGCCTATTCATTTATTTAGGCTGAAGCGAGGAATGACCTTATTGGCAGAGTTTTGGAATTTCTCCGTTCAGCTCCAAACATCACTCAAGCTTACCCCATGGTTTTAAGAAAGTTGGAAAGATACGTGAAACCAGTGACAGTGATGCCACTTCTTGGGTAAGTTTTACAGACAATAAGCTGACGAGAGGTATAGTGCAATTTTGAGAGGAAAATAGATTGCTAATAGCGGTTCTCCACGCCCGAGCGCGCGACCCGAGCCCTAAGGCTAAGAAAATTTGGTTATCTAACCATCGGAGAAAATTTGGTACCAACGTGACCGTAAGTCCGTCCGACCGAACGAGTAACCAATGCGAAATCTCACCTTTTCTGGCTAGTGTGTTCAGTTGACAGCTGTCAAAACAGGGTACCCACTGACCAATATTTGTAAAGTTGTCTGCTGGCAAGTTACTAGTTTCCAACTGATCGCGGGCTCAACTGTAAGTGAACGTCTTTACAACGCTTACAGGTGTATTGTTTGAAATAAATTATAAATTCTTTTGCCTTGGCTAAATCTATATATTATCGCATCCAAGGAGTATTTAATACCTCTGCACCTGCGCAGCTTTCAACTTTAAGTTCAACTTATTTGAATAGATAATTGTAAAATAATATATACAAACAAAAAGAGACTGGTCCGCAAGTAGCATTTGCTAATCTGGGCTGAAACAATCACACAAAAACATTACAATGAGAATATTAATCAATATTTACTAGAATTACAAAAGGAGACATTATTACTTTGAGAAATTTTGGTAGTTAACATAAATGTAGATACATTACAAGCTCTAGCAGTTTCATTAAGTAAGTTTGAATGTAGCAAGTTAAGTTCTATTCATACGTTTTCAAAGCAGAGGTAATTTGGGAAATATCAATATAGTCATCATGTTTCATTAGGATATCAACAAGGAAAGAGTGGAGTTTCGTTTTAACGCGTCTTTTTGGGAGCTCTCTTAATGATGCTGGTATCTTATTCCAAATTTTAGCTGCTAGTCTTAAAAAGGCTCTCTTTTGGATATCTAGGCTGGATTTCTTAATATAGAAGTTATTTGATGAGGAACACCGAGTGTTACAAGAATGAATACTATTAGTATCGCTGAGCACACCTTAGCAGAGGCAGGACAGGTCGTCAGCCACTCCTTCAACACGCGCAATAGGCTCTCGATTTGAGATTTAGGATTTTAATACATAAGAAAATTGCCTCAATTTCTACCCTGCTAGCAGAGGCTTTTCCCTTGTGTTTCTCAGCGTTGTACTGCCATTCTCTTCGCGGTTTTGGTTGCTCGCGTTTTGTTTTGGTTGTGAACCAGCCTAGGAAAAGACCTCTGCCGACAGCCGCTTGCGATTCCTGTTGAACATGCGCTGTAGATACCTCCAAAATCTAGGAGGTAATCACATGACTAAACCGGTTGTGGAACCGGTTTTATCAACTCGCTCATCTTTTATGTACTAGTTTGCTGTGCAAAAGTGAGCCCGCTATATCAACATGGCGAGTGCGAGTCATTCCCGTGGGAAAATTGACTCATGAATACATGAGCAAACTCCGGCGGCGGCATCGTATTACCGACACGTGACAGAAATTCCATGGTAACCGCATTTTCATCTCGCGCATGTTCAACAGGAATCGCAAGCGGCTGTCGGCAGAGGTCTTTTCCTAGGCTGGTTCACAACCAAAACAAAACGCGAGCAACCAAAACCGCGAAGAGAATGGCAGTACAACGCTGAGAAACACAAGGGAAAAGCCTCTGCTAGCAGGGTACTCAATTTCAAGTTATTTACCTGGCCCCGGTTGCTCGAATGCTGGTGATAGTGCTATCCACCGGATAAATCACTATCAACGGATAAGTATTAGGGAAATAGATTGCGTGGCAAGTACTAGTAAATATAGATTTATACACTGCATATTGTTCGCCACGTTTTAAACAAGGGCCTGTCTTTAATATTTTTATTGTGATTCCTCCATAACTGATAGAAGATTACAGGCCGACATTTTGGCATTGCAGGCTACCGTCATGGTGACAAAAATGATAGGTTTAGAGTTTATTCGTTATTTACATTCGTCTGCAAATAATTTTGATTCCATTTTAGCGTCTAAATTCGTGGGATTTTAGCGCAAACAGAATCGTGCAAAAAACAAAAAAACAATAAACAAACAAAAAACAACCAAACAACAACAACAAAAACAAAAACAGCGAAAAAAGAAAGAAAGAAAGAAACCCCCGCTCATTACGTTGGTCAACTGAAAACTCTATTATTCTAGTAAATTTTTCTCGGTGAGTAGAGAGAAAAATAAGTATAAACAACAACAACAAAAACAAACAAAAAAACAAACCAAAAAAGAAAAAAGGACCCATGTCATTTTTGTATTGGTGGTCGCCCTGCGTTCAATCAAATCGAAAAAAATCACTCCTCGCTCGTGGATTTTTAAATTTGTCATCTAACCTCTTTTACTTGCAAGATTGAGCCTGGGACCGTTTTCACACTAGAGACAGATAATCCATCTTCAAAATCCCACCCTGAAAATCCGTCAAAATTGTCCATCCAAAATGAAGACAGTTCCATTTTCAAATTAAGACGCATTATCTGTCTGTCTCAGACGGAAAATCTGTCTCTTAAGTGCGAATAAGGCCAATAATACACAAAGAATCTTAAGTCAATGAACATTATACACTGATTAGCGTGCACATAATCTTATTATAAAATTGTAGCTAATGATATTCTTTTTTTATATTAATCGAAATTTTTTTGTTATATTTTCGAATACAGGTCTGGAGTAGTGGGGAATTTTCAAACAATGCGGCATTACGTCGTATCTATTAAAAGAAGTTCGCTCATAGTCGGTCTTTCTATGCCGCTAAATAGTGCGCCATTGATTACACATGAGGCTGTGAAAGGTCCTTCTGCAAAACCTTTAAACCCGACGCCAACTGTCTTTAACTTTTTGGCGGAGATCTCTCAAAAGTACAACACTACAAGTAAGGAGGTAAAAATAATAAAAAAGGCTTTAAAGGCCGGAATGCCTCATTACTGCATGCATCATTTCTATATAATAACATGCCATTTAACTGATTAGGCCATTTGCATGATGTAAGCGTGATGTTTGACATTACTAGTGTCAGAATCCACTTTGTTTATTTCTTTTACATTTAAATATGGTAATCCAAGCTACATAATTCAATAACTTAAGCTCTAATTTTTAAAAGAAAACAAATCCCTGAAGGATTCTGGTAGCATTAGCAGGAAAATGACATCATCGAGCAAAAAGCAAACACGCATTACAAGCATTCCTTTTTCAGGCAACGCCTGCTCTATGCGTATTTTGTCTTTAGGTCTTTTTTGCCTCTTAGATTCTATAAACTACACATCACCCAAGCTAAGTGCTAAGAAACAGCAATTGCGTTTGACGTGTGGAGAACGCAACTTTGATATACGTCATTTGTGTACAGCATGAACATCACCATTGATCACCCCAGAAAATACCAAAACATACGACAATGCTCTTTGTTTTTCACCCCAAAATTTTGCATAAGCTTTGTCTTCATCAGTTTCTCTTGGGAGTTAAAATGGTCCCAAGAGAAACTGAAAACAATGCTTATGCTAAATTTTGGGGTGACAAACAAAGAGCATTATGGTATGTTATGGTATTTTCTGGAGTGGTCAATTTCGATAACGCCAAGGTTTAAGCAAGGTGAACCAGATGATGGTCAAAAGCTCGGACTCATTTTAGTTCAGCGAGGGAATGAAACATGGAACTGTTTTTCGATGCGGGTCTTATTACTGAGCTGGCGATTCTGTTTCCTTTCTCGTTACTTAACTGTATTGTTAGGTAAAGTTATGTATACCGGTCAAAATCGATCTGAAACCTCGCAGAAACACAGAAATAAAAACTTTTAACATTTATGCCGTAGGCATTACAAAGGTATCAGGAAAAAGTTACCACAACTGTATTATATAAAAATGTTAATTTGTTATGATTTAAGTTTTATTGACATCTGATTCACCATGGCAACGTAATGACACCATTACCATTTTTCTTGCCTTTGTGTTTCTCGGTACCGGATTCTTTTTTTTTTTTTTTCAAAAAACGCTTGGGAATCTGATATCTCTGTTCGCTGCCTCGATTAGAGCAAAGTTTGAACAAGTTCTATGGGAGCGTTTTGGAAATATTTCGGAACGAAGTTTTAAGGGTTTTAAAAAAACAGTGAAATAACGACATAGCATAGCATATTATGCTATTGACATAATTGGCTAATATCTAAAGAAAATGAAGAGGTCTGGAAAATCAGTTTCATCTTATAGTGGTTCGATTCCATTTGAAACTGTTCAAGAATAAAGAGGGGGTTGCTTTGATCTATTCCTAGGAAGAAGAATTTGATTATCCTGCATTCAGCTGCTTTTTTTTATCATTTTAATTTGTATTTTTTTTTTATTTTTGTAATTTGGTGCACGTTTAGAAATTTTACGGTAAAATTTAGAAACAGCGGAATATATATATATTTTTTTAAAACTTGACAATCCTGAGATTAATCTTTAATTCATATTGCCTCCAAGTTTCCAGGACATTAAACACAAAAAAACGTAATTAAATTGGGCTTCCAATGTCACAAAATTTTCCTCAGATTTTGTGTTCACAAGTAAGCGTCCTCATTATTCACTGGCATTGTTTTCAAGTTTTATATGCACGTCCACAACTTAGGAAACAAATAAATTTGCATTCAAAAGGACTCTCCGTTTCAAAATATTTCCAAAATGTTCGCATAGAAATTGTTCAAATTTTGCCATGACCTAGGCAGCAAAGGGAAGTATAAGCTCCCTTCCAAATTAAAGAAATACAAAGGCAAGTAAAAAACGTAATGGCGTCATTGCGTTGCAACCTTAAGGTGTTTCTATATAGTTTTTCAGAGGCCATACCGATATTATTCAGTCGCTTTAAAAGTGATTTTTCCCTTGTCTGATCGCTATAAAATTTTCACTACCGACTGACTATAGATTGAAATTCGTCAAAATTTAGGTTTTGTAAATGACTCAAATTATTCTTAAGTAGCGTTAGAATGTTGCTTAATATCATATTTCGCCGGATGCTAGAAAATTTTGGTGTATTTTCGTTCTTGCGATTTTAAAAACTAACCGGTTTTCTCACCACCTGTCTAAGTGCAACTTCATTCAATGTTTGGACTTTTTAGCGCTTTTTTGTATATCTCTGAAACGGCAATATATCCATAACTAGTACATTTCAGTGTCAGTATTGTCAATGTTTTACATTCAAAAGATGCGATTCAAGCTAAAATGTACTGGTCATGGATATATGTATTGCCCGCTTTAATGTGGAAAAATTAGCATAACGTCAAAACAGTGAATGTTGTAGCGCGGATTTTTGAACGGTCCTTAGGATAGGTTTGTATTGAAATTTCAAGGTGTTACAGTGAATCAGTGTTAATGAAAGTTTCAGTCATTATTATATACATTATGAAGATTATGTGAAGAGATTTTTAAAAAATTCGTTTGATTCGTTTCAGAGATATACAAAAAAGATCTAAAAGTCCAAAGCCTAAGTTGAACTTAGACAGGTGGTGAGAAAATCGGTTAGTTTTTAAGATCGCAAGAACGAAAATACACCAAAATTTCCTAGCATCGAAATACGACATTAAGCAGCATTCTGACGCTACTTAAGAATAATTTGAGTCGTGTATAACGATTTTATTAAATAATCTATCACGGCTATTGGAAATTTAAGGTTTGAAATGTATTTTCGTTTTAGTCGAATTCAAACATGCAGGATTTTTTACCTCTTAAGGAGGTTATTTGCTAAATACCAAACTTTAAATTCCCACTGTTGGATTTTCAGTAGCTGGTCTAGATCGCGCAAAATTAGGCTTTTATCAATTTCAAAGTTTTTTCTTTATTGGTGTCATAGTAATATCGATTTTACTAAAACCTAAATTTTGAGAAATTTAAATCTATAGTCAGTCAGTGGTGGAAATTTTATAGCGATCAAACCAGGATAAAATCACTTTTGAAACGATTGAAAAATATCATTATGGTCTCCTTAAGCGTCTCATCCATTAACGGCACAAATCATCATACAACGAGGATATTTCGAAAGTCGTTGCTAAAGTTTGAAACATGACCCAAGTGCTAGCGAACCAAAGGCCACGCAGCTCTTCGCTGTGACGAGATACGTCATTATATGATCGTACATGAATCGAAAATAATTCACCATAAACTGTACCTGGGGTAAGTAGCTTTAATTTCCTGTATTTTTTTTTTCATTTGAAACTGGTATAAGTTATCGTACTAAAATCTTTTTTTGAATGTCACTATTATTACAGCCAACGGAGCCCTCTATTCAAGAAATAAAAGCTATCCTCGCGGCTAACAACTGCCCACACATAGATTATGACCAGGTAATGTTTTTTTAAGAAATCATGAACGAAATCTATTCACTTATCACCGCAAATATGGCCACAAGTTCTGCTATACTTTAGCGGAAATAACTGTCTTTGGCCTTTGTGAAGTCTAGGGGGGATTGGGGTGTGTATTGGAAAGGTTTTTACCTCCTATTTGATATCATGGATTTTTTTCAAACAGAAATCAAATTAAATTATGTTAAACACTTAAGAATAAAGATAAGCGAAACAAGTTTAACTCAACACGTTTTGATGTTACCATGACATCATTATCAAAGCGTCAGGTTTAGGTTTCTAGGCTCGTAGCGGGCTAATTTACTTGCTCCCATGATGCACCGCGGGCTATAAAACATAGATCATGCATCATGCATCTTTCTTCACCAAAGCAACCTTAATTAATAGGTGTATATGGTTTAAAGAGACAAAATGAAGAACAAAAGTAACATGTTTGCTCGTGTTTATGAAAATATGCTAAACAAACTGTTTCGCCCGGATGGAATCTGATTGTGTGTTTAGGCTTGGTTTTTTCTCCTTAATAAAAAGCATTTCATGAATCGGGTTTTAAGCCGTGGACTTTCTTTAAATGCCTTCCGATTGCCAAGTGATGGTGTTCATCAATGCATTGCAGCTGTAAATGCCGACATACTCTGCCTGTACAGACCACATTCATTTGGTAATCTTACACCACCCATTGACGAAAAACAAAAACAAAAAAAAAACAACAACAACAGCGACGAAAAATGAAAAACAGTTTATAATTTATTGGCCAAGACAGGAGAGAGACTCGTGAACAGTTAGGCTCAAATAACGTAGCGACTACGCATGTAGCAAACTTTTTCAGACGCATTGCCCCTTGAAAAACTGAAGGATTTTGGTAGTTTTATTAAAATGAAGTCATCATGAAATAGAAATTGCCGATTTATTGTTGCTTTTCAGGAAAAAGACGCTTTTAAAATACAAAAACCTCCTACCACTGACAAACACTACCAAGTCCAAAGGGACCTAGAGTTGGTCCTTCTTGGACTATCTGTTGTTGCAGTGATCCTGTCTCTCATAATACTTACCATGATAAGGTAACTTAACGGAATTAGGCTAAAAAAATGCGTGTCGTGTCTGTTATTGTGATCTTCACTAAAGGTTACTTGACATTTGACGGTTTTGAACTATTGTCCGTACAAATATAACTCTTAAAAATAAGCAACCTTCCATAGCCAAGGAATACTTCGCTTTTCACTGCTTTTCACTAAAAGGACGCAAATGCCTGGCACTGGGAGGCCAGCATATGCTTTTGGAAGCAAAGTTAAAAGACTGCCATAAATCTATTCACTGCCAGAGCGTATGATGGAGCCTTGAAAGGTGGTTCTAACTTTTGAGTTTGTGGACGAAATCCTGTGGTGCAGTGACCATTCAAATGAAACTTCTTAAATGCCAATATTTTCACATGGTACTGTTTGCTTTTCAACGTTTTATAAAAATAAATTTGGAAATTTTGTCGAAATTGGACTTTGGCCACTTTTCGCAGTGAAAGTGTTAATTCGGCTGGCAGATTGGCGTAGAGGTACAAGTTGTTCTTATGTAAATCTTCCAGGTTTTCAATTATTTCTTCTGGATGATTTTCAAATGAAAAACTTCAACTTCATCTTTATCTTCAACTTTCAATAAAGAAAATGAAAAACTGAAAGAAAGGTTGAGATATTAGTGTCATAAGAAATGCTAATAGAAACGTAACAGCTTCTCTGCTTGCAAAAAATGACTGTCGTTTATTTCAAAAAGCTTATCAAAAACTCTAAGAATCTGTTTAAATCTATACAATAAATAGGGCTACCTGTACCATAACACCTAGGCCATTCATTTTATTTTATTCATTCTATAGGGTTAAAAGCACCGAGAGAATTTTCGTTCACAAGAACCTTCTCTTTTCTCTTGGACTTGGTAACCTCGTGTATATTGTGGATATGGCCTCATTTTCTACACGGATGGATCATATTGTAAGCTGTTTAAGGCTTTATGGTTTATTTTGCTAAAGTTTACATGCGTTAGATTAGTTATCCACTTCTGATCTTATCAATAATGTAATACATAATCAAAACTCTTCACAACGGCATTCTGTCCATTGGAGACTATAATTACAGGTCTCCAGCTCAATCATGCAGGTTTTGTGAAATACAGAGTTCCAGAGATGGGAAAAGAAAGTTATCTAGAAAGCCAATTAAAGGTACTTGACACATGAGCCTTATAAGATCTTATGATTCACAGCTAGCCGATGATATATGCAAAATCTTGAGGGTTTGAATATGGAAAACTTGGCCTCCGTTGACAAATTCAGTATTTTCCCTATTATTGAAACCCCATAAAATCACACTGTTAGGAGTAAAATCCTAAAAGAGTTGTTTAAATACAGGTCAACGCACTCAGCGAGTGAATTATCGGCCGGGGATTTACCTCGCACGAGTTAACAATGAACCAGAAATTTCACTACCGCACGAAGATTTGCCGAGTGGGGTATTGAAAATTTCTCGTTCATTGTTCGTGAACGAGTACAAGTGAATCCCGATAATTTACGAGCAATGAGCGCGTTAACATTTTTATTATTCAAATTGGATACAGTGCACAAAGAAACACTGCATTGAAACCAATACATACTAGGTAAACCAGACAAAATGTTCATTTTTAAAAATTCAACACGTTTCAAAGATGATACAAAATAAGTCATATTTTTTTACAAAATATATCCGAAAATACATGAACATGATAATTACGTGAATACTGAAATCCTTTAAAAAAATATTAAGAGTGGCTTTCCGTAAATATCGACCCACGGTCGGCACAAGTTGAAAATTTGATTTCGCTCGTATTTTAATTTGCTCATCGATAACCCTTAATGAGTAATGAAACATGCTGTAGTTTGTGTTCCTAAATAACGTGTTCTTTTGTTAAAATTCGAGAAAACGCATATTGCCCGTTCAGAGCTCAAAATCCACTCCCAGTAAAGCGAAATTTTACACAAATTCCATTGACTCGTACGTCAAACCACAACGATTTGGCAGCCTTTGAAGAACACGAATAGTTTGTATGACCCTTTCTTTATTATAAGGCGATAAATTTGTGAAAGCTGTTATAATTTTGTGGCCAAAAAGGTATTGTTAAAAATAGGCCCAATTGACAATTTCTGCCGTTCAAAATTATGGGGATAAAATAAAGCAAATTTTTACAATGCGCAAAAACTTAAAATTCCGCAAATTGACTTTCTACGGCTTAACTAGGCCCCAATCTATCAGAAAATCGAACAAATCTCTGGGCAAATGATTTTAAGTAGCCCGCAAGACGTTGAGTTCAACCCTAATTTTGCAACAAAAACGCCACATTGCCGTGGTTAAAAATAGCGTTACACGGCCCGTCACGCCAGTGTTACCGATAGATATGCTTTAAACAATTTACTTAAAGGCAGATTAAAAGCCAGTTGAAATTAAATCTTTCAGTAAACCTATTATTCTCATTGATTGCAACATTTTCTTCAGATACAACATTTAGAGTCCCTGGGATAGCGTCACACACTTCCATGTTCAGTTTCAGACTGGCGATTTCCCTCAAAAAAAAAAAAACAAAACAGAACAAAATCTAAAAACTAAAACTGATTACTTAATGAATGTTTGCATTGAGAGATATTTGCGAATTAAATCATCGCCAATCAATGCCATTTGGTTTATAAAAACTAATTTCCTTGAAGTAATTTTAAAGAATAGAAATATTTTAGACTAAGTATTGGTGCAATAGTTCTTTTCGAAGTTTTTACCCTTGCGGGCTCTCAAAACTGAAAAACGTGGATGCACCAAGAGGAGCATATAATATACTTGTATGACAACGTGTATGAATCATGAAGCTACTGCATGACTATGACCCATTAAAACAAACCAAGAGGACTCTTTGGTGCTTTGCCAGGCTTACCATAAACTCAGTTTCGGGTTGCTTTCGATGTTTCAATGGAAAATTCCCGAAACAAACGAACGTCTGAAAAGGCAATCGCCTATTTTCCTGGTTGGAAACGTCCAGGCGGAAGTTCGGATTTCATGTCTTCAAACCTTTTTTGAATATTAGTTTCATTATGAAGCTTTTTCATTAAACGAAACTGAAACCGTTTTTCATTAAACGAAACTGACTTAGGAAAATGGTAAACGCGATTACCGAACGGAATCAAAATTAATCAGTCCTGAATTCTCCTCATCATTTGCCCAAACCGTGATAAAGCCTTGATGCCAAAAGCCTGCGATAAAGCTTCCTCTCATCGCTATCTGCCGCCAGGGGCTATCTGCCGCCAGGGACATTTCGTCAAAGAGCAGTGAGAGGCAGGTGTATCGCAGACTATGCGTCATATATCGTAAGTACTTTGAGGGGCCTTGTTAAGTGCATAATAGATCGTAGCTAGGGCAGATCGTTGCAATATCTCTAATTACTTATTAAGAGACACCAACAGAAAACTCGCTATTTCTCTACCCCAGACAAATGTTAAGAAAAATAGTTTTTTTGGAGCAGTTCTTTGGAATAACCTTCCTATATATTGACCAGCAGCAGGCGAAGTCTCTTGGGGTTTTGAAGGCCGGCTGCAAACAATTCTTCTGGAGATCTACACGGTACTTACGTAAAGCGGACTAAGGCTTTCAGTCTTCTAGTATTCGGTTTGTGACAAAGACAAAGGTAAGGTTTTGGAGGCCTGCTTAGGCGTCTACGTTTCATGGACTAAGGTTACGGAGGATGAGGAAAGTTCTCAAGTCTGTCTTTTCTTTTAAGGTGTTCCCATTCGTTCGTTACAAGGTTCTTCTTAGGTTTAGTATTATACTCTATTTTGTTTCCCTATTTTTATTTTTATTTTATTTCTATTACTTTTTTTTTGAGGAAAAGACGATGTTCTCTTTCCAAACGCTGTTGAAAGGAACGTTCAGTCTTTTAACCTGTCATCTGCAGTTCAGTATTACAGCTAGAGTTTTGATGACACTAAAACGTCAATCAGTGCAAAGTCTTTCAGGCCACAAATTAAAGCAGCCCGCACTTTTTGCGTAAGCTAAGAAAGTGGAATAGTCGAGGTAATGGTCTGGAGCAAAACAAAATGGTCGTTCCCCCTTGTCTGGAGCAGAGGGGCCACGGCGGGGGAGGGGAGAGGTGAGCGAGACTGAGGAAAGAATCGAAAAATAAGTATAAAAAAATACAATAGAAAATGACAAAGAAAAAATAAGCTTGCTCAGAATGGCGAAAATTTAATAAGCGCCCAGCCTCGAATAAGCACCCACCTCGAATAAGCGTCCACTCTAAAGGTCCAAAAATTTAATAAGCACCCAGGGCGGTTAATCGAATAAATACGGTACATGATACCACTGGGGAAAGAATAAAAAAATAAGTCTAAAAAATACAATTATAGAAAATGACAAAGAAAAAATAAAAGAAAGAAAACAAGAAAGAAAAAAAAAAGTGTCGCAGTCTAAAAGCAGTTGAAAAGTTAGTACTACCAAATCCGTTCCTGCTGATCAATAACAAAGCGCTAAAAGTGCTCGACGCTCAAGTTGTATACCGTATTTATTCGAATAAGCGCCCAACCTCTAATTAGCGCCCACCTCGAATAAGCGCCCATCCTAAAGGCAGCAAAGTTAAAGCTCTCACCCCCACCCCACTCCCTCCCACACAAACTCAAATAAGAGATAATAAGTAATAAAGAGACCCTCCCGAAGACGGAGTTTTCTTCAGAGCATTTTACAGAAACCATGCTTTGTTACATCTCCGCTTTTTGTTATTACCATTTATTGTTTTATTGCAAAACTAACATACTACACTTGCTCAGAATGGCGAAAATGTAGTAAGCGCCCAGCCTCGAATAAGCACCCACTTCGAATAAGCGTTCACTCTCAAGGTCCAAAAATTTAATAAGCGCCCAGGGCGGTTAATCGAATAAATACGGTACATGATACCATAAAAATTTGTAAATGAAGGACGTAGTTAACCTGTAACAGGCCTTCAGGTAGTTGGGAAAACGCAAAGAAAAGTGGGCATAAAAAAATAGCGAAGGGGCGGGGTTAGGGAGAGAGCGCGAAAGGTCCTCCTACTCTCTCCCTCTTACTCTCTTTCACGTTTGTTTTCCTCCGTTCCCCATTTCGCGCTGCTATCCACTGTCCACTGTCCACTGTCCACTACTCCTGGAATAGACTAGTTCATAGTGGGCCAGAGAGTTTTTTTCCACTGGCGATGCAAGGGATCTATAGATGTCCATTTAGGAGCATTTGCCATTTTTAAAAGCTCATGATCACGTTGCAACTATTCCTGCTTTAGCATTAGTAAAACGACACTTTTTTTTCTATTTTCCGTTTTGCTGTAGAGGAAAGTTTTTGGTGATTTGTTTTTGATGATGGTGTTTCATCGTCGATCGAAACGAGTTAAAATGTTTTCTGAAACGTTCGTTACAATGTAACTTTATAAGCGTGATAGTAATACATCGAAACGTACATTTATACTAATACATAATTACTTGAAAGAGAAAACTCGCAAGAAAAAAAAAGAGTTCTAATTAGTTAATATTGGTTATCCCCGTCTTAAATTTAACCATTCTCGACCCCAGTGCTTACGGGTTTGGGAATGCGCCCGTAAGCTGTGGGAAACTCTGCGCCGGAATAGCCAAAATCTGGGTATTTGGGCCTCACAGCGCATGCTCTTTGATCCAACCCAAACTTCTTTTATATCTGCTTCATCGCGAAGTGTTGTGTTGCTTCGGTATTAGAACTGAAGAAATTCAGTTAACGGCCGTGCAGAATTTTCAGGTATCCAAGGCTCTTGTGGTAGCTGCTGAGAAAATACCGTTAAACGTTCCCAATCACAGATTGAGACTTGAAGTTTGCGTATGCCTGGCAGTTGATTAATATTTCTGTGGACTACTTCACGAGGCGGTAAGTGAAACCCGAATGGCTTGTTAAAATAAACGTATGGAAATTCCAATAAAACTTTCCAAAATATGAATTTATTCATGAACATTAACACTTCAGCGAAGCTGCTTTGAAATGTGATATCGTGGGAAAAGAAGGAAACTATAAATATCTAGTCGCATTGTACACGTATCACTTTTACTTTTTCTGTTTTTTTTTTTTCTCTTGGAAGTCTGTTTTTGGGCAATTTACGACAAGAAGCTGAAGTTTTCATTCATACTCGGCTACTTCGTGTGAACAGGATAACGTGGAAGTCGAAGAAAAATCAGCAATGTGTCACGCTTCTTAACTTGTAGCTGGCAAAGATGTCGGTGTATTTTTATTTTACTTTTTTTGCATTCAAATCTTTTTCTGGTTCGCGGTTCAATTTTCGATATGTAGCTAAGCTATTTTATTTGAAAATTGGAAAATCCAGTAATTCTGCCTAATTAGTCGTTGAAATGTTGTTTTCAAGAATCGGCCGGCCGTGTTTACTTCAACATGTCTAGGGAAAAAAACCCGCTCACACGCCAGACACGCCGCAAGTTCAACCGCTCTCGTGCAAACTTGAATAGACCAATCAGAAACACTTTTATTGTTTTTTTGCTGAAACCAATCAGGGACAAATCTTGCTTCAGGGTTCCCCAGAGCTCTTGATCCCTCTCCTCTACATGCGCAGAAGAGCTCTGGGTCAAGATTGAAATTTAACGTATTTAAGCCTTTTGGCGCATGCTTAAATTAATAAAACACACCGCTGTACTTGTTTAAAGTTTGTTTTTGTTGGGCTCCGGTCGTCGACGTCTTGCCGACGTCGCTCAAAAAAGCCGACTTTTGGGCAGTTCTACACTACATATTGTATCCAAAGAAAATGGCTCTTCTAAATAAGATAAGTGTATTGAAAGATGTAATATAGGTTGTATGCTTGAATTTGGCATGTGATCAGCGTTGAATAGAATGTTGAAAGTGAATCTGTCGTTAACACCGCTGGCGTGACGGGCCGTGTCACGCTATATGTCGCGATTTTTCGCAAAATTAGGGTTGAACTCGGCGTCTTGCCGGCTACTTAAAATCGTTTCCCCAGAGATTTGTTTCGATTTTCTGATATATTGGGGCCTAGTTAAGCCGTAGAAAGTCAATTTGCGAAATTCTAAGTTATAGCGCATTTTAAAAATTTACATTATTTTAACCCTATAATTTTGAACGGTAGAAATTGTCAATAGCCTATTTTTGACAATACCTTTTTGGCCACAAACTCATTACAGCTTTCACAAATTTATCGTCTTATAAGAAAGAAAGGGTCATAAAAATTATTCTTGTTCTATAAAGGCTGCCAAATCGTTGTGATTTGATGTACGAGTCAATGGAATTTGTTAAAATTTCGCTTTGCCGGAAGTGGATTTTGAGCTCCGAACGGGCAAAATGAGTTTTCTCGAATTTTAACAAAAGAACCGTATCAAACTCTTGTCATACATCGATGAACATTTGATATTCAGTGATCATACATGAAGCACTCGTTCAATGCGTATGCGTAGTTCAAGGCAGCATTGCTAAATTTGAAATGACGGAGTGAGGTATTGAGGAAAATTGACGAGTATTTACCAGTGTTTAAAGCTAAGAACAAAAATAAAACGAGAAAGGATAACCAACTGTGTGAAATTGAAATTCGCGAGGTCGATTACGAGAAGAAAAGGAACAAAATTCACTACAAAGGTTTTCGCGAAGATACAGATGAGTGGCGTGACTACGGTTATTTATTTGACCTCGAAGGATTTCACGCTGTAGTAAATTCGAATTGATATTTCGGTCCGGTTTTCCATCCATTCAACAACTTTGCCAGTGATTTTTCTCCTGCCTTGCTCGCACGTCCTTAAGCCGTTTGCAGCACTGAAATCTTCTTTTTGAAGACGTTTAGAATACGGCTGTTAACAACAACATCGCCAACACCAGATTCTTCAAACAATATTTTCACGACAGCGACTGTGGCGGACTCGTAACCGATTTCTGCTTTTTTATTCTTCTTGCTATATTGTATAAATGAGAAAGCTGAAAGAAATACAATGTAGACCACGGAAAGTTAATATTATAGGAAATTATTGACTCAAAACGCAAATCTGATTTTAACCTGACAATATTTTCACGGCTGGACGTATAGTACTTTTGTATCAAACGGAGATAAAGGGCTCAGAGAAGTACGATAATATTGAATAGGCACACTTACTTGTTCATTTCGTGTCGGAATGAAGGAACCGTTGCTTCCCGTACCATCCGCATTGCCGATTGCTTTGCTACCCTTTCACGCTTGGAAAACTGGCAAAAATGACAAGGAGCAGGATGTAGCTGTTTTGAGAGGCCATTTGACGGGCTCAAATCTACTCTTTGTTAGACGTTTTACATATCAAAACAAAGGAAATTCGTTCCTCTCTTTGGTTTTGGCGGTACATTTTCAATTCGCGCTTGCGTAAAAGAGTTATCGCCCAAGATCCCTCGCTCGGTCGTGTTTTGATCACAAACGCCTTGTTAAATTTGATCGAACCGCTCGGGAAAATTGAAAAATGACGATGGTAAATTTTTACTTTGGAGTCAGAAAATTAGCAAAATGGAACGCCATGATATCATAGTTAAATATTCCAGTGGTACATTGAGTACTTTTAGTATACAGAATGAGCACGACGATAAAATATCCGAAAATCGCACCCGATTTTATTGAGGCGTCGAAAGGGGCGTGGTCGCAAAATTCAATTAAAGACTATTTGTACCCCTTGAGTTTCATATGCGTTATCTGGGAAAACTAACTACAGCATGTTTCATTACTCATTAAGGGTTATCGATGAGCCAAAAATGAGCGAAATTCGAATTTTGAACTTGTGCCACAAAAAGTCGATTTTGGTCGATATTTACAGACAGTCGCTCTTAAAATGACTTTCTGAAAAGATTTATTAAGCATTACGTCTTTCTCGACGTCTCTCATGTTTGAAACAAACGTAAGCTCGTCAGAAAGTCTTTGAATTCTGTACCTAAAAGAAAGTTAAGCGTTGAAGAATGGTTTAAATTAGCCACAACGTTCTGTACATTGTGGCTTTGACCGTTTTGTGTACAGATTTTCGATGTTATTCACAGCGACTACTGCGCCGGACGTAGACTCTTTCGGAGTGGAATAATGACCAACTCTAGCAACAATATTGGAGGATTCTTTGTACTCTTTCAGGCTTTTGTTAAATTCTGTATTTTAATGCTTTACAATCACGATGTTATAAGATTACAACAAAAACCGAACATAAGTTCCACACGCTTCTCTGGTCTTCTAACACTAGTAACCGAGCACGCATGGTATTGTGGGATGTCCAGATACATAAACTTCCGGTTAACTCAAACATCCGGTTTTAATACACTACATCCCTCCTTTGTTTTTTTTAGAGCAGAATGAAAAGTCCAGAATGAAACGAGAACGAAGACTTAAATACTGGATAAAGAAATTAAGTTCAGTTCCATAACATGATAAACAAGGTACAGCTGTAAGACGCTCCACCAGTGAGAAAGTCTGGTCACGCATTTGACAGTTCATAATCATCGAATCGTTTAGGAAGTCTAATAGTTCGAGTTGGTCTCGGGCTTGCTTTAAGCATAGGTGAACTTGGGTTAACTGTCTGCTGCACCGAAAATGGGCTAGCAACTGGCTGGCTAGCAATAGGCTGGCTAGCAACAGGCTGGCTAGCGATTGGCTGGAGTGGTGTCGCTGATTCTAATGGGTTAACAATTGTCTGAAGTGGTACCACTGATCCTGACTCTGCAGTACCATTCTCCTGGTATTTCGTAACAAATGACACATTCCGTTTTACTTCCACACCATCTTTCTTCCTTAATGTGACTTCTCCTCTATTTCTGTCTATGACCTCACAAGGACTGGGGTCATAGTTTGGGGACAGTTTGTTTATTTTGGTGTTTCTCAATACTACTTGATCTCCAACTTCCACTTGACTCTCAACTGCATGTCTCTTCGTGTCCACATAATCTTTCTGTGTCAAATTTCTCGCCCAGTCTCGGTCACGGATTTCTTCATCGGTGATGGGTGCCTCACGTCTCAACTCTGGTAACTTTGACCGCATTTCTCTCCCGAACATTAAGAAGAATGGTGCTACACCAGTTGTCATTTGGGGAGTGGACCTGTGTGCAGTTAAAAATTTGTGAAGCTCTTGTCGCCAATCTTTTCCTTCAATTTGAGCTACCTGGATCACTTTCAACAAAGTGCGGTTTTGACGTTCTACCTCCCCATTCGCTTGGGGCCACAGAGGGGGAGTTGTTCGGTGTTCTACTCCGTTTGCACAAGGAAGGCTTTGAACTCCTCTGAAATGAACTGTGGACCATTGTCCGTTTTAAGTGTGTGGGGAACTCCAAAACGAGCAAATATTGGCTGGAGGCTGTTGATGACCTTTGTGATTGTAGTTGACCTCAGGATAACTACTTCAAAATATCTGCTATAATAGTCCACTACAACAAGTAAATTCTCTCCGGAGGGTAAAGGACCCAATATGTCTGCAGCACAATCTTGCCATGGTCCGCTCGGTGGGTAAGCTCGTGCCATAGGTTCTGGAGGGGAATATTCGCTGACAGCTTGACAGCCATGACAACTCTTGCATAATTTTTCCGCATCCGCATCTACTTTCGGCCACCGCACCTTACTACGCAGTCTGCACTTTGTTTTTACAATTCCTTGATGTCCTTCATGAGCCAATTTCAGGACATGCTCCCGTAACGCTTGGGGAATTACAATTCTCGAACCACGCAGCAGTAACTGACCATAAGAACACAGTTCATTCTTGATGTGTAAATAGGCAGGTATAGTACAAGCACTCCAGTCTCCTGTACGCACACATTCTTTCACAAGGCTTATTTCTGGGTCTGCAGCTGAAGCTTTCTCAATCTCCGAGGGTGTCAGAGCACAAGGACTGCTATTCTCAACTACGCTGCGAACATAGTCCTGGTGTTCTCCTTCATCACAGGGTACTCTACGATTCAGCCTTGACAACGCATCTGCAATGTTCGTTCTTCCTGGTCTGTAGATGACCTTAAAGTCATAGGCTTGCATGCTGAGAACCCAACGTTCTACACGAGCGGAAGGCTTTGATTTCTGTGAATATATTATGTATTCCAGCAGCTTGTGATCTGTTTCTAGTTCAAAATCCCTTTCAAAAATGTACATGTTAAGGCGTTCGCAAGCCCACACCAGTGCCAGGGCTTCTTTCTCTGTCTGGCTGTACCTCCTTTCTACATCTGTTAGACCTCTTGAAGCATAAGCAATAACCCTCCACTCAACCCCTTGCCACTGAGTCAACACCGCACCCAAACCAACAGGCGACGCATCCGCCACAATCCTTGTTTTACTGTTTACATCAAAGTAAGCTAATGCAGTTGTACTTGTGATCAGTTCCCTCAACTTGTCAAATGCAGCCTGTTGTTCCGACTGCCATTTGAACTCCACATTCTTGTGAGTTAGTCTCTAGATAGGCTCTGCAACAGTGGACAGGTCTGGGATGAACTTAGACACAAACTGAGCCAGACCCAGGAATGATCGTGCCTCGCTGGCATTTTGTGGTGGATCTGCATTCCGGATTGCAGCAACCTTCTCCTCACTAGGTTCTACCCCATTCTGTGTCACTTGATGACCAAAGAATGTCAACCTTGGTAACCTGAACTCACATTTGTCTCCATTCAATGTCAAACCCACCTCCTTTAACCGATTGAGCACAACAAAAAGCCTCTCATCATGCTGCTCAACACCATTACCATGAATAACTAGGTCATCCGCAATATTGATGACCCCTTCACAACCACGCAATACATCCCGGATGATTTCTTGATATTTTTCGGGTGCTGAGGTCACCCCAAACATGAGACGGGTGTATCTGTAAAGACCGCGGTGAGTCACAAATGTTGTCACATGCCTACTCTCCTCTGCAAGAAGTATCTGATGGAACCCCCACTTCAGGTCTACGCGGCTAAATACTGTGCTGCCATTCAAGTCTTGGAGGACTTCTTCAACTGTGGGGATAGGCTGACGTTCTCTAATGATTGCTTGATTGGCACGCCTCATGTCAACGCAGATTCTAACATCCCCATCTGGTTTGGGCACAACAACAAGCGGGCAGACCGAACTGGTTGGTCCCTCTGGTACTTCTTCTATGATCCCACAAGCCAGCAACTCATCTAACTTTTTCTCCACTTTCTCCCTCACACCAAATGGGATTTTACGGACAGGTTGTGCAACCAGTTTTACAGAAGTATCAACGTTAAGTTTCAACTCATAGCCCTTCAAGAGACCCACCCTAGTAAACAGTTCCTTGTATTTCTCCCTTATGTCTTGATCTGTGGTCTCTACCTCAACACTGTTCACAGAATGGATGGGTCCAATACGTAATAGGTTTAGTTTTTTTCGCTGTGTCTCGACACAGTAGAGTCCTGCCATCTCCATCTATAACCACAAAGTCAGCTTCAACAGTAGCGTTAGTGTCAGTACACATGACATGGGCGGTAAACGTTTTTAAGGTTGGTAATGGTTTAGTGTTCCCATATGCAAATAAAACTTTGGCATCTTTGCGGGTTTTGCACTGAATTCTCCGAGACTTAAGCCACTCCCACGTTGGTTTGCCTAGCAGGTTGCTTGTCGCACCAGAGTCAATTAGAACATTTGGCAAATGGATACCTCCAACACGCAGGGTTACTACTCCATTACTCTGTCGTGTATCATCTCCTACAGAAAACACATACTCGGGACCAGAGCTGGGTCTTTCATCCTGTTCTAACCTTTCGCTTCTATCATCATCACCGTCTACATAATTTGTGTTTGTCTTCTTGCCGCTATCAGTTGCCTTTGGCTCAACTTTCCTACCTTCGCTAGTGATAGCTCGTCTTTCCCACTGCTGAAAATTTTGGGATGTCCCTCTCCGACACTTCACTTTAAAATAACCTATTTCCCCACACTGGTCACATTTACGACCCCTTGCAGGACATCTTCTATCCCTAGCAAAATGATCATCCCGGCCACAGTTAAAACAACTCCTCTTGTCGACATTTCTATTCAACTCAGTATCAGTGACATTATTGACCTGTTCTGAATTAGCGTTCCCCCCCATCACCACCATTTGTAAATCAACGGCTTCCTGAGCTCTAGCAGTTATCAAGAGATCATTCAGAGTAACACTGCCATCTTTTTCAAGGAACTTTCGACGCAACTTCGCAGAATAACATTTATCAATTAACTGGTCTCTGATGTACTCGTCCTCCCGCTCCCCAAAGTCACACGAGGCTGCGCGTTGTCGCAGCCGACAGACAAATTTATCAACAGTCTCCTCGCTACTTTGAGTAATTTGGCGAAACAAGTGTCTCTCGAAAGGTACGTTAGCTTTAGGAATAAAGTAATCATCTAGTACCTTAAGTGTGGCGGGGTAATCCTTATCTTCACCACCAGGCACGAGAGTAAAATAAACGTCTTGCACCTCGAGGCCGGCCGTGTGGAGCAAAAGGCCACGTTTCTGCGAGTCATTTGTGATCCCTTTTCCTAGTACGTATAACTCGAAAGCTCTTTTCCATTTTCTCCAACGCTGTGAAATGGAGTGCGGATCCCTTTTCACTTGAAAAGGCTGTAAACCACCGACTTCTACAGCTACCGCAGTCACAACTCCACTGTTAGTGGCAGCACTCGCCGAACCTCCTGTCTCATCCGATCCCCCGGGCATCACACCAAACTACGTCTCCTAACGAATGCAAATCTCGTTTAAAACTTTTACGAAGGTGTCCTTTACCATCCCATCCTCGTCGCCAGATGTTAAATTCTGTATTTTAATGCTTTACAATCACGATGTTATAAGATTACAACAAAAACCGAACATAAGTTCCACACACTTCTCTGGTCTTTCAACACTAGTAACCGAGCACGCATGGTATTGTGGGATGTCCAGATACATAAACTTCCGGTTAACCCAAACATCCGGTTTTAATACACTACAGCTTTGTCTGTCACAATACGACTTTACGCTACTCTCTCTTCTGTGGCCTGAAGTCTGCATAATTAATTCGGTGAATGGGTATTGCAGCTTTATCTAAAGCAGAGATGGTTGTAGATCTAACACAATCGAGTTTTTGTAGGCTTTTGCTCAAGCATACAGCGAGTGATATTTCCTTCTTCATGTCACCCACTTTATTCACTCCAGTCGGTGAATTTTCAAACCATATCTTGTCGCTAGATAATAAATTTATCTTTGGTTTCTGAAACAATGCATGCGCAGTTTGGTTAGGATTTAGGACGCTCAGAAACTTTTGAAATATTTTACAGGACAATTTGGCATTCCAGAGCTAAGTTTTTTTGGATCACTTTCGTCGGCTTTATTTCCGAGACCGCCTTGATGGTTTTTCGTGTTTTCACTGATAGATATCTCCAAATATTCACTGTCGTTTGTATATTTCTTAAAGACAAAACTATCCGGTGTTAAGGCTCGAAGGTTTTCCCTTCCACGGCGAACCAGTTCAACCGAAGTAAACTTATCGGGGTCAGTTCGTAGCTGAAAACTTTCGTCTCGTAGCACTTTTGGATGTCTTCGGGTGATAGCTAGATGGATAATGTTTTGAAAGGCCTTATAAGCTTTAAGCTGTTTTAGATTAGCACTTTGGGATTTATTTGCAATTTCAAATTGCTGATCTCGTATGATAGAAATGCCGCTAAACTCTGGTAGTGTGTCTAAGTAGCGATCAATGGCCTCTCTGATGGTAACCTGAGATCAGGCTCAATTTTCGCTCCGCTTTGTAAACAACATTCCGGCGGGCAAGGCGAAACGAAAAGAGAGCCTGATACAAACCTTCTAGGAAACGTCTGCCGCCCACTTTTTTGAATGTTTGACATTTGCCGAATCAGCCAACCAAAATTATTTCCGTTGCTTGTTTTTCTAGTATACAAATTTTTCACGCGTGGGAAAAATGCAGACTGGCTGACTTAAAAAATAGTTTATTTCTTAATTTTTCAGCTAAAAATAAAACAGTCAGCACAATCACATTTAACTTCTTGTGAGATTAAGGGAGATCTCGAAGGTTATTTCTGTTGGTGTAGAAGTAAAAAGTTTTCGAAAAGACGGCGACACGATGTTCTACTAGTTTTATTATTTTGGCTAGGCGCGCTCGAATTTAAAATACTGAAATTTCTATTTTTCCGTTGCCTTAATATTTTCCTCGGCAATTTTACCCTATTTTCAGTACATAAATCTTTAAAAACAAAAGCAAACAGCCAACGAGCGAGGACACCAATTGTCCTGGTTTATTTTTTACAAAACGCGAAGGCAAACAACCAGTCTAGCTAGCTGTTAACACACTGAAAATTCCTTGAACAGCGATGCGATATTTTTCGTCTAATACTTCAGAGATGGCGATTGAGGTTTCTTTCGCAGTGAGCCTCCGCTTGGGTATCCCGTTCAGAGAAGTCATTCCAAGCTAAACTTTCAAATGAAACCAGTTTTAAGATGGACAGTATTTTGATTTGCACCCGTTTGTTGGTAAATCAAAAGGCACCTTGTTAGCGGTCAACAACTTGCAGAGGGATTCAACTCCGCAATACACTCACTTTCCGTAAATAAAGCAAATCCTGAGAAGATATGAACAACCATATGAATTTTCTGAATTTCCATGGCACATATTAAGGCATATTTTCCTACCATTAGACCATAAACCAATAAAAAAGACAGCAAAATCGATCCTTTTCTCCGCTGACGACGAATCATTCACGAAAACAACCACGCGAGGAATAAGCGCTTTCAACTTCCGGCGTTTCTGTCAGCCAATCAGATCTTGTGGCATTGTTCTAACAGCCAATCAGCGTTACGGCCAAAATCTGGCCATAGCGAGCACAAACGCGAGAGTTTGTATCAGGTCCAATTTCAGCGGTAGCCGTTAGAGAGAATGTATGAGAACCGCTAAAAATTGGGCCTGATCTCAGGTTACTCTGATGGACAAGTGCGCTGAAGTACTGTTACAGTAGTGCTCTGTCTGCGATTTTTTTTTAATTCTTGGTAGAATTTCTTTAACCTATCAGAGAGAAAAAGACTTTTCAAAAACCTCATCTGGGTATTTTTTGGATAACCAGTCTAAAAACAAACAAAAGAAAAAAATATATAATGATGACTTTACAGATTGTCCAAAGCTGGCAAAACTGTTGACTACGCGCAAAAACGCCTCAACTAGCTTGTACGAAAAATTTAAAGTTCGCAACCTTACCTTTCAAAACAGATATTCCCCAAGCAGCTGATCTCTTGGTGTTTTTAGGAATTGTATCTATTCATCAATAACAGAATCAATGTCTGCATCTGACAAATAGTCAGACTTTGAGTCAGCCGAAGCCATGGTGTAATGACAGTTAGGTGCGTTGAATTTACACCACGGCTATTACACCACGATGATGACGTCCAGGTTGCTGTTTCGTCACAACCCAGTATCACGGAGTACAAATCAGCCAATCAGAAAATCGGAATTCATACTGAGTGTATGAAAGTTGAATAATAATGCGCTACCAATTTCGGGTATTTTAGGCTGGCATTCCAACATTTTTGCATCCGATAGGTTTTCTTGATCACTACCTGAAAAGGACCTATTGGCGGTCCAATTGTTCGAGTTGGTAGACATATTTTTTTTGTGAGCCCGAGAGACTGAGTAACCCCACAAAACTCATTGTTTTCACTAAAACCGCTCGACACAAAACCTCCCCTGGGTCGATGTGACATTGTCACATTCTGGTTAACCAGATAGGCACCAGGCCCCAGTTGGTCAAAAGGTGGATAATGCTGTCCATCGGATAAATCACTATCCAGTGGATAAGTAGTAGGAAAACCAATTGCGCTATCCACTGAATAGAGTTTATCCGGTGAATGGGCGCGTTTGTCGCAATACTGACTCAATATTGAAAATTGATCAATATTAGGTAATGCATATCTCTTTGAGTTGCGACTGAATGAATGTGTATTACTCGGTCCAATCGTCTCCCGTAAAAATAAAAAAAATAAAAAAAAACTAATATCAATTTAATTAAAGTGGTGAAAAAAGAATAAATTTAAAGGAGGTTTGTATTTTAGGTCCTTTGTTGCTTGGTTACCGTGATTCAGCACTATCTTCACACATCCCTGTTTACGTGGATGCTGGTGGAAGGAATCAATCTTTACATAAAACTGGTCAAAGTCTTCCCAGTCAGAAAACAGAATCTGTCTTACCTGATGATGGGATGGGGTTCGTATCTTTATATTTTTACGATCAGACCAGATATGACATGTTCAGTTTGCTTGAATACGAGATCCTTTGATCAGATGATTTTGATTAAGAGAATTAACCACTTATAAATATCGTCACAAAACATACTTGGTATTCCTGGAAATTGTTTCTTACCAAATTCCAATGTTTAGCCTTTTTATTCAAGTGAAAGGTTAAAATCTAAAGAGATTAACAAAATTACTGGGGAGAAGTAGGCCGTTATGTGTTTGCCACAGCACGTTATACTGTTTATATCACATGGCCTAAGACTACATGTAACTTCATGCGGTTCTGTCGGTTACAAATACCACTAAATTAAAAGTACTTCAACTAAAAAAATTCATAAATGGAAGCAATTTATTGCGGGTTTGTTTCTCCAGTTATTCAAATCTAGATTTTGAGTTAGGTTATTTGCAGAATGTTAACAGAAAAAAAAATTGAATGAATTAAAGAACCAGAATAAGAATAATAAATAAGAGATATAAAGGCTTCTAAGAGTTGGTGAGCATCTCACTGTCAAAGTAAATGCGAAAAATTATCTCTTGGTTAATACATATATTTGTAGCTTGGATTTAATGAGTAGCAGTTATCAGGCTTTTAAGACTGATAACAACAGACCGGAAAGGTTTAATTACAGAAGATGCTCAAAAGATTCTGTTTCACGCTTAATAGATGTAAGCTAGGCTAATCATAATTAGTAAAATCCAACTAGTGGTCTATCATCAATGCTGCATTCTGATTGGTTGAGCTACTACTAGGCTATATGTTATAGCCTACTAGTAGCGAAAAGCGCGGGCTTTTTGGCGGCAAAAAAAGGATTTAAGACTAGCTTTAACTAGCTAAACTTTTTTTATTCTCGATATTTTTGACCAACTAGTTGGATTTTACTAAAACAATTATTCCTCTCGCCCTCATGGCCTCTGAGTCAATAGCCCATTCGGCCTTCGGCCTCATGGGCTATTGACTCAGAGCCCATTCGGGCTCGAGGAATAATTGTTAATTATTATCATAATGTCAGTCTGAATGAACCGGAGATAAATCAAGGCAAAAAAACTATTTAAACTTGTTTGAAAAGGGAAATTGTGTTAGTTACCATAAGAATAACTCAGTTTTGGGCTTTTCCTGTTCACATTTGTAAAGACATCATAATGCCATACACTCGAAGTGGCTTCTCTGTACAATGCAAAGCCATACACAGGTTTAATTATTTAATTATTTTCAAAAGTTTTTATGAAATAGTTCATAAAACTTTACCTCTATAATAAACGCCCTTTCCCCTACTATGAAGACACATTGCTGTTCGTGTATTTGAGGAGTTTAACTGTACAGACCTTCAGTGTATATTTAACAAAAAAAATGGGTTTTATTGTCATTTAGGAATACCAGCAGTAATCGTTGGCTTGGTGGCTGCTATTCGTCCTTCTTCTTATGACATGGGGAAAAGTTTCTATAAAAACATTACATGCGGACCATTGAAAATTCCCGGGAAGATCGAAAGAACCAGGTAGACTGACATTCCGTTAACAGCCTTACTGTTGCTGCAGTTCAATACCATTATCGTAATTAATTATTTTTGGCCATCTTATTATTCTCAGTCATCATCATTATCATCATCATTATCGTCATCATCACCAACATCAGCGGCATCGTCATAAATATCATCGACAACTAAAACTCAACACGATATGATCGTTATCATCGCGAGCATCATCATTTTAAAGGTTATTAGCTCGCTTTATTCTCGTCTTTACAGATGCTGGATAAACGGCAGTCCGTGGATTTACAAAGGTCCAGTTTTAGTTATTCTCCTGGTGAGCACCAATGATTTCATACCTATGACATTCACGTAGCCCTTACCCAAGTCTGAGGGACAGGAATTAAACAAACAAAACTTTATTTTGAGAGGGTATAAATAACTGAAATTTGCATAAAAGGCTGAGAATTAAACCCGTGGCCCTCTAGTGTTCGCAACTAAACGGAAACACATTATAGTTCAAAAAGCTCTCGAAGAAAACAAAAACAACAACAGCAAGGAACTCAACCCTCGTATGGTGTCAACCCGGAATTAACACCAGACCTCATTGGGGGCAGGCGGAGACCCTCCAAACTACACCAGCCCTTGTGCTTCTCCTCTTTGGGCCAGGAAGTCTAAGATTACCATATATCCTGCATACTCAGAAGTGCATTGCCAAGACAGAATTCAAATAAATTAGTTAGTATAAGACTATGCAACGTATTTTTACTTCTCGCAGGTAACATGGATGAGGGTGCAATGCAAATCGAGAAGTGTGTCATTTGAAAATGTGATTGCTCATTGAACCAAAGCTAATCTTTTAGACTCGGCAATTTTATTCAGGCTTACTCAGTGTCTGTTTAATTGCTAGTGGCCTCCCTTCGAAATTTCATTTTAGCTCCTTTCCCGTACTTTCGACGACATTATTTTTTATATTTCAGATAAACTTGATTCTGTTCGTGATCATTTTGAGAGTTGTATTTGGTAAAATATCCAGCAAATATGGCAAAAATAAAATAGACGCTGCAAGGTAAGTTCTCTTTTACAATAATGAGAACGCTCAATACTAAATTATTTCAACTATTCCTGTAAGCATTTACAACTAAGGAAAATAGCTTTAGAGGCTTGATAGATGGCGCAATTCATGGTCGCATGATTTTGAAAAATCGTGAATGTCTCTTTTATAGGAGAGGCATAAGGAGTACTGTTGCTTTGCTTCCCCTTCTTGGCGTCACTTGGTTGCTGGGATTCTTTGTTGATTTTCACGATTCCGCGAAGTATGCTTTTATTTTGGTGAACTCGTTAATGGTAAGTAGCGGTAAAGCTCGATGGGTACATCTGAATTATTGATGTATTTGTCCCGTTAGGACCCTGGCACACTTACCCTAGAGTAGACCACGTTCAGCTACTCAATAATTTGCAGCCTTTATAGAGAAAAATAAATATCATGACTTCTGCTGACCGATAAGACTCAGGCTAATGCTCGTGATCAAGTAATAAACAAATTGAGGAAGCTTCTTTCCCAAAAACTATAGAGCCTGGGAATTTTTGTTGCGAATTTAAAAACAAAAGTCTCCTTGCCATTCTTGCTAACTGTATTTGTTTTTGCTCATAGGGACTGGTTTTTTGCATCTTTCATTGTGTTTTGGATGACCAGGTAAGAGGAGATAAAGCAAGGGACATGTTAAATTCTCAGCCTTTTGCTAGGTTTCCTATACAGCAGGTGAGCGACAATCCGTTAATGACAGTTGAAATTGCATGACCCACAACAGTGGAACCACGATATAACCTGAATGTAGACTATAAAAGGCAAATAAGAGGCTTTACTCTCTCAGAGTTCTCAAGCAGTGTGGGCACTCCACCAGTTTGTCTAATTTTAGAATACGCTGTCCCCGTATGGCAAAACATACCTGAATTTCTGGCGCCTCTATGATTGAGAGTATCCCAAAAAAGGGCTATGCACTTTGTCTCACGACGTTAATTGAGAGACGGCCCCCTATGTCAGGTCTACATTGCTAGATTGCAGAACGAAAACGACCCGGCGTTACACTCTATTCTTCCCAAACTGGACCAAGTTCAGACCAAGTTAGTTAGTAATTTTTCAAATTAGCTTTGCGAATTATTATCTAAATTATTATTATACGATTGTAAGTAGCTCTATAATTCACTCTTATAAAAATTATGTACCATGTATTGCTGCAATGAGTTTCTTTAATAAGCAGTCATCTATTTTTAACGAACCTCTATATAACGAAGTCCTAAGTATAACGAACGATTTTCTGTACCCTAGGAATAGTGAAATGTATGAAAAAGACCCTCGATATAACGAAACCTCGATAAATAGCGAACAAATTTTGCTAGTCTCCTGGCCCATCGGTAAATCGCGATTGTACTGTAAATATACATGTTTATCACTCAACTATTTCTGCACCAGGTTAGAGAGGCTCTGCAAGCATGTAAAGACCGTAGAAGGAAACAGACGGACCAGAAAACAGGAACAACATCCGCCTCTAGTCCCACGACATTGATTGCCGAGAGAGACAGACGCATCAACAAGTTTGTATTTTCTGGTAAGGAGGAGAGTATAAGGAAAAAAATAAATAAAGAGAAAGACAAAAAGAAAAAAAATAAGAAGAAAAATAATTATAAAAAACAGTTGAATAATTTCATTTTTTCTTAATTACGTGTATCGTTTTCTCCATGACTGCATTGAGTAGGTAATTTAAGATTGAGCACTACGGTTGAATGACTACGGTTGGACGAACAGGAGAGGTCTGGTTCTTGTCGATGGTGGATTGGATCGAGTACGAACCGTTTGGCGAAAAAAAAAAGAGATTAAGATTGTAAACAAGCAAGCTGCTACGGTTGAATCACTTATCGACGGTCATCGTGCGAAAAATGTCATTTCATGAACTTCGTGAAGCCTTAGTTTGCGCTTTTTCTGATGGAGTGATCAGTGAAGGAGAGTTTCTTTTTCTTTACAAATTTTCCTCACTGGGAATACGAGCCTTTCAGCCTCGATAGCTTTGACACCAGTAAATCTAGAGCTGACTTTAGAGTAGACAAAGAAGATATCCCTTTATTGAATATGAAGTTAGCTAGGCACATAAGGTTAAAAAGATATTATTTAAGCTTAACAAGCTTAATTGTTGTTTTTTGCTGCGGCGGCCGAGGTAGTGACCCTGTCAAAAAAGTGAACAGAATTTTTAACAATAAGCAAATAAACAATTAAAAACATTCGAAAATTCCAACCTATTTCATGTTGAAGCATATGCAGCGATCTACTACAAAACAATCGGTTTACTTACGAACTTCCACCGTGGATATCTATGCTTTCACTCCCGCACCGCTTCGTAAACTCTAAAAATAAAACGAAAAGAAAAAGAAAGAAATCAGTGTCACTTCTTTAAGAAACAAACGAAGCTCACTGGTTAACTCAGAAAATAAATCGAAAAGAAAAAGAAATGTGTCATTTCTTTGAGTAACATACGAAATTCTCACCTTTGAAGTCACACGCTGTAGATCTTTGACTACGACGAGAAAAGCTGTCAAAACTTACCGTGGTGAAACACGACGGTAAGCAAAACGCCATCCCATAACTTTTACGCATGCGCAAAAAAGCTCAACCCAGATCCCGCCTACTCGTCCAACCGTAGCCGTTAACCATAGTCTTAATTCTTAAATTCCCTAGTATTAAACACACAACACGGAAACAAGAGAGAGTAAGCTTAGACCTCTATGACAACGACCTTTTAAAAAAGTTTCTCTAAAACATGCGTAAAAAGTGCCTTAAGAATGAGGGTATAAGTTACCTCGATCGTTGAGGAGTGGAACAATAAATTTTTACTTTTATCGATGAAGAAGAAAATGTTAATACAGCCGTAAAAAACGGCTCTCTCTTGCACATCAGTCGAGCAAGCAAGTTCTCAAGTAAGACATGAGTCTAGAGAGTTTGCATGCAGATCTTAATTATTCAAATAGAGATCACATACTAAAATTCACTGCTGTTATTCTGCAGAAAACAGTAATGGAAAAGAGGAAGATCCTGATTTGATTAGAGTGATAAAAGAAACTCAAGATGAGTCCAGGGTTTGAAAATTGTGCTATGCGGCTCATCCCTCAATAGTGACAAGATTACAAGCATATTGATAGTTTTTTTCAAATCTAAGTAGCAGTGTAGATGACATTTTAGCTGTTGTTTTGCTGTAGAATGGTAGCCTGGACTACTGTTTGTTCAATTGTAATCGAAACATGTTTCATCTTAGGTCAGAGGAAGAGCATCTGATTCAGTATCTTTTTCAGGCAAACGATTTGTGATTTAGAACTCTACTCATCTTAATGCAGTTCTGAGTTTTTCTGGTTAATGCTAAGATTAATCACCAAAAAACTAAAGAATGAAGGCCTTCGTTATTTGTGGTGTACATCGAAAAGGGTATATTTAGAAGTTTTCTTGTCAACTTGGTTTTGCAGTGTACGTCTGCTGTTTTGAGGGCCTACAGGGGCCTGCCTGCGCAAATACATAATTATACGCTCCTTGTATATTCTCCTTTTCGTGGAAGTGCGGGAAGGGAGGTATTTCTGCTTGGCTACGAAACGCCTATGAAATGGACCGTATTCAGGAAACAACAGCATGTGGAAGGAGAAGGAGCAAAAATACATGCAATTGTTATTGCTATACGCTATGCATATTAACAGGCAGAGCGTACACTTCAAAATACGTATTACAAACTTGCATTGGCTTAACTAAAGCTGATACATAACAGCTATATAATCAGTCGCTTTCTATGCTATCATAATCATATGCTAATTAGTAATAAAGTAATGAAACGAAAGATACTTTGATTTTTGTGTTGTGGCCTTTCTTTAGTGAAGAAATAATAATAAAAAAATGAACAAATGAAGGGTTAAAACCCAGACAAACAGGAGGCAATTTCCTTAGAAAAACATTGACACTAATACAAATGTCAAAATCAGACATTTTGTCTTAAGGACTTGAGTATTACTAGAATCACTTTTGACTGAACCTCCCCTTGTCATGTGCTTATCACATGTCCCTTGTTTGCTGTCACTTAAACACAAGGCGTGATCCATCACGTGGAAGATGTACTGCTGTTCCACAACACCATGAAATAAGTAGGCTCCAGGACCGTCCGCGTATATACCTGAAGTAGTGCAACAGAAAATTAGGTAATGACCAGATGAAAAAAAGAAAACTGCCAAGAAAGAATTATTATAATTTTGCATTTTGCCCGCTATTTTCCTTCAAGCTTTAAAGGTAATGAAGACTTATTGTTTATTAACCATTGCTCCTCATGTAAAGGAATCCAAGACAGTCGTTGACTCTGGACTCCACGCCGTGGATTCCGGATTCCAGGTACTGGATTCCAGTCTTTGTCAGTGGAACTTAAATTCTGGATTCTAATCCTTAGTACGATTCCGGATTCCTTGAGCTGTTTTCCGGATTCCAAAGCTCGGGATTGCGGATTCCACAAGCAAAAATTTCACGGATTCCATAATCCAGATTCCGGTAGATGGGTTGGGGGTGGGGGAGAGGAAAATACAACACAAAGTGATACATGGCTGCCTGACCAGTTGCTCAAACTCAAGATCAAGAAGCCAGTGGCAATAAATAATTCATATATAGCGACCCTTTTTGCCTAAAAACGGTACTGGCTGAACGCACGAAAAAAACAAACAGCTTGAACATATAAACCGGGAAGTTTTAAAAAATACAGCTCTATATTCGACTCTTTAGCTTGATTCTTTTCTACAAGCCTCCTCAATGTTTTGGCCTGTGAACTTTAGGAGGGAAGAGAATCTGTTCAATTTCGTGAGGAACCTAAATTCAAGTACTTTTGCGTGGACACTTCGCAATGATTTTCAGGTATAAGGACAAAAAACACGGCTGTCAAGTAAAGCGAATAACATGCCTTAAAAACTAGTGAATACGCTGTTGAGGATTTATATTCATTTAAGGTCCACCAGGCCACGATTTAAATAACGTATTCGTGTACGGACTTTTCCATCAGAAATTAAGGTAACGCCATTTAAAATGTTCTCTTTGTCATGATTACCAGCACTGTTTATACTAAGAACGTCATTTAGCTAAGCCTAAGGGCGGAGCTCTCGTTTACATACCAGTGCAAGGAAATTTAGAAATCTAAGTCAAGATAGCAATGGTGTTTTTCGAATATGCCCCGGTCAAATTGATATATGAAACCTTATTTGACCTATTTTTTGGTCAGTTTCCTAAAAATTTAATTGGAGTTTAAGACCACTAAAACACTTACCTACGTCTTCAATTCCATGAGTTTCCTTGTACCTCATTACCGTGGCTTGTTGAAGGAAGTCTTTGTCACCTGTATCAACCCCTGTGAGATTTTCTCTGCTACCATTAACACCCCCAAGTCCATTGGCATATCCTAGAGTGGTGTATGGTTTCTCATCACTGCCGAGGTGCGGTTTGTTATCGTAAATGTCCGTTACAAGACCAAAGATCGGATTTCCTCGTTTTGGGTAGCCACCAACAGTGAATACGTGTGAGTGGTCAGCGGTTGCAATGATGAGCGTGTCATCTGTGCGTGGGAAAATGATTTAGTCTTAAAACTCGCCAACAACTAACACGTAGACGTTATTTGGTTAGAGAGAAGTAGGAAGGAATTTTTTTTTTTGGCAGGAATCTCATTAACTTCCTCAGGGATAAATAAACGCTGATGATTCAGTAGCCGTATGTCTTTATCTCATAAGCAAAATGCGTTGGAATCTCATTAAGGTAAAGTATTGTGCTATGTTAGGTGGTTTAAGCTGTTTAACCCGCCATGTAATATTTTGAGGTGGGTGAGCTTGATGTATTCTCGCGCAACTTAGTGAGATCTGTGCGCAAAAAAGGAGTAAACTATATACTTCTTCAGAGACTAGCGAGCAAGCAGACAAACAATAATAAAACAACGCAAAAATAACTCAATATGATCTGTATTGGTAAATAAACTACCTAAAAAATGGCTTTAAAAGAGTCGTGAAGTGAAAGAAATTCATGTTTCCATAACAACCTTGACATTAACCGATCAATTAATAAATCGAAAGTTTGTTCACATTCGTGAATGCGCAAGTTTTCATAAAGTAGCCGTAGAAGCAAAACGACAAAACCAACATTGAATATGACCTTGAAGGTATCATGTCAACCTACCCTTACTGATCATGCTAGCGGCCTTATCAACGGCTTTTGCCATGGCAACAGCGTCATTTATCGCACGTACAGCTTTTCCAGCGTGGTGACCGTGATCCACACGAGCAGCTAAATAAAAATGAGATATACAGACAAATATATAACCAAATAAATATATAAACTGTATCGTTAACAGTAATTTCAGTCACGTTCTCTTAATATGAACGCAGGTAGATCACTTCCCCGGATGTGTTCGTGTAACCGTTGTTGTTATTGAAATCTATGATTGAAATCTGAGCATCAAACTTTAGTATTTGGATTGAAAAGAAATGCAGCCAGATGAATATTACATCGGCTACAATTTCGTCCAAAATACGGATTTGAGCTTAATACTTCAATGAACGTTTACTGAAAGGATATATTAACAATGCCATGTGCTTGTCAGTTTTCGTCATTTCGAGCTGTGTTAAAGCTTTCTTTTGCGAGACAACTACTTGACCTGTGGCTAGAAGTAGTGAAGGAGAAAAGGGAAGTAGGCAAAAATGACAGGCATCCGAAAATCATCTTGCGAGCGCTTTGATAGAATATTCTAACAGTTGAAACTGTAGCTACTAGCCCAACAATTGTTCGATTCAGGTTTATTCAGTGTTTGTAACGTTTGATCTAATACTTGGGAAGTACATTTGTCAGACAAGAGTTTTAATTTTAACGTTTACTTGTAAATTTTACAATGAGCAATTAAATTCCATAGCGAAAAGGAACGGCTTAACAGCCCTTCAGTGAATTACATGTAACAAGAAGTTCAACTGCGAAAATAACTTACAATGAATACAATAACTTCTAGTCACCTTCAACGAGAAGAAAATACCCTCTAGGGTTTTTCCTAAGTATCTGTATCGCTTTCTCTGTCATTTCTGCAATGGACGGTTCTCCAGCAGTATCATTTTCGCGATCTACCTCGTAATTCATGTGACTTGGCTCAAATAGACCTTAAAGGAAATAAGCAACATACAAATTGTAAGTTGTAGGTTTAACCATTTTCTCCCGAAAAAAGTAGTGGTAAAGTTTTAAAATAAAATTTCCAGATTTCGATACGTTTTACAGCGTCATCATATTTGGTAAACCATGCAAACTGGAGAAGGCAAAAATCAGAAACATAATGACCTCTCTAAAATGATTACAGTGTATGTCGAGAAACCTCACCCATCACATGATCAGTCTTTTCTACGTCAATCTGGTCAAATGCTGTCTTGTTCCAAACATAAAGGGAGTTAGAGTGCTTGTTGACCCATTCATTGATAAGATTTCTTCCGTCTAATCTCTCCCCAGTCTCCCCCGGGTACTCAGGATCAGCTTGGTTTCCGGACATCATTTTCTCCCGTCCGCCCGCGAATACAACTTCCAGTCCATTGCCATGGGGGTACTCTACAAGTTGCTGGGCTGATTGACGAAAAACAAAAACAGAAAAGGATTAAAAAGGAAGCTTTGGAAAAAGAGGATTTTATAGATCAGCTGCAACGTATTTTCTTTGCTTGTTTGTTGTTGTTGTTGTTCTTTCTATATTCGTTCTTTCTTTTCTGTGGTTGTCAGCTTTGGCTTAGCTTTACAATTCTTTTTTCTTCCATTTATAGGCTATATACATGTGCTTGCAAGACTGGTGAAGGTGCATTAAAACTTGTGTCGGAGGGAAAAAGGTTCTCTTCGTACCAAACATGTCTCATGATGGGTTCACCTGCAGAATGACCACTTAAGTAAATTATGTATGTGGATATTCACTTTTTCGGAAGTGATTATCCATTATTCTGTTTTTTCAATACAATTGTTAAAGTCCATTTTCTTTCCTTTCGGTGGCTTACAGTTTCTTTAATGTTTTTAGTGCTCGTCTTTGTCGAAAAAAGAGGATAAACCGATTTTAAGGACGAACGGGAGATAATTCTTTTAAAAAAATAAAATGAATAAATTTCGGCTGCAGGGAAAAGATCATCAGAGCCAAAGTGAAAAGTTGATCATGGCATTGATTTTACAAAATGGCTTCCATATAGTCTAAATATAATCCATAGTTGTTCCAACAGTTTAAATTTGTTACCCCAAGTAAGGGAATTGAAGAATGTCTTGGATTCTGGATTCCACGCCGTGTATTCCGGATTCTAGATCTTTGTAAGTGGAATTTGGATTTTGGATTCCAATCATTAGTGAGATTCCGGATTCCTTTGATTGTATTCCTGATTTCAAATCCCAGGATTCCGATCAGCGAGCAAAATATTTTCAGTATCCCGGATTCCCTTGCTTTGGAGGAATTTTGGGATAATCGTGAAGTTCGGCGAAACTCATTGCTTCGCCGGGGAAGTTCGATCTTCTCATGATGACGCGGTGGTAAGTTAAATCATGGGTGGGAGTTGTGAACGCTGGCATAACCTAAGAGTCCGTCGCGCCGTATCAAAGGCCTTCCATATGAACACCGCCTCCACCTGAGACGACTCGGACGATCAAAACGACCCAGAAGATTATGGAAACTAGGTAAGAAATTACTTTGTGTCTTCCTCAAGAATTGTTACTGAAATTCTTAAATAATTAAAGAAGATCACTGGACTATAATAGGTCTTACCTATGTCCGGGCAGTTTGCAGCGCCGTCCTCTGCCTGGTCTAACTTATCTTTGTCACTCTCCCAGTCTCCGCTGACAGAGTGTGAATAAAGGGGCGCTACAGTCGCATGTGTAAGACGAGCGGTTGTTACGAACCCTGTTGACATCTTAGCTTTTTCTGCTAGTGTGAGGATGGAAACTAGCTTTTTATCCTCTGTTAGGCCGGCACAGTCCTTCCACGTTCCTCTTTCATCTATACCGATCAATTCTGAAAATGAATTATAATTTTTTAATTTTAAATTAAACAACAACAAAAAAACCGATTACCAATGACTCTCCACTGTTAGGATAGGCAGCTAAATAGGGACGCACTTGTGAAGACTTCTTTTCCATAGTTTGTTAGTGATCTCTAATTAAAATATTCCGATTATGTTCATGAAAAGAGGAAAATTTGTTTTGAAAACTTAAAGCTTATAAGTTAGAGTTTATAATGGAAGCTTTCTTGCTTAAATATTTTCAGTTACAGATAGTAACCCGGCTAGAGGCAGTATGAGGGTTTATAAATAAATACTTTGCATAATTGCTTTCCATGAAATACTTTGGTCCCTAATTTTACTGACGTGTATATCATAATAACTCTTCACCAAAATTGCGATAATATAAAAGGAAATTTAACCATGAGGTAAATTAAAATTGAAATTAGAAGAGTAGCATCTAGGCATCTAGATCAAATAAGGAATGTCTGGATGCATGGGTGTGATGGACACGATTTGCTTTGTTGGTGAACTCCCATGAGGCATTTAGTCTACGTCGTCATCTTATACTATAGATTGTCTTCCGATTTTATTAGCGGCATATTATGGTGCTCACGGTAAGCATTCTCAATTCTATCAATTCTGAATAATAACGAAAAAATTCATTGGTACTCTGGGGGGGGGGGGGGGGGGCGGGTACTCTGGATTTCAAGTGACGGGGATGATCGAATGGGGACAAATAATCAAAACCCCTGAACAAAACATTATCTCCAAAAAAATTCCATGCCGAATTTGCAAGCCTTAAAAATTTCCAGAAGGCATTAAATGGTATAACACGAAAAATAACAATATGGCTCTTGATAAGGAAATTGATTGTTTGCGTTTGTCTACATCAATACCATCTGAAGTTGTCACGCGGGCCTTACCCTATTTAAATCAGGCCACTTGAAAAAATACTTGCCAGACTTTCCTACCCAAACAAATCCTGGAATAGAAAATTTCAACCCCCCCCCCGAAAAAAACCTTCGATCATCCCCGTCACTTAAAAGCCGGAGTTACTCTCCCCCCCCCCCCCGAGACTACAGTTGTATTTATGCTTACCTTGATTTGTCTTTACACCACACAAAAATGCAGTTGCGCAAGCACCCGAGTCAGCACTCTGTGAATTCACATTATAAGTCTTAGACTGGGCAGACCAAGGAAACTTTTCCCAGCTGAGCACGTGATCCTCTCCGTCTCCACCTTTCATCTGTCCTTCCAAGATACACGCGGTAGTAATGGAGGTAATACCCATACCATCTCCAATAAAAAGTATGGTGTTTTTAGCGGTGGCCTTGTTTGGCTCCACTTTTAAATTGTTCTTTAGTAGCTGAACACCGTCTTTGTACCACTTATTGGTTTGCTGATAATCGGCCACTAAAAATAGAAATGTTTAATGAAAGAATATTAAATACACATTTAACATCAGAAACAACAGATTTGGAGTGTCTCTTGGTGCTGCAGAAATGTACAAAAATGTGTGAAGAAGGTGCAAAGTTATTGTTTTGCTTATATTAAACCTATTGTTTTGTTTCGATTCTGTTTTGAAGTTCTCGTTGCTGTCGCGTCGTTGAGTCTTTAAAGTCCCTTAGGATAGATTTCTTCTGTCGCGGAAGTTTTACGTGCGTTAGCCGGTAAATTTTACCCGCGTGAATAAAATATAGGCAATGTATACGTACGGAAGGTCGCGCGTTATTGTAAAAGTTGAGCCTCGCCCAACTAACGTTTACGCACAACCTTTCATACTTTACCTCTATTATTGCTGGTTTTCAGTGTCACGTCATTCAAAATAGATCAAAATAAAAATCAAAACCGTCCATTAGATAAAGTCCAGAATCTGGGAAATGAAAGGAGGTACATATACAAAGGCCCTCGCCAAGATTCAGGTCAGGAGAATATTTCGTATACAAGATATCTGAAGAAATGTTTTACCCAAATTTATAGAGATTTGTATAGAGAAACCATGCTGGTGCTCACCTGGATGAGCTCCAACATGGCGGACGGAAACCAACAGAAACATCTGTTACCGAGTTTTGCTACAAAAGCGTGATTTTATTCCTCGAGAAACTCGTAAACATTAAAGTGATACTTTTTCTAACACATGAACTGTTTAAATAGCAAAATTTCCTGAAGTAAGTCATTTTTTTAACCTACATGACAGCTCTCTTGGCCGTCATGTAAATATCGCGTCACGCAAAAACTTAGAAATTCAAGCGTCTTCTATCACAAAACCAAGAACCCTTTTGAAGCGAAAATTTGTATGAAAATTAGTTTTCAGCTGCTCTAATGCATCGTGAAAGTAAAATCTCGGTAGGATCGATAGTTTTTTAGCTTGAATTTTAGTGACGTCATGTGAAAACCAACAATATTTACGCCCGTAAAATTTTACAGCGCAAAAATTACGCGACAGTGGAAATCTACTGTAATTGCCCAATTTCAAACCGAGACGGGCTGGGTTGAGTCCATTTATTAATCAAGGAAAAAGCCACATTAGTAAAATCCAACTAATGGTCTATTATTAATGTTGCGTTCTGATAGGTTGAGCTACTACTAGGCTATATGTTATAGCCTACTAGTAGCGAAAAGCGCTGACTTGTTGGCGGCAAAAAAATTTGTTTTAACTAGCTAAAGTAGTTTTGACTCGATATTTTTGACCAACTAGTTGGATTTTACTAAAACAATTATTCCTCGCGCCCTCCTGGCCTCTGAGTTAATAGCCTATTCGGCCTTCGGCCTCACGGGCTATTGACTGAGACATATAAAATTCTGCAAAGAGAATACTGTAATGCTGATCGTACTACGTGAAAAATAACTCTGCAAGACATCAATACGACACCGAAAGAACTCAAAACAGAGCGGTATTGTAGCCATGGACAGCTGTTTCGCCCTTTTTGGAGCTCGTCAGTATGGCGCAACATCCAGAGAAAGCTCTGATGAAAAATATCCAAGCACTCTGATTTTAAGCCCTGACACTGAACCCTCAACATCCACAGAATCACGCCATACTATGGCGTTCCGTTGCGGACAAAATTATACCGATAGTAAAAACATGTTGAAAACATAATACTTAAGTCGAAACTTGTAAAATACATCGAATACAGTAAAAAATATAAGTCGACATTTGCAAAATATATGTTCACGAACGAAAAAAAAAACGAGTCGAAATTTTGAAATTTGAGTCGAAAAAAAAAATTTGAGTCGAGTTGAAAAAAAAAAAATACTCGAGTCAAGAAAGAGAGAATGCTGACCAGTTGTGTTGTCAATCGATGTCTTCACTTCACTGATACGAGGGGTACTATATACGAGGCTTCGATCCAAAGTTGTGGTTTGTTGGCTACCAAATATTGCAGATGTTTTCTTCTCCCTTGGTAGACTTATCGAGGACATGGAAAGGCAGCTTAGTTCAGCTTCATATGAACCAAGCTTGGTTTCATATGACAGTTCAGAATCCTTATTTTGGCGCCGTGACGAGTACAAAAGAACACTTGCAACTCTGTCGTCAAGATACTGTGAGACTTACGGTACGGTTGTTTAGAAATAGGGAAGTTCATCCGTGTCTACTGTAGTGATTCCCTTGACCGCTTGATGTCGATGCCGCGAGCCAGTGTTTTGCTGTGATTCTTTTTAATGCTTGTCGGTCCTTGCGTGACAGGTTTTGGCTTTGCTGTTTGTATCTCTGCCAGTTGTAACCTCTCGCGAGGGCTCCGATTTATCTTGACGACAGAGTTGCAAGTGTTCTTTTGCACTCGTCACGGCGCCGAAATAAGAATTCTGAACTGTCATATGAAGCTGAACTAAGCTGCCTTTCCAAGTCCTCGATAAGTCTTCCAAGGGAGAAGAAAAAATCTGCAATATTTGGTAGCCAACAAACCACTACTTTGGAACAAAGACTCGTATCGGTGAAGTGAAGACATCGATTGACAACACAACTGGTCAGCGTTCTCTTTTTCTCGACTCGTGTTTTTAACTCGTGGGTACGCGCGAGCGTACCACGAGTTATTGCAGGGGGACAAGGATATGCAAATGAGTCACTCGCTCACTCGTAGTAGACGGTTTCGTAATTAATCGTAATTAATCGGGTCCGAACTCGAGAGTGCGAAGACCTATTGTTTCCGAAGAAACACGCACTTCGATCGCCGCGTGGGCAGCTCAGAGATTTCTTCGTTGCGAATTTTCCACGGCACGGTTAGGCGTCTTACTAAGTTTAAGACACGCGTGAGTCTTTCAAGTCAATACGATGGTTCACTCGGAGATTGGATTTCAAGAGCCTTTGACTCGTCCAGGCGTTAAACTTGAAGAGAAGATGAGCATTTACTCGTCGATCCCCAAGATCACGGGGGTATACAAATTCCAGCTTGCTGGGAGAGTGATCTTAGAGAGAAAATGTAATGTTATGCTATTCTTTGAGAACCTGTATGAACCAAATGAGCAGTTTGTAAGTAAGTAAGCAAGTAAGTAAAAGCTTTATTAATGTTTCAATGTATTTAGTTTTCGCAACTAATTGGGGACACATACAAAAGTAAAAAATTATTTACAAACAAGAAATGACAACAACAATGTATATCAAATTAAAATATGTAGTGTGTATAAATTGTGTAATAAAACAATAGGAATGTAAAAGGTAGTCTCTAAGAATTGCAAAGATTACAACAGCTATTGTTGTTGTTTAAGAGTGACGTTAGGTCTTTCTTCCTAATGTTCTTTTTGAAAGATTCAATATTCAAGGAGCCTTTCAATTTAACATCTAGTTTCGACCACATATAAGGTCCTTGATATCTAAGAGAATGCTTTCCATAGTTAATAATGTTAAAAGTCGGAATATCAAAATCATTGTTTCTTAGTGAATAACTAGTGCTTTTCCGCTTAAATAGTTCGTTAACAATACTCGGTGCGAGGCCATATTTTACTTTGTACATTAATATAGCGATATCTTTGTTGAGCGTTTATCCTTATATGAGCGAAAACAGATTTTGTTATTGAACAACCTGACGACTGAAAGTACGATGTACGCTTTGAAGATGCTTAACCGAAGAACTCGCGTGTCTAACCAAGACGAGAAACAACGGTTGGAGGAGTTAAGCTTCAATGAATCAGGTAAATCGGAACGATCAAGAACTAAATCAAACTTAACTTCTAAATATGGAGTTACCCGCCGTGACAGAGAACCATCAAGGTTGCAATGTAAGAAAGTTATCAAGATGTTCAGGAAAAGTAAGTCATGTAGAAGATGTAGTATAATACACCGCATTCTTCTGCAATGAGAAGCTTCTGTCGATTGATTTTCGAAGGTACATTGCGACTAGATTGTGTAAAAGTAGCCCTGTGAGAAAAAGGACTCTTTCAACTTACCTTTGTTGGACTAATAATAAGCTTATTTATATTGTAAGAACGATAACTAAAAAACCTAGAAATGCAAATAAATCGATTCGTGTTGTAGACTGTAGTGACCAAAATAACTGTTTTTTAATAAAGTCCAATAAACAGCAAGAAAAGTATTGTGTTTCCAAAGCAAAGATATTTACTTCAGGTGACATTGAGTTAAACCCAGGTGCTATCAATGCTTATATGTTGACATGCCTTGTCAATATTAGATGTTGGTGGTGCAGGGGACTGCTTTGTTAGAGTAATATCACATCAACTCTATGGTGAATCAAGCTACCATATGAATATGGTGTTAATTATATGAGAAATAACCCTGAAAGATTCATTGAAAGTAATACAGAGGATTCATGGGCAAGCTATTTAGCAAATATGTCACAGCAAGGAACATGGGCTGATGCACTTGTAATACAAGCAGTAGCTGATGCATTCCATATGACAATCAACATAGTAGAATCTAACCAAGGGTTTACACCATGTACTGTTATTAGTCCAGTAGCTATACCAGGGCATGAACCAACTGTAATAAATATTGGACACATAGATGAGCTTCACTATGTATCAACAATTCCCTATAACCAACAGATGGTAGAAATCAATGTAAGTTGTACCAGTCAGTTTGCACAGGCAACTGGAGATGAAACAGAGGTGAATACCTTATCTAAGGAATACAGAGATAAAGAGAAAAAGGCCAGAGACAATGACAAAATAGGAGAATCCCAAAGACAGACATTTAAGAAACAAAAGGCATTGAACCCCACTCATGTGAGAGAGCTGAATAAAAGGGTATTTTTTAAAAGAAAACAAAACAATCCTGAACATGTCAGAGAGTTAAAAAGACAGGCATTTATTAGAAAAAAGAAGGAGAACCCAAATCACACAAAAAAGATAAGCAACAATGGGCAGAAAAGAAAGAGAGATCAGAGCAGACAATTTTACTTCCATGAACTTTTTGCTACTAAGGAAGTTATCAACTGGATTTTTTACTCTATGGAAAATATTTCAGCTATAGAAGACATTATCACTGCTCATCCTGCTGATGCATTCATCAGACTACAACTTGACCTCTGTGTGAACTCGATCATTTTTGGATATTTCAAAAACTTTGTCACCATAGCTCCAAACAGATGAAACTGTAAAGATTTTACTGTGTTCACATTTGTAACTAGGTATACCTATCGATAGAGTGCCAACGAGCAAATCATGAGTGTTTTGCTTAGGAATAAAATTCCTTTTTTCCCCAATGGACCGTTTCTTGGTCCCTTCCTTCTTTTTTACTGTATTCGATGTATTTTACAAGTTTCGACTTAAGTATTATGTTTTCAACATGTTTTTACTATCGGTATAATTTTGTCCGCTACGGAACTCCATACCATACCACGTGTCTTCTGGGGGGCAAGAGTCCAAGTGTCAAGTTGATGTCTCGCAGAGAAAATAAAAATGTTGGCCAAAACCAACCTAACCAACATGGACAGAACCATGCAAGAATTACAGCATATTGACTGAGAGCCCATTTGGGCTCGAGGAATAATTGTTAAAGAGACCCATATAGTCGGAAAGAACACATTGTGTTTAGAAGCATTCTCAAGTTTGGTGTTTATGGGGCCTGTGTTGAACAATTGTTACCAGATTTAACATTTTTCCAAACCTCAATGTGCTCTTTCTGATTATGTGAGTCTTGTATTGTTTATCCTGCATATTAAACTCCTACCCAGCCGTGCTCGGTTTGAAACCAGGCAATTCCTCTTGCGAAACAATTAATAAGAGGAAGTGATGTCATTTGACGTTTTGACTAGGTATCACGTGGCTGTGCATGCTCGATGGAAAAGCAAACGGTTTTCTCCCTTCGCAGCGTAGCGTCCGACCTGAAGAAACCATGAGCTTGTCGCAGGATATTGCCAAGTGGGAGCCGCCATTTTGAATTGGAAAAAAGCGGAGACATTGGGACGAGTCAATATGACCACTGGCACAAAACTTGATCCGAGAAAGAAACGTAGCAAGGAAGATAATCTCTCTTTCCTACTGTAAGCGATAATTCTGTGCTCATGTCTGGTTGTTATTGAAGATTCAATTTGGAGCTCGTGTAACCGGCAAAAGAAGGGATTGCGGTATTGCTAGCGGCTAGGAGCGAGGAGGGACGCTGGTTTTAATTATTCGTATTTAGTAATAGATAAAAAAAAAACTATGTACTACTAAATCTGATCTCGTTTGTTTTACTTTGTTGAGTTAAAGAGCTCCTTTAGTCGGAAATCTTCGGAGACCGGCACTATGCGTCCGTTTAAAAAAGACTTGATGACCGTTTTAGGGAGGGTCCATTAAAGGGATTAAAGAAAGGCAGGGACCATTGCGGACAACCTCCTAGGTGTCAGTCTTAAAGAGGTGTTCGTTAAGAGAGAGTTGACGGTATTGCATGCCCCCCCCCCCCCCCCCTTGGTCTGAAATAGCCTATTATCGCCCTCTAGTATTGATAGGTAACCTTATGTTTTTTTGTACAAAATTGCTCTGTTTGGAACGAAGGCGTAACAGTTGGAGCATGAGGTGAAGAGAATAAACTTTTTTACGCTTTGCGGCTTCCTGCGGTTTCCGGGGTGGAAACAAAACTTGATCAAATCTCACTAACTATCCACGTCCCTCCGTTTTCACGTATCCTTCGCGTGCCGTAGTGACGTACAATATTTTAGGACCTTTTAGTCGCAGGCAATTCGGCGCGAGAACAATACAAACCAAAGCCTGTAAGTTGACAGAAGCAAATAAAGCTCTGCATTTCATATCAGATGGGGCAGCAATTTAAGCCTTGATGATTCGTTTACGACTCGTTGACGCAGTTCACGAAAGGACTGAAACTGTGATTATCATGTTTGAAAATTCTGTAAAGATGTGTAACTTTTTGTGTATGTCAGCTTCTCCCTTCCTTTTCCTCTTTTTCGCCCCGCCAACTTTTCGCGTGCCTTTTACTTTCGCATCTTTCCCACTATATATCTGAGAGCCTGGAATAAATGGCTAAATGTTTACGGCAACATAAACGCTTTCCACGTATTAACTGAACCGTCAATTAAAAATTCAAAATAATCGTTTTTTAATGGTTTTCTTTCTGATTCTTTTGAGATCACTTCGTGCCGGATATACATGTATACTGAAACAATTGCTATTTTCAATTACTCATTTGAAAATAAATGGAAGTTTTAACATTGAAGGAGAAAGAAGGGAAAAAGAGAGGGAAAAGTCAATGGAGTTGCTTTAAATGGTATTATGTTGGTAAATTATGCCAAGGCTTTCTTGATGACAAAACTGTGATTATGTACTTATAAGGTTCGGTTTGCCTTCAAAAGACTGAAAAGGAAAAATCCGATGATTTGTATGTACTTCTCAGAACCAAGATTCTATTTTTTGCCTTTATTTGTTTAAAGTTTTTAAAGCGATTACCAGACTGTAATTCCACTGATTGTCCCAAATCCTTCAAATACTGATCATGCATGACTTCCTAGATTTGCCACAAACAAAACAACCTTGCCGAATCATCCAAAGTCTAAAGTTCTGAAACAGGGGGGGGGGGGGGGGGGGGGGGGAAGAGACGAGGTCTGGGACCGAGAAACGATGTTCTCACAACTTGCAAAGCGATCTCCCTGCGTGCTGGCCAGCGGATAATTGCAGCATTTTTCCACGGTAAATATTTTTAGACTTTCTAGAAGCAAGAAGCGAACCGGTTGAGGAAATCAGAAATGCTTAAAAAATTGAAAAAAATAATATCATGCATCTTTGTTCTTCTTGCATATCGTATGTGTCTTTCGGTACTGAAATTGCGGGGGAAACTAAAACGCAACCGCGTTAGATCTTACCCAACAACAACGCGCTCGATCGATTTATAGGTTACATCGTTTTTGCCGAGCAAGGAAAACTTGATGCTGATAAAAATTACTGGAGAAAGTGTCAAATTTATCGGAAGCAAGAATATTCAGAAAGCTTTATAAAAATGAGCTTACAGCTGTACATATCATAGCTGAATTAACATCAGATAGACATTCACACTTCATAACATTTCACTTCGTTTATTACGATAAGTCAACACCTTGAATCCAAAGTTAAAATTCAAAACGATCCTAATAAACAAATCAGAACTACTACTGAACGCTCTGTACCTTGAAGCGACTTTAACTTTCCTAAGGTTTGCTGCAAAACACTGCTCGATAGCTCAACTCTTCGGCGGTTCTTATCAGTACGGAGCTATATGTTGCATATTCCAAACTCTGCAGAGGGAAATTGTTTAACAGAAAAAGAAAACCACACACTATGTCTGAAAAGCGACATCAAATCAATAAATTTGCGAATTACCAAAATATAATAGTGAGAAACAGTCCCGCCTTCGACCGCCATGTTTTTGTTTCTTCTCAAGACCGTTGATCTATGGATTTTGACGTAATGCGCATGATCAGTACCAAATCCGCTGTCAAGACCCTTGCTGATCGCTTTGCAAGTTGTGAGAACATCGTTTGGATTTCATTTAAGAGAATGTATGGGAAGTAGCTTCCCCCCCCCCCCCCCCCCTGTTCTGAAATATCAGTTATATCTGGAAAATGCGTCAGTTATCTCCGGTAATCAAATTTTGATTCTTATAACTACAATTGTAGCCTAGATTTTAATTCTAGTATAGTTTAATGGAAGAGATCGTATCAACCTTCTAACTTCTAGTCTAAAAATATGCATATTGACGCAACATCATTTTGCGAAAGCAAATTGTAAGCAAAACATACTTGTACAAGTTGATTGCATCATGCAAAGGAGGCCGAGAGACTGGATGAAAAGCTGGAAGAACATGTTGTCTTTGTTCAACTCTGATCTCTGCTAGGGTGCGGGTTGTTAAAACGTAGTACAACGCAGTCTACGGCTGTGCTGATCAGTAATCACATCGGGCACAGATCAGATACGATATGGTTTTAATGACATACGGTAAGGTCACCTCTTTTAGGCCGGAAGTCTGGTAATACAACATTGTGTAATAGGTTAATTTTTGTCGACGTCATTTATTCATTTTTTGGAGAGAAAAAAAATGACACAGCACTTGGCAAAAAATTAAAGCGAAATAACTTTGCTCAGTAAAAATACGAGCATTTACGTTCTTATATATATCTTAATTAATGAAAGAATGGTATAAAGAAGTCATTGTATCGGTATATGATAAACCCATTCATGGGTATCATATCCTACGATACCTTTACTAAAAGTGTTCTCTTTTAGTGCTATGTTTTGCAAAATATAGTTACATGGCAACCCTCACCCAGAGAGGGGGTAACGACTGCTTTCTGTGTTAGACAGCTGATACTGCCGGTAAACGATAAATATAGACGCCTGGCGGTAGGAGCCTAGGAGGGTGGATTTAATAGTCAGATAGGAGGCGTTTGAAAGAAAAAGGCGTTTTTTTCAGAATTACTGTGACAATACAAAAGTAATATGCTTGCGGCGAATACCTTAAAATTCCGATGATAAGCCCCTCCAAAGATAAGCCTCCCAATCCGGTAACGCAAAAACCCCTCCATTAAATCGCCGCTTGTCCTTGGAAAATTGCTTTCAAATACAAAGTGAAACGAAGCAAAAACGGTTTATTTACTTCCAACTATAAGATTAACCCAATCGATTTCGAAACGCAAATTTCCATCCGTAGATAAGCCCCCCCCCCCCCCCCCCAAATATAAGCCCCTCCAAAAATAAGCCCCTCAAAAAAGGCCTTTGAAAAATATAAGCCCCGGGGCTCATTTTCGGAATTTTACGGTATATCACAGTTTCAGTTCAGTTTCAGTTTCAGTGTATAAATAGAAAAGGTCGAGGCTTATGCATAAATTAGATGTCTGCAGGTGATATGAGTTTCCTAACAAAAGAAATTGAAATTCAGTAAGGCTACAGGTGGCAGGATTTGTAGAAATAGCGATAACTTTATGACCAAATTCCGATACAAGTATCCAGACCGCTAGTTGTGAAGTAAGTCTGCGGTTTTCTTAAGATTCGGTCGAAAAAGATTTCAGTTTTTATTTGGAAAGGTAAGTGAAATTTGGCTTGTTGGCTGAAAATTCTACAACTGAGAACAAAGAACTTAAAAGGTGTTAGGACACGTCTAGCTTAAACAAGATTTTAAAGAGATCAGGAAGACTAATCATCAAGTAAGCTTCGGAGTAGACGTTTGAGTGAACGTCGGCACAAACACAAAGAAAGCTCCTTATATTACTATTACTCAAAAATCTATTATTTCGATATCGTAGCTGCAAAAGACACCTATTAGTTAAGGAGGTAATTACTTTTTCTAACTGAACGAACTTTTATTCTCAAACCAAAATTTGTTCTTAAGATGTTTCCTAACTTTAGTTAAAACCTAGTATCGTAAGACTGAAATTGGGAAGTTTATAGGATGACAATGTACTTTTGTAGGTTTAGGTTTTTGTTGTTATTTTTATTATGTAAAGCGCTTTTGGACCATTGGGAATTAGTGCTCTATAAATATTGTATATCATTATTATTATTATTATTATTATTATTATTATTTGTGATGTTTCCTGCACTCAACCGAGCTTACAACTTCTTTCTTTTTAATGACTTGAAGTTGAACCGGCACTCATGTGGCACCTCGCTCTGACATTTTTATCATCCTTCGTTCGGAGTGGTCCTCAATGCAATTATGGCTCTACCCAACAACCCGACATCATGTTTGTGTTCTCGTTTTGAGAGCGCGATAAAATAATAAAAATGAAATAAAAGAGAGTTGTGAAAGTTGAAACTACAAATTGTGCGTTTACAATCGGGACCCATCAGCATGGTATAGTCGTCGGATCTCTGTACGGACAAAGCTGTATTTGGAGACCCAATTGCTACCGAGGCGAGAGCAAAGCACTCCTTTAAGCGCAAGTGGTAGCTGTTGGTTGGGACCCACAAAACAGCCGTTCTCCCACGGCATGCGCATGCGTATGGAGATAGGTTTAAAAAAATTGACCTGTGCGCAAAAAATATGTAGCAATACCTAGTTAAGCACTGAAGGACACTACCAAACTAATAATAAATAATAATAATATACAATATTTATAAAGCGCTAATTCCCATGGTCCAAAAGCGCTTTACATAATAAAAATAACAACAAAAACCTAAACCTACAAGACTACAAAAGTACATTGTCAGTCCTATAAAAATTCCCAATGGTCAAAGGCGCTTTACATAATAAAAATAAGAACAAAACTACAAAACTACAAAACTACATGATTGTCATCCTATAAAAACATCATCATTCTATACTACAACATCATAACCAATTTAAAAAGCCAAGTCTTGAGCTTAGATTTAAAAGAAGAAAGGGAATTACAAGATCTAAGTTCGAATGGAAGTGCATTCCAAACAAAAGGTGTAGCAATAGTAAAAAGACCGGCCACCATAAGTTTTAAGATTAAATTTAGACGTAGAAAGTAAAAGTTGATTGGAGGATCTAAAAAGTCTACCAGGTGTATAAGGCTTGATGAGATCAGTGATATAGCTAGGTGCAGCACCATGAAGCGCCTTAAATGTAATTACTGCAATTTTGAAAGTTATCCTTTGTTCAATTGGTAGCCAATGAAGTTGAATAAGCAACGGCGTAACATGCTCCTATCTACTAGTAAGGTGAATAAGCCTAGCAGCACTATTTAGGACACGCTGTAAACGTTTCAAGATACATTTAGGCTGACCGTAGAGCAATGAGTTACAATAGTCGATCCTTGCAGTAACAAAGGCATGAATTAGAGTTTTACATGTATCGTGAGAGAGAAACTTGCGAATCTTAAAAATATTGCGTAAATGAAAAAACGAAGACTTGCAAACAGCAGTAACGTGCGGCAACATCGATAGAGAGTTATTAAAAATAACCCCAATATTTTTAGCAGTAGTTGAACAGTCAACAGTGTCAGAGGCAATCACCAGGTTTTTTAACGCAGGACGTGTGCGAGAGGAAGATGAAAAAACTATAATTTCAGTCTTCCCACTGTTCAGCTTCAGCTTGTTATTTAACATCCAAAGGTTAATATCATTAACACAATCTTCAAGAGCAGATGTACATGTTGACAAATTTTCAGGCGATGACGTTTCAAAAGATAAATATAGCTGTGTATCATCAGCATAAATGGTATAATGGGCCAGTACCTTACGTATGCGCACACTATCACCGCGGCAGTGGCAGCCATGGACAACTATCAGTTTCGCCCTTATTGGGGCTCATCAGCATGGCATAGCTAGGCGTCAGACCTCTGTCCGGACAAAGCCGTCCTCAGATCGAGGCCCTTTGCTGCTGCACTTGTGCTTTAGTGCATAAATAGTCATTGTCTAGAACTTTCTAGCCGACCACAAGTTAAAGAATATTCTAGGCCTCAATGTTTGGTTCTCCGAACATATATATATTTTACAGAAAACAGTGCTCCTGACCGAGGTGAAATTTCTCCTGGCCTTTGTAACAGCTCAATTCTGGAGACACCAGATTTATTGTCTGAAAAACTGTGCTCATCCCTATTCGTTTACGACATAGTGTTTTTTTTTTTTTTTTTTTTTTTTTTTTTCGGTCAAACAAAATTTTCTTGCACCTCCCTTTATTACAGTATGTAAAAACATGTGCATGGAAATATCTCATTCCATTGTAAATTAAACCGATTAAACTCTGTTCTCGGCCAAAGAACAACATATGCTGTATTAACACCTTTTTAAGTCAATGAACTCTATTTTCTAAATTTTTTCAGAAATGAAAGTCTATAAAAGTTATCAGCAACCGCATTATTTAATATAATTAACAGACCAAGAGTCTGGCGATAAAAATTAAAATAATGCCTTCATCGAGTTTTCGCTTTTAAGGAAGCCTAATTCTACGGGTCTCAGTTGTCTAGCAATTTCCTTTCTTGAGGGAGCGTATCTCTGCAAGTCGCCAAAATGTTCTTCGCTGGTCAATAAACATGATATTAAACCTTGAAAACGTGGATCTCGAGAAGGATCCACACTCTTCGGAATGACACGCGTGGCGGCGTTAGCTCCAATATCAGGCAAAAAATGTTGACCTGCTTCTGTTAGACCTGTTCGAGTGTTTAACTCCGGATCCCTTCGCGTAACTTTGATTTGGCTTTGTATAGGTGGTAATTTAATAACATTATGTGTAGCCTTCTTCTGTGAGTGTTTTCGTATTTCCGCAGCCTTAGCTTGTAACTCTAACAATTGGCTATTAGGTTCGTCCTTGAGTCTTGCTTTCCTCTGTATTTCAAGTTTTTTCCTGTGTCTTTCTCGTTGAGTTTTACATTCATTCGTATATAACTGAATAATGTCTTTGCTTGCTCGTTCTTGATCTCTCCATTGGCTAGCTGTTCGTAGTTTTTCTAAATTCACTTTACTTCGCCATAGTGACATCACATCAACCGTGATAAACCTCTCTGACTGATAAATAGACTCGTCAGAGTACAGATCGAAATGGATTAGAATGAAATGCCCTCAGTTATTAACCAAATGCAGACAGTTAGATCAATCTGCCACGTTTACACGCAGCGATGCAAGTGTTTCATGATCCCGCGATATTGTTTGGTGTTATGGTTCGAGTAGTTGCCGTGATCAATCAAGGTGGTCCAGTTAAAACAATGTGACAATTGACAGAGAATCACGGGTCAGAATTACTGACATTCCACTATCTGCGTGAAATCCGACAGTGTTAATAAAATTGATCTTTATCTGCATTTCTTCTAAACTGAATTGTTCTCATTTACAATAGCCTAAAATGAAAAGGAAGCTTTTTCTTTCAGGAAATGCAAGTTTTGAACTAACATGCAAAACATGATTGCGCGCTTACGCACTGCAATTAAATTGAGAACTCGATATTTTGCATTTCGCGTGACTATTTCTATTTTTCGAACACGCTCTCTTGTCATCTCCCAGTAATTGCTTTGATTTTTTCCAAAGATAACTTCGCTGCTGCTTGTATGAATTCGAAAGACCGACCACGTCCCCATCTACAAATACTCTAATAGTTTGGGACACCCGTTTCGCGAAAGAGAAATAGCCGCCAACAAACTCTATCTCACGCGTCTCTGGCTTGCAATATGTATCAAGGAACCTGGTGTAAAAATGATAAACATTGTGTTTCCTTTGTATTTTTCATTCAATGACCGCACGCCCACTCAGGGAATGTCTCAATCAACTTAAAAAACGTTTTTACATGTTGGGTCAAAAAATGAATTCACTATAATATTCGTCCTTCTTTAAGGCGGTTTAGGTCTGCTGGCATGGAACACACGCTTTCACTTGGGAGACAAATTAAAGGTAAAGGGATATCGCAGACCTCCTGCTCCTAACAGGAGGGCATTTTGTATGCGCATGCGTCAATGTGGGCTGTTGAAGTGCCACAGAGGCATTTTCTGGGAATTGTTTACGTTCAGTACCTGCATTTGCAGGCTGTTTTCTGGAGCTGAATGACGTGTATTGGGTGCTACGTTGCACAAACGTGTTCTTCAACGTATCGTGGTATTTCTACGATGAAAGTGAGTTTATTGTAGCCTCGCTGTCGTCCTTGAGAGGACAGTCTCTCCTTTCGTAAAACAGTACATCTAAGACAAGATGGCGGCTGAATGTTCTTACGACCTAACATTTCGCGCACATTTTTTGAGGATTTGGAAAAGGTCGGTATGATAATTGTTTTTTTTTTAAACAATTATCCTATAGACACTTAATTCTTCTCAATAGTATAACTCTAAAATCGAACTTAATCGTTTCAGGAATACAGTGGTTAATAAGTGTCCATTCTGCCGTGAAACTGTTTTTCACCCTTTCGCTGGCTTGTTTATCTCGAAATCTTGCCTTTCTCTACAAATTTAGTTAATATATGATTAATGAAACTAAGAATACTTCCGCGAATGAATGGCGCTTTGATGAAGGCTGTGAAAAATCGCCTTCTGCAGTAATTTCAGCCTTCTTCACCGGTACGTCTTCGTTGAGAAATATAAATCCTGGCTTCTGTTGCAAAAAAATTGCATTTATTCCTAAATGATACCATTTTGTGGATACTACATTTGTTGATATGCTAATTTTGAGACATTTCATTCACAAAGTATGTTGAATGAGACCAGCTTCTCCTCTGTATTGAACCACATTCTTGTTTAATGCATCCGTTTCTGCTTGATAATTCTTCCATGATGTACAACTTACATAAGGGGTTCATCTGGACACAGTAAAAAGCTCCCAACAGAAACATTTAATAATAGACAAATTCATCCATCTGTGTCATGTTTGCTGTCGCATCCCAGCTCATCTGGGTCCTCTAGAAGTAGTATTAATTTTTTGAGGAAAAAGCATTATATGCACCCCTTTAACAAACCTCCTGTCTTATGTTTAAACAGGATTTGAAGGTGAACAACATCGTCAGTTAGATTTATGGAGTGATGGCCATTCTCTGTTTTGCATGGATCACTACTGTCATCAAATATAAATTAATAACAAGAAATCGATTGTGGAACACAGGAGCTGTTACTAAAGAGTTGCTTCAAAATAGTAGCTTAGGAAAAATCTTTGTATCTTTTAGAGTTAAAGAAAAATAAAAGTATTGTTCGTTTTTTCGGGGTATGTGCATTCGTTTTGTCTGTAACTGAGCTTATGAAATGCTCAAGTTATTATGTAGTACATAATCACTTGTAATTGTTGCTGTCTCAAAGTCAGTCCATTCTTCATTTCCTGTAGAATATTTTTTAATAAATTTTTCCGCAAAAACTTTCGAAAAACTGTAAAAAAAACCTATAGATTTCATGTTTTTGTGGCATATATAAACGCGTGTCTCCGTGATCAGTTTAACATGAGACATCGCGCTAATAAATAAACCTAACGTGGTAATTTTTTTTTTTTCGCCGTTTAGTCTTATAGCAGCTGAACATTGCTACGATGCATTTCATCCTTGATAAGTAAAACCACGAGTTTGGAAATCAAACCATAGAAATGCATTGCTTTGCCAGTGAAAATCAGACTTATACAGGAACATGACTTTTTGGCGTAGGGTCTTGCAACTCTTTAAAGGGCCACGAAAACCTACTGCTGAAAAATCTGCAAGTGAAAAACCCGCGTAGAAAGCGTCCGATTTTTGTCATGGAGAATACTTTTTGCAGGAAAGTACGGTATTCAAAGCACCAACGAAATGGCTTTTAAAAGGACCGTACCTTTACGCTAGTTTTCGATTTCCCGCCATCAGATTTGATGCACCCATGCTATTGTCGTTCAGCGGATGCACGCATGCGCATGCAAAATGCCCTCCTGTTCCTGCTCCTAAGCCATCATGCGCAAAACAAAATGATCACAATGAAAGTGTGGACATTCTGCCACACAACTATGAAATTAAACACAGTGAGCAGTCCAAAATGTAACTCATGCCAAGTGGTTTTAATCCTCATGCAGATGAAAATATAGATAGATAATAAGCGAATCAAAGCAAACAGAAAGAAAAAAAAAAAAAGAAAAACAGCAAGATTTGTAAAGAACCGCTGGATTAGGGAGGAAGGAGTAATGACAAACATGCTCTCAGACCTAAAATGGGACTCTCTCCAAACCCGGAGAGAGAAAGCCGGGCTCGTCATGTTCTACAGGGCCACCCATGGTCTTGTAGACTGATAGCCCTGCTCAAAGACTTACTCCTCATGCTGTGTAAGAACACTTTTAGAAATTTCCACCCAAAGAAGTATCGATCCCTGACCTGCAATACCAACTATGTACTATACGGAAACATTTTCCCCATGTCCACTGTCAATCTATGGAATTCTTTCTCTGCCGCCACATTGGACCAGCCAATTAATGCTAAATTCAAAGACTAGCTTGACCGTTTTAATCGACTAAATATCTTTTAATCGCTTTAGCTCTACTTCTGTGTTTATATTAATAGTTAATTGTAATGTTTTTTTTCTTTGTAGTTTTGTACTTGTATTTAATCATTATTTTATATCCGCCCGATGGTTACCGCCTTTGCGGATTAATAAAGTAAAAGCAAAAGTATTTAAGTAAAAGACTATAGAGAGAGGTTGTATGACTAATACCCGGGGGCACCCAACGTCAATTTTCGGAAAATATTCGGTATAGGTTCGGTAGGGATGACGGGATTGAAAAACCTCACTAAGGACCCTCCAGAAAAGCAGCTAGGCTTCTGGCTTCATCTCAGTAACAGTTACATTTTACAATAATCTGTGTCAGTCACGCAAATCTCAACTATGACGAACTGGCCACCAGTCAGAGGGTAAAATATATAAAAAAAACTTCTAACAAAAAAATAAATTGGAAACCGTCCAGTGGAAGAAGCCAAGATAATGTAATGTTATTAAAGACTAATTTTTAAACAATTTGACCAAGTCTCAGGTCTTTGTGGCCCACAGTTTCTGACTTATTTGCCGAAACGTTTCACGCACCTTTGTAGAGCTTTGTATGGAGACGCCATATTGATGCACCGTTTTGGTGCACCAATATGGCCGCCGGAAATCAACAAAAATATTTGGAGTTCACTTTTTCTATAAAAGCTCTTTCTTTTCACTAGAGAAGTAGCATACGTGCGCATATTAAAACATATCTTCTAATACTTGAAATGGCTATACGGCTGAAAATCAAGAGGAGACGCTTTTTTCAACGAGAAAAACTCGGAAGTTTAAATTGCTGTATTTTCGAACTGTAAAACATTCTACGGGAATGAAAACTTGTGCAAAGATTACGTTTTGTTTATCTTCAACCAAGTGTAAATAACACTTCGTATAACAAACAAAAACTTCTTCTCTTAATTAATAACTGATTAGTTAATTTTAGCGAAAGACAGATCCCATTGGACGAGCCATTGAGCAGATCATGTATGGCCACTTCAATATGAGCGCAACGCTCGACGCCATATTTAAGTTTTAATTCTTCTCCCTGGATACTGCTCACACGTATCTTGTGTGCTGTCACTTAAACACATGGCGTGATCCATCACGTGGAAGATGTACTGCTGTTCCACAACACCATGAAATAAGTAAGCTCCAGGACCGTCCGCGTATATGCCTGCAATAGAAGGAATTGTGGATTAACAGTGAATGCTTTTTAGCAACTTCCTATAGAATAAAATTTTAAATAATCTGCATCACGTTACACCAGAAGGCGTTCTGGCTGAAGGCAAGAGAATATTTTTTAGTTGTTTTCTTGCTCAAGTGTAAATCCTGTCTTGGTCTCATCATCCACCATTTCAAGGGTTAGTGAATAGTAAATGTCTTATAAGAGCAGTGAAATAGGCCCTCAAGCACACATAGATGAGTGAATACTCTCTCTCTTTTTCATTGCTGCTTGTCTGTTTTTGTTCTTCAGGGTAAACATATAACGAGAAAGCTTTACAGCCTTTTCATGATTCAGAAAAACTCTTAGTTTTTACCATTTACATTACACCGGGACGTTCTGTGCCAATAAAAATTGCTTTAATTTGAATTTCGCCTTCGACAACTTGATTTACGTGGTAGAATCGGTTACTGAACAATTATTCCATGGGTGCGCACTAGTTGTGAGTTGATTATAGCCAACAAGCGCAGGTGAAGTAGTTTTTTTTATTGAGGTATTAAAAAAAGTGAGAGGCCACTTTATTTTGCTAAATGCAGAATTTAAACACGTTTACAGGTTTACAGTAGTAACGTTGTCTGAAGAATGAATGAAGCAGAAAATATCTTTACAGACCGAGGCCAACTTATTTTCTCTCAAGTCAGTAATAACAAATTGAGGTATCGTTTTCAGAATTATCAACTTGATATCAAAACGTTACTTGCATGGCTAATTAATTGCTATTTGACTTTAATTTGTCATTTATGTTTATGGTTTCTGTTCTTACTTTTGCCAATATATAAATTAAGAGTGCCACCATTGCTTTTTCTCTTCACCCCATTTTTTCCTCCTCGCTTATTCTGTTTTTAATTAGCAATACCTTTCCTATAACTTGTCCTTCGTTAGCGCGATTTTCAGGCTTATCGGGCGCAAAAAAAAAAACTGCCATTTGACCCCTTTTCACTAAAAATGGCTGCGAAATTTCGCTAGTTCGTTTTCAAAAAATCTGCTAGTTATATATTGAGGGATGACGGAGTTGTTTTCTTTCTGGCCTGGTCGATTTCTTGTCAAATTTTTTAAAATAAAACAAACAATCAAACAGGAAAAAAAGAAAAACAAAAAATAAGAAAAACAACAACAAAAAAAATCCATTATGGCTCTTGGCTGCGGTCATTAGCAGACTAGTCTGGTTAAATTCGTACAGGAATATGCGTACTAAAAAGAGGGAACGTCTTTATCATTCTAGCTGGATACATGGAAATGTGGCTAAGGAAAATGCAGCCATTTGAGCGAAACAAGAGAACGTGGTCTCTTCACTGAAAGAAGGCAAAAACACGAGAAACCTGAAATCTATCAGCCCCAAATTTAGCTGTTCCCCCCCCACATTCTGACTTAGTAATACGTGTTGCCGCTCTACAAAATATCATTTTACATATTTACCAAGTACCATGCATCTAGAGTCCGATCTCAAATGGAGAAGGGAAGGAAGTCGCTTTCTTACTTTCTTGGAGCGAGACAACAAAAAAAGGATGGATTACTTTTTTAATTTGCCACCTCTGCCATATAACACTCTAGGAAAGACGATTTTCTATAGCTGTATAATTTCCAACGTTGTTTAGCCATGCCAAAAAAAAAAAAAAAAAAAGAGATGTCATTGATTACTCAACTACGTAAACCTGTTTGATTATGTTACTTAATGAACAACGCTTTTACGGGGTGAACTCATAGTGATCAGAATTTGCATAAAGTTGCGTCGGATATGTTTCATTTTCCAAGAATAAATGAGCGGGTTGAGACATGAATTTAGGGACATTAGCATCATCGCATAAATGGACGTATTATATATTAGCTTGCTTGGTTCCAAGAGAATAACAACGGTATTAAGACACGTCTTTGGCAAATAGCAAACCAAAAACACGAGATAGACAAAGAAAGTTCCAATTAAGGCAGATTTTTTCTGCCTTGCAATATTCAGTAGTACTTTGCCATCTTGTGCTACATCTTGAATTGTAAGACGTTGAACTGCTCTATACAACTTGTAATAAAAAATTCCTGTACCTAGGTAACATAGTACCTCGATACTCGCAAATATAATGTAGCGGTGGTTTTCTGGGGCCGATCTGAAACCAGATATCGAAAAAGACGCACTGAAAATCCAAATTGAGACAGCTCCTATAAAAACGCGCTTACATGTAGATGTTACCAGTTCCTGATATCGAAGATGGGGATGAATGGCAAGAAATCTATCCGCACTTATAGCCACAAAACTAAAGAACGAAGCAGAAGCAAGAAAATTGACCATGATAAGAAATGCGGTAAGCATGGTGGTGTAAACTTTGCTACTTGTGTCTTGTTGCATCTCCTTGACTAGCAGAACAATGTGCAAAGGTTCCACCAGCAGCCCAACCAAGAGATCGGAAATTGTTAAACTTAACAGCAATGTTTTCAAAGTCTTCGGAAACGATGGAGTTTTCCTCAGTACGTGTACAGTTACAGTGTTCAACATGATGGTGTTGTAAGATAAGAAGGCATTCAATACGCAGTTTACAACGGACGATGAGAAGTAGACCCCCGATCCCTCTGTCATGCTGAGAAATTGTAAGTATATCTTGATTTAAAGAGTGTTGTTTCGACGGTGTTGGTGCTGAAAAATGATAGTCCTCGCTATACTTAAAGCTTAATGGAAAATAATTAATTCTCCGCATTAAAAAATCCCAGCCGCCCATTTATGCTGTAGTGCGAGAAGCAGATGTCAGAAAATGGACATAATCTTGGAAAGCTTAGAGTAATTGGTTATGTCTCAGTAATGGACTCGGCAGCAAATCAGGGATTCTTCGGTTAGTCTAGAACACGTAATGGCTCGCGAGAAATATATATATATTTTTAGAATATAGAAAGCTTTTATATTAAATAGTTTGGAATAAAAGGAAAAGGGGTAGCTATACAGTGTAACTGCATTTTCAAATTCTTTAAGAACTGAAAGTCTATTCTGTCACTGAAATTTCAATTTTCGAATGAAAATTGGCTATTTACCAGTAAACGAAAACGAGCCGGCTAATCAGCTATAAAAGGAATTTTATTTACTAATATTTTAGTTTCAAGATCTTCCATATTTAAAACCTTAGAAATTGTCAACTGTGAGTCAACACCTTTTAGTCTACGTACTCATTTTTAAAAGTTTTAAAGAAAATTAAGGAAAATTCATGAAATTAGGCTTCTTAAATATAGATTTTATTGTGTTTAAAGGAATTTTAAATTATGCTCTAGTCCATACCTGTTATCGTCAGGTAAAACATGAAACTTTAAATTTTTATGCAAAGTTAATTGCGCGTACAAGGAAGTGATCGTTTGTTTCCTGCGTTAATTATGATATAGCCTGTTCGAGTTTTTTTCTTGCCAAAGAGGAAGTATTCGAATTGTTATATTGGCCGGGTATTTTCAGAGTTAGGCCACGACTCCACGAGATACTGTTCGGCGTCTGTTACGCAGTGTTTTAAGATCTCGCTAAACCATCATTTTCAATGGCTATCACTAAACCAACCAGACAGTAAAAGCAAAAAGAAAATAGTATCTATAAAATAGTCACATAAACAAAACACGGAGTACTTTGTGTTAGTCAGGTTGATGAGAGGAAATTTAGTGGAAGAAAAATATGGCATGCGTGAAACTGAAAATTATAAATAAAGTCCTGGAAAAGAAGCCAAACAGAACTAATAAAAACCACAATAATAATAATAATAATAATAATAATAATAACAATAATCCAGATACAATATGGTCCACTGTCTCTTCATGTTGCGAACACATTCTGCATTTGCTCTCCACTTGCTGGCCACATATTAACTACCAGAAAGTAACATGTGGCCAGCAAGTGGAGAGGAAATGCAGAATGTGTTCGCAACATGAAGAGACAGTGGACCATATTGTATCTGGATGTGAGGTATTAGCCAAAACAGAGTACATCTCCAGGCACAATAATGCTGCGGCATATCTCCATTGGAGTGTATGTAAAGATCATGATATAGATATTACAGACAAATGATACGAACACGTACCAGAGACCGTGATACACAATAAAGATAACAACATCACCATCATGTGGGACATGCCAGTCAATACTGATAGAACTATAACAGCGAACAGACCAGACATCATCGTTAAAGATTCAGTGAATTCTACCTGCAAACTGATTGATATGACTGTTCCATCAGATAGAAACATCGCACTGAAGGAAACTGAAAACAAATGCAAGTACAAAGACCTAGAACTAGAAATACAGAGAAGGTGGCATATGAAAACCGTTGTGATCCCTGTGGTTGTTGGTGCACTTGGTACAGTGAAGAAGGGTATGGTAGAAAACGTCAAGAAAGTATCAGAGAGAGCTACTATGACAGAGATTCAAAAGATCTGCATGCTGGGATCTGCACGAATCCTCAGAAAGGTTCTCAGTGTATGAACAGAATGATTGACTTGTGTGACTGACGCTCTAGGTGCATGGTTTGCGCCCGGCTGATGCACAAAAAGAACACCAGCAAAGACTGAGATAATAGAGACAATAATAATAATAATAATAATAATAATAATAATAATAATAATAATAATAATAATAATAAATAAAGACCCTAAATCCCGTGTGTGTTACAACAGAAGGAAAGATGGTGACTGCAGTAAGAGCTGGGAATCTGTTGAAGCAATCCCAAGAGAAGCAGTTCTTGGAGATCGCTAAAGACAAAAAGTGGCAAGGAAACTTATTCCGTATCAGATGGGAAGATGAGAGCCTGAGCATAACCAGCTGCTTCGCATGGTTAAAGGTTGGGTTACATGCCCTACATATACCATCGCGGGCGCATGTATGAACTGTATGAGCAGTTGTTACCTATGAAGCTCTACACAAAGGAGGAGGTCCAATGCAGGTTATCTGGGAAGGTAGCTGAGAGCGTTGCACACGTATTGGCTGGATGTTCCTCCCTGGCACAAACCAAATTGCAAGTACCTATACAGGCATAATTCAGCTTTGAAGATTCTGTTTTTTGAGCCCCTGAGAGAGCATGGGTTAATAGAAGAGGTTCCACCATCCAGAAAACAACGAGTGAGGCGTTTTGGGATATTCTCATCTATGTAGAGCACAACGAAGTTAGAGCAAATCGGATCGACGAGCGACTTGTCAGCCACGAGAGGGTCACGAGAGGAAAGAAGTCTGCACAATTGAAATGAGCTGCCCATGGATTGAGAGTAGAGCCAAGAAAGATGAGGAAAAGACACTCAAGTATGAGCCCATGATGTGGGCGGAGCTGAAGCAGAGATACAATGGTTAGAGGGTTGAACAGTACAACGAAATAATTGACGTACTGGGTGGTTACTCTAAACACCTAAAGAAGTCGGTGAGGAAGGTACTAGGAGAGAGAGCACGAAGCGTACTTGAGCGGATGCAGAAGTCGGTCATCTCAAACACTTTGAACATTGCCAGAACATTTAAGATAAATACTTAGTTAGGGGGCTAAGGACTCCAGTTTTTAAGTTTTTTTTCTCTAGAAATCTAGAAACACAAGTTTGCTGATGTTTTTACTTAGATGTTTAGAGTATTAGAGTTTGATATTATGCTAAATAGGCTTTTAGTAGAGATAACCTCATTATGATGGCCTCGTTTAGGTATATAAGAGATAATGAGAGTATAAAAACTAATTTTCTAAATAGGTTTCTTGTAGAGATAATTATAACATCATGTCTTTGCGTAAGTTTTACTGAGTATAAGAATTTAATAATATTCTGAATTGGCTTTTTAAGTAGAGAGATTTATATCATTATGTATGTTAGGATCGTGTTAGGTTTCGTACCGACCTTTTTCTACTTCTAAGTATAGCTTTTCAACTGGTGTGGATTATGTTATGCGCCCTATACTACTCATAATGTGGACAGCATTCCAAAGTTTTATACTGCGAGATAATAATAATAACAATAGTAATAATAATAATAATGATAATGATAATGATAATGATAATGATAATGATAATAATAATAATAATAATAATAATAAGTAATAAAAAGACACCGCCATCAAATTGCTTAACAATTTCAGTAGACCTGCACCGTTCCAAACCTCTTATTTTACTGGTCCCCTTTAATCTGCACTTCCATTGTTTTCAAGGATAGAGGCATTGTTATGTGACAATCCCTATTGTTTTCCCAGCTAATCAAAAACAATCTTTCAAACAGGTGCGGGATCGCCCAACAATTTTGCAACGCACCTACGTCATCACCGGCGTGAGTCTCTGAACCTCTCCACACCGTGGCCTGCTGCAAATAATCCTTATCTGCCGTGTTCACCCCTGTAAGGTTTTGTCGCGTGCCATTTATCCGCTTTCCTCCAGGGCCATTGGCATATCCAAGGACAGTGTATGGTAAGCTGTCCTTTGCTTTTGCGGGTTCTGTTTTACCTCGTTCGGTTGCAAGACCAAAGATTGGGTTTCCGCGCTGTGGGTAACCAGCCATGGTGAATACGTGAGAGTGGTCAGCGGATACTATAATAAGAGTCTCCTCTAGTATTAAAACAAAGATTTCATAAAAATAAATTTTATTAATGAAGCGCAAGACGTGAAGTGTTTAGTTAGATTTGCTACTCGATATAAAGAAAGAAACGTTATGTAACCGTGAACTCGCAATGGCGTCTGTTAGCGATGTTCTAAACGCGCGGAGAACTCTTGGACCTCAAAGGTTCTAGGGATCGTTTGAAAGGACAGTAACAACATGCTGTAGTCCAGTACCTCTAATTTAAGTGGTCGCCGAAAGCAATATTACCTTTTGTGTTGAGGGTTAGGGTTATTGTTTATGTGGTTGGCCCATTGTTTTCAAAGCCAATTGTGTGAGCCTTTCAGTGAGGTGCTGTTTGACCCAAAACAAGGCGGACAGCAGTAAGATACACGGTGCATTAAGGCCTTTATGAATGCTGTAAAAGCGAAAATTAGTCGCATTTTGGAAACAATTATTGCAATTTTGAACAAAGCATTGTTGAGCGTCATGATATGTTTGTTCTCTTTTATGCTTTCCCTCCAAACAATCCCAAGATGCGTTGTTGTCGCATATTGTAGCCATTTTTTCACCTGTTTAAACATGGCGAATTGCCGATCTTATAGTGTATTCCTACATACCTTGAGCAAGGGAATTAGTTTCATTGGGAAAAATAAAGTTGGAGAGTTACTGAATTTTGTCACCTTAGCTTTTGCATACCTTTTAGTAGCTATAGTGTGTAAGGTTTTACGAATTTAGCCTGTTTAATACACCACGGCAAATATATGGCCGTCTCAGTTAGGGATTTATTGTTGCCATCGTAAGCAACAAACGCCAAAAACGTAGCAATGCCGTGGCGGAAATAAAACTGTACTACTCGTTTTGGTTATTAAAAATATAAATGACGAGGAAAACTTCCAAATGAAGCATCAAAAGTTGGAGGTCATCTTTTACCTTATTTACTTTTTTAAATTTATTATTATTTGATTTTTGCGTTTCAACGAAGAAGAACGCTTTCTATTCCTACATGAAGTAGTAACCGTTCTATATGCCAGGCGATTTCACGGTTTGGACGCCATCTTGGACCGAAAATTTTCATTCTACGATAATCGGATATGTAGATATTATGTTAACAATGTGTTCTGAACAATGTATTTGTTTTTATGGATCTAACAAGATCAGCTTAGATCGACCATATTTAATTCTACAACAAATTACATCTTTTCGCTTTTAAAAGCTATTTACAACGTTGTATTTGCTTTTGTTTGTCACCATTTTTGAAAAATATACACGAAGTTGAACAGTGAAATGTTGACCTTTTCATCTTACTAATTCCTGGTGCAGGCGTTGAATGAGGTGAGTTAGCTTAGTGTCACACAACAATGGTTTAAAGTGATACTCGTCGCTTTTAAAAACTTTTCAGATAACTTTAATTTTCTGTATCCCAATTTTTAGCCAATTTTATTGACTATCCTAGAGTGCAAAGGAATATCCTGAGGATCATAGTCAGTGTTTGACCTGTTGTCCCTTACATGTACTTTACCTAGGGGTTTAGTCAGGTAAATGTAAAAGTACAGTACGCTGATACATTTTTGAGGAAAAATGAAATTGTTACGAATTGTAAAGTGGGAGGATAAACAATAACACTGATAAAGACAGCTTCTGATATTTGTATTGATAAAAGTGTTTGATTTTGATTTCTCAATCTTACAAGCCCATCAGGTTTTGCACCCCCTTCCCACTACCACTCACTACCCACCATCCCACCCCCCTCCCCATCGAACGCACTCCCCTAATCTGCAATTATTTCTAGTGTAAGAAATTAATTCCAGCTGCAGTTAAAAACATTGTTTAACAAACTTTTGCGTATATATCTATAAGTAGTGGATTGAAAAGTTTTCTTGTAAATTGCAATATTTTCACATTTTCAGTTTTCAGATTTCAGATTTTCAGATTCTTTTATTGTTAAAAGTTATTAAAGTACCCTATGTAACGGTCTTGATAAGAAGATCGGATAGCACCAGTGTTTAATATCAAGTTAATAAATTCATTGCAATTTACTGCATACTGAAAATACTAATAGTGGAAGGCAGTAGTATATGCTCATAGAGTTAAGGAGGAAGAGGTACATTTAGAAGATTTCGTGCTCTAGGTAAAATAGACATTAAAAAGGCCAAGAGTGTAAAATTGCCAGCTGTAAATCATAAATTAAAAATCCTTTTTATGCATACGAACCTTGTATAAATGTTTTCCTCACTACCCTATACTACCCTATATATGTTTGTTCTGGTAAATTAATGAAAGCCTTGCCGGGTAACATTTCTCTGTTTTACTTACCTCGATTGGTCATTTCCATAGCTTTACCGCATGCCTTTGCCATGGCAATTGCGTCATTTAAAGCTCTCACGGCCTGTCCGGCATGATGACCATGATCAATGCGGCCTCCTGAAAGTAAAACAGTGTGCTTTAGTATAATTACATCGATGACTATCGAAAATAGAGCGCTGTGATTGGCTAGGAGCTTTGCACTATCCCGCTACAATCACGCGCGGTGATTATAGCATTGAAGGCTAGCAGTTTTCAAAATGGCAGCCAGATATTTTGATGTTTCGGGATCGGAAATTGATCAATAATTTTATTTTCTCGAATAATCATCAATGTAATTATACTAAAACAATTAGTCGCCTCAGGCGACGTGAATACTGGCGAATAGTCACCTCGACTTCGTCTCGGTGACTATTCGCCGATATTCACGTCGCCTTCGACGACTAATTGTGAATTAATAACGGCCAATAATATTGTTGTTTTAGGCCAATTCTGCATGTACCAAAGTCATTACTTAGTGCTTTTGACACAAACAAAACACACAAAACGCTCCTGCAAAGAAATGAAGAAGATATGTAAATTAAAATAGTTTTATAATAGCAGCACTAACGATATATTTTTGGCGATTTCTGCGTACCATATTAAAGCTAAAAAAAGTCTGGCCCGGTTTTTTGAAGATTTTCAATCCATGTCCATCCTCGCCATCCGTAGCGACAGACCGTCATAAAAACAGTTTCAGGGGCGGACCTGATAAATACTGGCCGATTTCCTAAGCGAGTGCCGAAGGAGCAAGTTTCTAGGGGGCCGGCCGGGGCATCCTTGCTTCCCGGGACATTTTTGGGATTTTAGCTCCTAAGGCCCCTTTCCTGGGTTTCTGAGTCATTCAGAAAGGAATCTCCTCGGATGAAGCCTTAAAAATCGACGGATTAGTGATATTATTATTTCTAATGCCCGGAAATTAAAAAAATAAAATAAAAATATCCAAACCATTTTCCAGGTTTCGATTTGGAATGTAATCATAACTATAACAAAATTGTCAAATCTGATTGACTATCAACTGCCCTGATTTCAGCCTTAATTGGACAGTTTAATAGGACAGTACGCGTCATGCCTAAGTAATTGGACAGTACGCGCCATCACGCGCGCGCTTAAATGGCTTTTTTTTTTTTCACTGCTAGCAAAACAAAATTTCGAATTTCTTGTGTTTTGATTTAAAAAATAGCCTATTATATTACAAATTTTTTTAAAGTTATGATTAATTGGTAACAGAACTTCGTGTCGTCCAGTTCGGTCTGTAATCATACTCGTGATTAAACAAATCGACTCTCGCTACGCGGTCGTCCGATTTTGTTAATCACTCGTATGATTACAGACCGAATTGGACTCCACTCAGTCCTGTTACCATTACTTATTATTGTTATTATTATTATTATTCAAAAAATACATAATTTGTTTTTAATGTACATCTGACCGAGTTCCGTTAACCGTGGAAACCGGTTTGGATCCGCCCCTGAGTTTTAATCCCTAAACATCGTCGTCAAAAAACAACACCATTACTTCTGGCCATTTTTGAAGTTCAATTGATGCAAACAGACACGACTCTTAGCTTGTCAAAAACATAGGAAATAGTGTGACACAGCTCCCTTTTAATATATGGCGAGGCGATGGTGTTGGTGACAACACCCCACCTTATTGTAGCCTGTTGCAGGCGCTCACTTAGTGGAGTGTAGCGTGAAACTAGAAAGCTGGCCATAACAATAATTAGTTTCGTCTAGCCGTAAATCTACCGAATGACTGAATAAGTCAATTGATATAGAGTGTTTTCACTCACGTGGCAATTTATTGGAACAAAAGAAAGCGTTTGCATAAGAAAAGAGTTCAACTCCCACAGGATTGGTTTGGGACACCAACATGGCCGCCGTTTCATTGTTTTGGGACGCCAAGATGGCCGCCGTAACGTCATGTGAAAACGCTCTATACGAACGAGTTCTTTAGGATTTGTACCTCAAAATATAAGCAATAACTGCGACCTCATCATTTCAACAAACTAAATCCATTGAATGAATACAATTATGGGTTCTCGACGATTGCACCACAAAAATCACCTATTGATGCTTTATACGGTTGATAAATCCATCCACATTTCGAACAAACGGTGACTGTAATGTAAAATTTCAGGGATGTCACTAAGATTTCAAGTTGCCAGGTAAATACAATAAGTAGGCAGAGAATCAAACAGCTAGGGGTTTCGTTTGGTTCTGAGATAATCTGAGATTAGCCGGGGAAATCCCCGGTCCCGCCTCTTAATGACAGCCCTGTGTAAAATTAACTGTTTTATAGAGCAGTTATTATCAGTTGACTGTCGTAAAACGAGACTAAAGTTATCAATTTGACAATCACAGCACGCATAGACAAGCCAGTGAACCAATCAGACCTCGAAGCAACCACGTTACGTGTGGCCGACGCAAAGGGCGGAAACAGAGCCAAGCAAACCTCACGATGACTGTAGCATACACTGCTTAACCGATTGCCCACGTAAAGATTCTTAAGAAAAAATAAATGAGAAATTGTTTAATATCTCCAAGTTAAACAAGGAGTCGTGATAAGCTTTGGCCTCTCATTATATAACGTGCTATGAACAGCTCATTGATCTACCATGGAAATTAATCTTGGGGAAACAACCAAATGTACCTTTTTAGGAGCCTTTAATTAATATTACCTTCAACTAGCAGGAAATATCCCTTTGGGTTCTTCTTTAATATGTTGATGGCTTTTTCAGTCATCTCGGCAATGGAAGGCTCTTGATCTCCATCTTTTTCCTCGACACGATCAACTTCGTATTTCATATGACTATACTCAAACAAACCTAAGTTATAAATTTAAGTATTTAAAAATTCAATCTCAGTTTCAGCATTACAATGACATCAAGGCTAATTCATCCAGTTATAGAGTGTTACTTTTCTTTTGTTTTCAGAACAAAAGCAAATTTTTCGTCTGTTTTCCCCGATGGACGGTTCAGTCCACCAGGGGCTTCCTTGTTTTACACCGTTAGGGTGAAAAGACAACGTTGTAAATACATTTATCATTTAGCAGGTACGGCCCGCGCACAATTTCGTTGGAAACCATATGAAAAGTCCCGTATGAGGTCGTAGAATGAGTTCCTTAAGTCCTGACCTCGAGCCGAATATGTTCCCTTCCTGCCCTCCCACTTTACTCAGTCAATAAGTACATAGGTCGACGCATACACAGTTAGTCTACAGTTTAGAGGCTGAAATAATCTACAATTCTTCAAAGGGAGTCTTGCAATATTCAACCGATTAATCTGTATCTAAGAGATAACAGTGCTCCTATCGATTTATGAGCTCCCTGAACGGACCTCCTTGAGTAAATACAAGCCGATTATTCTTATGCGCACTTTTTCCAATAAAGGCCTCCATCCATCTAAAGAAACCGATGAATCCTTCTCAATGTGGATTTGATGTATCATAAACCGAGTGATCTCGGATCACTGATCCTGATCCGGATCATTCCAAAGAAACGTATCCTAACACACCATAAATAAACAACCTCCGACTTGTTACCAGGTGATCTGTGACGTCATTGCGGGGGCCTGGGGAAAGAAATTTTAATGCCGTATCCCATAAACCAAAGCTGACGGGAACAGATTGAATTTGTGCGCGCGTTTGTTTATGGGATACGGCATTAAAATTTCTTTCCCCAGGCCCCCGCAATGACGTCACAGATCACCTGGTACAAACTACAGGGACTTAGGGAAAGAATGTAATGACAATGGGCTGGGTTAAATAACTTTAGGTTCGCCATAATCATGATGGCACAACAGCTACACTCTTAAAACAATCAAACAACGTACCTATCACCCGATCCACTTTATCCACGTCAATCTCGTCAAACTGTTTTTTGTTCCACACATACTCGGCATTTGGACGTTTCTCTTTCCACTCCTTCAGTAAATTTCTACCGTCCTCTCTTTCTCCTTTCTTGTCTGGGTACTCAGGGTCGCTTTGGTTCTCTGGAATAAACTCTCTTCTGCCCCCACCGAAGATGACTTCTATGCCATCCCCATGCGAGTATTCAATAAGTTGCAAAGCTGTTTATGAGACAGACATTGCTTGGATTTCACCCATCCCCATATTGTGGGATATATTGTTGGAACATGGTATAATGGTTCGTATAACATGATATGCCGCGCAAATAGAAAGGCATTACTACAACTATCACGATCCTTTACTAAGAGTGTTTCCTTGTACAAAGTAGATTTTTTTTTGTTTCATTTTCATGGACATGTTTTATGAAATTTGGCATTGTCATTATTAACATTGACTGACGAAAGAAAAACTTGACTGTCGAGGAAAACTGTTAGTATAAATCAGGCCCCCGTTGTTCAAAAGGTGGATAACGTTATCCACCGGATAAATCTCTGGATAGCACAGTTGGTTTCCCAAATACTTATCCTCTGTATAGTGATTTATCCGGTGGATAGCGTTATCCATCTTTTGAACAACTGGGGCAACGCTTAAATCTGACTGGGAAACTTGATTGAAACTTTAGAAAACACTCGATTAATGGACATGCACTGGTAGCTGTAGTCATCATCAGCATTATCATCGTCATCATCGTCATCGTCATCGTCATCGTCATCATCATAACCACCACCACCATCAACATCATCATCATCATGATCATCATCATCATCTTTGCCGTCCTCGTTATCATATATTGATAACCGAACTGTTATCGATCCACTAATGCATGAAAAAAAATTAAAGTCCTTAGTTTTAATTACGAAATGACATCAAAGTTTACCGTACCAATGTCAGTGCAGTTGGATGGGTCATCTTTAGCCTTTTTCCTCATATCTTGATCGCTTTCCCAACCCCTGTCAGCGGAATGAGCGTACGAGGCAGCTGGAGTGGCGTGAGTTGCTCGAGCAGTGGTTACAAACCCAGTAGACATTCCAGCTTTCTCTGCTAGGGTCAGTATCGATATCACCTTTTTGTGTTCGTTGTAGGACGAGCAGTAGCCTCGCTCCACTGTTTCATCCACGCTAATAACGCCTTCATATAAAGAAAACAAAACTTTAACGAGCCTTACACCTCTGCCTCATTACATTATTTTGTCATTTTTCTGTGATCCTTGATTCCAAAATTCCGTTAAATTGTGATCACTCATCCCATAAACATTTCATGATCCCTTAAGAAAATAACTAATCCCATAAAAAAAGGTGGTCACTGAAGTCAATGATAGAATGATCGTGATTGTAAACTATTATTTAATTCGGCTTTGCATAATTTGAAGAATTATGCAATCCGAAGGCCAACGTGGATAACACTTACCCTCATTCCGCTTCAAAATGCGTTATAATATATAGATTAAGCCAAGGCTTAAAGCGAAGCGTGGAAACGTTTAAGTAAAGTCTTCCTAAAGTAAATGTGTCTGAGCCTACAATCACTTGGAAACCATAACTGACCAGCGGAAAACTTTAAAAAAAACACGTAACCTCAATGATTAATACACCTGAGCACGCGATACAGTCATGTGACACTGGTCCGCAGATGTCTCATATCAAGTGATCACGAAACAATTTGTTTACAGCTATTTCGAGAATGGTTGTTGGAAAAAATGTGTACGCTACGATCCCGAAAGGTGATATGGGATATGCGCAATACACTGTTCCCGACACTGTAGCTGTCGAACCTAGTTTTGTTCCTTTTGTTTAGCACTCACAGACACATGTCCATGGCCTCTCCTACTATTCTTTCAAAATTTCTTTGAAAAACAGTGAACTCAAAACAATCCACAAGACCTTTCGGGGTTGTCGCGTGCACTTTATCCGACAACCTTTCTCAAAATAGCTGTATGCCTTGAACATTACAGCAAGTAAGTGAGACATTTCACATCCGCTTACATGAAGAGGCGGACGTGTGTGCGTTAGCTCCGTTAATATTTGTCATATCAAGGGAAAGCCGTTTTTAATGATGGTTTACTATTTGCCTCTGTTCTAACGCGAAAATCTCTGTTGACAGCAGAACACCCAATTGAAAACCGCTTTAACGCCCCTTGCTTGGCACGTGATGACTTGCTTACCAGCATCGGTCTTTACTCCACCAAGGAAGGCAGTCGCTGTTCCTGCGGAGTCTGCCACCTGTTCATCCACGTTGTAGGTTTTAGAAAGCGCGGTCCAAGGAAAATTTTCCCAACTCAGTACATTCTCTTCTCCTGGTTGGTTCCTCATTTGGCCCTCAAGGATCCTTGACGCTGTTACAGTCGTGATACTCATTCCATCTCCGAGAAAGAATATCGTATTCTTCGCTGTGTGGGTTATAGGTTTCTGTTTCAGATTGGCTTTGAGGAGTTTAAAACCATCTTTAAACCACTGGTTCTCTTTCTGATTAGCGGGAACAGGAACTGACCGTCTTGCTAAACGATTTAAGTGCAACATTTTTAGAAAAAATGGAAAAAAACCTGCTGCATTTGCTGCATGATAAGTTATTACAAACAAACCACTTGGAGCTTAGAAGTACGTTTGCTCGTAAGCGTTCAAAAATCTTAAACTCCTAATTACTAAAATAAAACGTGAGCGGGGAGCTGTCTTGTTTGAAACGGTGAGCCAAACTATTGAAACTCAGAATAAGGCTGTTTTGTCTATTTTGTTTGTTTGTTCGTCTTTTAAAAACAAAGACAACAACGTCTTCCCTAGAGATGTAAGAATGCCGGCAGTTTCTGCCATCTCACCTCTGAACCTCGCGTGATGATGGCATGATGTCGTTAACCGGTCATTGCATTACAAACAATTACATAAGATTTGAAATGCAATTTCTTTTTAACTCTCTTTTGCGCCAAGAATTTTAGAGTATATTTTTACTACCAAAATCTTTTAAATGTTAGCAAAAGATATGAGATTTAATAAAATCGAAACAATGTTTCAAGCGCAAGGAAAAGTGAAAGTTGCATCCCGGCAATCAACAGTCGGTTTCGCCGTTCGATTCGACTCTGACCATGAATAATCAGATTACAGTGAAATATTTTAAGCCGCCAAAGTGTCAGGACACCCTGTATCAAGCTGAAAAGACCCTCCAACGAATCTCAATATTATTAAAGCAGGCACCTCTATCGTGCGGACTTCAATAGCGAGAGTCCCGTGATGACTGTTTAACACTTGATTAAGACAAATTGCGTGACTAGTCGCGCAATCCATGTTATATAGTTGAGAGTTTGCAATGAGTAATTGGTTTAAACGTATTAGCGAGAAGAATAATTAAGTCTGGAATGGTGTGAGCACACGCTTAAAGTGCAAGCTTTTCGACGTAAATAATTATACCATACTACGATGTTATGACTTTAAACAAACCTTTGAATAAAGTTTGATTCCCATGCTACTCCGCTAATCGAAGCAGCTAAGCTCTAGTTAATTTCATGTCCTATAACTCGATAAATAACTTAAAGGAGTCTATGACGGCTATCATGTTTAGCTACGCCACATCTGCAAGTACCTCTCTTTCAATATTCTATATCATGCACAGCAAAAGCGCATAAGCAAAATGCTGAGCTTTCCCGCTGGTCATTTCGCCTTGAAGACTTAAATTGTTTACACTCACCCTCACGCTTGGCTCTCGCTGTCTCTGCTTTTGATCGGTTGGAGAGTGTTATTGCCAAAATAAGTGCAACAGTAACCACAACTGAAACAGCGACAAGAAGAATTCCGTTCCTTGCTCTTGAGCTTATCCCCGCCATGTTTCAAGTGGTGTGCTGTACGAAAATAGCAAGAAGGTCAAATAACAACGGGTCACGATGCATGATAAAATTCCACAGGTGTTAGCAAATCCCGAAAGTGACGATCCCCCGAAAATAACGACCATCCAAAAGCAGCAATTTCTGTTTTCTTTTATCTTTTCGCACTAGTCTCATTCAAAAACGATAATTGCCAATGTTAGAGGTTAAGGGAGACTAGAGAAAATTGTTAAAAGAAGACGACAGAGGAAGGGAAGGGGAGAATTCGTTTGTCTTAAGACACGTGTGGGGGGGGGGGGGGGGGGGTCCTAATCCTGCATTTTCGCTCCTTTCCATGAATATCCTTTATCCCGCTATTTCTCTTTTGTTTTCAAAAATAGTAACATGAAAATATTCTAATAACAATTTAGACTCTATACTTTCGTTTGAAAGCAGACAACACTTAACGGGGAACCGGGTTGATTCACATTTGCCGCGCGCTTTACAAACGAATGAGCGCTCGAAAGATTTACCGAATTCCCAACATACAGACCAAGAAATCTCCCATCCTGTGCCAAAATTCTGACAAATGCCGTTTCCAAGGTAGCTTTTTAATCCCGTGCTAAGATATCTTGGGTTTTCCTGAATCGGTCGCGTATTTTGGTCAAATCCCGGATCCCGAATATACTCTTACACTGCCGGACCGTGAGAGAACGAATGACAACGATATATAAACAACTCGTTATATATTTTCACAGGCTTCTGATAAACAACCAGTCGAAACTTTGCCATAATTGAAGGCTAGAGCTGAAACGATAATATAACTACGGAAAACGTAACGCTGGTGAATAGACTGACGAACCTATTATCCTTTTTGCATATCGCCTCAGTTGATTCTTTGATTCTGTCTATTGCCTTTCTTGGTAAGTGTAAGTAAAAAGGCGTGATGATTTTAATTTTCGATTCAGGTGTTAATCATATTATTTTGTCTTTTATATTAAGAGCTGTAAGTGCATGGTATCGACGCCTTATCCATCATTCATACCTAACATGTGCCATTTCAGTAAACTGCTCTTTTTTTGCTTTATCTCTGATTAGATATTAGACTTTAGATTAAATTTGGAATGGATTTTGATGCTGTCTGATGGCTCAAACGTAAATTCTAAATTATACTCCTGAGTTGAACGCTGACTGGCAAATTATCACACAATGCAATATGTAACGTACATAACTAAAGAGAACCTCGGCTGGCCTCTGCTGGCTGACCTCTGCAAATGTTTAGACTTGCCAGTCTCTTGGATAAAGGACGAAAAAAGTGAAGTGACTGAGCGTAGAACCCTACTTAGAGTATTTAAGGCCGTATTGAATAGTGAGGCTGTTAACCGGAAATCATCACTTTTTTTTCCTATTCTATAAGGAAGATTGCGCATGAGTTGGGTAAATTCGTCTCTCAAAACAGTCACATATTGCAGTTCGATACCACACCGACTCAAGTCTCACTCAATATTCCTAAACACACCAGTGGGGTGTGAACATGCTTTCCATCTCTCCTCGGACATGTCGGAAGATTTTCCTACTAAGGTTGGAACGTGCCATACCATATTACACCCCCCATATCAGGCCCCAGCCAAGCCCCGACCTACCATATCAGGCCCCATGTATATTAAGCTGGGTTGCCGGTAATTCACTTATATTTCGATTTTGTTTCTTTAAAAGTAATAGCCGTTTTCACAAAACGGATAACGGCAGACAGTTAAGGTCAGACAGATTATTAGTCCCAAATTTAGGTAACCATTCCATTTTCACATCAAGACAACAAATTATTTATCTGACGCCATTTATCCTAACCATACGCTCGTCTGTCGCGTGAAAGCGGCCAATAATAATGTCAAGAATAACAGGGGAATTTTGAAATGTGTTATTATTCTGTTAATGGGAAATATTGCACCAAAATGAATAATATTAACAACCTATAACTTTCATTGCTTGTATAGCAACATATACAGAGTGTCAGGTAGGGACGAGTCAAGGTAAAGCAAACAAAAAATCAAGGTCAGTCAGGGAATTTTGTACAAAGTCGTGAAGATCTCTTATTGATATGCTCAAAATTATATTTTCCTTGCGCTCAAGATCCCATGTAAAAAAAGGTAAAGACTTTGTAAATGAAGACAAGAATATTGGTAGTGTGGAATCATGTAACCTTTTAAGGGCCCAAGCAAATGTCAACGTACATTGTTTATTCCACTTTTAATCACCACATATCATTACAACTCTTCTGTCTCCTTTCCAAACTGTATTCTTTGTGTACCGATTTTAGCTTTTTATTTTCCTGCTTGGAGCAAAGGTCAAATCAGTTCTGGTCACGCCAGCAGAAGCTGTATCACAATGGTTTGTTGCTACTCCGACTTTGTTTACATTACGCCGCGAAATTTAGTACTTGCCGCAAATTGCATTACTAACGCAAGATGCACTAACGCAAAATGTGATAATCTTTCACCGGAAAATGAAATTCTAACTTTCTAACGTATAACGCATAATTTGATTCCATCCCTATCAAACTCGGTTTTCATCCCCGTATATTAATACTGTTGTTAATCACGGTTCTTTTTTGTAATTTTTTTCTTAAATAAATATTGGTCTGTAATCTCTTGCTTCCCTGTACGTGAAGTGTGCATGATACTTGCATTCCGCCTCATCTTTGCATACTTTTATTGATCATCAACTGTCAGCTCTATGGACCTAGCGTGAAATGGACGATGGCCGGTAACCGGTCAAGGTTTTCAAAACACTAAATGACCGGCAGTCCTATATTGTCAGTAAATTTCACAAGATCGAAAAATTCCAGCTTATTAGTCGAGCGTGCTTTAGCAACGCGAGACTCTTAAAATGCAGTCGTTTTTTTTTTTTTTTGTCGGACCTAGTTTTTAGGCCCCGCGTTCCTAGCGAGGACCGTGGAAACTGGGGATAAGAATCGTGACGACTTTCATTGTATGGAAATGATCTCGTGATGAGAATGCGGTTTATTTTCGGCGATGACTGAAATGACGCGTACAAGTTTGGCAATGATGTAATTATCCTCGAATGGAGGTCCTTGATTTTCGTGTAATTATGCACGACATGCAGGCACTTTAAAAAGGAAATATCCCCAAGCAGGATGAGAAAATATTATAGCTGGGAAATCCTCAGGATTTTGTGGCTTTTTAAGGCGTTACTTTTCTCAGAATATTGTCGCAATTACAGGAAATGTACAGTTAAATAGATTCACTTTGTTTTGTGTATTTAATTGATAGATTTTAGCAGTTGTTAAGATGTTAAGTCGCGCTGCACTTCATAAATACTTGAGATATCAAGTATTCACTGTCACGTAATTTTTACGTGCGCACGTGCGTAGTGCGTTCGCAAATAAAATAAAGGCAATGTATGAAAGGCCGCACGTACAATTATGTAAGCGTAAAAGTAGAATCTCGCTTAATTTGACGTTTAATCTCAGTACCTTATGTCATACCTCTATTTGATTTACGTGATTAAAATTAACGTTTGTTAACGTGCGGAGCCAAAAACGCATCAGTGGAAATCCACCCTAACGTGTCACGGATGTGTTTATACGGGTCTTGCAGCACTTCATGTCCACAGAATAGAAATCCCATATCGAGCTTTTCCGGAATGGGTTGGTCCAAGAATTCTATAGCTTGAAAGTGTTGATTATTTTGGAACAACTGATCACTTCAGTGGTCGAAAAAAAAAGAATAATCTTAATGAGCAAAACTTCAAGGTTTACTGGAAAATCAGGATCGAGGATCGAGAAATCAGGGATCAAGGATTGGTTAAAAAGAACTTGAAAATAAAATGAATAAATAAATCGTGGATCAGTGGTGATGTGGGCCACAGACTGTAGAAAAATTTCACAGAACATAACCTCGTTCTCTGTACTGAACACTAAATTCAAGTAAACTAATCCGAGTCTGTCTGAGTCAGTTATTGTTTTGACGAGAAAGAGAAATTTTCCTGGAAAATGAAACGCTTTATCCCGGTGATACTGTAATACAAGAAAAAACTTTAACAGTTTTTAATTTGTAAGTGTACATTTGCTTTCAGTACTCCTTATTTTTCTTGTAATTGTTGTGTGCACGACCCCACCAGCAATGCTGATCTTTTTATCGTGCCGTAAACTAAGGTTCTTAGCTACCCACCTACCTATCTATCCATCCATCTATCTATCTATCTATCTATCTATCTATCTATCTATCTATCTATCTATCTATCTATCTATCTACCTATCTATCTGTCTGTCTGTCTGTCTATCTATCTGTCTATCTGCCTATCTATCTATCTATCTGTCTGTCTGTCTGTCTATCTATCTATCTAAAATGAATGCTGTGTACAACTCTAAACAATGTACTCTGAGACTGTACGGAGACATTAAAAGTAGATACTAAGCAGCTATGGAAAATGCCATTACTTTCACGCGATATTGATATTTTATAAAACGGACAACAAATTCAGCAGGAATACGCGCGAACTGAATTAACTGTGTGTTGTATAAGGTTCTGTTAAACTTACACTTTTTTCCTGTGCTGAACATATACTGTACCGAGCCGTTTCTTGGTCCGGTACAAAGAAGCTATGTATATTTATACTGACAGAGTCATGGGCCCCTGATACCGATAAAAATCATCGTTCAATTTTTCGAGTGTAAAATCCCTGAAAGAGTACTCCTCAATGGAGCAATATCAATATGTAGAAGGTTTTCAAAGACTTCACACCGGTTTGAGGCTAAGATGTGCGGCCTGTCTCTCCTTGCAATTTTTTCTACTTTTTGAGTATATACATTATGACATACAACACTCGTTTTGTATTCCAAACGAAAAAGTAGTATAACAGCCCCGGTTGCTTTACTCCAAGCACGCGAGACTCACCGCTACTAAGAGCGTTCTTGTCTAAATTATCATATGTCGATTAAGAAGAATCAAGTGATCCTGAAACGCTTTATAGATCTCAAGTTTAGCGTTTAGTTTACGCTGTGCTCATGCAGAATACGAAACCTTGTTTTGTGACACTTGGAACTTTTTTCAGGTCGACTGCAGGTCAAGATTGTCAAAACACTACGATTTTTCCTAGATAAGTCGGGAGATGGGAAAGAGGAAAGAGGAAAGAGGAAAGAGGAAAGAGAAGCCGAGAAAAGTTCTAAGTGTTACAAAACATGGTTTCGTTTTCTGAGCCCAGCGTAAACCAAACGCTAGACTTGAGATCTATAAAGCGTTCCAGGATCGCTTGACTTTTCTTAATCGATCGACGTATGATTGTTTAGATTAGATGAATTTTTTCGATTTCTTAAATTTTATTGAGAATATAGGACTGCCGGTCATTTAGTGTTTTACAAACGTTGACCGGTTACCGGCCATATAGCCACAGCGTTTAATTAACATTTCTTGAAATTGACTGAAATATGTCTTGCAAGGCACTATTTTTATATATCGTTTCTATGTATGATGAAAACATCATAAATCCGTTAGTGCCTCTTATGAAAATATTCTAAATTGTTGTAAATCTAACTTTCTTAACATAGGAGTAGCCTAGATGCCGTACATATAGCCAAGAATTTTTTTTATGTTAATATTCAATATATAGTTGTTTTTCCTTTCTTTCTCACTTAACTGTTATTTTACTTTGTTTCATTTGTTATTATATTGATTGTTTTGGTACTGAGAACTTCGTGTCGAAGATAAAAGCAATAGAGTTGTTGTTGTTGTTCATATTATCATAGGAAGACCTTACATAACAATGACCTCAACCAGGTCGTGCGTCCAGCCGTTTTAGTGAAGACAAGGATTTGGCTGCGCGCTCAGTCTCGCATGCTAAAAAAAAACCTGGTCTCGCTTACTCTTGACGGATTTTTGAGCTCATAACACGGCCGAACCGGTCAGGGGACCGACACGGGACTAACATTATCAAATCAATTTTATTTGCTCCTGACGTCATTGCAATTCCATTGAAATCAATGTTTCTCTCATCGGTTATCTGATAAGCAGTGTACAGCGAGTGTAATTTATCATGCAAGAAGCACGTATTAAACCCAACCAAAAGGTTTCCACCACACGTTCCCTACTGACCCTAATAGCTTGTCACATAAATAAAGTACATTTTTCTTCGGTCACAAGGTTCAAACGAACTTAAAGCTACTTAAGCCATGCACCTTTTTCTACAAAATTGTTAAGTCGAAAATAATTAGGGCCTCTCTAGTCTTTCAATTCTGATCCGAGTAAAAAAAACGATTATAATCCTGTTAACGCGGGGTATCAGAGTGACGTCCTCATCTACAAATTCAACCTAGAACAGAATACAAGTAGAGTGATAAAGTAGTCTTGAACTTTTATAGATACTAACACTTGCTTGCTTTTTTCGCAAAGCAATCACAAGGCAACTACTAAAAGCAGCAACAACAAACAAAATATACAGAGAGAACAGAACAATGAATACTAGGCGCGACGCATGGCGCAATAACATTTTTATTAAATAAACTTCTGGTTTCCCGCTCTCTCACTCACTTTGCCATCTAAAACATTAAGAATTTTATTATTAATATTATTATTTATTATTAATATTAATATTATTATAATCGTTATCATTAGTATTTTTATCATTAGTCTTGTTATAATTGTGGGGCCTTGATCGTCGGAGCTTAGAATGGGGGGCCTGATATGGGGGACCTGATATTGTACGGGGCCTGTAATGGGGTGCCTGGGGTTGTAAGGAACGTTCCAAACCCTGCTCAGATTTTCCCATCGACTCGCCTTGCACAGATCAACTGAGAAAATCAGCCATGTACATCTTATCTAAACAGCCCTAATTGAATATTCAAGTCAAAAAACATAAACATTTATCTTTAGAATCATAATCAAGCAATTCAAGAATCAGTCGACAAAGCACCCTAAAACTAAAGCGAGGACAATGTTGCTTTCCTAGCAATGTTTGAAACCGTATGCTACTTCGTAATGTCAAAAGTAAGAATTTGGTAATATTTGTATTCTCTAATATTAAAATTGAACATTGAAGCGAAGGAAATATGTCATTGAGGATAGCAAATGAACAGGGGTCCCAAATAAATAAGCGCACATACATTACCTCGGTTTGGTACTCTTCAAATTGAAGGACAGCAGCTTTTATAACTTTGACGAAAAAGAGTAGCATGACGTTTCCGAGTTCGTCACTTATTGAGACTTTCACCACATTCCACGCCACGCGGTAACAGTGAAAGCATCTAATTCATGTTCTGCTCATAACGAAGATATCCCTTCTTATCTTATGCTTGTATCTTATTTGATATTGTAGGTTAAGTTTTATTTTAGTCTTTATGGAGCATTGTGTTGCCTCTAAGCAGCTGGAATCATTAGTCAATATTAACTATATGTTCAAAAGCTTCCAGATTTATATCCTTGGCTGTAAGAACAAAGAAACCATGAGCAGGTATCAAACAGGTGACAAGCCCAGGTGATTTAGTTTCTGCCAAAACATGTTCTCTGAGTTTCCTCTGATTATAGCTTCTGGTGACATAAATAAATAGAATAAATAGGATGATGCCTCAGAGCTCCAAGCCATCTTGAAAATAATGGCCAAGCGCATAGTGCTATCCGATTTAATGCAACTTTCCATTGTTTTAGAATCAGAGGATGATTTCTGTGGCCACTGAAGTGGAACGGAGGGGCTTTATAATGAGTACAATAATGACCTATTATTCACCTTTTTCTAGTTTACTATTAAAAATATAGTCTTTTACTTTTTTTTTTCTCGGGAAAAGAGCGATCATTATATACATCAAAACACGGCACAAGGATCAGTTTTGTCCCATTACAATCCTATTCTAAGAAAACTTTACGAAAACATGTCCCGAAAAGCACTCGAAAATACAAACGAAATGTGCTCATGCCCCCTGGGAATCCTCTAATACTCCTTAAATCGAATTAATTCAATATGGCCGCCTTATCGGTAAAAAGGTCTATTGACCACTCCAGAGAATACCATAACATGCCATGATGCTCTTTGCTTGTCACCCCAAAATTTTGCATAAACATTGTTTTCAGATTCTGTTTCGGCCATTTTAACTCTCAAGAGAAGCTGAAAACAATGCTTATGCAAAATTTTGGGGTGTCAAACAAAGAGCATTATAGGATGTTATGGTATTTTCTGTAGTGGTCAATAGCATTCTTGGTCGTTGTGAACAGGGGTCTTTTTTGCATGAGCATGCGCGATCGCTGAACAAGCGATGTGCATGGAGGCTCACCACAGGGTCTGCCTTCATCAAAACCCTTGCACCAAAAGTCTGGTTAAAAGCCTGGCAAGCCTGGTAAACCATGGTTGAACCAGACTCACCAGGCTTTTGAAAATTAACAAGTAAAATTGAAAGCCTGGTTAAGCCTGGTTTTACCAGGCTTTCAAGGTACATGTAAGCCTGGTTGTAATTTACCTTGAAAGTCTAGTAACTCAGGTTTCGACTGAAAAATCTTAACCAGAAATGCTTGGTTAGTCTGGTATTACCAGGCTTTTCTGGTAGGCCCTGCTTGAAAGTTTACACCTCAAAAGCTTGCTAAGCCTGGTTTAACACGGGTTTATTTTTATAAGGTCACAAGAAATAACGTCAAAGAGGAAATTCCAACAGGTGATTAAATAAATAGGCACACGTTACCACGGTTTTGGAACTCTTCAGACTGAGGGACAACAGCTTTTTTGGCACAAGAGTTTAACATGAAGTTTCCGAGTTCTTCACTCTTTCACATCACTCGATAGCAGTGAAAGCATCTAATTCTTGTTCTGTTCATGATGAATATATCCCTTCTTAGCTGGTGTTCGCTGCTCATTCGTGAGTGCTGTAAAACGTAGGTTTCGTTTCATTTTCGTCCTAAATATGGAACCTTCTATTGACTCTAATTCGCGGGGCTCATTGGCCAATAATAGGGACGTACAAAAACGTGAGACTGTTTAAAAGTTTTCAAAGTGATATTGCTGTAAGAATGGAGAAACAGTGAGCAGGTGCCACTGAGGTGACAAGCTGAGGAGATTTCTGTCAAAATGTTTTGAGATTGGGGTTGTTTATCATCTACATGGGAAAACCGGTCGGTTCACGGTTTGGATAAACAACATATAATCCATCATTCTACGAAACTACTTCAAGTTATCTACACTCAACCAATAGGAAAGACTTAGTGAAAATTCGTATAAGTAACCACAAACTCATGATTGAAACTGGAAGATATAATCAAAGTCCCCACAACGACGGATTCTGCCCTGTTTGTAACTCTGGTAATATATAGATTTAGCCAGGGCTAAAAGCGAAGCTCTGGTTAATAATACTTATAAACAGCAAAAATTAAATCGTGTAATGCTAAATGGGGACGACAATGAAAATGGCTTCAAGACTAAAAGATCTAATTAGAAAAGAAACAAATTGCACGTGCAGCACACTTTTTCTGCTATTTAACTAAAAACAAATTTGCACGTGCAGCACGCTTTTTTGTCTTTCCCTTGCCGTTGTTTTGCACGACTACAACGATGTTTTGTACGACTAAAACGTCAAACTTCCTAGTTACACATTATTTTTATGGCGGAATTGTCGTATGTGCTTACCCAAAATCTTGAGTTGCATTTGGGTTGCCATACCTGTTGATTGAGTTATTTACATTGGTATGCCTGTGGTGCGGACAGACGGTCGGAGACGATCAAAGTTTTCTCGTGTGGGTAGATTACCACATTTTTTTGGCAATGGGGCTCCGCCCAGGCTCGGTGCTTCGCTACAATTGACGAATTATGAACTTGAAGTGACGATTTTTCAACTTTGAGTCACATTTTAAGTAGTACTTTCAGTGGGTGGAGTGAATAATAAACCCATGTAGCGTTCAAGTTAAATATATTGCTTGAGACTTCCCCAGTACCACTGTACTTTATTAAGCTTATATTCATTAGGGAGCTTTAGCAAAGTCAAAAAAAATAAAGTAATGGGTTTTAACAAGCAAAACATTACTCTGCACGCGGACTGCACGTGCATGATGACGTACGCTTTTCGGTCCGATTTCTTTGCTGTTGCTGCACGAAAAGTTCCTGAAGGGAAGTTTTTTTTGACAAGCGACGACAAATTAAATTTTTCTTTCCCTCTAAACTTTAATTAATAGAATTCATTCAAAATAGTGGCGATTTCGTTGCCGTCGCATTGTAACTGCACGACACACTTTCGCACAGTAGCGAAACTGTTCATTTAATAGTACAAACATTAACCACAAGGGACTGCAATGGACCGCAAACGAATATGCCGAAGAACGTAGGATCTGTAAAGGCCTGATCAGCAAAAATAAAAATGTAGACATATAATTCTGCAAGCAGAATACTGCAATGCTGATCGTACTACGTGAAAATTAACTCTGCAAGACATCAACAACAGCTGTCTATGGCTACATACCCGCTATGTTTTGAGTTCTTTCGGTGTCTTGTTGATGTCTTGCAGAGTTAATTTTCACGTAGTACGATCAGCATTGCAGTATTCTGCTTGCAGAATTATATGTCTTCATTTAATAGCTATTAATTCTTCATACTATAGCTTTCTATACAGTTTATACAGAAATCTCATTTTGGTTTCGAAGTTAAAATGATGCCTATAAAAAATAGGGGTGGCGAATGGTAAAATCCGAGACTCGCCGAGACGCCGAGATCCTAGTTAGAAATCCGAGCCCGAGACTCTTTGGTAAAAAGTTTCGAGGCTCAAAAAAAGTAAATACAAACCATGCAAAAACGAGACTTCGAGACTTATCAAAAACGCTTCCGAGATTTCGAGATCCTGCCAAAATTTTCCGAGACCCACGTTTTTCGAGGTACCATTCGCCACCCCTAAAAATATATAGAAATTTAGATCAGTTGGTGCTTGGAACGTTTCTTTTCGCGCACAGTTTGCATGCCGGATTACAAGAGGCAAAAGTGGCCAGACCAAGTAACCACTAGCTGTACCAGGGGCCTTCAAAAGGAGAGGTAATTTTCTTTTTTCTTTTCCTCCGGACTAAGGATCACATGCTGAACTCGATTTTTGCGAGAAAGTCTCAAAAAGCCATGGAGGCTTATATGTGATACTTCCGCTGTACGTTGAAATTATAAAGTAAAAGCTCCTTATAAAGTACTTAGATCCTCTTAGCATTTTCTCACTAATTTTATAAATTTCGGCAATATTGGAAAAGTGTCAAACTTTGTACTTTAATAAGTCTTCCAGGTATAAGTAATTTAAGAGGTCCTTGTCACAGGTCATTAAATTATGACGCATTTAAACTGGTTTTTATAATGCCTATCTGAGTTTCATCTCTGAGAATTTTAGTGAAAGATATTTCGTACTGAAGTGATACCACGTGACACCCCTGGAATCGACTTTATCTCCAAGGTATTTTCCGTTTAGATTGGAGTAGTGGCAGCTTTTGTACCACCAGGCACCAGTGTATGACACAGCACAGTTTCCAGCCCTGTCATTATCTCTGTCTTTTGTACTAAAAGCCATGTTATTATGCCCTGAAATTAACGAATCTCCAGCCGTTCCTGAATATGAACCCACGTCAAGTCGATACTTCGCCTGCTCATCACCAATATTAAACTTGCCATATTTAGCATATGCTTTCACTCCGTTCCAGTCTTCTACCTCCACTCGTAGAGATCTGGGTTCAGCGGCCGTCAGCCTGTGGATCTTGTCGTTTCCTAACCAGAACTCAGCCGTAAGCTGACCAAAGCCTGATTTGTAATCGTTCCATCCGCGATAGAAGTCCACCGAGCCATCTTGTCTTCTCTGGAACACGGCCCATCCTCCACCATCAGTGCGCATGTCACAATATACATTGAAGGATCCTTTACCGTCTGGGTTCACAGAGTACACTCCACTCTGACTATAGCCTGATTTTAAAAAATCAGAACAATCTGTAGAAAATAAACAACAGTAATGGCTTTGTTTGCGCAGCGATAGACATTCTTGACCTATATAACAGAATGAAAATCGTCTATCAAGTAAATTTACATTAGAACAATAGGATTCTCTACCTCTCTCTTGATAGTCGAGGCTGTAATAATGCGCTTTATATGAATGTTGTGGTTCAATTTTAAGCTTAGTTTTAATTTTATTTTCCTTTGTTTTTTGGGGTATGGTAGTATGACACAAAGGGAAATAAAATTTAAACCAAGGATAAAATTGAACCACAGCATATATTTTGAAGATTACATCAACCCTTGAAATGTAATCAACAGTGGGGTTTAAGGACTGAACGGCTGATTAAGGGGTACAAGCGTCTCTCGAAAACCTCAGTAACTTTAACATGATAGCAGCAGTTTAACACGGGCCGTTGCATATATCAGTTCAGGCGTTTATGAGCTCTATTTATACGTTAATAATATACACGAAAACATTACTCAGTTCTGATTGGCTGAGAAAGGAGTGCAGTTCCTCTGTAACATGAGTGCAAACTTGTAACACGAGTGCAAATTAAAAATGCTTTCTGATTGGCTGAAGACACAAAAGAAACCGCCAAGAACCAATCAGATTAGAGCTGTTTTAACAACAAAATTTAAGAAAATAGACCGATTGCAAATATGGCGACGATCTCACCAAAGCGAGGCTTTTCGGTAGCAACCGTTGCTAAGGACTGGTCGCTTGTTTATATGCTAATGCGAGTCCGTTATCTTGTTGTTTTTTTCACTCTGGAAACAAAAAACTTTCAACAAGAAGTCAGCGTCGGTTCAATGTGTTAAAATAAAGGTCAGTGCTTTTCACTTTGCCTATTTTATACAAATCGGAACGTAGATGATCGGAAAAATCACGATTGCGATGAACTTATGTGTGAACAGCTGAGATGACATTTCCGACTTTGAACTTGAACTTCTTGAAAATGGCTTAGACTCAGTTTCACTGTATGTTCTTTTTACCAAACAGTATTAAGTTCATAATGGATAGGCCGTGGAAAAGATGCATGTGAAGGAATTAAAAGAAATTATTTTAAGGAAGAAAGTGAACCTGAAAGGATTAACGGTGAAGCGGCCCAATTTGTTGCAAAATAAGCAACCCTCTGTTTTAATTGATTAAATACACTTGAAAACTTTAATGCACCTTTGCCTTTTGTCTTATTCTTTTTTTTTTTTTCTGTCTAAGTGATTGCAAGTTTAAAATTAGCGTCCCTAGTAGATTTTTTTTTGTGCAAAGTAAAGGAAGTACTTCAAATGTGTACAGACGATCGCGGGCAAAATGATCAAAATAATCAAGCGACCGCAGCTGCACTTCGTGCTTGAAGCAAAAAGAGCGACTTAGATCTTGTTAGGAAGAAGGAGGAAAAGTTTAGATTTTGTCCCTCTGAGAAGAATATGGATAAACTACGACCGATCTTCCTCCATTCACATATAATACCGTTGTGAAATATGTTCGAAACACCGGTAACATTCAGCATTTTCTCGTCTCATCGAATTTTCACAAGCCACTCCTGAAATATAAGTCGTATCGAGAAATATCACAAATCTGTAACGATAGGTTTAATGAAAGATAATTTTGAAAGTAGTACCTTCAGTCTTACTGCATCCGATGGAAGGCAGCGATACGCGATCTTTTTCCCATCCGGCCCTACACGATAACCACTCTTGCAGCACAAGGGCACGCAACAACTATCCGGCATGGCACTATTTATAAATCTACAGCAAAAATGGCATGCAATCCAATTCTAAAGATTGAAGATCAGCTTTTAGAATGATATTATTTAAGCTTACATGTGAACCTTAAATACAATGAATGAAAAATATCAGGCAGTCAAAGTATCGCGATCGCTACAAATGACTCTGTCTGCGATCCCTGTACGGCAGTTGATCGTTTAATTCAGCATAGAAAAACAGTATTCTAAGCGTACATACCAGATTGAAACTTCTTTCAGCGACGAAAATTGACTTATTTTTGTCAAATTTAAAGGAAAAGACGCCTGAGAAGCTGCAGTCTTTCCAGCAACGGCACAGGTAAACACAGGCAACCAGACCCTAGCAGGCCCTAGCAACGGTTGCTACCGAAAAGCCTCGCTTTGGTGAAATCGTCGCCGTATTTGCAATCGGTCTATGGACACGGTTTTCAGCAAACGACGTACGATTTGATTTTGTACGCAAAACAACAATAGAAAAGTTAAAAATATATTCCAAAACCCTGAACACAGTAAAAAGTACGTCTTTCTGGCTAAATGTATTGAAAATGCGGTGCTATGAGAAAAATACTGCCAAGGCAAAATCGAGGAAAATGAACCAGAGAAACTATAAAAACAAGCTCTTTAAAACAGACTACGTACGCTAAAGTAAAAAATAAGAACAAAAACGGTGGCAACCACACGCAAACCATGACAGATACACTTTTCAGGTATTTAAATAAACAAGGATACAAGTTTTCCATGAAACAACAGAGATTTCAAGTCACGTACGCTATTTTTTGGAGGAGATCGGTATCCGGCAGGGGCGTAGCCAGGATTTTTCAAAGGGGGGGGGGGGGGGGGGGTCACAGAGGCTACTCACCAGATCAAGACTTTACCCCACTCCCCCCGAGGTAATAACTTGCATCCTTCCTTGTAATGTCTCTTCAAAATAGAAGCGGGGAACCATTGTCACAGTCACAGTTCTGTTTGTTTTAACACAGTAGTATTGGCCGTTACACTTTTATAAGTTACACTCTTTAAGCTTTATCTACAACTGACCTCTTAGTGACAAAAATTGAATGTGAGTCAGAGTTTCCACTCCAAACACTCCTGCGCTGGTTGCGGTACATATGTAATAGCCTGCATCTTTTATTTTAAAGTTTCTAATCACTAACGCACCATTAATCTGCTGGTTCCTTCCAACTGGCAGATGCCCTCCTCGTTTTTTCCAACTAATAACTGGTTGCGGGTCACCAGTTGCGCTACAATTAAGCGTCAAGGTGTCTCCAAGCACCGCAAAAATGCTCACGGGTGGCTTAACAGTAAATCGGGGATGAGAAACGATCACTATGAGTGCTTTCCTTTCAATAGTTCCAAGCATGTTTGTTGCTGAACAGAGATACAAGTCAGAATCTATTTTTCGGGCATTTAAAAGTTGTAAGCTACCGTTGTTGTACTTCACCCTCTCATGGGGCAACTGACCGGATGCTTTTCTCCAATTGACGACTGGTGGCGGGTAACCAGTCACGTGACAGGGGGGAAGAGTAAAGTTGCTGCCTTCAATGGCGTAATGAGGCCCCGTTTGGAGGGAAACTCGAGGATGAACTGAAAGAATGCAAGGAAAAAACATAAGGGTGGCTTTTTATTGTTTGTTCAATAAAAAGCCTGATTGTCGAGTGTACAAAGAACTGAAGAGTTGGTATAGTGTTACGACGTTTGAACATCCAATTCTGTACGTCGAATTTAGAGGGGTGGCCCAAAAGCACTTTCGCTTCATTTTTTTTTATTTTTCAGTAGCTCAGTGGTGGAGCATCTAAACTAGTAACCAGATTATAACATTGTTATATTTAGTAATTGAATGAGGCTAAGTAGGATATGAAGAATTCTGCAGATCTCGGATGGTGTTATCCACATAGGCCGATATCTGCAGAATTCTTAATATCCCACGAAAGCCGAATTCAATAATTGTTTTATTATTCCTTTAAAATATTTCCAAGTTTTAAAACAAGCTAACACATGCTAGCCTCGGTCGATGTTAATTAAGTTCATATCGATAGTGCATCTTTATCGGGACGTTTAGGAGATAAAGGTCTGCTCAGGTCAGCAAATATACTTCAAATAGCAGATGCCCTCCATCGCGCATCCAATTGTCTTCTTGCTGTCTTCTTGGTTTTAGACAATATTTCGCCGAGAAACGAGTAAAATGTCCCGCGGACTGTTCAGCCATTTTGTTCTAACTGCTAAAACAACTCAACCTCATCCCCAGGTTTTCTCGGGTTAACTGTTCAATAATCTGCACTTTTGACGTCATCCGTTTACTATGATAAAATTCTTTCCAAACTTGGTCTCAACAGTAGCTGGTTATGGTGAATTATACGTATGATTTTAACCAGTCACAAACCGGGAAATATTTTGAATGAATAATAATTAACAATTATTCCACAAGTGCACTTGGATATAAGATGGTAGATAGCCAACGAGGCGCAAGGCGCCAAGTTGGCTATAATCATCTCATATCCAACCACTGCGAGTGAAATAATTGTTTTATTAAAACCTTCCAAAAAATATCGAGAATTTTTCCTAACTTTATTTGTAAATACAGCCGATTTTCAGGTTGTCTTTAATTTTGAGCAGACGTGTACAGTTACCACATTTGGAGAGCATGGTATAATGGCTCATATACCATGATGGCTAGGCCAATCAGAGCTCTAGAATTGCATTATCCAATGATTCAGTTGTTTATAAAACATGTTACGAATTGAAAGCTAGAGAGAAGCAAACAGTCGCGTCCATTAAAAAAGTAAATGCCGTGATCAGTGTAAGCGATATCTTTTGCCGTGAAAATTAAAAATAAAAAATATTTCTTATAAAAACTCACCATTTACAACAAGCTGCACCAGCGTTAGCGCATGTCCTAAGATGTTTGTTGCTGAGCATTGGTATTCACCCGAGTCACTTTCGTTAACATTCTTTAAAAATAATCTCCCTCCTGAAACCACTGACTTTCTTACTTCAGAAAGGTTGCCCCTTTTACTCCACACTACTGCAGGCTCAGGATTACCACTGACTGAACACCGAAATGAAGCTGTTCCACTTTCGTTTACTGTCAGGTTTGAAGGGGAAACAGCAACAGCAGGAGCTGAAATCGATTCACCGGGCACTCCTTTCGTTCCCGGCATGCCAGGGAGGCCTGTGTCTCCTTTTTGGCCTTTGAGTCCTAGGTCACCTTTGGGCCCTACAGGTCCCATGATGCCTTGCTTGCCGCTTTTCCCTGGTGATCCTCGTGTTCCCTTTTTCCCTTTTCGTCCCCGGTCTCCCTTCTCTCCTCTCGGCCCTGGTTGACCGGAAGGGCCTGGGGGACCGGAAAGACACTCGTCACTTGATTTGCAAAGTCCCGATCTTCCCTCTGATAAAAGTTTGTGAATTTCTTTAATCAAGGCGGCTGTTGTTTTAGCTTGCCTGGTATTATTACCTGAATTCGCCTTCTGAATTTGTCTTCTGGCTCGATGATGTTCATAGGTGTAAAATTCTGGTGATAAAAACAAGAATTTTTTCATTCAATTGTTCTCTCAGTATCAAGATGTAATAATGAGGAAACAAAAGAAGCAAAAAATTGCATTTCAAGACCAAGATTTCTTTTACCAGTTATTTGTCAAGCATGGAAAAATCAGTCACGTACGGCTTGTTACCAAAAAGGAAACGAATTAACCTCGATATAACCTTTAGTTTCTTTTCCAACAGTAAACACAGGAAGCGCACGCAAGCTTACCATCAAAGTCTCGAGCAATCTTCCCATCTCTTTTCTCATTGCTCATCTGGGTGAAAATCAGTCACTCAAGAAAAACGTATTTAAACGCACCTAAGACGCGTGAAACGCACTCGACACAAAAATAAACACAAGAAAACTTTAAAGGTAAACTTAAAAGAGAACTTTCATGCACATTTCGCTTAATATTTATTGAGCAAACAACGTTTTAATAATCGCTACTGTATGAATAATAAATTAGCTAGTAAGTTTGGTAAGTAGTGTTGCCCAGGGCTCTGATAGCGAGCTTAGGCGACTTGTACAGGAACACTCAATCGCGAGAGAATGGTAATCAAAACACACGGCAGGTTAAGTATGCAAAACTAATCATCGTAAAATGCATCGTAGGATGGTTAGAGACATTTCAGAATTCATGAAATTCTAAGCTATGTTCAAATACTGCGTAAAAGAAGAAAAACAAACTGTACATACTACCAGCATCCTTGATGACGATGTTTGAATCGCTGGATGGTGGTTTTGTCTCCTGGTTATTTTCAAGAGCGTTTAATCTTTTCTTCTGATTGTTCAACTCTAACTCAACTCTTAGAAACCCAATGCAATACAGAAGAATGCCTAACGCAGAGATGGTGGTAGCAAAAGAAGGAAGGAGTTGTTTTTGACTCGTCATTTTCATGCGAGTTTCTCGGAGTCTTTTTCATCTGAAGACTTGCTACGTGAGCTTGACAGTTACTTGATACTGTCATTTTCTAATGTAAGGGGGTCATATGGCTGGATCGACTATTTTTAGCTCTGCAAAGAGTTTCAGGATAGTTGGATTATTGACCTCACGCAATTCTGACAATCCCTCAATGCCGGCACTCAGAATGAACGCCTCCTTGAGCGGACTCGAGAACGTGCCACGAGCGAAAGGGACATTGTTGGGTGTTTTCAGAGAGAAATGTTCAGACGAAAAAATGTGCATTTTTAACAAAAACATTATGAAACAAATTCGATCGTAGCATCTCCTAAGACTCCTTTTGAGGGAGTACTGTGGACTGACTTGATCTTGTCCTAGTCCCTGAAGGCGCCCAACTGTGTATTCTTAAAACTGGAGTAGCTTCAGCCACGCGACAGAGGACTGAATAAAATAACATTTCTTAATTTTGGATCAAACAATATAATTGCAATATACCGTTAACCTTTTTATATTGTAACGTTTTTTAGCGAAAAAATTAAAACCTTCAAATTTGCGCCAAAGTAGAATCTTTTAGTGATTAGAAACAATATCCACTTTGCCGCAAAAAAGAGTTGATGGCTTTTCTGATCTGTTTTACCTTTTCTTTTGAACTTTTTCAAAACAAAACGCATACTGAAATTGTGGACAGGTTAAGTCCGGATTTAGAGAGGGAACCGAATATTTTCAACCTACGAGTAAGCTCTCGACCTGCTTGTTACCGCTGAATCAAGGACTTGCTCGCAGGCTATGCTTGTTGTTGTTTGTTGGTATTTTTTTTGCACGTCTTAACTCTTAACACAACAATACGAACAATCTGACACAAAAGAGCCAACTGCTAACAGTGGAGAATGATTCTTTGGTAGATTCTTGTTAAATAGTTGGACACTGCCAGGAGTGACAATACAAGTTTGTTTGATTCCTGTGCAAGGAATTGATACCAACCAAGCGCAGATATATTGTTTTTGTTTAATAACTCTATTTCTCTTTTCATGTTCCGGTTGCTGTCTTTCGTTGTTGCTTAAACTCCCCAATGATAACTTAACATCCGTAGAGTGAAATCGTATAGTTTTAGTTTTATGCTAATCAGTTGCGTCCTATTCCACTCGCGAAGAATTAACCACTGGTAACTGATGGTAACCTCTCCTTTTTCCATACAGGCCTGGCTGCAGTTGTTGGTACTCGCTGAACGGTGACAAACTCGCAAGCGTTGTCTAATCCTCCGTAGTACTGCAATAACTCCTCCATAGCTCTTTCTTCAAGCTGGAAGGAAAAAAAATAGCCATGAATTCTTAGGTCGCAATTTAGGGAATAACGCTAAAAAATACATTAATGAAGATAAATTGAGCGAACCCCACAATACCTACACCCTGTACTAAGCAAACAACAAAAATCGCAGACTTGAAAGTAGACTTTCTAAAAGTCCTAAGGAGAGGTCGACTTGTAGCAAGTCTAACTGGAAAGGGTTGTGTTAATTTCCGCTAAATACAAGTTTTTCTGTCGTTAGAATACTTCCTTGATTTTTTTCTCCTTTTTCACGCACTTAAAAAAAAACCCGTGCTTTACGAAACTGAGCACGCCTTTAAATAACACCGTGGCGGGAAAAAGAGGAGCCTTACACTATCAACGTTAAGAAAGGCGGGTGTCCAAGGATTTTGGGGTTGTAGATCAGTGGTTTCTATTGGCTTTAGGTAAATTTCATCCAAGAAAATCTTCCGGCTTTCATGTACCCTGAATCTGAAGGGATCATTATACGTTTCTGGGAAACTGCCCACCTACCCCTCCCCTGAGCCAACATTAATACCTACTTCTCACTTAGGGTAAAATGTTGGCTTAGGGGAGGGGTAGCTGGGCAGTGATTAACATGATTTGACATACCTGGGTCAGATGGAATGACTTTTTGCTAACTCTGGAGAAAGAAAAAGACAAGAAAAGTCAGAGAGGAAAAGTTCTAGAAATATAATAGAATAGACGCTAAATAAAACAATCTTAATTATAATATGGTTTGTATGTTTGACATCTAACACGCCAAAGTCCTCTTGGCTTGAGGCAACCTTTGGGCGTTGCTAACTGTAAGGGTTGCAATTATATTATAAAACCCAAACAGATGGAACAAATAGGTCAATAGCCGCATCAAAGCAACAACTGGGACACCATCCAGCACTCACAAAGGCTTATATGAATTTGCTGAATGTAGGTTATGACAGTAAAGGCGTACATACCTGTTTAGGTTTGTATTTTCTTGTTCTTGGGATTCTAGAATAGTAGAGAAGGCGACCGACGAGGGAGGCGGTGAACACGCCAGAGGAGTTGACTGCCACGCACTGAAACGGAAAAGATACATGTACAATCGCTGAACTCCAAAAAAACAAAAAAGAAAACAAAAAAATAACCAAATAAAAAAAAATTATAACAGGAATTAATCATTAATCATTAATAATAATAAGAAATATTAATAATGATGATGATGACGATGATGATAATAAATAAGCAGGCATATCATCGTAATAGGAGGGAGTGAGGGGTGCTTTTTACGCGGCTCTGTTACACAGGGTCAGAGACCTGTGATTTTGAACGCTCAACTGCCCCGATTTCATTTCACTGCATTTTTCGGACCTGTCTCCTTTTTAATCAATTCTGCCGTAATCTTCGACAATCGCTGAAATTCTTTAAACCAGTGGGCATGAAAATATAAACGGGAAAACGAATATGGCGTTAGGCGACACAGAAATTTCTTTAAGTAGGTCAATTGAATTGAGCCATGGTTATCGTTTTTTTTTTTTTTTTCTCTAAAAACAACGTAAAACGCCCCTTAATATTGTTGCAAACCATTATCTTATCTACGTTGGGTATGGGTAGCAGCGGGCGCTCGTGAAAGATAAGAACTCGCCCGTCCCGCATTTCTAATGAACTTGTAATGCAAGTTTGTGAAAACGTCCTGAAACGAATTTTTTGGCAAGCTTTGCTACGAACGCTTGGCTAATCGAAAACCCTTGGGTAAAAAGTAAAGTTTTATATGAATCGTTTTTAAAACGGCCGAGACGTAAGCGTCTTAAAAGATGCATCACAAAACATTTTTACAATGGCTTACCTTTTAGGAGGCGACGAAGAAAATCCAGACAGGCGCTCGCAATTGGTGTCAACATCTTCTTTCGAATCAAGATCTGAGCTTGATGCACAAAACACAGGCTGGGAGCGCCAACTACAGAAAGACAACAACAAGAAATTATAACGGGTTAAACAAAGCTACACGGGAAGTCACGCACGCCTCGTGAGCTGTTAAAACAAGGGCTTCACCTCGCACATATTCTTGTATTGTAGTATGCCCTAGAAGAAGATTCTCAAAATATCCGTGACTCTTTTAAAGTGAAATTTTAAAATGACCAAACAGCGGCATGCAAATAAAATACTACCAACTTTTAGCGCAGCTTAATGAAATTTTGGCGAAGTTAACTTTGTGATAAGACAGCGATGTTCAGTAACAAATTGGGTTCTTCGCGACACATTAAAAACGTGTGAAATGTCTAACTTTCTAAAAGGGTAATGGGGTGGAGTGTCATACTTGAGCTTTTTCCTTGGAGTACCAGACTTGTTTGCTTTGGATGTGGAAGCAGAGGGTATCTCTTTGGTTTCTACTTTCTTTCCAAATATCTGTTGTTCTTCTTCCTGCATGAGATCCCTTAGCGATCGAACAGGAGCTGCACTTTTACCTACTCCACCCCTTAAAAAAAAAGAAAAGTAAACAAACTAAAAATAAAACAAACAAACAAACAAAAAACAACTTATTTAATACAAAAGAAATCAGATCTTGAAGATTGTTTTTATATTTAATAAGACACGACTGAGATTTAGTTTCAATTTGCTGGGGAAGATAAACATAATAAACAAAACAGTGATTATTTACACAAGTAGTAACACATTTAGAGATATACCTTTAAAGCCGTTTAAATCCCCCAAAAAATCGCATTTCGTGTTTATGAAGTCTGAAAACTGTCGGCTGCGTCTCGTGTTTAAAACAAAAGGTATACTTAGGGCAACATACCGCTAGAAACCATTCACTTTTCCTCTTGAGAAGGAAACATAAATTTGTAATCTTTGTTAACACCCTTTTAATCTTCGCCAAATCACAGTTGATAACAGTGCACAAAGACGTAAAGGAAGAAAAAGTAAATAAATAAATAAATGAAATGAGGGGAACATACCATGCAGGAGCTGCTTCTTTATCTTTCCTTTCGTCAGAGGTTACATCCCTTGCATCCCCTTCTGTGCCTTTCCGTTGGCTGCTTGATTCGTCTGATGCGCTGGACTTTGACCTCTTTCGTTGCTTCTGTGACTGCCGGACGCCTGAATTCCACCAAAGAGCAGCACTAGGTGGACTGGTGCCTAAACTGAAAACAAGACATTCGTACTCTATAAATAGAGAAAATAAAATGCGATCTACGGTTGACATTTCCGACGGTAATGCTCACATTGGCTGGATAATGTACAAAGGATTTTAATCAAGGAGAAATGAGCGAAGCCAAGGAACGCCATAATACGTTGCCAAATCAAGTCGCAATCCTTACCACTGACTGGGTGGGCTCTTGCTGGAGGTTCTCTTCGTCATGGACTTTTTCTGTAAAATCAATAAAATAAAGATATATACAGTCAGACCTCATTAATACGGATTTCAAGAGGTCGTAGCGGGTGTTCACATTGCAGACGTTTCTGTATTACAGAGGTACGAATTGTAAGAATTATGGTTTATTTGGGGTAAAGGGAACTGTTCCATGTATAATAGAGAGGTTTCCGTGTGGAGCGGTTCGCCTTTAGGCTACTTCAGTACAGGAAGTACAGTCAACACCCTCTTATACGAATGTCAAAGGGACAGGACCTGGTGCCCGCATTACAGAGGTGTCCGAATTATAAAGGTAAAAATTGCATGACTTTTGTCGTCTTTGAGACAGAGAACTGTGTCCGTATTATAGATGTTTCCATAAGGAGAGGTTCGACTGTACCAACAAAGTAAATACAAAAGACTCAAAAGCGCTGTTCATTCAAAAGAGACTATCACATTATTAATAAAACAGACAGTACAGTACACTAAGAACCGAAAATACAGAAAAAAACCTACGGGAATAGTACAATAGGAAAAGGCAAAGGACCTCAGGATTTCAAAGACAACCACAGTAATGCTGGGTTTATTTTGGATCTATTAGACTTTAGAAAATGGCTGGGCCGTTGGTAAGACAACGGGTAAGCGCGTAAGCGCGTAAGCGTACCACTGGTTTTTGCGTTAAGGGATATCTAATTAACAAACGCTGAATGTTAGGACCTAAAGACATAACGCGAATCAAACGCTTCTGTGTATAACAAGTGCAGTTGTCGAAGAATTCCACAAGGGTGGATGTAAATGTACCTCATCCGAGGAATCGAGACCGAGGGCAGCCTGGTTCTGTTCTTTTTTTTTTTTTTATTTTTTTTAATTTTTTTTTTTATTGCATAACTGATTTATACTACTTACATTGCTACTATACAGTGATAACTTAACAGTCCAGCTATATAATACAGAGTAGCACACACCCACATACACACACACACACACAGATTACTGATTATCCACATAGAAACTGAAAGAGCCTCTAGAGAGTTAGCGCGATTGCTGTTCTCCGTACATCTCGACAAAGGAAAAAGGCTAAAGATTATTTTCCCGGATAAACGCTCCCCATTTTGCATTGAATTTTCTTAAGGTCCCAGTTTTAATGGCATAACGTCTTTCGTAATCAAGACAATTTAGAAAGGTTCGAAAAAAGAGTACCCATGAAGGGTTAAGGCCTTTTTGTTTGGAGAAATAGATGTGATACCTCGCAATTAAAAGTGCATGATGGAAAAGCAGGTTTGTAGTATGGTTCACGAGACCTATGCAGGACAAAAAGGAGAATTCTTCGTTAAGAAAGCAAGAACTTTTTTTCACCCAGTTACTGATTTCATTCCAAAAGGATTTAACAGAAGGGCATTCCCAAAAGAGGTGCAAAAGAGTTTCCGAGCTTTCCTTACAGAAACTGCATTTATCATTAGATTTGATTCCAATTTTAAAAAGGAAAAGGTTAGTTGCCAATTTTCTATGCAGAAGTTTAAATTGAAATACACGTAATTTAGATTCGTTGGTACATAGGAAAGCAAGGGTATATGACTTACCCCAATCAATCGTGTCAAAGCCACAGACGTTGCAGTCTGTCAGCCATTTTTCCTGACTTTTACAAGGAATAGAGGCAGTTTTAGTTACAAATGATTTGTAAGCTAATTTACAGAAAACCTCAGAGGATAATAGGCTTTTGGTGTTGGTTTTAGCACCTTTCATTTGTGGACAATGGGTTTTACGTTTTGTATTCGAGATGGCACAAATCACGCCGTGGTACTGTAGAAAGTGAGTTTTTATCGCAAACTTTTCTTTGAAAGTATCAAAAGTTAAGAATTGTGAATCCTCTCCTAAAAGGTCATTTACGAAGTAAATACCTGCCGAGGACCAGTTACGATAATGGATAGGCTTGTTGTCAATACGTATGAGAGAGTTGTACCAAACTGGTATTTCGCCGAAGTTGGAAGGTTGTTTTTTAAAATTCAGAAGTGACCACGTTTCGAAAAGCTCTTTAGTAAAGGGCTCTTTTATTCCCAAAGAGGCAACATCATCCGAATTAAGGTTACCTTGCAAAAGAAGGTTAATGTCGTGACCTGTTAGAGAGAACTCTACAAACAGCTTCCATTTTCCTCTGTTATGAGGATCTAGATATCGTTGAATCCATTTCGCTTTAAGAGCGCGATTGAAACATTGTAAATCTAGCATCTTGAGGCCACCTTCGGCAAAGTCATTGATTATTTCTGTTCTTTTGACCTTATCTTGTTTGCCATCCCATAGGAACTTAAAAAAGACATCTTTTATTTCTTTAAGCTCATGATGCAACGATGGTAGAGGGGACAAAATGTAAACTAGCTGCGAAGCGAGCAAACTCTTAATGACCGTTATTTTCCCAAGAAGGGTTAATCTTCTAAATTGCCAAATATCAACTAACCTACAAATCTTTTCCTTTTTTTCTTCATAGTTCAGTGTTAGAGATTCGCCTTTTGTTGTAGAGAACCAGACCCCTAAGGCTTTAACTTTATTGGCAGGCCACATAATATGTTGAAAACCCGGGATTACTCTCCTTTGCAAACGTGAAGAGCCGATCCAAAGAGCTTCTGTTTTTTCGTAATTGATTCGTAAACCAGAGATAGTTGCGAAAGAGTCTAACAGACTAAAAGACTGGCGAACTGAGTTATCTGAACCATCTAGGATCAAGGTTGTATCATCTGCGTATTGACTTAGCTTACACTCTGTGCCTAAAACACAAATGCCCTTAATTTGATTGTGGTTTCTTATGGCATTTCCTAGTATTTCAACACATAAAATGAATAAATACGGGGATAAAGGACAACCTTGTCTGACACCTCTAGTAAGATTGAAAAAGGCGGAAGACCAACCATTATTTTGAATACAGCTGCTTATATCATTATAAAATAATTTAACCCAGGTAATCAAGGAGTCACCAAAGTTATAATAGCGGAGAGTTCTTTCAATAAAATTCCATTCCAAAGTATCGAAGGCTTTCTCGAAATCTATAAAAAGTAAAATGCCAGGGATATTCTGGCTTTCAGCGTGAGTTATTATACTATCTATTAATCTAACATTTTCACCAATTGATCTACCTTTGAGAAAGCCCGTTTGATCATTGTTTATCAAATCAGGTATCACTTTTTTCATTCGTGCTGCAATTGCTTTTGTTGCAATTTTGTAGTCGCAGTTTAAAAGGCTTATAGGTCTCCAGTTTTTTAGATGCTGTAGCGGTTTGTCTTTCTTTGGTGTTAGGGTTATCAACCCCCTGCGCTGTGAGATGGAAAGGTGTCCCTGGGTAAAAGAAGAGTTTAAAGCGGCGAGTAAAAAGGGAGACAAATCATCCCAAAAAACTTTATAAAATTCTGCTGGAAAACCGTCCGTGCCAGGCGATTTACCTGATTCCATTGTTTTTAGACTCTCTAAGCATTCCGTTGCTGACAGTAGGCCTTCGCAAGATTCTTTTTGATTATTACCTAGCTTTGTTTCAGTAACCTCAGCGAAGAAAAGATTATCATAATCATTGACATCAATACTTGTAGACGTGTAAAGATGCTTATAGTAGTTTTTAGCTTCGTCTAGAATCTCTACGTCCGTCGAAAACTTCTTCCCATTTGCGCCTTGGAGGTACCTAATGGTTTTACTATTAAAGTGCCGCTTCTCTAAATTATGAAAATATTTTGTATTCTTTTCACCTTCATTATACCATTTTACTTTTGATCTAAGAATAGCCCCTTGAGTTTTGTAGGCGATTATTTCTTCTACTAGTTGTTTTTTAATTCTGAGTTCAGACCGTATGGTTTCTTTCACTTTATCTGATACATTACGTTCATCAAGCTTATTCTCGAGTACTGAAACCTCTTCTTCTACCTGATTTTCTCTATTTTCCAAACGCCGTTTCCTGGCTGCGGCATAATTTAAAGAGGCTTCTCTAATTTTCATTTTGATGACGTCCCATAATAAAATCTCGTCAACTTCACTGTGGCCTTCATATTCCTTACACACATCAGCGATAGTTTTTCGTATCAACTCAACGTATTGCGTTTCAGTTAAGAGGTGTGTGTTTAATTTCCAATAACCTGGTCCTCTGGGGTTTCGGGTTCTGTTTATGCGGAATGTAATCATTGAGTGGTCTGTTCGGTAACCGGGCACTATGTCGGCTTCCGTGATCTCTGGGCAGAGGGAAAGACTAGTGAGGAAGAAATCTAAGCGGCATTGGATCTCAGGATTTTCCTTTCTCCACGTAAAACGTGTGGCCTCAGGGTTTAGTACACGCCAAATATCAGCTAGTTCGAAATCTTCTCTGATAGCCTCTACTTCATCTTTAGATTTCAAGTGTGTTGTGGGAACACCCCCTCTTTTGTCTTTAGAAACATCGCAAACTAAATTGAAGTCGCCACCAAAGATTACAAAATTGCATTCAAAGGAACACAGTTCGTCACGTACGTTTCTAAAGAAGGCTGGATTGTCCTCGTTAGGCGCGTAGACATTTACTAGTGTCATAATTTTGTCCCCAGTATCTATGTCTGTAATAATAAACCTCCCTTCGGGGTCGGCAAAATGTTTCAGAATTTGAAATTGAAAATTGTTATTGAACAGTATAGCAACGCCTGCCTTAGAGCTTGAAAAGGTTGTAAAAATAGTCGAATATCCCCATTCAGAATGCCAATAAGGTTCTGTCTCTTTTGTGCTATGCACCTCTTGCAGAAAGTAAATAGAGAACTTTTTTTTCTTTAACCATAAAAACATTTCTCTCCGTTTAGTATTGTTTGACAAGCCTCTGACGTTTAGGGAGCAAATTACCATATCATCAGGTTGCATGGTGAAAAGGTGAGAAAGTAAAACCTTTGTTAAGAGTGTCAGGAGAGCAGCTATGTAATTTAGCATTGTAACTAGGCCTAGATATTTGCAAATTGTACAAGGTACATGAAAAGGACGGATAATAACACACAGAAGAACATAAACACAGATACCCCAGACACATATTACAGTAATAAATCCTTTTGGGTTCCGTCGCCTTTGGTAATAACCCGATCGATGTTCTTATATATAGAGCTCCCTGACATCGTTATACACAAAAGGTTTGAAAACAAAGAAAGTATTAAATAAGTGAAAAAGTAGTTGGCAATTACAGAAAAAAACTTATTATTGAAAAGGATATCACTCTATCGGTTCACCGGGGGCAATGTACTTTCCGTTGACATACAGTTTGTCGGGCTGAGCTTTACTGAAATAGGCATTAAAGCCTTTTTCCCTTGCCTTCTGCAATTTCTTCATCTGTCCTTTCCTGGAATCGTAGAGCAATTTAGGAATGTCATCGTAGACATGGAATTCCGTGTCCTTCAGATGTTTTCGGGCCTGATCCATCACTAGTTCCTTATCCCCATAACGTAAAAATCGTGCAATGATCGGACGCGAGCTTCCATTTTTCGGTTTTCCTAAGCGGTGAAGTCTTTGGAATTCAATTCTCTGTCGCGCATTTGGAATCTTTAGTTGATGTTCGAGAAATTTATAGATGATCCCTCTTGTATCTTCTGTTTGTGCGTGCGCGCCATTGTGAGCTTCGTCACCACCATTCATGTTGTCAACTTGCTCTTCTAGTAGCCCCACAAATTTTACATTTTCCCTCCTTGAGTAAGTCTCCATGTAAAGAAGTTGTTTCTGGAGCTCGAAGACGTCCCGTTGTAAGTTTTTGTTTTCAAGTTTTAAGTCGGATATGTCCTCCTCATTAAATTGGATGCTTTCTTTCAATTCGTTGACTGTTGAGCCAAGCTGTTTGGACTTTGTTTTGAGATCTTCGACATCCGAGTCCAGCCTGCTTACATTTTCTTCAATACTTGCTAGTGTTGTGTGCATCTGGCTCAAGCGACTTTCAATAGTATCAAGCTTCTCTAATTTCTTAAGTACAGCTTCAAACTTCGACCCTACACCTTCCGCCATTTCTAAAGCTTCGAACACTTCGTCAGTTTCCGATGCAGTTGAGTGTGCCTTTCCTTCGTCTTTCGATTTTTTTTCATCTGGGGATGGCAAAGAATCTTTGGAAGCATTTGACCGGTTTTTGCGTTTGCCCTGCATTAAAAAACTATAAATTTTCCACGACGATTCAGGGAGCTCGGCGAAACACGTTTACTCTCCCATGTCACCAGTCTGGTTCTGTTCTTGCTCAATGATGTCTTTGAGACTTGTAGCAGGAGGACTTGCTGCGCTAGAAATAAGGAGAGCGGTGAAAAACGTTGAGAGCGTCAGAAATTTCAATATCTAAAATAATTAAATAAATAATAACAAATTAGAAAGCCAGAATTATAAGCATTTACGAGGGCATGATAGCAAGAATTAAAGGTTTCGAAAAAGAAATGAATGGAAAATACCTCGCATTACTACTCCACACTGGCTTTTCAGGCGACGGTACCTTGAAAGAAATTTAATGCGTTTATACTACTACATGAGAAATTTCTGCAATTTGATTGGCTTAGAGCAGTGGTATTTCAGTTCAATTTGAAATACCTACATGTGAAAATTACAAACCTTTTGTGGATAGTAGTATAAACAAATAATAGCATGATTTGTACGCGATATTTGGCATAAATACCACTTGTGATATTTCAAAATTGTCTCAAATTTCACTTGCCTAACGGTTCGTGAAATTACGTATAACAATTTCGACATATCACTTGTGGTATTTATAACAAATATCACTACAAATCATCCCAATACCTATACCAATTGGCAGGTGATCAAATGCGATCACAGTCACAACAAAATCGTAATAGTCTGTTGGCGAATGGAATTAGCTCGGTTGTGTCTCGGTCACGTTTGCGAGATAGTTAGAGTGCTTCCCTTTCCCAAACATATTCTCACCTTTATGTCAACATTATCCTCCTTCTTTGTTTCTTGTTTAGCCTCTACTTCTTCTGCAGACTGGCGAGGAGACTGTTTTTTCTCGCGATTTTTCTTCTTTGGGGTGATAACTTTACGTGCATCTTTCCGATACCACAGACCATTAACTGTACTGGACTAAAAATGATGAAACGTATTTCAGCTTTTGACATAAAGAAAATCTTAAAAAGCTCAGTAGAAAAATTGAAAAGCAGGGGGGGGAGGGGGGAGAGGGAGAACTGTCTACCCTAAACTGGCACGTTGCGGTACAAGTTATACACCTGTGCTGGTTTCTCATCTGGTTGTTCCAGATCTGCAGAAGATTTGTCGCTTTGGTTGGCAAGTGAAGGTTTATCCTCGACTATCTCTGGCTGACCAAACACTTCTTCAGCGTCCTTGGTACTCATTAACAGACCTATGCAAATGCATTAATCATGGCTCTTAAAATCAAACTAACAACCAACAGAAAACCATAACAACAACGAACGATCGAATAACACTGAAAACGTACGAACTTCAGTTTGTACGAGAAGCATAACTTTCCATTTATCGTTACCATTTACGTTTTATTCTTTTTGGCAATTCCCACCTATGAGCATCAGTGACAGGCTAAATAGTAACGTGACACAAAATACACAGAATCCCAACATGCATAGCTAGATCTTTAGAAGCAAGGTTTCTTGCCCTAGAAAATTTGAGGCCGAAACTCCTATCGATGCTTTTCCGTTTTTCTGGTTGCCTCCTGCCAGTTGGGGTTTTTACTTGTTCTCCTTCGATTATTTGTTTCTAATTATTTGAGTGGAGTGCCTGTGAACAAGCTGGATACACTAAGTGCATTTTCCACTATAAGGAAATCTTTAATCTGTTAAACTTTAATGCGAGCTTACTAGTTCTCAGAGGCGTACTTGTCTTAACACTTTCCTCTTGCACGCTGTTTAAGGTGTTGGCATCTTGCTCGCTCTCACTTTTGGATGATTTCTTCCGTCCCGCGCCCTTTCTTCGCTTTCCTGGGGTCGATTCAGAGACCTCCTGGAAAATAAAGTCCGGCATATCTGCTGGAGTTATCACACGCCATGGCATACCAGCAACCTGACATAAAAAGGGAATTACAATGAAAAAGAAATAAAAATAAACAATATTAACTCAAGTAAAAATAGAATAAAGCAACAGGGAGAGTATAGACAAATGAGTTTCAAATTGGCTAGCTTAAATCCGTGAGGTAGAATAAACTATCTCCTGGAAGACCATGGTCAAGAAAAGTTTCACACCCCTAAATAGTAACCCCGGACTTAAAACAGAGTGAGAATCAGGAAGCACAATGTAGGAGGAAACCTACCAAACCCCGGTAAGCTCTTGAAACCTCTGCCAATGCGTCATCGCTCAGTGCATCCAATGTCCTGAGAGTTAGCAAGAAAAATATCACTAAATTTCACTTTGAGATATTTAACAATTATTCCTCGAGCCCGAATGAGCTCTAAGTCATTAGCCCATGAGGCTGAAGGCCGAATGGGCTATTGACTCAGAGGCCATGAGGGTGAGAGGAAAAATTGTTTTTAGTAAAATCCAACTAGTTGGTCAAAAATATCGAGACAAAACAACTTTAGCTAGCAAAACGCGATTCAGCCACTATTGTTTTGGTTTTCAAAGCCGGCAGTTTTCGCTACAATTGGGATATAACATATGGCCTAGTAGTAGCTCAACCAATCAGAACGCAGCGTTGATAACAGAGCACTAGTTGGATTTTACTAATGATATTTATTCGCTTTACTAGTTGTTGGCAGTGTAGCCGCAACACCGTTAAGCCAAGAACTGCGGCACCGTAGCAATTCCCTCCCGTGGAACATTCCCGCCGGGAAACGGAAAAACAGAACATCCTTTTCAATCACTTACATTATCCTGGAGAGTTTTTACTAAAAACCTCAAAAGTGTTGTTTAATTTACTCTCTAACCGAAACTTAAAGTAAATTGCTAACAACTCAACATTACAAACCTGGATTCTATAACAGTCGCTAAATTATTCGTAAGTAGCTCTGTACAAACGTCTCTCAACTGGCTAGCGTTGTAGAGCATGGAGAACTCTAAAACCTCAGTAACATTCCTTAACGTCACTGAAAGAAAATAACGGACAAATAATTAGGAGGAGAAAAAAAAGATCTCAATAAATCACAATACTGAGGTTAGATTTCAGAATTCTCAAACTCATTAACAATTCAAAAACGAAAATACTAAGGAAATTAATGTTTAATGAGTATTTGGAAATCAGATGAAAAACTGCTCATTTTTGCATCCTTAATTTCTCTCTCTAAAATCATTTCGTTGGAGAAGTAATATCAAGCATTCGACAGAGTGTTTCATCAACAGATGAAACACCTCAAAATGTGCAAAAAATACTCCACTGCGCGTCGTGCGTTCAACTCTCTTTATATCGGTGTTTGATCTGATGATGGAACACTGTGTCTCATACTTGATAGAGCGATTTTCGTATGACCTTGAAAAAAGGTTTCGGTAAGTGTTCGTCATCTGTTTCATCAGCCAATGGATGAAAAGATCAAAACATGGCCTCTTCGTTTTCCCGCCAAAGAAACCCTAATATGGAGAAGGCATTGTTCGATTGGCCAATCGTGTTGCAGTATGACGTCAAAGCAATTTCTAGAAAGTTCTTCGGGCATGAAGTTTGTTTACCCGAGCGTTCGCTTAGCCAACCAAAACCCAGGTGGGTTTGTATCCGTTTCATACACCAATCAAATCGCTCTATTTCCGTTCGTTTGTTGTTTCTGTTTTGTTCGCGCGTTTTCATTTCAAGGTCATACGAAAATCGCTCTATATTACATAAATGCATAAATACCCGAACGCACAAATAATAAAAAGAAACTGACAAATAAACAGATATCTACGCATACCTAATTAAAATTGATACAAACCAAAGCAAGCAGTAACTAAATAAAAGATCCATAAACAAGGGACACACCCAGATTTGCCATGACCGCCTCGCAAAGCTCTTTCAGTCGGTAAATCAGTAGCTGAAAATCAATAATTTCGAAGTCAATACATTTAACACAGTCAAAACACCCTTAAGCAAGCAACCTCGGCAAGCAGAAATGCCAGCAACTAGAGCTGGCTGGTTATGTGACTGAACGGCTATTGTATGAAAAGGGGTTTGTCAGGGTGACGGTAAGGAAAGATGCCTACTTACAAGGGAGTTGTTTTCAAAGTTGCATGCACTCGTATTTATTTAATAATTTGATTTAAAGCAGAGGAAATCTCCTCTTGACGTTTTATCTATAGTAATGGCTTTTAAACATTTGACTAAATAAAGCAAATTTGCAACATGACATGACAGTCATGCAATTTAAACGAACATGTCTATTCCTGTTTCACTTAATACCTGATCCGCCACAACGAGAATGTTTCCCAATAACTCCAAATCTGTACATTCTGTAAAAGAAAAAACAGGACAGCAATGAGACAATAAAATTATCCTAATCACCGCTCTAACCGCGCTCTGCAAGGCTCACGTTGCGCTCAGGGAAAGCATCGGTTTCAAGGTATATATATTGCCTCCACTTGTAAAGTAAAGTAAAAGTAAGTAAAAGACCACTAAACGCCATGCACTGTCTATCTGTTGCACTAGTATGATACATCTTGTCGAAGAGACAGTTTAATACAGTCGAAGACAATAAGAAAAGAATCTTTGGGACCTCGGAAAAGGTGATCACGACCGCCTAATAGAGGTGGCCGCTTAATAAACCATGAGGACAGTCTTACAGTAATTAAGGGAAACAATTTTCGGGACTTTGGTAAGTGACTGCTAAATAGAGGGTGACCGCTAAAAACAGGTTTGACTTTTAACCCTTTAAACTCTAAGATCAAAATTTGAATTCTCATTTGTTGCCCATATTCATTTCCTACAGAAGTAATGGCGGGAAATTGATGAAATATCAAGCAAATTCATCTTGTGTGATCATGTCCGTAATTCTCATGACCACTCTGTTTTACAAAACATTGATATTACAAGGAGAAATTTGATGCTGATCACTCTTAGGGCTTAAAGGGTTAATGCTGTTGTCATTATAAACGTTTTTTTACGATACAAAAACCAAAGGAAACCTGCAGGGAAAGGATGCTTTGTCATACGTACACAAAAAATACCTGAGAGAAGCATAAGAAGTAGACATTGCATGTGGCACAAGTAAGCACTCACTCACCTTCAACTTTTCCTGCTTGTCCAGAGTAGAGGAAATCTAACACAATTTCCATAACATCACCTGGGAATGGCAACTTTAAGGATGTGGAATGCTGGCTAGTCTAATAGTGGGTTAAATCATAAAAATAGGTAAATTGATATGTTCTTGCGGGTATTAGAAAGACGACTACTGACAAAGAAGGGAAAGCAGTTGTCCGATTACCTCTAACCAGCCACTTGCAAGCATGCTTCGAAAATAATCTGCAAAGGGCACATGCCAAATTGATGAATAAATTGCAATGAAATACATTGCATCTTATGAAAAAACATTTTACCAATTAGCAAAGAAAACAGATTTCTCTGTGATTTTTGTAAACATAAATTCTCCGAAAAGGAAGTTAACCGGGAGTATGCTTTCATCAGTTTCAGGTGGCATTAAGTCAGTGTATTAAACCAATGGGACAAAACTTCCTTTAACGATAAAATAAAGAATGTTAGAAAACCGCTACGAAAAAAAAAAATTTCACTTTTTCAATAGACGATATTCGTATTCCCCGACGGTCCTGGGACGAGAGACTTCACAGCATGATTGCGAGGCTAAAGCGGGGAACTTTTTGGCAAAAACACAAACAAACATTGGTTAGTCGCGGCTGAATCGCTGCAAAACGATAGAAATCAGCAAAAAACTGCAAGATTTTAAAGCTAAAACCTTACGGGTAAGCTAAAGGAATATCTGTTTCAAAAAACAAAACTGTGGGAAGAGCTGGTGGTACTAACAGCAAAATTTAAAAGCCACGAAGCCAAAAGAAGAAACAAGAAGTAATCAAGAAAATGGTGTATTATGTCAAAATGTCAATACTCGAATCCTTTTTATAAAATTTTCTTCTTGTTATTATTCTTTTTCTCTTGTGTGAATCTGTAGTGTGGAGTTTAAACTGCTTAGTATTATCGTCTGTACCAAACGCTGTGGTCAACTTCGTGCACGTTTTTGTACTCTCGCGCAGTTTTTATCGAAGATAATGTAACTGAAATTTAAAAACAAACTTAACGTAGTCATCTTTGTTCAAACCGGTTTAACTTCCTTAAAATGCACATGGACTGTGTGCAGAACGCTAAAAACCGTCCTGATGAGTAATTATCCACTGAATGAGTCGTTTGGTTTACTTCAAATACACATTCAAGATTTTGCATCCGCTCTGTTAGAAAATTTCAACTGTATAGTAGGTGTGATAACATCACTGCAACTTTATTGCAGGCTTTCGATAATTACGTCCATTTCAATAAAGGATATTCTTCAAAAAGTTTAAAGGACACTGAAAATTACAATTAAAATGGCTTCGGGGATTTGAGAACACCTCTGTTTTAATATATTAAATTATAAACTCGCTCACCAAGCACTCTTCTCGTCAATATAATTATGGTTAGGATCGCTGTTTTTCTTAGTAATAATGAGCAGATCTTCCTTTTGTTGTTTGAAATAATGATCTCTCAAGTATGTAAGCCCTTCGGAACTTTACAGTGTTAAAAATTTTCCTTAAATTCGGCAAACTCAGAAGCAGTTTTCTCATATTTGTTTTTCCTCTTGGCGAAAAGTTCCCCGCATGAGCCTCGCATTCATGATGAAGGCATACTCGTCCCAGGACTGTCGGGGAATACGAATACTGTCTATTCTTTGTTTTTTTTTTTTTTTCGTTGCCCGTGTTTAGATATATGTTTTCACGACAACTTCTCTGTATGGCAATGAAATGCCTGCTTTTCGGTTTTAAATAAAAGGGTAGTTTAAAATCAAGTCTTAAGTCCATACGTACCAAGCTGAGCGACAAGAATGCATTTGTGACATTGCAATTCAGTTCCATCTTCACAAACAATAACAACATCGTAAAGCTCTGGACTAATGGAAAACATCGAAAATGTATGAGAACAAACTGACGCTCTTAAAAAAAAAAGTGTTCCAGAAATATTTAAAAAAAAGCTGTGGAAAAAAAAGACCTAGCGTTTCCCAGGCGTTCAGACCAGGGCGTCCGCCCTGGTTCAGACACCAAGTGCGGCGCGAAGTACTCGGCGTTAACGGAGTACTCATCTCTTTTCGCCGTCCCCACAATCTGAACGCCTGGAACAGACTGACAAAGACCCAGCATATTATTTTTTTTTAAAAAAAATAAAATAAATAAATAAAAACAACAACAACGACAACATTGAATTTCTTACCAGCTTGATCGAGAGAATGTAACTGATTTCAGAAACTCGGATGGTCCAGCCTCTTTGTCTTCCCTCTTCCCACTACCACTCACTACCCACCATCCCCCCCCCCCCCCCTCCTCATCGAACGCACTCCCCTAATCTGCAATTATTTCAGTGTAAGAAATTAATTCCAGCTGCAGTTAAAAACATTGTTTAACAAACTTTTGCGTATATATCTATAAGTAGTGAATTGAAAAGTTTTCTTGTAAATTGCAATATTTTCACATTTTCTGATTTCACATTTCACATTTTCAGATTCTTTTATTGTTAAAAGATATTAAAATATCCTATGTAACGGTCTTGATAAGAAGATCGGATAGCACCAGTGTTTAATATCAAGTTAATAAATTCATTGCAATTTACTGTATACTGAAAATACTAATAGTGGAAGGCAGTAGTATACGCACATAGAGTTAAGGAGGAAGAGGTACATTTAGAAGATTTCGTGCTCTAGGTAAGATAGACATTAAAAAGGCCAAGAGTGTAAAATTGCCATCTGTAAATCATAAATTAAAAATCCTTTTTATGCATACGAACCTTGTATAAATGTTTTCCGCACTACCCTATATATGTTTATTGTGGTAAATTAATGAAAGCCTTGCCGGGTAACATTTCTCTGTTTTACTTACCTCGATTGGTCATTTCCATAGCTCTACCGCACGCCTTTGCCATGGCAATTGCGTCATTTAAAGCTCTCACGGCCTGTCCGGCATGATGACCATGATCAATGCGGCCTCCTGAAAGTAAAACACTGTTCTTTAATAACGGGCAATGATATTGTTGTTTTAGGCCAATTCTGCATGTACCAAAGTCATTACTTAATGTTTTTGACACAAACACAACACACAACACGCTCCTGTAGAGACATACATATTGTAGCCTGCAGAGCAGGCGTTTTTTAACGAACACTCGGAAGTACATTGATCGTGGCCACCATCTTGAAAAGCAACGGAAAAGACTAAGATTTTAAACCCATCAACCTCCCCTTAAAATCAGTTTTTGACTCGTCCCAAGTCTCTGGTAGTATCAACGTCCGAGATGGCGGGACAACGTTATTCCTGAAAACAGTTCATGGATCGCGCTCCAAAATACGCCTGCTTTGCAGGCTGTTAGAGACATGAAGAAGATATGTAAATTAAAATAGTTTTATAATAGCAGCAATAACGATATATTTTTGGCGATTTCTGCGTAGCATAACAGGGGTCTTTTTTGCATGAGCATGCGCGACCCCTGACTTGACAAAGAGCACGCGACCAGCTCGCGACCAGTGACAGCGACATGGTGAATAGTCGTAGGAGCCAAATTGTTCACTTTGAAAGCTTGCTTGACATTGAAATGGTAGCAGGAACTTAGGAAAGAGCTTCGTTGTACAAGATAAGTAAACATCTGGTGATTTAAAGTGGAGACTGATGCGCTGAACGAGGTGAAAGAGCAAGTTTCTCAAGGATGTCTGACACGAACATGGCTGCTTGTTATTGTTTGGCGCTCGACTCGTGTCTTGATTCCCGTTCAAGAACCGCAAAGTTTGGCATAGAATGCATTGCTGATGCGTAGGTATTGAGCAAAATGTTCTTTATTTAGTGTTTGTCTATAAATCGGATGTAAATTAGTTTCTCGATACCGTAGGGAATTTCTGTCAATAATTTGTTCATAGCTGATTTAGCCATATTTTGGGAGTGGGTTAATATCGATCAGCGGGCGACTACCACGCCGTTATCAGTTGGAATAGAAAGTTGTTCCCTTAAGTATTTTAGCGATGCAAAGTTTATTATCGGAAAATTGTAGAACGTCTTGTTTTTGCGTGGACTAACATTGTAACGCATTATTAACAGGAATATTCATTTAGCGCATAGACAATCCGATGAACCAATCAGACCTTGAAGAAACCACGTTACGCGTGGCCGACGCAAAGGGCGGGAAACAGAGGCAAGCAAAACTCACGATGACTGTGGTATAGACTGCTTAGCCGATCGCCCACGTAAAGGATTCTTAAGAAAACAAAAATGAGAAATTGTTTAATATCTCCAAGTTTAACACCAAGTCACACTGTTGGTAAACGGAGTCGTGATAAGCTTTGGCCTCCCATTATATAACGTGCCATGAACAGTACATTTATCTACCATGGAAATTAATCTTGGGGAAACAACCAAATGTACCTTTTTAAGAGCCTTCAGCAAATATTACCTTCAACTAAGAGGAAATATCCCTTTGGGTTCTTCTTTAATATGTTGATGGCTTTTTCAGTCATCTCGGCAATGGAAGGCTTTTGATATCCATCTTTGTCCTCGACACGATCAACTTCGTATTTCATATGACTATGCTCAAACAAACCTAAGATATAAATTTAAGTATTTCAAAATTCAATCTCAGTTTCAGCATTATACTGACATCAAGGCTAAGTCATCCATTTGTACAGTCTTACTGTTCCTTTTTTTTTCAGGACAAAAGAAACTTTTTCGTCTATTTTCGCCGATGGACGGTTCAGTCCACCAGGGGCTTCCCTGTTTTACACCGTTAGGGTAAAAAGACAACTTTATAAATACATTTATAATGTAACACGTACGGACCGTGCACAATTTCGTTGGAAAACCATATGAAAAGTCCCGTATGAGGGTCGTAGAACGAGTTCCTTACGTCCTGACCTCGAGCCGAATATTTTCTCTTCCTGCCCTCCCACTTTACTCATTCAATAAGTACATAGGTAAACGCATACACAGTTTAGAGGCTGAACTAATCTAGAGTTCTTCAAAGAGAGTCTTGCAATGTTCAACCGATTAATCTGTATCTAAGAGATAACAGTGCTCCTACCAATTTATGAGCTCCCTGAACGGACCTCCTTGAGTAAATACAAACCGATTGTTCTTACGCGTATTTTTTCCAATAAAGGGCTCCATCCATCTAAAGAAACCGATGAATCCTTCTCAATGTGGATTTGATGTATCATAAACCGAGTGATCTCGGATCACTGATCCTGATCCGGATCATTCCAAAGAAACGTATCCTAACACACCATAAACAACCCCCGACTTGTTACCAGGTGATCTGTGACGTCATTGCGGGGGCCTGGGGAAAGAAATTTTAATGCCGTATCCCATAAACCAAAGCTGACGGGCACAGATTGAATTGGTGCGCGCGTTTGTTTATGGGATACGGCATTAAAATTTCTCTCCCCAGGCCCCCGCAATGACGTCACAGTTCACCTAGTACAAACTACAGGGACTTAGGGAAGAACGTAATGACAATGGACTGGGTTAAATAACTTTAGGTTCACCATAATCATGATGGCACAACAACTACACGCTTAAAACAATCAAACAACGTACCTATCACCTGATCCACTTTATCCACGTCAATCTCGTCAAACTGTTTTTTGTTCCACACATACTCGGCATTTGGATGTTTCTCTTTCCACTCCTTCAGTAAATTTCTACCGTCCTCTCTTTCTCCTTTCTTGTCGGGGTACTCAGGGTCGCTTTGGTTCTCTGGAATAAACTCTCTTCTGCCCCCACCGAAGATGACTTCTATGCCATCCCCATGCGAGTATTCAATAAGTTGCAAAGCTGTTTATGAGACAGACATTGCTTGGATTTCACTCATCCCCATATTGTGGGATATATTGTTGGAACATGGTATAATGGTTCGTATAACATGATATGCCGCGCAAATAGAAAGGCATTACTACAACTATCACGATCCTTTACTAAGAGTGTTTCCTTGTACAAAGTAGATTTTTTTTTGTTTCATTTTCATGGACATGTTTTATGAAATTTGGCATTGTCATTAACATTGACTGACGAAAGAAAAACTTGACTGTCGAGGAAAACTGTTAGTATAAATCAGGGCCCCGTTGTTCAAAAGGTGGATAACGTTATCCACCGGATAAATCTCTGGATAGCACAGTTGGTTTCCCAAATACTTATCCTCTGTATAGTGATTTATCCGGTGGATAGCGTTATCCATCTTTTGAACAACTGGGGCAACGCTTAAATCTGACTGGGAAACTTGATTGAAACTTTAGAAAACACTCGATTAATGGACATGCACTGGTAGCTGTAGTCATCATCATCATCATCATCATCATCATCATCATCATCATCATCATCATCGTCATCGTCATCATCATAACCACCACCACCGTCAACATCATCATCATCATCATCTTTGCCGTCCTCGTTATCATATATTGATAACCGAACTGTTATCGATCCACTAATGCATGAAAAAAAATTAAAGTCCTTAGTTTTAATTACGAAATGACATCAAAGTTTACCGTACCAATGTCAGTGCAGTTGGATGGGTCATCTTTAGCCTTTTTCCTCATATCTTGATCGCTTTCCCAACCCCTGTCAGCGGAATGAGCGTACAAGGCAGCTGGAGTGGCGTGAGTTGCTCGAGCAGTGGTTACAAACCCAGTAGACATTCCAGCTTTCTCTGCTAGGGTCAGTATCGATATCACCTTTTTGTGTTCGTTGTAGGACGAGCAGTAGCCCCGCTCCACTGTTTCATCCACGCTAATAACGCCTTCATATAAAGAAAACAAAACTTTAACGAGCCTTACACCTCTGCCTCATTACATTATTTTGTCATTTTTTCTGTGATCCTTGATTCCAAAATTCCGTTAAATTGTGATCCCTCATCCCATAAACATTTCATGATTCCTTAAGAAAATAACTAATCCCATAAATAAAGGTGGTCACTGAAGTCAATGATAGAATGATCTTGATTGTAAACTATTATTTAATTCGGCTTTGCATAATTTGAAGAATTATGCAATCCGAAGGCCAACGTGGATAACACTTACCCTCATTCAGCTTCAAAATGCGTTATAATATATAGATTATGTTCGGCTTTGCATAATTTGAAGAATTATGCAATCCGAAGGCCAACGTGGATAACACTTACCCTCATTCCGCTTCAAAATGCGTTATAATATATAAATTAAGCCAAGGCTTAAAGCGAAGCGTGGAAACGTTTAAGTAAAGTCTTCCTAAAGTAAATGTGTCTGAGCCTACAATCACTTGGAAACCATAACTGGCCAGCGGAAAACTTAAAAAAAAACACGTAACCTCAATGATTAATACACCTGAGCTCGCGATACAGTCATGTGACACTGGTCCGCAGATGTCTCATATCAAGTGAAACAATTTGTATACAGCTATTTCGAGAATGGTTGTCGGAAAAAATGTGTACGCTACGATCCCGAAAGGTAATATGGGATATGCGCAATACACTGTTCCCGACACTGTAGCTGTCGAACCTAGTTTTGTTGCTTTTGTTTAGCACTCACAGACACATGTCCATGGCCTCTCCTACTATTCTTTCAAAATTTCTTTGAAAAACAGTGAACTCAAAACAACCCACAAGAACTTTCGGGGTTGTCGCGTGCACTTTATCCGACAACATCCGCTTACATGAAGAGGCGGACGTGTGGGCGTTAGCTCCATTAATATTTGTCATATCAAGGGAAAGCAGTTTTTAATGATGGTTTACTATTTGCCTATGTTCTAACGCGAAAATCTATGTTGACAACAGAACACCCAATTGAAAACCGCTTTAACGCCCCTTGCTTGGCACGTGATGACTTGCTTACCAGCATCGGTCTTTACTCCACCAAGGAAGGCAGTCGCTGTTCCTGCGGAGTCTGCCACCTGTTCATCCACGTTGTAGGTTTTAGAAAGCGCGGTCCAAGGAAAATTTTCCCAGCTCAGTACATTCTCTTCTCCTGGTTGGTTCCTCATTTGGCCCTCAAGGATCCTTGACGCTGTTACAGTCGTGATACTCATTCCATCTCCGAGAAAGAATATCGTATTCTTCGCTGTGTGGGTTATAGGTTTCTGTTTCAGATTGGCTTTGAGGAGTTTAACACCATCTTTAAACCACTGGTTCTCTTTCTGGTTAGCGGGAACAGGAACTGACCGTCTTGCTAAACGATTTAAGTGCAACATTTTTAGAAAAAATGGAAAAAAAACCTGCTGCATTTGCTGCATGATAAGTTATTACAAACAAACCACTTGGAGCTTAGAAGTACGTTTGCTCGTAAGCGTTCAAAAATCTTAAACTCCTAATTACTAAAATAAAACGTGAGCGGGGAGCTGTCTTGTTTGAAACGGTGAGCCAAACTACTGAAACTCAGAATAAGGCTGTTTTGTCTATTTTCTTTGTTTGCTCGTTTTTTAAAAACAAAGACAACAACGTCTTCCCTAGAGATGTAAGAATGCCGGCAGTTTCTGCCATCTCACCTCTGAACCTCGCGTGATGATGGCATGATGTCGTTAACCGGTCATTGCATTACAAACAATTACGTAAGATTTGAAATGCAATTTCTTTTTAACTCTCTTTTGCGCCAAGAATTTTAGAGTATATTTTTACTACCAAAATCTTTTAAATGTTAGCAAAAGATATGAGATTTAATAAAATCGAAACAATGTTTCAAGCGCAAGGAAAAGTGAAAGTTGCATCCCGGCAATCAACAGTCGGTTTCGCCGTTCGATTCGACTCTGACCATGAATAATCAGATTACAGTGAAATATTTTAAGCCGCCAAAGTGTCAGGACACCCTGTATCAAGCTGAAAAGACCCTCCAACGAATCTCAATATTATTAAAGCAGGCACCTCTATCGTGCGGACTTCAATAGCGAGAGTCCAGTGATGACTGTTTAACACTTGATTAAGACAAATTGCGTGACTAGTCGTGCAATCCATGTTATATGCGTGGTTGAGAGTCCAGATACGTTTACAATGAGTAATTGGTTTAAACGTATTAGCGAGAAGAATAATTAAGTCTGGAATGGTATGAGCACACGCTTTTCGACGTAAATAAATATACGCTGGTCCATACTACGATGTTATGACTTTAAACAAACCTTTGAATAAAGTTCGATTCCCATGCTACTCCGCTAATCGAAGCTCTAGTTAATTTCATGTCCTATAACTCGATAAATACCTAAAGGAGTCTATGAGAGCTATCATGTTTAGCTACGCCACATCTGCAAGTACTTCTCTTTCAATATTCTATATCATGCACAGCAAAAGCGCAAAAGCAAAATGCTGAGCTTTCCCGCGGGTCATTTCGCCTGGAAGACTTACATTCTTTACACTCACCCTCACGCTTGGCTCTCGCTGTCTCTGTTTTTGATCGGTTGGAGAGTGTTACTGCCAAAATAAGTGCAACAGTAACTACAACTGAAACAGCGACAAGAAGAATTCCGTTCCTTGCTCTGGAGCTTATCCCCGCCATGTTTCAAGTGGTGTGCTGTACGAAAATAAAAAGAGGAAGGTCAAATAGGAGGGTCGCGATGCATGAAGTGCCGAGTACCCAGTCCGAAAGAAGCGATAAAATTTCATAGGTGTTAGCAAATCCCGAAAGTAGCGACCCCCGAAAGTAGCGATTTCTGTTCTTTTTTATCTTTTCTCATTAGTCTCATTAAGGAACGATAATTTCGAATGTCAGAGGTTAAGGGAGACTAGAGAAGATCGTTAGAAGAAGAGGGCAGAGGAAGGGGAAGGAAGGGGGAGAATTCGTTTGTCTCTAAACACGTGGGGTGGTGGGGGGGAGGGTCCTAATCCTGCAATTTCGCTCCTTTCCCAAGAATATCCTTCATCCCGCTATTTCTCTTTTGTTTTCAAAAACAATAGCATAAAAATAATGTAATAACAATTTAGACTCTTGTATGTTGGGAATTCGGCGAAAACTCTCGCATCCCGTGCCAAAATTCTGACAAATGCCGCTTCCCAGGTAACTTTTTAATCCCGTGCTACAGCTATGAAATCTTGCGTTCTCCCGAATCGTGCGCCGTACTTTGGTCAAATCCCGGGTCCCAAATATACCTTTACACTGTTATATACCCTTACACTGACCGTGAGAGAACGGGTGACAACGATAAAAAGCTCGCTAATATTTTCACTGGCCTCTGATGAACAACCAGTCGCAACTTTGCCATAGTTGAAGGCCAGAACCGAAACGATAATATAACTACGGAAAACGTAACGCTGGTGAATAGACTGATAAACCTATTATCCTTTTTGCATATCACCTCAGCTAATTTTTTGGTTCTGTCTATTGCCTGTCTTGATAAGTGTAAATAAAAAGGCGTGATGATTTGAAATTTCGATTCAGGTGTTAATTTTTTCATCTTATTTTGTCTTTCATATTAAGAGCTATAATTCCCTTTTATTTTGATTACGAAGTTTTTTTATTCTTGAGGCACATTTCAATGCTCTCACTCAACTCTGGCCGTTTTTGTCCCTTTTCTACCCCTATGTCGAGGTCAAAAGCATTAAAAACGCTGAAACGCACTCAGCTATTTTGGTTTCTTGCCGAATGGAATGATAAAGCGTACTTAAACTGGGAAGCTGACAAATGAGATAACGCCGTAGCTCACACTGTTTATTTTGAGGTTTAAGCAACTTATCGTGAGGTCAAGATTGCTGGATTTTCGCCTTGTTCCCTTTTCGCAACAACAACAATAACAAAAATCTTGGCGAATATCAAATCTTAATGTCCAATACTCTGCCATATTGACCTCACGTGAAGTCAAGAATTTATATATGTCACAGACACCTCTTTTTGTACCACAGCAGAATAGAGGTGCTCGTGTGGAGGGCGATTCACGTGCCAAGTGGCGTCCTGATGCCATCCACCTACGTACTACTCCACTCAGACCCCCAATGCATGGGATGCCTTATCCATCATTCATACCTAACATATGCCATTTCAGTAACTGCCCCATTTTTTTGCTTTATCTCTGATGAGATATTGGATTTTAGATGGACTTTGATTGGATTCTGATGCTGTCTGTTGGCTCAAACGTAAATTCTAACATCATGCAACATGTAATATAACTAAAGAGAACCTCAGCTGGCCTCTGCTGTTTAACATCTGCAAATGTTTAGACAAGCCAGTCTCTTTGATTAGGACGAAAAAAGTGCGGCAAAGCGTAGACACCTATTTCAGAGTATTTAAAGCCGTATTGAATAGTGGGGCTGTTCAGTGGAAGTTATCGCTTTTTTAACACTATACAGGTAATTAAGGCTGGGCATGTGTTGGGTAAATCCGTCTCTCAAGACAGTCCCATATTGCAATTCGATACCACACCGCCCCAGTCTCACTCAATATTCTTAAACACACCAGGGGGTGTGAACATGCCCTCCATCTCTCCTCGGAAGATTTTCTCATGGACTCGGCTCACACAGATCAACTACGAAAATCAGCCATGTGGATCTTATCTAAACAGCTCTTATTAAATATTCAAGTGAAACAAAAATTTATCTTTAGAATCAGAATCAAGCAATTCAAGAGTCAGTTAACAAAGCACCTTAAAACTAAGGCGAGGACAACGCTGCATTCCTAGTGACGATGGAAACCCAATGTTACTTCGCACTGCCAGAAGTCAGAATTTGGTAATATTTGTATTCTCTACTGAAGTTGAATATTGAAGCCAAGGAAATATGTCGGCATTAAGGATAGCAAATAAACAGACGTCCCAGATAAATAGGTGCCATTACCTCGGTTTGATACTCTCTAAATTGAGGAAAAACAGCTTTCGTAACATTGTCATAATAGTGTAACATTCCGAGTTCGTCATTATTTGAACAGGACTTTCACCACATTCCACGCCACGCGGTAACAGTGAAAGCATCTTATTCTAATTCACGTACTGCTCATAACGATGATATCTCCTCTTATCTGATGCTCGTTCCTCATTTGATGCTGTAGGTTATAAATTTTATTCCAGTCGTTAGAATGGAGTGTTATGTTGCCTCTAAGCATCTAAGCAGCTGGAATCATTAATCAATATTAATCTTTGACGGACAAGACGTTATATGTTCAAAAGTTTCCAGAGTTATATCTGTTGCTTTAAGAAAAAAGAAATAATGAGCAGGTATCAAACAGGTGACAAGCTCAGGTGATTTAGTTTCTGCCAAAACATGTTCTCTGAGTTTCCTCTAATTATAGCTTCTGGTGACATAAATAAACAGGATGATGCCTCAGAGCTCCAAGCCATCTTGAAAATAATGGCCAAGCGGCGAAACGCATAGTGCTCAGGAGAGACTTAGAATCAGAAGGTGATTTTTGTGGCCATTGAAGTGGAACAGGAGAGACTTTATAGAGAGTACAATGACTACTCACTTTTAAGTAAGATTGGGTCCATGACAGCCTTTATTACAAAATCAGAAATAATCATTCATCAACAAAAGAGGATGTTGTTCATCAATATATATGACAAAGTTAAGTAAAAGATGACCCCGTCAATAGAACTAGTTGCACTCAAACAAATAATTATGACAACTAGAGGGTCAGGAAATAGCTAAGTTTTCATTGCATATAATCTACAAAACATGACGCCAATCAGACCTTGTTATACTGTACTCAGGTTTACTTTCGGATCATTAATACTTTCGGCCAGTTTGGACGCTTTCCAGACAACTTGAAAGACTAAGATGATTACAGTCTCTGTAACTTATCATTGAATTGTACCGTCAAGGAGAACTGAACAATTTCCTGTAACTAGTTTCATTTTTTTGTTACGATGACGACCTTAACTTCATCTCAGTGAATTTTAGCGATAAATCTCTCCTAAAAGACCACCACCGGATGTCTTTTCCACTCGCTCTTGTGTTTCCCAGATATTGTCCGTTTAAGTTTGAGCTGTGGCAGGAGCCGTACCACCAGGCACCTCTGTTTCCCTGAGCACAATCAAAACCACTCGCTCCGTCATTATCTCTGTCTTTTGTGCTAAACGCCATGTTATTATGGCGTGTTGTTAACGAATCTCCCGCCGTTCCTGAATATGAACCCACTTGAAGTCGATACTTCGCCTGCTCATCACCAATGTTAAACTTGCCATATTTAGCATATGCTCTCACTCCGTTCCAGTCTTCTACTTCCACTCGTAGAGATCTGGGTCTGGCGGTCGTCAGCCTGTGGATCTTGTCGTTTCCTAACCAGAACTCAGCCGTCAGCTGACCAAAGCCTGACTTGTAATCGTTCCATCCGCGATAGAAGTTCACCGAGCCATCTTGTCTTCTCTGAAACACGGTCCATCCCCCGCCGTCAGTACGCATGTCACAATATACATTGAAGGAACCTTTTCCGTCTGGGTTCACAGAGTACACTCCACTCTGAGTATGGCCTGATTTTAACAAATCAGAACAATCTGTAGCGAATAAACAACAGTAACGGTTTAATTTTAGCAGCGATAAACATTCTTGACCTAAAACAGAATGAAAAAAGTCTATCACGTAAAATTTATTTTAGGACCATAGGATTCTCTACCGTTATCTTGATAGTCAAGATTAACATAACGTAGTTCAATAATCTTAATTTGTGTGCATCACATCAGTCATTGATTTAAATTCAACAGTTGATTACGGGCCCGATCATGGTCCCTCGAGAACTTCGGTAATTTCAAGATGATAGCAGCTGCAGCTTAACTATTCAACCGTTGCCTGTATCGGTGGAAGTGCTTACATTAGGCTTAGCCACAAGTTGCTCGAAAACTTTTGCGATTTTTGCCAACTTTTGATCTTTTTAGCATTTTTGAAATTATTGTACTTTCTTCGCGACATTTATTAGCTTTCGAAAGAAAATTCAGCTAAATTCAACTGGTTTATACTACTGTGTGGGTGTGTGGGCTCCAGGACTGGCCCAATTACCAATGCCAGCTTAACTTGATGTTGCACGCCTGCCCATGAGGTGAGCGGTACGTATCACATGACACGTTTTTCAAGATGGCGGACAACAGTTTCCAGCTGAGAAAAAGTGCAGATGAAGGGCCGATTAATCCTATTGAGGAAACTAAGAGGCTGGGGGCAAATCTCGCTAAAACCAACTTCAAGTGTGGAAACTTCAAGCTTAGGCAAGTAAAAGAAAATAGCGAATTTTCGGCAATTTTCCAAATTCAGTGACTTTTCGCAACTTTAAAAGTAAAATAGCAACTTTTTAGCAACTTTTAGACACATTTATCGGCAACTTTTTGGGAATTTATCGCAACTTGTGGCTAAGCCTAGCTTAGATGTCCTACTTATAACTGACCTTTTGGCGGAAAAGCTTGGACATGAGTCATCGTTTCCACGTTAAACACCCCTGCGCTGGTTGCAGTACATATGTAATAGCCTGCATCGTTCTTTGTAATGTCTCTAATCACTAACGCACCATTAATCTGCTGACTCCTTCCAACTGGCAGATGACCTCGTTTTTTCCTCCAGCTAATAACTGGTTGAGGGTCACCAGTTGCGCTACAATTAAGTGTCAAGGTGTCTCCAATCCTTGCAAAAATGCTCACAGGTGGCTTAACAGTAAAGCGAGGAAAAGAAACGATCATTACGAGTGTTTTCCTTTGAAAAATTCCAAGCAAGTTTGTTGCTGAACAAATATACCAATCAGAATCTATTTTTCGAGCATTTAAAAGTTGTAAGCTACTGTTGTTGTACTTCACCCTCTTTTGGGGCAACTGACCAGATGCCTTTCTCCAAATGACCACTGGTGCAGGGTAACCAGTCACCTGACATGGGGGAAGAGTGAAGTTGCTGCCTTCAATAGCGTAATGAGGCCCCGGGTGGAGGGAAACTCGAGGATGAACTGAAAGAATGAAATGATATGAACAGTTTTTTAATACAATGTTTAAATTTAAAAAATGAACTTAAGTCGTTGGGATAATGTGATCATTAATGTATAAATCAAATTCTGTAGGTCGAATTTAGAGGTGAGACCAACGCGTACTTTTCGTCCATTTTCTGAGTTTTCGGTGGTTCATTGGTAGAACATCTGGACTAGTAACACTTAGACAAGAAGGTCATAAGTTAGCATGTACCCACGTTAAGAGAATTCGGATTTCTTCTTTCCGAGTGACCACTATTTTCACGGGTTTCCGTTGTTTTTTGTTGTTATGGTTATGAATTTTGCGAATCGGCATCAAGGGGACCACAAATGATTTAAGATTATGAGCAACATAAAATTAATTTACACATTTGTTTCTGGCGAGTTCACTTCTTCGGGGGCCGCAGTACGTAGCATTAGTGTTTATTTTATCCCAATACACCTATCACGGGGATGCACATACCATTGTGACAAAGGAAACTAGACTTGAACGAAGAGAAAAGCAAACTGTCAAGTCCAAGTGAATTACGTGACAAGTGTACTCGTCATCTTTTGCTGTTAACCTTTAGTAAACAATACCTTAAATAAACACTCACCATTTACAACAAGCTGCACCAGTGTTTGCGCATGCCCTAAAATATTTGTAGCTGAGCATTGATATTCACCCGAGTCACTTTCATTTACATTCTTTAAAAGCAATCTCCCTCTCGAAATCGCTGACTTGCTTACTTCAGAAATGTTGCCCCTTTTAATCCACACTACTGCAGGCTCAGGATTACCGCTCACTGAACAGTGAAATGAAGCTGTTCCACTTTCGTTTACTGTCAGGTTTGTTGGTGAAACAGCAACTACAGGAGCTGAAATCGATTCACCAGGCTCTCCTTTTGTTCCCGGTATGCCAGCGGGCCCTTTGTCTCCTTTTTGGCCTTTGAATCCTATGTCACCTTTTGGCCCGGCAGGTCCCATGATGCCTTGCTTCCCTCTTTTTCCTGGTGTTCCCATAATACCTCTGTCTCCTTTGGTTCCTCGTTTTCCCTTCTTTCCTTTTCGTCCCCGATCTCCCTTCTCTCCTCTCGGCCCTGGTGGACCGGGGGGCCCCGGGGGACCTGAAAAACATGTGTCACGTATTGATTTGTAAAGCTGCAGTTAGGCTTTTATAGATTGTGCTTGCATAATGTTTGGTATAATTCGACATTAGTAGCATATTTTTTTAAATCTATTTTCCGAAAAAAAAAAACACTGCTAGGTAAGTATAATTTGCAATTTTGGCTTGTTTTGCAGCACAGAATTGTTATTTACTGATCACGCAACAAACCTTTTTGGCCGACAATCAGTGTCTTACAGGCAAATTTGAGTAACAAAATCATTTTTTGTCCGCTTATTATCACATTCATGGAACGTGGATCCCACAGGAAGTGGCCCTGGACTCTTTCCTTTCTATAACTAGCTCGATTACCCAAGATGGTGTCCCCGTACTGGTTGTCAATTGTTTGAGTTTTCATAGTTGTCAGACAGTTTTGTTGTTTCAATGGTTTACCTTCTACGTTCATCTATCACTGCAAATACTTTTTATAAATAATTATGCATTAGTTAAGTTTCTTGTTGTAAATACGGTAAATATGTTTGCCATTAGGCATTTACTTGTTTGTTGCTTTAGGTGTTCTGACCAAAATTATTTAACGCAAAAAGCAGAAGCAAAATTTCTGTTTCTTGGCTAAAATGAGAATTATTTACAAAAAAGGATCATTGTTTTAAAGCACCATTTAAGAAACAAGCATACTATGCTACATTTACGCGAAAAATCTATCAAAGCCTAGTCGCGGTCTCCCTTGTGATAAAACTTTGTGAACTGAGAAACTGTTTGTGGCTGTTCTTTTAGCTTTGCTGGTATTATTACCTGAATTCGCTTGTCTTCTGGCTCGATGATGTTCGTCGCTGTAAAATTCTGCTAATAAAAATTTAAACAGCTGTAACAATGAGGAAACAAATGAAGCAAACATTATATTCCAAGATCATGGTTTCTTTTACTAGTTGCAGATTAAGCATGGAAAAGCCAGACAGGTACGGCCTGTCGCTGAAAGGGAAACGAATTAACCTCGGTGTAACCTTTAGTTTATTTGCCAACAGGAAACAAAGGAAGCCCACGCAAGCTAACCATCAAAGCCCTGAGCAGTTTTTCCTTCTTTCCTCTCTTCATCTAAGTGAAAACCGGTCGCATAAAAAGGCATTTCTAAGACGCCTAAAACGCGGTCGACACAAATAAAGAGAAGGTAAGCTTAAAGTGCAACGCTCATGGACATTTCGCTTATTTATTGAGCAAAGAGTAAACTCTCATACAACGTTTTAATAATCGTTATTGCATGAATAATAGATTAGCTAGTAAGTAGGGTACGTAGTGTTGCTCAGAGCTCTGACTGTGAGCTTGGACTACCTGTGCAGGAACACTCAATCACGAGCGAATGGTAATCAAAAGACAGGTTCAGTACGCAAAATTATAATCATCATTGAATGTTTTTAAGATGGTAAAAGGCATTTCAGAATTTATGTCACAGTCTTACGCAGCAGTTTTACGCAGCATTTGAACTTCAAATGCTGCGTAAAACAAGAAAAACAAACTGTGTACAAACCACAAGCATCCCTTATGACCTTGACGATGTTTGGATCGCTAGATGGTGGTCCTGTCTCCGGGCTGTTTTCAAGCGCGTTCAATCTTTCCTTCTGATTGTATAACTCTAGTTCAACTCTTAGAAAACCAATGCAATACAGAAGAATACCTAACGCAGAGATGATGGTAGCAAAGGAAGGGAAGCGTTCTTTTTGACTCGTCATTTTCATTCGAGCTTCTTTGAGTCTTGTTCATCTGACAAGGACCTGGTACGTGAGCTTGTTACTTGATACTCACTGTTATTTATTTATTTTTTGTCACATTTAGGAAAGGCAAAGATCAAATTGGTTTCGACATTGGTCTGTCAGTTGTAAGTTAATCTTTGCTTCCGGTTTATTTTCTTCTGTTCTGTAAGGGTTTTATTAGGCTGGATCCACTATAATTATAAGCTCTGGAAAGAGTTAATTTTTTCAGGATGTTGGGATTGGCCTCAAGGAATTCTGCGTTCCCGATTAACATTAGTTAAACACGCTGCTGGCACTCAAAGTGGGCGCCTCCTTGAGCAGACTTTTTGTTTTTTAAAAAAAGGAGTAGGGTAAGGAAAAAAACAACCTTAACTCGTTTGTTTGTTTGACTTTTTGTTTGGAAGGGGGTGGGGGGGGGGGGGTGGGTGATGGGGGGAGCTGGTTCTGTACCTAATATTTAGATTTAATCAAGCCTAGAAGCGAAAAACACCAATTATCAGTACTAAGCACACGTGCCAACCATGGATAATAGAAAGACTGGATAGGAAACGGGCTGACGCGATCGGTTCCAACATAGTGGAAAAATGTGACGTCACATTATCAAGAGCCATTCAACCTCTTACATCCAGCGTTTCGCGCGTCTGATTTTCTTCGCATATTTCACTATCTCCGTCTTCGACATATTTGCCATGTTTTGAAGTAAAGGATGAAGAGGACTTGCTCTTGGAAAAGACAGTTAGAGGGTACAAAAACCGGTTGAGGCAAAAGACAGAGTAGTTCTAAATGATTGTGAAACTTGTGAGAAGGAAGAATGATTCCAGCGCCCGATAATTTTATGCACTAAACGGGAAGCCTGACTACATAAAAACTGTCCGAACACTTACATGTATACAGCTACAAAACACATATAAAAAGGCACAGTCTTATTTTCTACAAACCACAAGAAAGCCGGAAATCATTTTGATTATTTTTATCACGGTTTTGACGATTTCTTTTCTGCTTTTGTCGACAAGCTCAGCGAGTTTTGAAGTTAACAACCCGTGACAAAATGATTTTATTAGCGGTAAAACTGTCGAGGCTTGATGTTTCAAGTACCTAGCGCTAGCTCAAACGAGGGTTTGCTTTTCCATTCAAATTTATTTACTGACAACCAGTGACAAGAAGTAGGCCTAGACAGATTGTGCTCGCAAAATCATGAAAAGTTGCTCTTTTTAAAGCCAAAAAGTTGCTAAAATGTTGCCCAAAAACCCAAAAAGTTGCTACTAAAACTTCAAAAGTTGCTACTTTAATATATCAATATTTCATACAAATATTATTAAATATCATCGATCATTGTTCTTTTTGAAGAAAGTTCAATATATTAATCTGAAGTGTATATCTTGGGCACATGTATATTATAAAAGGTTTGCACAGTTGCAGAACAAAACTGAATATATTAAATGCTCTCGCATCTTATTGAGCAATGTCAACAGATTAAAGAAAATAACAACAATGTGCGTGCTAAATACTCTGTTCAGTCGCGTAACCAAATTTAACAATGTTACATGTTAATTTTTGTGATTCTTATTAGACATATCAATACAAAGTTGCTCAAAAATTGCTCAAGGTTGCTAAAACTGGAAAAAGTTCAAAAGTTGCTCAAAAGTTACCGAGCACAATCTGTCTGGGCCTAACAAGAAGCCGTATTTGAGAAATGTATAAAAAGTGGGGTTAAAAAGCTCGCAGCAAAAAAAAAAAATGCTTGCGGACCCCCCACTTATGTCCAGGTTTGCAGTTTACTCAGTCGTCTGCTTCACAGCCAAGTGACTCAAAATAAGGTGTTAATTGTACTGACTGTAAAAGGTAAAAGGAGTTACCTTACTCAACGAGTAAATGGTTTACTCACATTCAGACCACCCCCATTCAGACCTTCTCATATTGTGAGTAATTTTACCCAATAAAATAGTAAAATGAGACACTTTACTCAAAACTGAGTTACGTTAACTCATTTATAAAAATGTTTTTTTACTGTGTTATTTCCCTTTGTTTGGGGTATGGTAATATATGATAATGAGTTGAAATCAAAGGGAAATAGAATTTAAACCAAGGATAACAGATACAACAATATAAAAATAATAATAATAATAAAAAAAGAAACAATGCTATTTATCAATACAGAGATGTTACTTTTGATCCAATTCCAAGAAATACTCAAAAACTATAGTCTTAAAACTAGAGATTGATTGATCCAAGTTCTATTAACTCTTTCGGGAGATCATTCCAATTCCAGTCCTTGTCAGCGGCAAACTTAAACGATGACTGTCCCATCGCTAAGACATAGTAGCTCCTAAATCTAACAGTAAACTAGCCTCATGGCTCAGTCATTGTCAGATATTTAAAAACGACCTTATTGTTCCAATAAAAAATACCTTGTTCCAACCAATCAGGAAAGAGTACGTAGAGCTTTCACCGGGTTTTCAAGCTTTTAAACTGAATCCAAAAAATCCAAATGGGTAATCGAGACTGCTATAAGCAAATGCTCGATGTAAATCGGTCTGAAGAAAATGAAACATAACTGAGCTGGAGCTCCGAAAGAAGCCTTGAGGTAAATCCTACGACTCCACGACTCCTCCTAAAGCAGTTGGCTGTAAAAGTAGCTGGTTATTCATTTTAGTCCAAGTTGGCTGGCTTTTTGACATGTTTATCCTAGGTGAAGAAAAATTTTCGATATACTATTCATACATCTGCATGCATCCAAATGTTGAGGCTGGGTTTTGAGTGTATGTAAATGTTTAATCTATTTTATTGAATGTTGCTATCGTTTCAACCAGTCTTCGCAACAAAAGTGGTCAATACATATGAAATAAAATTGTCAAATCGTAAAATGCTATCTTCCAATTTTGCCGCCCTCTTTCTCCCGATATCGATAATCAAAGGAACAAAACAGAAAAAAATTCTGGTGTACCCTTTCCAAAAAGAAATTACGCGGAGATAATGGATCTGAATCCAAATGATAACAATTAAACTATTAACCTTTGCATAATCAGGTTTACTATTAAAGTGATGTTCAAAATCAAGCCAAGGATTTTTTTTTTCGCAGCAGAAAAACAAGTTTATTTGGGTGTTTTTTGGATCATCTCCGACCAATTTGAAAACTTTTCAGACAACATGAAAAAATATGATGAAATATCATTGAATCTGTCAAGAAGAAAAGCTTTCCGCTGCGACTGCCGTTCGTTTTCTTTTTTTTTTTTTTTTTTTTTTTTTTTTTGTTACGATGACGGGGCCTTAACTTCAACTCAGTGAATTTTAGTGATAAATTTCCTCGAAACTTATACCACCGGATTCCGTTTTCACTCATTTGCCAAGTGAACCAATTGCGGACCAATCAGATCAATAACAAGAGTATATAATACCATCTACTGACGTGATACAACTCACTTTGACTCTGAAGATGACTACCGCACAGGTTGTCGAAACGTCAGTCACTGTCAACAACAACAGTCCTATTCAGGACTACGTTCACCCGGAAGATCAAACTCAACCTACTTTTGTTTTGTTATTGCCACTTTGTGATGTTATTCTGCTTTGTCTCTGTAACTACTGTTTAAGACACAGAAATGAATTTTCGTACAGAATTATGCCTTTCTGAGGAGGTGCTGTTTATGTGTCTGGATGGCTTGAGGTGCTCTCAGAATGCAGAAAAATTGTCTTCTGAGAGCACTAAATTTCACATTTTCTTGGGGGAGCATGCCTCAAACCCCCCTAGTTAAGTTGGTGCAAATCACTCATGTGATTAAGACGTACTTGTTCAAAAAACCATTTGCTTGTAACATCTAGAGCCTCTGTTAGCATGATTATTCCTGTATTTGTCAGTTTAGTTTTCAACTTTAATTTATATTCTATAACATTCTAGTTATTAACTTTGCCATATACAGGTTTATTATTAAATTGATACTTTAAAACAAATTAAGAACTTTTTCACAGCAGATGCGATATTCTTGTTTATTTGAGTGTTTTGGATCATTTCTGGCCAGTTTGGACACTTTTCAGACGACATTAAAAACAAGATGATTTTAGTGACATATCATTGAATTTTGCTGTCAAGGAGGAAGACTTTTGCTGCAACGAGTTACATTTTTTTGCTACAATGACGGCCTTAACTTCATCTCAGTGAATTTTAGCGATAAATGGTGTCCTTTAAAGTACCGCCAATCGACTCCTTTCACATTTCCCTTTACGTTTCCCAGGTATTTTCCGTTTAGATTGGAGGTGTGGCAACCGCTGTACCACCAGGCACCAGTGGATGCCACAGCACAGTTACTACCCCATCTATCATTATCTCTGTCTTTTGTGCTAAACGCCATGTTATTATGATATGCTAACGAATCTCCTGCGGTCCCTGAATATGAACCCACTTCAAGTCGATACTTGACCTGCTCGTCACCAATCTTGAACTTGCCATATTTGGCAGACACTCTTACTCCGTTCCAGTCCTCTAGCTCCACTCGTAGAGAGCTGGGTCTAGAGGCCGTCAGCCTGTGGATCTTGTCGTTTCCTAACCAGAATTCAGCCGTCAGCTGACCAAAACCTGATTTGTAATCGTTCCATCCGCGATAGAAGTCCACCGAGGCATCCTGTCTTCTCTGGAACACGGCCCATCCTCCGCCATCAGTGCGCATGTCACAATAAACATTGAAGGATCCTTTACCGTCTGGGTTCACAGAGTACACTCCACTCTGAGTATGGCCTGATTTTAACAAATCGAAGCAATCTGTACATAATAAACAACAGTAACGGCTTTATTTTAACAGCGATAAACATTCTTGACCTTTAAGAGAGTGAAAAAAGTCTATCAAGTAAATTATATTAGAACCATAGGATTCTTTGCCTCTATCTTGATAGTCAAGACTGAAATAATGCACTTTAATATGTATATTTTGAAGATCGCATCAGCCCTTGAAATATAATCAACAGTGTGATTAAGGGCGGAAAGGCTGATTAAGGGGTACAAGCGTCCCTCGACTGAACCTCGGTAACTTTAACATGATAGCAGTGGCTTAACATGGGCTGTTGCATATGTCATTTGAAAAGAATAAACGAGAGTCATAGTTTCTACGTCAAACACTCCAGTGCTAGTTGCGGTACATATGTGATAAACTGCCCCTTTCTTTGTTTTTCAAAATACAAGCGGGTAAGGACTATATTAAGTGAGTACAAAAGTACCTCAGAGCCAGGGTCACAGTCGCAGTTCTGCCTCTCTTCAGCTTATTTTAACACAATAGCATTGGCCATTACACTTTATAAATTTACCCTCTTTAAGTTTTATCTATAACTGACCTCTTGGTGGATAAACTTGAACGTGAGTCAGAGTTTCCACATCAAACACCCCTGCGCTGGTTGCGGTACATATGTAATAGCCTGTATCGTTCTTTGTAATGTCTCTAATCACCAACGCACCATTAATCTGCTGGTTCCTTCCAACTGGCAGATGCCCTCCTTGTTTTCTCCAACTAATAACTGGTTGTGGGTCGCCAGTTGCGCTACAATTAAGTGTCAAGGTGTCTCCAAGCACCGCAAAAATAATGATAGGTGGTTTAACAGTAAATCGAGGATGAGAAACGATCACTATGAATGTTTTTCTTTCTAAACTTCTAAGCAGGTTTGTTGCTGAACAGAGATACAAATCAGAATCTACTTTTCGAGCATTTAAAAGTTGTAAGCTATTATTGTTATACTTCACCCTCTCCTGGGGCAACTGGCCGGATGCTTTTTTCCAAAAGACCACTGGTGGAGGGTACCCAGTCACGTGACATGGGGGAAGAGTGAAGTTGCTGCCTTCAATAGCATAATGAGGCCCAGGATGGAGGAAAACTCGAGGATGAACTGCAAGAATGCAAAGAAATTAACTGTTGTTTAATAGAACGTTTAAATAAAAATATTAACTTAAATAAGTAGTTGTGGTTAGTGTGATGACGTTTGAGCATATTTTCAAAAATCTAATTCTGTAGGTCGAATTTAGAAGCATAAACAACGCGTACTTTACGTGCATTTTCTGAGTTTTCGGTAGCCCAGTGGTAGAACATCTGGACTAGTAACACGGAGAGAAGAAGGTTATAAGTTAAAAGATACTCTTGCTAAGATACTTCGGATTTCTTCTATTAGAGTAGCATCTACTTTCGACTGACGTAGCTTTCTTACTTTCCAAGGTTTTTGCGATTTTTGCTGCCTTTCTCTGTCCTTTGGTAAAGTGTTTGTTATTACTATTAGCCACATGATCTTAGGAAGTTTGGAGCCGAAAGAAAACAACGAAAACAAAAACAAAGGCAGCTAGACTTGAAAGAAAGAGAGAAGCAAACTGTCAAGTCCAAGTGAATGACATGGTAACCGTACTCGTTTTCTATTGCCGTGAAACTTTACTAAACAATATCTTATATAAAAACTCACCATTTACAAAAAGCTGCACTAATGTTTGCGCATGTCCTAAGATGTTTGTAGCTGAGCATTGATATTCACCCGAGTCATTTGCTTTTACATTCTTTAAAAGCAATCTGCCTTTTGAAACCGCTGACTTGCTCACTTCAGACAGGTTACCCCTTTTACTCCACACTACTGTAGGCTCAGGATTACCGCTGACCGAACACTGAAATGAAGCTGTTCCACTTTCGTTTACTGTCAGGTTTGTTGGTGAAACAGCAACAACAGGAACTGAAATCGATTCACCAGGCTTTCCTTTGGTTCCCGGCATGCCAGCAGGCCCTGTGTCTCCTTTTTGCCCCTTGAGTCCTAGGTCACCTTTTGGTCCTACAGTTCCCATGATTCCTTGCTTCCCGCTTTTTCCCGGTGATCCCATAATACCTCTATCTCCTTTGGTTCCTCGTGTTCCCTTCTTTCCTTTTCGTCCCCGATCTCCCTTCTCTCCTCTCGGCCCTGGTGGACCGGGGGGACCTGGGGGACCTGAAAGACATGAGTCACTTGTTGATTTGCAAAGTTGCAACTGATTGTGCTTTCATAATTTTTGGCATAATTCGACATTACGAGTATAATGTTCATCCATTTTCCGTATAAAAAAAGGGCTGCTACTATAATTTTTAATTTTGGTTAGTTTTGCAGCACAAAATTGGCATTTATGGATCACGCAACTAAAGTTTTTGGTCGACGATCTGTGTGTTACAGGCAAATGTAAGTGACAAAATCATTTTTTTGACCGTCTATTGTCACATTTATGGGACCTGGATCCCACGGGAAGTGCCCCTGCATAACTAGCTCCGTTACCCAACATGGCGTCAGCGTGCTGGAGGTCAATCGTTTGTGAGTTGTTATAGTTGTCACACAGTTTCGTTGTTTCAATGTTTTACCTTTCTACATACATCTATAACTGCAAGTACTTTGTTTTATGACTTATGCACTAGTTAAGTCTCTAGTTGTAAATAGGGTAAACATATTTGCCATTTACTTGTTTGTTTTCAAGGTATTGAGGTGTTTTGACCAAAATTATTTTATGAAAGTAAAAAATAGAAGCAAAATTTCTGCATTTTTTGCTAAAATGAGCATGATTTATAAAACCTAGAATAATTATTTTATAGCATCATTTAAGAAAAATACGATCGCTTCTACATGCAGTAGCACATTATGCTACTTTTGCGAGAAAAATCATCAAAACCTAGTCGCGGTCTCCCCTCCGATAAAAGTTTGTAAACTTCTTTAATCATGGTGTTTGTTGTTTTAGCTTTGCTTTTATTATTACCTGAATTCGCTTGTCTTCTGGCTCGATGATGTTTATCGGTGTAAAATTCTGCCAATAAAAATTTAAAAGTATCAGTCAATTGTTCTCTGAGTATCAAGCTGAAATAATGAGGAAACAATTAAACAAAGCAAAAATTATATTTCAAGACAAGATATAATGAGCATTCTCTCTTCAGTTTTCAAGACCCTGGTTTGTTTTACCAGTTATTGATTAAGTATGGAAACATCAGTCACGTATAGTACAGCCTGTTGCCAGGAGAAGGAAACAAATTAACCTCAGTGTAACTTTTAGTTCATTAGCCAAAAGGAAACACAGGAATTCCACGCAAGCTAACAATCAAAGCCCCGAGCAGTCATCCCTTCTTTGCCCTCTTCGCTCATCTGAGTGAAAACCAGCCCCTCGCTTAAAAAAGGTATATCTAAGACCCCTAGTCTGCTACACAGCGGTTTTTATGGTCGTCACGCAACGCTCCTCCCCACTTAGAGATGTTAAAAATTTTAAATACTTAGGTGTATATTGCCATTTGCAATGAGATTTTCATAGTTGTAGATCAACCTTCAGATTAGAAGAGAGGAGGACGTGTGATATGCTGAAATATCACATTAGCATCATTTGCTTTTGTATGATTTATTCCTTTCAAAGTCTTAAAAAAGGGAAAGAGTGTTCGTTCAAGCCAAGTGGGGAGGAGAGCAGACTATTAGACCCCTAAAACGCAGTCAACACACAAATAAACAGACGAAAACGTTCAAAGTTAGCTTAAAAGGGAACGTTCACGTACATTTCGCTCCTTTATTAAGCAAAGAATAAATTCTCATACAACGTTTTAGTGATCGTTACCCCATGAATGATAAATCAGCTAATACGTTCATGGGCGACCAGTGCAGGACCACTCAATCGCAAGCGCATTGTGATCAAAAGACAGGGTAAGTATGCAAAATTAATCATCGTAGAATCCTGTTGAATGTTCGTTTCAGGAGGTTAACAGACATTTCAGAATTTAATAAATTTTAAGCTATGTATAAATGCTACGTGAGACAAGAAAAATACAATGTACATACCACGCGCATCCTTGATGATTTCGACGATGTTTGAATCGCTGGATGGTAGTTTTGTCTCCCGGTTGTTTTCAAGGGCGTTTAATCTTTTCTTCTGATTGTTCAACTCTAACTCAACTCTTAGAAACCCAATGCAATACAGAAGAATACCTAACGCAGAGATGGTGTTAGCAAAACAAGGAAGGAGTTGTTTTTGACTCGTCATTTTCAGGCGAGTTTCATTGAGTCCTTGCTCATTTGAGAACTTGTTACGTGAGCTTGTTACTCGATACTGTTATTTCCTCGTCACATTTGGAAGGCAAAGATAAAATGTTTTCCGGCATTTGTGTGTCAGCTTTAACTTAAGCTTTGCTTCGGGTTTGTTTTCTGATGTAACGGGTCAAAGGCTGGATCCACTATTAATAGCTATGCAAAGGGTTTTCAGGATATAAGGATAATTGATGTCTATGTATGTATATGTACATGTATTTGCCTCGCGCAATTCTCACATTCCCTCAAAGATGGCAATCAAAGTGGACACCTCCTTGAGCGCACTCAAGAAGGTGCCACGAGTGAAACCGATATTTTTCAAAACGAAGTACAATGAACACAAAATCCTCGAAGTTATTTGTTTGTTTAGTTTTGTTGTTGTTGTTGTTTTTCTTTTTTTTTTTTTTTGAGGGGGGGGGGGGGGGGGGCGAGGAAGGGCTAGTACTCTACCTTATACTTAGACATAACCAAGCCTAAGTGCGAAGCTTCCGTTTGTATACTGTTACACAATACACTTCTCAGCAAGTAAACGTTTAGGCCTTTATAACAAGACCTCAAATCCACACTTGGGGTGAAGGTTGGGTGATTTCGAGGAAAAAAAAACTTGTTCAGACGAAAAAAAAAAACAGTTTAAGATAAGGCATTATAATGGAACACTGTAGGCTGACATGATCTTGTCAGAGTCCCTGAAGGCGGTCAATTTCAGCCACCCGACAGAGGAATAAATTAAATAACATTTCTTTATTTTGGATTAATATAACTTTATATATACCGTTAACTTTTTCTTATATTGTAACAATTTTTAACAAAAAAATTACAACCGTCAACAGAATATGCGTCAAAGTAGAATCTTTCAGTGATAATAAAACTATATTAAAATTGCTAACAGTAAAATAAAGTATTGATTCCTTTTTTCTGACATGTTTCATCTGAGAACGTCTAAAAACACAAACGCACACTGAAATTGCGGACCGAGGTACATGTAAGACCAGGTTTAGATTGGTAACGGAATATTTTCATCCTACGAGTAAGTTCTCGACCTGCTCCATACGGCTGAATCAGAAGAATTTCCTTGCAAGCTATGTTTGTTGTTATTTGTTCGTATTTTTTTGGCGCTGCTTAACTCTTAGCACAATAATACGAACAATCTGACGCAAAACAGCCAACTCCTAACAGTAGCCGAGAATAATTCTTTGGTAGATTTTTCTGAAATAGTTGGAAACTACAATTTTGTTTGATTCCTGTCCAAAAAAAAAATACCAAGCAAGCGCAGAAATTTTGTTTTTGCTTAATGAATCTATTCCTCTTTGCACGTGCCAGCTGCTGTTGTTCATGGTTGCTTAAAGTATTTCGATACAGTTTTTCAGAGGCCATACCGATATTTTACAATCGCCTTAAAAGTGCTTTTTCCTTGTCCGATCGCTCTAAAATTTTTAGCAGTAATTGGCTATGGATTGAAATTTGTGAAAATCTATATTACTGTGACAACGTATTTAACAATAAACTAAAAAGTTTGAAATTGATGAAAGCCGAATTTTGTGTGATCTGGACCTGCTACTGAAAATCCAACACTAGGAACTTAAAGTTTGGTGTTTAGCAAACAATCTCCGTCAGAAGTAAAAAATTCTGTATGTTTGAATTCGACTAAAACGAGAATATATTTCAAACCTTAGTTCAGAGAAGGCATAACAACAAAGTTTTATACGGTGAGGGTCAACCCCGAGGTCCAAGTTCTTACTCTTTAGTAAACCACTTTTGACAGAAAAGGTACCCCTTTCGTATACCTTTCATTGACAAATGCTACCTCTTTGACATACCTAGATTAGACCTTTTCTTCACTTTAATTGCTATAAATGCACTGTCTGTAAAATATGAATAAATCACAAAACCAAAACGCTTTCTCGACTTTTTCACAGCCATAAAATGCATCTTTTAGCCCTGTTGGTCCTTTTACAGACCGAAATGAAAGATTTCCCATTACTTCCATACACTTTAAATGGAAAAATCCCTACCCTTTCTTATACTTCAAGCCCGGAAAAGGTACCCCTTTCGGGCGAATGGGTGGCTATCGGGTTAAATTTTAATGTTTGTGAAGCAAAGCACTCAAAGCAAATAAAGCAAAATACAGCACAAGCAGCTACAAGCGTGCAACAAACTTTTTGGGAGTCGAGGGAATAGCATTGCACAAACCCGGTAGCCACCAGCCACCAGCCACCCGACAGAGGAATAAAATGACATTTCCTTATTTTGGATTAATGTAACTTTAATATACCGTTAACATATTGTAACAATTTTTAACGAAAAAATTACAACCCTCAAATTTGCGTCACAGTAGTATCCCATAAACTCCTTTTGAGGGAATATTGTCGACTGACTTGATCTTGTCATGGTCCCTGAAGCCGCACTCAACTGTACCATTTTCAAAACTGAAGCTGCTTCAGTCACCCGACAGAAATAAAATAAGATTTCCTTATTTTTTTAGCTTGGATAAAAAAGAACCTTAATGGTTCAGTACTTACTTTTAGTAAACAAAAATTTATAAGAACCTGCAGCCAAGCAACATCAATCGGGTTCTTATATGCGGGTTAGAAAGTCACAGTATTCACCACAGAGTTTGACTGGAATTAGTTTTGTTATCGTGTTATAACAGTACACTTGTGAAAAGATATTGCATGTTTAAGGACCAAACCCAAGTTTATTAATTTGACTGTATGATGATCAATGTCACTATCCCGCTCTTTATAGAAAATTTGACCTTATTAAGAACCTACAGCAGTATTTAGCCTCCATTGCCTATAACTTATGATCCCAAAATACATAGAGGATATGCGCTCACTCGTGAAATATTTTTCAACACTCGAAGAGAAATTTCGTATCTCCAAGCGGCCATGTAATGTTCTTCTTATTATATAAACTCCAATGAAATACCAAACCATTTCACTTTAATAGTTTTTTGGTGTGAAAGGCGCGATTTATTATGTAGCCATAGCAAAGGTGATATTTTCACATGTGAAAATAACATGTTATTTTCACATGTGAAGATATCAAGTTTTCGCGCGAAAGCTCACTTGGTATTTCATTGGTGTTTATATAATAAAAGAACATATTTTGCCATGTTCGAAAAATGTGAGGCGGCTCGCACCTCTTGTAAAAGTCCTAGTAATGACTGAATAAAGAATGAAACAAACAATGGGGGCTAAGCCCAAAACAACAACAGTACAAGCTATGGAGAGCCAGTAAAATAAGAGGTAATGCTGAGAGGTGCGTGGCTACTGAAAAATTTAGTTTCTGATATGGCTTTTTTTTCTTATTTTTTAAATGTAATCAACCGAAAAAAAACCAGACTAGTGTATCCCAATAGAGCGTTTTCACTCACGTGGCCAGCATCTATGCTAATTTATTTAAACAAAAGAAAGCATTTACATGAGAAAAGAGTTAAACTCCCAGGGGATTTTCTTGGTACACCAACATGGCCGCCGTTTCATTGTTTTGGAACACCAATATGGCCGCCGTGACGTCATGTGAAAACGCGTGATAGGACAAATGCACGATGACGATATTTGACTACAACTACCAGAATTCATTTCGTTTTTGCTTTAATGTTTAAATTTGCCAATTCCGCTGAGGATAAAAGAACAATAACCTTAATTTGCACAAGAAAACAACACACTCAAGGATTCTGGTAGCTGTAGTAAAATGATGTCATCGTGCAATTGTCCTATCACCCGTTATGATTTATTTTATTGTTTTTAGCTCTAGAACAATAAAAAGAATTCCAGCGGGAAAATCACTATATAAGCATATTTTACACATAAATCCGTCCAAAGAAGGTGAAAAACAAGCAGGAGTTCCAAACGAACTCGCTCACGATTTAAGCGAGCCTGGAGGTAAGGTCACAACCCTTGCTAATACATAGCTCGAAAGTAGTTGATATTACAGAAATAAAACTAAGTTATGTTTCACTAAGAATAATGCCAAATAAAAGAGGTTAGTGTCCACATTGCTTTTTGAATTGTATTCCAAAACTGAAACGGAACTGTAATTTCATTGATGCATGTATGCAGTGGAACCTCTAAAATCATATATAACGAACCTCCATACAGCGAAGTCCTCGGTAAAACGAACGATATTCTTCGCCCATGAAATAGTAAAATGTATGGGAAAGAACCTCGATACAGGGAATTATCGTTAGAGCATTTTTTGCCAGTACCTGTGGCCCTCGTTATATCGGGGTTCCACCGTATAATGATTGAGAAATGCTTGTTGTCATGTAGGTATCCTCCTTTGAGTAAAATTATTAGTTAATTCGGCTCAGGAGTACTCTTCTATCATCTAACCTATCTAGTTTACCTAACTGTAAGGCATGAGCGTATGACTCTGCTTCGGGATAGATTATGTTAAGCGCCGCGCCCTTGTTTGCACTTGCTCTATGGCTTCGGACAGATAAGCAGGGATGTTCTGCCACACTGGTACAGCGTACTCTAAAACTGGCCAGCCTGAGCTAAGGTATATCCTCAAAGTTGGCGCCTCCTGGAGCGGGTTTTTTTCTTTTTTTTACTTAAGAGAAGTAGAGTGATGAGCTAACAACCCTCAAACTCATTTGTTTGGGGGATGTTGGGGGGGAGGGGGGAATTGGTACTGTGCGATTGTACTGTTGATTTAACCAAAACTAAAAGCAAAAAACATCAGTTATCAGAACTGAAGGACGCCAGAAGCACGCATACCAACTACACCGTATAACCAGTACAGTACGCATGCGCACAACCATATCACCCCGGCAGTGGCAGCAATGGACAGTTGTTTCACTCTTATTGAGGCTCTTTACTCCAGAGGCGAGTGCAAAAGTACTCCTTTGAGCGCCAGCTCCACCGTACACATCTTTATACTGTTATTTAACAATAAACCTTTCTCTTTTAAGAGGGTCTCAGTGGGGTTTAGTGTTTAGTGTTATTTGCCCATAATTTTTAGTGTTTGCTGTTAAATTGGTCAATTTTCTTAATGTTTACTGTTTCTGAAGAAAATACTGTTAAGTGTTTGAAGGGTGTTTCGGACATCTTGGGCAATGGTCGGACATCTTCGCTAGTCTTCGGAAATCTTCGACAATCTTCGGGAATCATCGGTAGCCTTAGGAAATCTTCTGAAGTAATCCCAAAGTGTCGTAAAATGGCCGAAAACTCCTTGATATACTAAACAAAATAATACTGGCCTTTTTGGAGCCTTTTTTGCTTCTTTCTGGAAAAAATTTACTGTTTCAAAGAATTTTTTTACTTTTAGTGTTAAAGTGCCTAATATTTAACTGTTTTATGTTACAAAGCCAAACAATGATAGTGTTTAGTGTTATCGAGGTACCCGCATTCAGACCCTCTTTTAAGACATTGCCACAAATATCTATACTTAACCTCGGGAGTGAAGGGTTGGGTGAAAAAACGTTCAGGCCGAAAAGCCCACAGTTTAACTAAAAAACAGAAAACAAATTCGATCACAGTATCCCCTAACACTCCTTTTGAGGTAATATTGTCGACTGACTTGATCGTGTCATGGTCCCTGAAGGCACTCAACTGAACATTTTGAAAACTGAAGTTGCTTCGGTCACACGACAGGAAACAAATAAGATTTCCTTATTTCGTTAGTTTGGATAAAAAAGAACCTAGTTTTAATAAACAAAAATATCTAAGAACCTGCAGCCAAGCAAGATCAATCGGGTTCTTATATGCGGGTTAGGAAGTATTCACCACGAAGTTTGACTTTGATTTAAATTTGATTTAATATTGAAAGATTACAATGCATAGCTACATTCTGTAATTAGTTTTGTGACGCTTATTACAATGCACTTGTGAATAGATATTACATGTTAGAACCAAACCTAAGTTTATTAATTTCTGTGGTGATCAATATTACTATCCCGCTCTTCAAAAAAAGTTGACCTTATTAAGAACCTACAGCAGTATTTAGCATCCATTGCCAATAACTCATGATCCCAAAATACATGTACAAGAACATATTTTGCAAGGCTCGAAAAATGTGAGGGGGGCTTGCACCTTTTGTAACAAGTCCTAGTACGCAATGGCTGAGGAAACAATAAAACAAACAATGAACGTTAACCACGAAACAACAGCAGTACAAGCTATGGAGAGCCAGTAAAATAACAGGTTGCTGAGAGGTGCGTGGCTACTGAAAAATGTAGCTTACACGGATTTTTTTATTCAATCAAATGTAGTCAACCGAAAAGAACAGACTAGTTTATCGCATTTGCCCGTTATGATCTGTTTTATTGCTTTCAGCTTTAAAACAATAGAAAGAATTCTAGCGGGTAAATCACTTTTAGCATATGTTAGATAAAAATCCGTCCAAAGAAAGTGAAAAATAAGGAGGAGTTCCAAACGAACTCGCTCACGATATAAGTGAGCTTGGAGTTAAGGCCGCAACCCTTACTACTGAGTACATAGCTTGAAAGTAGTTGATATTACAGAAAAAAAAACTAGGTTATATTTCACTAAGAATAATGCCAAATAAAAGAGGTTAGTGTCTAGTGATTGCTCAGTTGGATTGTGTTTCAAAACTGAAACGGAAGTGTAATTTCATTAATACGTAGTGGAAGCTCTACAATTATAACGAACCTCCATACAGCGAAGTCCTCGGTAAAACGAACGATATTCTTCGCCCTTAAAACAAATAAAATGTATGGGAAAGAACCTCGATAATGCGAATTCTCCTTCAAGCATTTTTTGCCAAGACCTGTGGCCCTCGTTATATCGGGGTTCCACCGTATAATGTTTGACAAATGCTTGTTGTTATGCAGGTATCCTTCTTTGAGTAAAATTATCAGTTAATTTGTTAACTTTTATAACTCTTGTTATGGGTCGCAAAGACTACTGCAGTAGTTTGCTCTTCAATACTCCTGCAACTCATATTCGGACATATTGCTAAGACTCAGCGCATACAGAATTGTGCGGCCCGATTAGTCCGTCGAACACCTAAACTCGACCACATAACACCTGCCTTTTAAAATTTGTCTGCACTGGCTTCCAGTTTGTTTTAAGATCAGCTGAGTATAAAATATTGATCCTAAGTTTTAGGGCAATTTATGGTCGGTCGCACCGTCCTATATTTGTAACTTGAACAACATAAAGAACGGACAGGATATAACCTGCGTTCGTGCAATGAACTGTTGTCATAGACACCATTGGTTAAGACCAAGAAAACTCTTGGAGATAAATCATCCCAAGTAGCAGCCACTAGCTTATGGAATGCATTACCCTCTGAAATAAGAGCAATTAGAGGTTATGATTTTTCAAAAAAAAAAAAAACAATTAAGACGTACTTGTTCCAAAAAACGTTTGCTTGTAACATCTAGAGCCTCTGTTAAGTTAGCATGATTACTCGTGTATTTGTTAGTTTAGTTTTCATCTTGAATGTATATGTTGTAGTTAATATTTCATCTCAGGCAATTTTTATTTTCCATTTGTTCCAACTTCATTAGCATACCTTACCATACCCAAAAACAAAAGAAAAACAAAAATTACCTGGGAACTATAACGTTATTAACCTTGCCATATACAGGGTTACTATTAAATTGATACTTTAAATGAAATTAAGAACTCTTTTCGCAGCAGATTCGGTATACTTGTTTATTTGAGTGTTTTGGATCATTTCTGGCCAGTTTGGACATTTTCCAGACATTATAAAAAAGAAGATGATTTTAGTGACATATCATTGAATTGTGCTGTCAAGGAGGAAGACTTTTGCCGCAACGACTTACATTTTTTGTCACGATGATGGCCTTAACTTCATCTCAGTGAATTTTAGCGATAAATAGTGTCCTTTAAAAAACCACCAATCGACTCCTTTCCCATTTCCTTTTACGTTTCCCACGTATCTTCCGTTTAGATTGGAGTAGAAGCAGCTTTTGTACCACCAGGTACCAGTGCATGACACAGCACAGTTACTACTCCATCTGTCATTATCTCTGTCTTTGGTGCTAAACGCCATGTTATTATGCCATGCTAACGAATCTCCCGCCGTTCCTGAATATGATCCCACTTCAAGTTGATACTTCGCCTGCTCATTGCCAATGTTAAACTTGCCATATTTAGCATATGCTTTCACCCCGTTCCAGTCTTCTACCTCCACTCGTAGAGAACTGGGTCTGGCTGCCGTCAGCCTGTGGATCTTGTCGTTTCCTAATCAGAACTCAGCCGTCAGCTGACCAAAGCCTGATTTGTAATTGGACACTTTCCAGACGACATAAAAAACAAGATGATTTTAATGATGTATCATTGAATTGTGCTCTTTAAGGAGGAAGACTTTTGCTGCAACGAGTTACATTCTTTTTGTTACAATGACGGCCTTAACTTCATCTCAGTGAATTTTAGCGATAATCTGTGTCTTTTAAAGTGCCACCAATCGACTCCTTTCACATTTCCCTTTACGTTTCCGAGGTATTTTCCGTTTAGATTGGAGTAATGGCAACTTTGGTACCACCAGGCACCAGTTTTTGACATAGCACAGTTACCACCCCATCTGTCATTATCTCTGTCTTTTGTGCTAAACGCCATGTTATTATGATATGCTAACGAATCTCCCGCCGTCCCTGAATATGAACCCACTTCCAGTCGATACTTCGCCTGATCATCACCAATCTTGAACTTGCCATATTTGGCAGACACTCTTACTCCTTTCCAGTCCTCTAGCTCCACTCGTAGAGAGCTGGGTCTAGCGGCCGTCAGCCTGTGGATCTTGTCGTTTCCTAACCAGAACTCAGCCGTCAGCTGACCAAAACCTGATTTGTAATCGTTCCATCCGCGATAGAAGTCCACCGAGCCATCTTGTCTTCTCTGAAACACGGTCCATCCTCCGCCGTCAGTACGCATGTCACAATATACATTGAAGGATCCTTTTCCGTCTGGGTTCACAAAGTACACTCCACTCTGAGTATGGCCTGATTTTAACAAATCAGAGCAATCTGTCGAGAATAAACAACAGGAACGCCTTTATTTTAGCAGTGATAAACATTCTTGACCTATCACAGAATGAAAAACCTCTATAAAGTAAATTTCTTTTAAGACCATAGGATTCTCTACTTCTATCTTAATAGTCAAATTTGAAATATTGCAATTTAATATATAGTTTGAAGATCACATCAGCCCTTGAAATATAATCACAGTGTGATTAAGGGCTGAAAGGCTGCCGATTAACGTGCACAAGTATCCCTCGAAAACTTCGGTAACTTTAGCATGATAGCAGCAGCTTAACATTAGTCGTCAGTGCATATATCAGTTGAGGCGCTTATAAGCTCTATCTATAACTGACCTTTTGGCAGAAAAGCTTGAACATAAGTCATCGTTTCCACGTTAAACACTCCTGCGCTGGTTGCGGTACAAACGTAATGACCTGCATCTTTCTTTGTAATGTCTCTAATCACTAACGCACCATTAATCTGCTGGTTCCTTCCAACTGGCAGATGACCTCCTTGTTTTCTCCAGCTAATAACTGGTTGTGGGTCACCAGCTGCGCTACAGTTAAGCGTCAGGGTGGATCCGGGCGCTGCAAAAATGCTCAAAGGTGGCTTAACAGTAAATCGAGGATGGGAAACGATCACTACGAGTACTTTCTTTTCAATAGTTCCAAGCAGGTTTGTTCCTGAACAGAAATACAAATCGGAATCTATTTTTCGAGCATTTAAAAGTTGTAAGCTACCGTTGTTGTACTTCACCCTCTCACGGGGCAACTGACCGGATGCCTTTCTCCAAATGACGACTGGTGGCGGGTAACCAGTCACGTGACAGGGGGGAAGAGTAAAGTTGCTGCCTTCAATGGCGTAATGAGGCCCCGGATGGAGGGAAACTAGAGGATGAACTGAAAGAGTGCAAGGAAAAAAATATCAGTGGCTTTTTATTGTTTGTTCAATAAAAAGCATGATTGTCAAGTGTACAATATGAGCTGAAGAGTTGGTACTAGTGTTACGACGTTTGAACATCCAATTCTGTACGTCGAATTTAGAGGGGTGGCCCAATAGCACTTTCGCTCTATTTTTTTTTTTTTATTATTATTATTCAGTAGTTCAGTGGTGGAGCATCTAAACTAGTAACCAGATTATAACATTGTCATATTTAGTAATTGAATGAGGCTAAGTAGGATATGAAGAATTCTGCAGATCTCGGATGGTGTTATCCACAGAGGCCGATAACACCCTCCGAGATCTGCAGAATTCTTAATATCATACGAAAGCCGAATTCAATAATTGTTTTATCATTCCTTTAAAATATTTCCAAGTTTTAAAACAAGCTAACACATGCTAACCTCGGTCGATGTTAAGTTCAGATCGATAGTGCATCTTTATCGGGAAGTTTAGGAGATAAAAAAAGGTCTGCTAAGGTAGCAAATATACTTCGAATGGCAGATGCCGTCCATCGCGCATCCATTTGTCTTCTTGCTGTCTTCTTGGTTTTGGACAATATTTCGCCGAGAAACGAGTAAACTGTTCCGCCATTTTGTTCTAACTACTAAAACAACTCAACCTCGTCCCCAGGTTTTCTCGGGTTAACTGTTCAATAATCTGCACTTTTGACGTCATCGGTTTACTATGACAAAATTCTTTCCAAATTTGGTCTCAACAGTAGCTGGTTATGGTAAATTATGCGTGTGATTTTAACCATTCAGAAACTGGGAAATATTTTGAATGAATAATAATTAACAATTATTCCACAAGTGCGCTTGGATATGCGATGGTAGATAGCCAACGAGGCGCAAGGCGCCGAGTTGGCTATAATCATCTCATATCCAACCACCGCGAGTGAAATAATTGTTTTATTAAAACCTTCCACAAAATATCGATAATTTTTCCCAACTTTATTTGTAAATACAACCGATTTTCAGGTTGTCTTTAATTTTGAGGAGACGTGTACAGTTACCACATTTGGAGAGCATGGTATAATGGCTCACATACCATGATGGCTAAGCCAATCAGAGCTCTAGAATTGTATTATCCAATGATTCAGTTGTTTATAAAACATGTTACGAATTGAAAGCTAGAGAGAAGCAAACAGTCGCGTCCATTAATAAAGTAAATGCCGTGATCAGTGTAAGCGATATCTTTAAAAATAAACAATATTTCTTATAAAAACTCACCATTTAGAACAAGCTGCACCAGCGTTAGCGCTTTTCCTAAGATGTTTGTTGCTGAGCATTGGTATTCACCCGAGTCACTTGCGTTAACATTCTTTAAAAATAATCTCCCTCCTGAAACCGCTGACTTGCTTACTTCAGAAAGGTTGCCCCTTTTACTCCACGCTACTGCAGGCTCAGGATTACCGCTGACTGAACACCGAAATGAAGCTGTTCCACTTTCGTTTACTGTCAGGTTTGAAGGGGAAACAGCAACAGCAGGAGCTGAAATCGATTCACCGGGCTCTCCTTTCGTTCCCGGCATGCCAGGGGGCCCTGTGTCTCCTTTTTGTCCTTTGAGTCCTAGGTCACCTTTGGGCCCTACTTGTCCCATGATGCCTTGCTTGCCGCTTTTCCCTGGTGATCCTCGTGTTCCCTTTTTCCCTTTTCGTCCCCGGTCTCCCTTCTGTCCTCTCGGCCCTGGTTGACCGGGAGGGCCTGGGGGACCTGAAAGACACTCGTCACTTGATTTGCAAAGTCCCGGTCTTCCCTCTGATAAAAGTTTGTGAATTTCTTTAATCAAGGCGGCTGTTGTTTTAGCTTTCCTGGTATTATTACCTGAATTCGTCTTCTGAATCTGTCTTCTGGCTCGATGATGTTCATAGGCGTAAGATTCTGGTAATAAAAACAAGAATTTTTTTCATTCAATTGTTCTCTCAGTATCAAGCTGTAATAATGAGGAAACAAAAGAAGCAAAAATTGCATTTCAAGACCATTATTTCTTTTACCAGTTATTTGTCAAGCATGGAAAAATCAGTCACGTACGGCCTGTTGCCAAAAAGGAAATGAATTAACCTCGGTATAACCTTTAGTTTCTTTTCCAACAGTAAACACAGGAAGCGCACGCAAGCTTACCATCAAAGTCCCGAGCAATCTTCCCATCTCTTTTCTCACTGCTCATCTGGGTGAAAATCAGTCACTCAAGAAAAACGTATTTAAACGTACCTAAGACGTGTGAAACGTACTCGACACAAAATAAACACAAGAAAACTTTAAAGGTAAACTTAAAAGAGAACTTTCATGCACATTTCGCTTAATATTTATTGAGCAAACAACGTTTTAATAATCGCTACTGTATGAATAATAAATTAGCTAGTAAGTTTGGTAAGTAGTGTTGCCCAGGGCTCTGATAGCGAGCTTAGGCGACTTGTACAGGAACACTCAATCGCGAGAGAATGGTAATCAAAACACACGGCAGGTTAAGTATGCAAAACTAATCATCGTAAAATGCATCGTAGGATGGTTAGAGACATTTCAGAATTCATGAAATTCTAAGCTATGTTCAAATACTGCGTAAAACAAGAAAAACAAACTGTGCATACCACCAGCATCCCTGATGACGATGTTTGAATCGCTGGATGGTGGTTTTGTCTCCTGGTTATTTTCAAGCGCGTTTAATCTTTTCTTCTGATTGTTCAACTCTAACTCAACTCTTAGAAACCCAATGCAATACAGAAGAATGCCTAACGCAGAGATGGTGGTAGCAAAAGAAGGAAGGAGTGGTTTTTGACTTGTCATTTTCATGCGAGTTTCTCGGAGTCTTCTTCATCTGAAGACTTGCTACGTGAGCTTGACAGTTACTTGATACTGTCATTTTCTAATGTAAGGGGGTCATATGGCTGGATCGACTATTTTTAGCTCTGCAAAGAGTTTCAGGATAGTTGGATTATTGACCTCACGCAATTCTGACAATCCCTCAATGCCGGCACTCAGAATGAACGCCTCCTTGAGCGGACTCGAGAACGTGCCACGAGCGAAAGGGATATTCTTGGGTGATTTCAGAGAGAAATGTTCAGACGAAAAAATGTGCATTTTTAACAAAAACATTATGAAACAAATTCGATCGTAGCATCTCCTAAGACTCCTTTTGAGGGAGTACTGTAGACTGACTTGATCTTGTCCTAGTCCCTGAAGGCGCCCAACTGTGTATTTTTAAAACTGGAGTAGCTTCAGCCACGCGACAGAGGACTGAATAAAATAACATTTCTTAATTTTGGATCAAACAATATAATTGCAATATACCGTTAACCTTTTTATATTGTAACGTTTTTTAGCGAAAAAATTAAAACCTTCAAATTTGCGCCAAAGTAGAATCTTTTAGTGATTAGAAACAATATCCACTTTGCCGCAAAAAAGAGTTGATGGCTTTTCTGATCTGTTTTACCTAAGAACTTTTTCAAAACAAAACGCATACTGAAATTGTGGACAGGTTAAGTCCGGATTTAGAGAGGGAACCGAATATTTTCAACCTACGAGTAAGCTCTCGACCTGCTTGTTACCGCTGTATCAAGAACTTGCTCGCAGGCTATGCTTGTTGTTGTTTGCTTGTATTTTTTTGCACGTCTTAACTCTTAACACAACAATACGAACAATCTGACACAAAAGAGCCAACTGCTAACAGTGGAGAATGAGTCTTTGGTAGATTCTTGTTAAATAGTTGGACACTGCCAGGAGTGACAATACAAGTTTGTTTGATTCCTGTGCAAGGAATTGATACCAACCAAGCGCAGATATATTGTTTTTGTTTAATAACTCTATTTCTCTTTTCACGTTCCGGTTGCTGTCTTTCGTTTTTGCTTAAACTCCCCAATGATAACTTAACATCCATATTTTAGTTTTATGCTAATCAGTTGCGTCCTATTCCACTCGCGAAGAATTAACCACTGGTAACTGATGGTAACCTCTCCTTTTTCCATACAGGCCTGGCTGCAGTTGTTGGTACTCGCTGAACTGTGACAAACTCGCAAGCGTTGTCTAATCCTCCGTAGTACTGCAATAACTCCTCCATAGCTCTTTCTTCAAGCTGGAAGGAAAAAAAATAGCCATGAATTCTTAGGTCGCAATTTAGGGAATAACGCTAAAAAATACATTAATGAAGATAAATTTAGCGAACCCCACAATACCTACACCCTGTACTAAGCAGACAACAAAAATCGCAGACTTGAAAGTAGACTTTCTAAAAGTCCTAAGGAGAGGTCGACTTGTAGCAAGTCTAACTGGAAAGGGTTGTGTTAATTTCCGCTAAATACAAGTTTTTCGGTCGTTAGAATACTTTCTTGATTTTTTTCTCCTTTTTCACGCACTTAAAAAAAACCCGTGCTTTACGAAACTGAGCACGCCTTTAAATAACACCGTGGCGGGAAAAAAAGGAGCCTTACACTATCAACGTTAAGAAAGGCGGGTGTCCAAGGATTTTGGGGTTGTAGATCAGTGGTTCTATTGGCTTTAGATAAATTTCATCCAAGAAAATCTTCTGGCTTTCATGTACCCTGAATCTGAAGGGATCATTATACGTTTCTGGGAAACTGCCCACCTACCCCTCCCCTAAGCCAACATTAAAACCTACTTCTCACTTAGGGTAAAATGTTGGCTTAGGGGAGGGGTAGCTGGGCAGTGATCAACATGATTTGACATACCAGGGTCAGATGGAATGGCTTTTTGCTAACTCTGGAGAAAGAAAAAGACAAGAAAAGTCAGAGAGGAAAAGTTCTAGAAATATAATAGAATAGACGCTAAATAAAACAATTACTGATTACGAGTCTTCATAGCCAATAACACCGCGGCTTAACTGACAGACGACCAATAACATCTTGACTTTATTGACCAATCAGATCAATAACCAGAGTATATAATACCATCTACTGACGTGATACAACTCACTATGACTCTGAAGATGACTACCGCACAGGTTGTCGAAACGTCAGTCACTGTCAACAACAACAGTCCTATTCAGGACTACGTTCACCCGGACGATCAAACTCAACCTACTTTTGAAATGACTCCTGGGTTCAAACCTTTTACAAATAAAACAATCTTAATTATAATATGGTTTGTATGTTTGACGTCTAACACGCCAAAGTCCTCTTGGCTTGAGGCAACCTATGGGCGTTGCTAACTGTAAGGGTTGCAATTATATTATAAAACCGAAACAGGTGGAACAAATAGGTCAATAGCCGCATCAAAGCAACAACTGGGACACCATCCAGCACTCACAAAGGCTTATATGAATTTGCTGAATGTAAGTTATGACAGTAAAGGCGTACATACCTGTTTAGGTTTGTTGTATTTTCTTGTTCTTGGGATTCTAGAATAATAGAGAAGGCGACCGACGAGGGAGGCGGTGAACACGCCAGAGGAGTTGACTGCCACGCACTGAAAAGAAAAGATACATGTACAATCGCTGAACTCCAAAAAAGAAAACAAAAAAATAACCAAATAAAAAAAATTGTAACAGGAATTAATCATTAATCATTAATAATAAGAAGAAATATTAATAATGATGACGATGATGATAATAAATAAGCAAGCATATCATCGTAATAGGAGGGAGTGAGGGGTGCTCTTTTTGCGGCTCTGTTACACAGAGTCAGAGACCTGTGATTTCGAACGCTCAACTGCCCCAATTTCATTTCACTGCATTTTTGGGACCTGTCTCCTTTTTAATCAATTCTGCCGTAATCTTCGACAATCGCTGGAATTCTTTAAACCAGTGGGCATGAAAATATAAACAGGAAAACGAATATGGCGTTAGGCGACACAGAAATTTCTTTAAGTAGGTCAATTGAATTGAGCCATTGTTATCGTTTTTTTTTTCTCTAAAAACAACGTAAAACGCCTCTTAACATTGTTGCAAATCATTATCTTATCTACGTTGGGTATGGGTAGCAGCAGGCGCGCGTGAAAGATAAGAACTCGCCCGTCCCGCATTTCTAATGAACTTGTAATGCAAGTTTGTGAAAACGTCCTGAAACGAATTTTTTGGCAAGCTTTGCTACGAACACTTGGCTAATCGAAAACCCTTGGGTAAAAAGTAAAGTTTTATATGAATCGTTTTTAAAACGGCCGAGACGTAAGCGTCTTAAAAGATGCATCACAAAACATTTTTACAATGGTTTACCTTTTAGGAGGCGACGAAGAAAATCCAGACAGGCGCTCGCAATTGGTGTCAACATCTTCTTTCGAATCAAGATTTGAGCTTGATGCACAAAACACAGGCTGGGAGCGCCAACTACAGAAAGACAACAACGTGAAATTATGACGGGTTAAACAAAGCTTAACGGGAAGTCACGCACGCCTCGTGAGCTGTTAAAACAAGGGCTTCACCTCGCACATATTCTTGTATTGTAGTATGCCCTAGAAGAAGATTCTAAAAATATCCGTGACTCTTTTAAAGTGAAATTTTAAAATGACCAAACAAATGCATGCAAATAAAATACTACCAACTCTTAGCGCAGCTTAATGAAATTTTGGCGAAGTTAACTTTGTGATAAGACAGCGATGTTCAGTAACAAATTGGGTTCTTCGCGACACATTAAAAACGTGTGAAATGTCTAACTTTCTAAAAGGGTAATGGGGTGGAGTGTCATACTTGAGCTTTTTCCTTGGAGTACCAGACTTGTTTGCTTTAAATGTGGAAGCAGAGGGTGTCTCTTTGGTTTCTACTTTCTTTCCAGATAGCTGTTGTTCTTCTTCCTGCATGAGATCCCTTAGCGATCGTACAGGAGACAACGGAATCGAAATTCCTGAAGCATAGATGCCTACGATCAGAAAGCATAACAGCCGTTCAACTAAACAAGCGGACCCCTGAGGGAACATCATCTGCTAGTCGGAATAATGAGGATCGAAATACACCAATCACAGCGAACCAACGTGCATAAATAGCTACACGTAAACAATCGACCTCATCGCCTGATGAAGACTAGCAGTATTGCAGTCGAAACGTCGCGATCAATATCTCAAAGCGATTCTATCGTGAGACAAACGAATAAACGTTCATTCCTATCTGACACCACGATGAACAATATTCATATCTTTAATGACACATTTAGAGATATACCTTTAAAGCCGTTTAAATCCCCCAAAAAATCGCATTTCGTGTTTATGAAGTCTGAAAACTGTCGGCTGCGTCTCGTGTTTAAAACAAAGGTATACTTAAGGCAACACACCGCATAGAAATCATTCCCTTTCCCCCTTTAGAAGGAAAAGTAAATTTGTAATCTTTATTAACACTCTTTTAATCTTCGCCGAATCACAGTGGATAACAGTGCACAAAGACGTACAGGAAGAAAAAGTAAATAAATAAATAAATGAAATGAGGGGAACAGACCATGCAGGAGCTGCTTCTTTATCTTTCCTTTCGTCAGAGGTTACATCCCTTGCATTCCCTTCTGTGCCTTTCAGTTGGCTTCTTGATTCGTCTGATGTGCTGGACTTTGACCTCTTTCGTTGTTTCTGTGACTGCCGGACGCCTGAATTCCACCACAGAGGAGCACTAGGTGGACTGGTGCCTAAACTGAAAACAAGAAATGCGTACTCTATAAATAGAGAAAATCTACGGTTGACATTTCCGACTGTAATGCTCACATTGGCCTGAAAATTTACAAAGGATTTTTATCGTACAGAAATGAGCGAAGCCAAGCGGTAATACAAATGTACGTTGCCAAATCAAGTCGAAATCCTTACCACTGACTGGGTGGGCTCTTGTTGGAGGTCCTCTTCGTCATGGACTTTTTCTGTAAAATGAATAAAATAAAGATATTAACGATATATACAGTCAGACCTCCTTATACGGATTTCAAGGAGTCGTAGCGGGTGTCCACATTACAGAGGTGGCAATTGTATTAATTTTGGTGTATTTGGGGCAAAGGGAACTGTTCCACGCGTAATAGAGAGGTGTCCGTGTGGAAAGGTTCACCTGTAAGCTAATTCAGTACAGGAAGACTTTACAATCAAATCTACTTAATACGGATGTCAAAGGGACAGGACATGGTGCCCGCATTACGGAGGTGTCCGAATTATACAGGTCAAAATTGCATGGCTTTGTTGCCTTTGGGACAGAGGACTGTGTCCGTATTATAGAGGTTATCTTCTCTCAAAAAAGACGATCACATTATTCATAAAACAGACAATACAGTCTACTAAGAACCGAAGTTACGGAAAAAAAGAAAGGGAATAGCGTAACACGGGTTTATTTTAGATTTATCGGACTTTAGAAAAAGGTTGGGGCGTTGGTAAGAAAAAGGGCAAGGGTTCCACTCGCTTTTGCGTTAAGGAATATCTAATTAACAAACGCTGTATGCTAGAACCTAATGTCATTGAGCCAATCGAACACTCTTGTGTATAACAAGTACAGCTGTCGTACAATCTCACAAAGGGCGGATGTAAAATGTACCTCATCCGAGGAATCGAGACCGAGGGTAGCCTGGTTCTGCTCCTGCTCAATGATGTCTTTGAGACTTGTAGCTGGAGGACTTGCTGCGCTAGATATAAAGAGAGAGGTGAGAAAGGTTCAGAACGTTTAAGTGTCAATATTTAAAGAAAAGTTAATAAATAATAACTATTTAGAGAGCCCTTAGTTACAATCATCTATATGAGTGCATGGAAGCAAGAAAGCAAGGTTTCGAAAAAGAAATGAATACAAAAATACCTCGCATTACTACTCCAAACTGGTTTTTCAGGCGACGGTACCTTCAAAGAAAATCAATCCTTCAATTGGGGTGTGAACAAATGCTTCAAGAAAGTAATAATCAAAGTCACAACAAAATCGTAATAAGTCTGTTAGCGAAAGAAATTAGCTCGATTGCTTGTCCGTCTCGTATGTGAAATGGTTAGTGTCCATCCCTTTCACTAAAACGCATATTCTCACCTTAATGTCAACACCAACCTCCTTCTTTGCTTCTTGCTTAGCCTCTAACTCCTCTGCAGACCGGCGAGGAGACTGTTTTTTCTGGCGATTTTTCTTCTTTGGGGTAATAACTTCGGGTGCATCTTTGCGATACCACAGACCATTAACTGTACTGGACTAAAAGTGATGAAACGTATTTCAGCCCCAACATGAAGGAAATCTTAAAACTCAGCAGAAACACAGGCAAAAAACGTTGCCAATGGATAAGAAGCATTAGACACTCTAGAAACTATGCGCAGCTGGGGGATGTCGCGACCAAAACAGACAAGGTAGTTTCTGTCTTTTTTGAAACAGAAAATCTTTAAAAAAAAATACCAAACAAACAAACAAACAAAGAGCAACACAAAACAAAAACAAATAGGAAAACGAAAAGGTGCTGAAAAAGAGGGAGGCGGGCTACTGGAGTAAGCAATCAAATGCCTACATGATAGTTTCTCCACTAAACTGGCCAGTTATATACCTGTACTGGTTTCTCATCCGGTTGTGGGTATTCCGGATCTGCAGTAGCTTCGTCAATTTGGTTGACAAATGAAGGTTTATCCTCGGTTATCTCTGGCTGATCAAACACTTCATCACCGTCCTTGACGCTCATTTCAAGACCGTTATGCAAATGCATTAATAATGGTTCCTAAAATTGAACTAACAACCAACAGAAAACCATAACAACAACGAAAAACACTGAAAACGTGCGGGCTTGTGTCTCAGGTTCTAATCCTGCCTTGCTCTTTTAATGGATTTGTTCGCGATCGCAGTAGTTCAAATCCTCAGCCACGCTTGTACATGGGCAGCTGGTTGCCTCCTGTCGGTTGGGGTTTTTTATCCTGTTATGCTATATTTGTTCTCTAATTATTTGAGTGGAGTGCCTGTGTTAACAAGCTGGGTAAGCTAAGTGCACTTTTCACGAATTTAACCTTTAATGCATGCTTACTAGTTATCACAGGCGTACCAGTCATAACAATTTCCTCTTGCACATTCTTTCGGGTGTTAACACCTTGTTCGCTCTCACTCTTGGATGATTTCTTCCGTCCCGCGCTCTTTCTTCGCTTTCCTGGGGTTGATTTAGAGACTTCTTGAAAAATGAAGTCGAGCATATCTGCTGGAGTTATCATACGCCAAGCCATGCCAGCAACCTGACATAAAAAGGGAATTTCATTAAAAAAGAAATAAAAGTAAGGAATGTAAAGTAAAGTAGAATACAATAAAGTAACAGAAAGAATTTCGACAAAGGAGTTTCCAGAGTGGGCTAGCTAAAACGTAGAATTGTGCTTTCTTTGTAAGATTGTGAACTTGGTTATCAAATAGGAAGACAAACCCGGGAAGAACAGGGTCAAGAAAAGTTCCACACCCATTATGAAACCGGGACTAAAAAACCGAATGAGAATCACGAAGCAGAATGTAGAAGAGAACCCGGTAAGCTCTCGGAACCTCTTCCAATGCTTCATCGCCCAGTGCATCCAATGTCCTGAGAGTTAAAAACAAAATTATCACTTGATTTCACTTTATTATTATTATTATTATTATTATTATTATTATTATTCGCTTTACTAGTTGTTGGCAGTGTAGCTGCAAAACCTGCGGAACCGTCACGGTAAACAGTTCCATCCTGTGGAACATTCCCACTTGGAAAAGGGAAAACAGAGAACAAAGAACGTTTATTTGTCCAAAGCGTAAAACTGAAAGATGCAAGAATAGTTTTCTTTTGAGTTATGTTTACAGTAGCTGAGAACTAGATATAATTGTGTTTCTTATTGTATTTAGGACCTTGACGCATGCTTTTTGAATTTGTGATTTTAAAAAAGTTTTAAAATCGTAAATTATGTTGGATCATCTTTCTTTTATTAGTTGTAAGGTGCTTTAATTAGTTGTAATTTAGTACAGTTGTAAACTATTGCATTTGTAAACCTTATCACAATTCCGCTCTTGGCTGCAAGTTATTAAGGTGAATAAACTATCTACCTATCTTGTTCATCTGACTAGGACTTGGTACTTGAGCCTGTTACTTGATATTCACCGTTAATGTTTTTCCCGTCACATTCAGAAGGCAAAGATCAAGTTGGTTTCGGCATTTGCCTGTCACTTGATCCACTATAATTAAAAGTTCTGTAAGGAGTTCATTTTTTCAGGATATTGGGATTATTGGCCTCACGGAATTCTGCGTTTAGTTCCCGTCAAACACACCGCTGGCACTCAAAGTGGGCGCCTCCTTGGGCTGACTTTTTTTTCTGAAAAAAAGAAGCGTTAGGAAAAAACCCTCAAACTCCTTTGTTTGTTTGTTTGTTTGTTTATTTTTGTTGTTGTTGTTTTCATTTTTTTTTTTTGGGGGGGGGGGGGGGGGGGGGCTGAGGGGAGCTGGTACTGTACCGGTTTTTTTTAGATTTAACCAAGCCTGAAAGCGAGAAACACCAATTATCAGCACTGAAGCACACGTACCAGCTCCTAGCCTCCCACGCAGACGTTCTTAGGGGTTCATCACGCGTTCCTGCCCCACGAACGTCTTCTGAATTGAGCGGAAAAAAACGTAGACCAATCACAGCAGACTTCCAGATCTGAGAAGTGCACTTTGGACCTTGAGAAATTTCGCGCTTGACTTTATAGCTCCAGAAAAGATCAGAAAGGTCTCATGAAAGGTGAAGACCTTACAGTGTTAGAACAAAGTACCCAGTTAACTCACACGCGTTCGTACTAGTGTATCAAAGTCCCTATTTTTTTAAGCAGAGGCGAGTGCAATAGTACTTCTAGGCCTTTGAGCGCCAGTTCCACCATACACAAGTGTATACTGTTGTTTAACAATAACCCTTTCTCTTTTAAGCCATTGCAAAGAAGTTCACAAACCTATACTTAACTTTAAGAATGAAGCGTTGGGTGATTTTAGAAAGCAATGTTCAAACTAAAAAACCTTCATTTTGAGCAAAACTACAACATAGAAAACAAATTCGATAACAATATCCTGGCCCTAAAACTCCTTTTGAGGGAATACTGTAGACTGACTTGATCTTGTAATCCCTGAAGGCACTCAGTTGTGCATTTTAAAAACTGAAGTTGCTTCAGCCACCCGACAGGAATAAAATACCATTTCCCTATTTCTTTATTTGGATCAAGAAACTACAATGGTTTAAGAACGTGCGTGCCGGCAGAAAAGTTACCGTTTTAATAAACAAAAATGAACCTGTTTAGCCAAGCAAGATCAATCGGGTTCTTATTTGCGGGTTACTGGCTTGAAACTATTCTAACCACGGAAGTAGTGGTGGAGGGACCGAATTATCCGGTTTTTTGGAGAAGAATCTCATTAGTTTGAAGTAGAATAAATGAACGCCGACGACGTCATAACCTTTGGTCTTGATCTCATGAATAAAATGCGCAGGAATCTCATAAAGATAAGGTCATGTGCTATTTTTAGATGGATGATGTCATTGCCTTTTGTCTTTACCTCATGAATAAAATGCGGGGGAATCTCATTATTTTCCCTTTTGTGTATTTCTCACACAATAGAAACAATAGGCTTGCCTAGACTTACCCGGTTTAAACGTCTATTGAAAGAGAAATAGGAATAAGAAAGCGATCACCTGTAGCAACGCAAGAAACGGAATTGTTGCGGAAGGTCATAGTCACATTCAATTAACCATTTACATACCTTCACTGAAATTCATAAGTTACAAAGTCATGAATTCTATTGGTATGACCATGTTGACGTCTTGGAAGTTGGACCCTTATACTGTAGTAATGAGACTCAATAGCGGCAGGAGAGGGGATGATGTTCTTAAGGGGAAAGAGTTTAATCGTTTTTCATGTCCTCGAGATAGCCAGGTGATCTGTGACGTCACTGCGGGGGCCTGGGGAAAGAAATTTTAATGCCGTATCCCATAAACCAAAGCTGACGGGAACAGATTGAATTGAATTGAATTGGTGCGCGCGTTGGTTTATGGGATACGGCATTAAAATTTCTTTCCCCAGGCCCCCGCAGTGACGTCACAGATCACCTGGAGATAGGAGAAAACATATTGGGCAAGGGAAAAGAAAGCATTAAAAAATACGTTTTTACAGAATGTACATCGAGATATCACAGTTAGGACGCAATGTGATAAAGATAGCGCTTAAATAATAAAAAGACAACAACAAAGTGAGTTAGCAGGAGTTTAACTTCTATGATCGAGGTTCTCCGTGAACGCTCACGCGTGCTGCTTACGTTATGCACATTCCCAACACAACAAGTCTCGTTTTGGCAAGAAACAATCGCTGGCAAAAATTCTTATAGCGTTTCTCTTTAGTTAAATTCATTTTATTAATGTTACTTTAGATGCTCTTTTTCACGGCAGCCATCTTGTTATGCGTAGTAAAAAATGCGCAGTGCAAAACCAGTGAATCACCTTAATAGACGTTTAAACCGGACAAGTGTAGATAAGCCTATGTTTCTATTGCATGAGAAATGCATAAAAGGGAAAATAATGAGATTCCCCCGCATTTTATTCATGAGATAAAGACAAAAGGCAATGACATCATCCATACAAAAATAGCACATGAACTTGTGCCGAGAGATCAGTCAATTCCAGCCGCGCCTAGCCTATCCTTTCATATTGATAAAACTTTTCATAACATGTGAAGTTACAGCACTCTATTAATTTTAATGCCAATAATTTTGTATCAATGCTAAAACCATAAACTGGTGCATTTCGTCGCAGCGTGACGTCTTCATTAGAATCCTAGCGCTATTACAAAGGAAGACGTTAATTGAAACAAAAAATCGCGCATTAATATGCTTAAAACTGCATCATTCGACTGTGCGATCAATGAAAAATGTTGCAGTGTTGACGGAGGACGGGGCATTTGCCCTCTTTTTTCGTCCCCACCCCGGGGGATTTGACAGCTCAAGAGTCCCCATCCCCGGAAATTTGCCCTGGGGGCGGGGGGCTGGGCGCACCTGGAATTGACTGATGCATTAACTTTACGTGATTCCTGCACATTTTATTCATGAGATTTAAGACAAAAGGTTATGACGTCATCGACCTTAATTTATTCCACTTCAAACTAACGAGATTCCACTTCAAAAACCCGGATAAATCGCCCCCCCCCCCCCAACCCCCCACTACTCACGGAGTTTGAGTTTGAGGTTGCAAATTTAGATTGGAAGAAAATATTGACAGATTTTTATGCATTATGTACATTCTGTAAATAGTTTTGTTACGCTTATTACGATACATTTGTGAATAGAAAATTTGATCCTCATTAATTAAGAACCCACAGCTGTACTTAGCCTCAATTGCCAATAACTATCCCAAAATACAAGAACCTATTTTGCCAGGCTCGGAATGTATCTTCTTATACGGCGGTTTTGTTGTTGTTGTTGTTGTTGTAGCCAACCGAAAAGAACAGACTAGTGTATTTGCAGAGCTGTCCCATTTGTCTGTTATGATTTTTTTTTTATTGTTCAGCTTTAAAACTGAATATAAAGAATTCCTGCGGGTAAATCGCTTTTAGCATATGTTACATATGAATATGCCCAAAGAAGTGGAAAATAAGCAGGAATTCCAAACGAACTCGATCGCTCACGATATAAATGTCAGCCCGGAGGGTGAGGTTACAACCCTTACTAATACAGTCGAACCTCTCGGTACGGACACCTCTCTATTACGGACAGTTTCCTATGTACCGACAAAATTCTCATACATTTCTTTAAAAAAAAAAAAACAAAAAAAAAACCTCTATAGTACAGACTCTCTACACAACGGACACACTCTACACAACGGACACAAAATCTTGGCCCTTGGGAGCAAATTCATACAAATTTAACCTCTTTATTACGGACAATCCAGGACAAGGTATTTATAATCTGCGGTATATGTACCATTTCCTGTCGGCAGTTACACAAACATTTTATCAGTCAGCGATACCAATACCAGAACATTTCTTAGGCGAAGTATTTCGTTTTGTTCCAAAATTCGTATGTACAGCATGTAACTGAAAAGTACAATAACATTAATCAGCTTAGATTCAGAAATGAACAAGACACTAAGTTTTGGGCTTGATTTTACTTACTGAACACTCTAGCCTGTCAGTGGGGTCTTAAAAGTGACGTAATCATAGTGACATCTCTAATACGGACACTTCGCTCTATCCCTTCGGTGTCCGTATTAGAGAGGTTCGACTGTACATGGCTGGAAAGTAGTTGATATTACAGAAATAAAACTGAGTTATGTTTCACTAAGAATAATGCCAAATAAAAGAGGTTAGCTAAAACACGGAACCGCAATTTCATTGATATAGAGAGGAACTTCGATATAACGAACCTCCAAAGAACAAGTCCTCGGTAAAACGAACGATATTCTTCGTCCCTGAAATAGTAAAATGCATTGGAATGAACCTCGATATAGTGAATTCTCGTTAAAGCATTTTTTGCCAGTACCTGTGGTCCTCGTTATATCGAGGTTCCACCTATAATATTTCGAGAAATGCTTGTTGTAATGTAGGTATCCTTCTTTGAGTTAAATCATCAGTCAATTTGTTGACTGTTATAATTCTTGTTACGGGTCGCATACTTAGACTACTGCAGTAGGTTGTTCAACCTATATTCGAAGATTCAGTGCAAAACAGAATTGTGCGGCCCGATTAGTCTGTCCAACACCTAAATTCGACCCCATAACACCTACCTTAATTTGTCTGCACTGGCTTCTACTTTGTTTTAGCACGTCCTATATTTTTAACGTAATCAAGTTAACGAACGGACAAGATATAACTCGCGTTCATGCAACGAACTGTTGTCAGAGACACCATTGGTTAAGACCAAGAAAGCTCTTGAACATAAATCATTCCAAGTAGCAGCCCCTAGCTTATGGAATACATTACCAATTAGAGGTTATGACTTTTTCAAAGGAGCAATCAAGACGTGCTTGTTCGAAAAGGCATTTGCTTGTAACATCTATAGCCTCTGTTAGCATGATCACTCGTGTATTTCAGCTTTAGTTTAGTTTTTAACTTTAATTCATATTTTATAACATTATTATAACCTTGCCACATTTAGGTTTACTATTAAATTGATACTTAAAAAAAACCAAGAACTTTTCTAGTAGCAGATTCTGTATACCATCAACTGACGTGATACAACTCACTTTGACTCTGAAGATGACTACCACACAGGTTGTCGAAACGTCAGTCACTGTCAACAACAACAGTCCTATTAAGGACTACGTTCACTCGGACGATCAAACTAAACCTACTTTTAGGATTGTGTATACTTGAGCGTTTTTCTAAATCATTTTAGGCCAGTTTGAACACTTGCCAGACGGCATAAAAAACAAGATGATTTTAATGATGTATCATTGAATTGTGTTCTTTAAGGAGAAAGACTTTTGCTGCAACAAGTTATATTTTTTTGTTACAATGACGGCCTTAACTTCATCTCAGTGAATTTTAGCGATAATCTGTGTGATTTTTTAAAGTGCCACCAATCGACTCCTTTCACATTTCCCTTTACGTTTCCCAGGTATTTTCCGTTTAGATTGGAGTGGTGGCAACTTTGGTACCACCAGGCACCAGTATTTGACATAGCACAGTTACCACCCCATCTGTCATTATCTCTATCTTTTGTGCTAAACGCCATGTTATTATGATATGCTAACGAATCTCCCGCCGTCCCTGAATATGAACCCACTTCCAGTCGATACTTCGCCTGATCATCACCAATCTTGAACTTGCCATATTTGGCAGACACTCTTACTCCGTTCCAGTCCTCTAGCTCCACTCGTAGAGAGCTGGGTCTAGCGGCCGTCAGCCTGTGGATCTTGTCGTTTCCTAACCAGAACTCAGCCGTCAGCTGACCAAAACCTGATTTGTAATCTTTCCATCTCCGATAGAAGTCCACCGAGCCATCTTGTCTTCTCTGGAACACGGTCCATCCTCCACCATTAGTGTGCATGTCACAATAAACAGTGAAGAATCCTCTTCCGTCTGGGTTCACCGCGTACAATCCACTTTTAGTATGGCCTGTCTTTAGCAGTCGTGAGCAGTCCTGGCCTAAATAGAATAAAATAGAATAAAAAGCGTTAATCAAATAACAACTTGGGAGAATTTTTCTTTTTACTTAATCAATGTTAAGGATCCTTTATCATTCGGCTTTACTTCAGTATTGATAGTATACACTCCCGCCTGAATTTTGAGAAGACACCGATTTTTAAACTGCAAAAAATGGGAAGTTTTATAGTGGCAAATAGACTAATTGAGTACAAACAATCTTAAGCGTCTTTTCTGCGCTTTAGTTACAGTCACAGTTGAGCCTAGAATGTAGTTATAACTGACCTTTTGGATGAACTTCTACGTGAGTCAAAACTTCGACGTCAAACACTCCTGCACTGGTTGCGGCACAAATGTAATGACCTGCGTCTTTCTTTGTAATGTCTCTAATCACTAACGCACCATTAATCTGCTGGTTCCTTCCAACTGGCAGATGCCCTCCTTGTTTCTTCCAGTTAATAACTGGTTGAGGGTCACCAGTTGCGCTACAATTAAGTGTCAAGGTGTCTCCGGGCACCGCAAAAATGTTCACAGGTGGCTTAATAGTAAACCGAGGATGAGAAACGATCACAACGAGTGCTTTCCTTTCAAAATTTCCAAGGAGGTTTGTTGCTGAACAGATATACCAGTCAGAATCTATTTTTGAGCATTTAACAGTTGTAAACTACTGTTGTTATATGTCACCCTCTCGTGGGGCAACTGACCGGATGCCTTTCTCCAAATGACCACTGGTGCCGGAAAACCAGTCACGTGACATGGAGGAAGAGTGAAGTTGTTGCCTTCAATAGCGTAATGAGGCCCCGGGTGAAGAGAAACTCGAGGATGAACTGAAAGAATGCAATAAAAAAAAAAGATGAAATAAAAAAAAATTACAGTCGCTTTTATTGTTTGTTTAATAAAGGGCCAGATTGTCAGGAGTACAATACAAACTGAAGAGTTGGATGTATAGTGTTACGACGTTTGAACATCCAATTCTGTAGGTCGAATTTAGAGGGATGGCTCAAAAGCACTTTGGCTCTTTTTTTTTTCAATTTTTCAGTGGTTCAGTGGTAGATCATCTAGATTAGTAAGCCGATTATAACATTGCTATATTTAACACTGAATTATTCCACGAATGCGCGTTGGATATGAAATGGTAGTTAGCCAACGAAGCGCAAGGCGCCGAGTTGGCTATACTCATCTCATATCCAAAAAGCGCCAGTGGAATAATCTTTTATTAAAAAACACCCAGGGAATTTCGACAAATCTCTCCGACTTTATTTGTAAATACAACCGATTTTCAGTTTATTTTTAATTTTGAGCAGACGCGTACATTTACGGAACCACCTTATAAGTATAGGTAATCACATGATTTCTCGTGCAATTTGGAATAAATAAGCACGAGTAAATTTTTCAAAGACCAGCAAAAAATTTTGACAGCGCGCGCGTTTTTAGTTCATTCAGCTGATTGGTTGAAACAGACCACTACCTTTGTCAAATTCGGTGAGGGTAAAAGGCGGAATAAGTTTGCGGAAAGGCATGTGGCATGGCTTGCAGAAAGACATATTATGCGGAATTTAATTTATGGAAAAAGGTGCAAAGAAATATATTAAACAGGAAAGCATGCGCGCGTCTCTGGAGGAGCAATCATCAAGCTAAAATTGAAACACAGCTGATACACCAAATAGGGTCATTCTTTATCATAACGCTAGAGGGTAAAAAACGCTCCCTGAACGTGAAGTCGGGATAGCTACAATTCTAGGGATTTTTAATACGGTGAGCGAATCAGCTCATATTCAAGACTAAATGAACGCCTCGAGTCAAATATTAATCCGTAATCCACAAATCGAGTAAAGCGGCGAACTTCTCTCTGTCTCCTTTCGGCCTTTCTGCGTCTCTTCGCTGATCGAGAACTAGCCAAGTCATTAATTTGTATTTTTTTAACAGTTAGTTTGATGCCCAGCCGGCTTTACTAACTTAATAAAGGTAAAGGTGAAGGAGAATCAAAGAAAGACTATCGTCAACTCGTGGGTTCGTTTTTTAGAAAATAATCAATTAGTTATCACCTCTGGTTTTCCCACAGTAAATTTTAGGAAATGATAGAAATTCAGATTATAACTATACTATGCCTGTTCTGGAAACACAATACTTTTCTTGCTGTTTGTTGCACTTTATTAACAGTTATTTAGGTATATATTTAAAAACAAAAAAACAAAAACACCAGCAAAACAAATAAGAAAACAAAACAAAAAAGAAAGGAAGAAGGGAAAAAAGAGGGTCGTTAGCAGAATGTGAACCTGGTACCTTCGAGTTGGTCCGACCTCACATGGCCACTAGGCCATTGAGGATGACAACATGATTTGATGAAAAGTCTAAAATTTAATGCCTTTTCCCACAGGGTCCAGAGGAGTTTCGTGTGAATAGATGAATTACTTATTTAAAGTCTCACCTTGAAAAATGTCTAACCTGTCTATTAGCACGATTAATTAGCCCAATGGGATCTTAATGAATCTACTGTAAACGATTTCTTCGCTTCTTACCTGACCCAGATCGACTTTTTTGTTCGCCATTTTGAAAATCAATAGCCGCAAGCCATATCCTCGCTGGCGCAAGGAACGTCGCCCGAAGGGCGACCGAGGCACGAAGTGCCTGTAACGCGATCAAAATAACCCATTTTTTTTCAGAGGTTTTCGACGGGTTTTGATGTTCTAACGACAAAGACATCTCCTCTGGACCCTGTGGCCATACTTAACCGATTGAAAAAACGACTCGAAGCAATCGGATGAAAAATAAGGCTAATTGAAATCAGGTTACTGACAGTAAAAAACAATGTAAACACATTTCATGGGCAATGCAAGAACATATGCGATACAAAGTCGACACAACTCCTCCGCGAAATAGGACGCAAAACATAAGCTTATGTTTTCTTATCTCGATTTCTGCTGTTATTTTAAAGCTAAGTCTCAAAATCACATCCATTTCCCCCGTGATCTTAAGGATTCCTTATAAAGAAGAAGAAGAAGAAGTGCCTTGAATTATGCATTATACATTCATTCATACACATAACCTACTACATTACTACAAGGTATGAGATCAAGTCAGCGTCGAAGTTGAAGGAGTAGAAGAGCAAATGCTCATCTTCCCGTCAAGTTTAACGCCTGGACGAGTCAAAGGCTCTTGAATCGTACTAATCTGAAATATTCTTGCGTGTCTTAAATTTGGTAAGACCTCTATCCTCTGACCGTGCTGTAGCGCACGATGCACGCTCTCAGCGAGGAATTTGATGCCATCGAACTTCGGCGAGCACGTGCTTATTTGGAAACGATAGATCTTCGCACTCTCGAGTTCGGACCCGATTAATTACGAAAACGTCTTTTACGAGTGAGCGAGTGACTCATTTGCATATCCCTGTCCCTGCAATAACTCGTGGTACGCTCGCGCGTACCCACGAGTTAAAAATGATAAAAGCAGGAAGGAAAAGAAAAAGAAAAGAAAGAAAGAAAGAGAAAAAGCACAAACTCGATCATTGCCTAGATTTGAGCTCGCGCTTCTCCGCCAGCTGTTAGGTTCGCTTGCCTGAAACTTCACCACTCTGCCAAGGAAGAGAAATGCAAGATAGGTTTCGATGTCTGAATATTATTTCAGGATCAAAAACGCGACCCACCGTCTTAAAAAGAAACACTTTTCACGCGGATTCATTAATATAGGTAAAAAAGTGACACGTTAATCGATATCGTCCAAATATTTTGACATTTGATATCGTGACCTTCCAAAACATCTTTTCTTCAATGGCCGACTTTCGTGATGTGGTACAGCCCGACTAATAAAGGCAAGTAGAATCTTTGTGGCTGTGCAAAAAGCTAATCGACCGTGAGAAATCAAGGAGTCTTTCCTGTCTTTTTAATTGTCATCGTAGTCGAGCCCGCAACATCAAAAAGCGGCTGATTGTGAGCTGATTAAATTAGCGCCAAAAAAGGGCGCAATTATCAGTTTAATTTATTTCTTTAAGTCATTCTGCATATAAACTTACAATCTTTGCTTTCTTCAGCTTGCTGACCGTTGTTTTTCTTGTACTATGATTCGCAAACTTTTTCCTCACTTTCTTTAAGGCTAGTACCAACTACAGATACTTTCATTATGTTAGTTATGGTATGTTCGCCCATTGGTTTAGTTCGAACCAGATAATGTTTCGGTTTCGTTTGCTACTGAGGTAAAAAAAAAAAAAAAAAAAAAAACAGATCATCACATAGATGTTCTAATAGAGGCCTTCGCTCCACAAGACTCGAAGAGAGCAACCGGACACCTATCTCCTTGAACAAATAACGTACGTGACTTGAAATCTCTGTTGTTATCTTGGAAAACTTGTACCCTTGTTCACTTAAATACCTGAAAAATGTAGCTGTCATGGTTTGCGTTTGGTTGCCACCGTTTTTGTTCTTTATTCTTTTTTACTTTAGCGTAGTCTGTCATAAGAAGCTTGTTTTTTAGTTTCTCTGGCTCATTTTCCTCGATTTTGTTGACAGCATTTTTCTCTTAGCACCGCATTTTCAATACATTTAGCCAGAAAGACGTACTTTTTACTATGTTCAGGTTTTTGGAATATATTTTTTAAACTTTTCTATTGTTGTTTTGCGTACAAAATCAAATTGTCGTTTGCTAAAAACCACGGCCATTTTCTTAAATTTTGTTGTTAAAACAGCTCTAATCTGATTGGTTCTTGGTGGTTTTTTTTGTGTTTTCAGCCAACCAGAAAGCATTTGTAATTTGCACTCGTGTTACAAGTTTTGCACTCATGTTAGAAGTTTGCACTCGTGTTACAGAGGAACTGCACTCCTTTCTCAGCCAATCAAAATTGAGTAATTTTTTCGTGTATATTATTATATATAAAAACTCACCATTTACAACAAGCTGCACCAGTGTTTGTGCATGCCCTAAAATGTTTGTAGCTGAACACTGATATTCACCCGAGGCACTTTCATTTGCATTCTTTAAAAGCAATCTCCCTCTCGAATCCGCTGACATGTTTACTTCAGAAAGGTTACCCCTTTTACTCCACACTACTGCAGGCTCAGGATAACCGCTGACTGAACACTGAAATGAAGCTGTTCCACTTTCGTTTACTGTCAGCTTTGCAGGAGAAACAGCAACAACAGGAGCTGAAATCGATTCACCGGGCTCTCCTTTGGTTCCCGGCATGCCAGCGGGCCCTTTGACTCCTTTTTGGCCTTTGAGTCCTACGTCCCCTTTTGGCCCTGCAGGTCCCATGATGCCTTGCTTACCGCTTTTTCCTTGTGATCCTCGAGTTCCCTTCTTCCCTTTTCGTCCCGGTCTCCCTTTTCTCCTCTCGGCCCTGGTGGACCGGAAGGGCCTGGGGGACCTAAAGGACATGCGTCACTTGTTGGTGTGCAAAGTCGCTGTCTCCCCTCTGATAAACGTTTGTGCATTTCTTTAATCACGATGGCTGTTGTTTTAGCTTTCCTGGTATTATTAGCTGAATTTGCCTGTCTTTTGGCTCGATGATGTTCATAGGTATAAAATTCTGCAAAGAAAAATAAGAAAATTTTCATTCAATTGTTCGCTCAGTATCAAGCTGTAATAATAACGAAACGAGTGAAGCAGAAATTGTATTTTAAGACCATGGTTTCTTTTAACTGTTATTGATTAAGCATGGAAAAATCAGTCACGTACGGCCTGTTACCAAAAAGGAAACGAATTAACCTCGGTGTAACCTTTGGCTTCTTTGCCAACAGCAAACACAGGAAGCCGACACGAGCTAACTAGCAAAGACCCGCGCAATCTTCCCTTCTTTTCTCTCTTCGCTCATCTGAGTGAAAACGAGTCCATCGCTTAAAAAAGGTATTTCTAAGACCCATGAAACGCAGTCGACAAACAAATAAACAGAAAACTTGAAAGGTAAGCTTAAAAGGGAACGTTCATGCACATTTCACTCATTTATTAAGCAAAGAATAAAATATCATACATTTTTTTTAATAATCGTTGCTGCATGAATAAAAAAGAAATAGCTTAAAAGTTGGTAGACATATAATTCTGCAAGCAGAATACTGCAATGCTGATCGTACTACGTGAAAATTAACTCTGCAAGACATCAACAAGACACCGAAAGAACTCAAAACATAGCGGGTTTGTAGCCATAGACAGCTGTTTCGCCCTTTTTGGGGCTCGTCAGTATGGCGTAACAACAGAGAAAGCTCTGATGCAAAATATCCGCGCACTATGATTTTAAGCCCTGACCCATATGGCGCGTTATTAGGGTCAAAATTAATAATGCAAACTTTTTTTTAAGATGACTTTCGAATTGCAACTCTTGTGGCATGATTAATTGCTAATGTAGTTTCTTTTGACATTTTCTGCGAAAACTTGCTTCTTTCTGCACGTTTCATGGCGTACAAGTGTTTTTCTTTACCATTACTTTCCAATTGCAACTCTTGTTACATGGTTAATTGTCAATTAAGTTTTTCTTCACATTTTCTGCGAAAACTTACTTCTTTCTGCACGGTTTATGGCTTGAGACATAGCAAATCGCAGGCTATTTTCCGAACATAAGAATGACTTTACACGCAAGATTATTTCCGAAATATCAAAACTCTTATCATAAACATTCTTTATAAAGCTCTGTTTCTAATACATCAACGTAAGACACCCGCAAGCGATAAAAAATACCAGCATCGAATTACTATTGAAATACATGTCTTACCGCAAATTTTCTGCGAATTAACGTACCACCCAAATTTTCTGCAAAAAATCAACCAGGCGTTCCAGTCACGTGATCTATCCCAGGATGCCTTCGGATTGCTTCCCGCCAGAATCTTCGTCTACATCTCATCGACCTCTAGGAGACTAGAGCAAGATTGAACTGATGATGTCGCGGACTACGTATTGTACCGATTGCAACAAGTAGCTCGTCATTTGTCGAGGATAGCTGCCAGTGCCACTGGAAATGTATTTGAAATTAGCTGCCTGTGTCCTTTGTTGTACGTTCTACGGGATCGGTTGGTCGTCCTAGGTTCGAAATAAGCAAAGATCAGCTTGAATACTTAGTCGAACACGAACTGAAAACTCCAGATATCGCCGAGGCCCTCGGTGTAAGCATCAGTACCATTAAAAGGCGACTGCGAGAATTCAATATTTCAATTCGAGGAACTCTGACTGAAATGTCCGATGATGATCTTGATTCTGTTGTGCGAAGTATCCATACAGAGTTCCCAAATGCTGGGTACAGTGTAAAATGGGGTTGCAAGGCCTACACGACTCCCCAGCGTGTGTTCAAAATAGCCTTTTTATAGTTTGGCTCTCACGAGTATGTCTTTGAGCGACCGCCCTCTTTTATAAGATACGAGGGGCGGTTTTTTGTAGATTCCGCTCAGTAATGGTTGTTGTTCTATTAAATGCCAGTTTTTCATGAGAATTTGTTTTAGGTTTGGCACTGATGGTTGGTATTGTGTGACAAAAGGCGAGATCCGTTGGTTTGTCTTTGGTTTGTGTTGAAAAGCTAGTTTCCTGTCTTTGAAGTTCACCTCTGAGAGGGTTGTGTTAATAAGATCCTCTGGGTAACCCCTCTGTAGCAGATGCGCTTTGAAATTTGCAATTTTCTCTTCGAATATTATTTTGGAAGAGTTTGTTCTGAGGAGTCGGAGGGCTTCCCCTTTAATGAAACCTTTTTTAACTCCTTGCAGGTGACAGGAAGCAAAATGGGTATACTGAAATGTCTCAGTTGGTTTGAAATGAGTACTCACATCAAGGATTGCGTCTCTTTCGAATTTTTCCGACCTTTCCCCTTTGTAGATGTAGGTTTCCAAGAATGTTGTTTCCTTATCGGAAATTTCAGCCGTAAATTTGATTGTAGGGTGATGATTGTTTGCTTGTTCAATGAAATGTTCTATTCTGTCCCTGTTTGTAGTCCACATGGTACGGCCATGGGCACGAAAATGGCAGTCACCTTTTCTAATATATTCATGAACAAGGTAGAGACGGGAATCCTTAGCCAAAACCTTTTTAAACCGCTCGTTTGGAAACGTTACACAGACGACATCTTCTCTCTCTGGACTACAAACAGAGACAGAATAGAACATTCATTGAACAAGCAAACAATCATCACCCTACGATCAAATTTACGGCTGAAATTTCCGATAAGGAAACAACATTCTTGGACACCTACATCTACAAAGGGGAAAGATTCGAAAGAGACGCAAAACCCGTTTTGAAGCTTTAAGCCTTTTTTTGTCGCTAAATAAGGCTGTTAGGTTCTTTATTTTTGTCCAAAGTGCCTCAGGATCTGAATAACTAAGCAATTTTCTTTCTAGTCCGAGAATGTGATGTTTTCCTGCAATGTTGTATCACGCTGGGCCCAGCTCGTTAGTTTTTTAAATTGTTTGCAGGATGTTAAACTCCGACGGATAGCGATTTACAGAGATGAATTTATAAGAATGAATTGCGGCTTAAACTGAAGCTTCATCAGCTGTGGAGAATTGCATTGCGGCTCAGTCAAGATAAAAACAACGATAAACCCCAGCTTGTTTTTCTTAAGACAATGCGAGTCTTTGTACTGGAGCGACTGTTTGGTTGTTTTGCTATTGTCGGCTACTCATTTCCGGAAGAGCGGTCACGCGCGTCTAATTAGGGGGTGTTTCTCATTTTCACAGTGTTTTCGGGCAGGCGTTTTCTCTTCTCTCTCCCCACCCTCCCCGCTCCCTTTGACTCGCCCCATTTCCTCCTTTCTTCAGGGAGTTTCAACATGGCGCATTCGCGAACAAATTGCGCACCCAAAGAAAACGCCTGCACTGCAGGCAACAAATTCTCATGAAAAACTGGCATTTAATAGAACAACAACCGTTACTGAGCCTAGGACGACCAACCAATCCCTTAGAACGTACAACAAAGGACACAGGCTGCCAATTTCAAATACATTTCCAGTGGCACTGGCAGCTATCCTCGACAAATGACGAGCTACTTGTTGCAATCGGTACAATACGTAGTCCGCGACATCATCAGTTGAATCTTGCTCTAGTCTCCTAGAGAGGTCGATGAGATGTAGACGAAGATTCACCGAAAAATCAGCAGTACGGCCGGTCTAGGTCGAGGGAAGCGATCCGAAGGTATCCTGGGATAGATCACGTGACTGGAACGCCTGGTTGATTTTTTTCAGAAAATTTGGGTGGTAAGTTAATTCGCAGAAAATTTGCGGTAAGACATGTATTTCATGTAATTCGATGCTGGTATTTTTTATCGCTTGCGGGTGTCTTACGTTGATGTATTAGAAACAGAGCTTTATAAAGAATGTTTATGGTAAGAGTTTTGATATTTCGGAAATAATCTTGCGTGTAAAGTCATTCTTATGTTCGGAAAATAGCCTGCGATTTGCTATGTCTCAAGCCATAAACCGTGCAGAAAGAAGTAAGTTTTCGCAGAAAATGTGAAGAAAAACTTAATTGACAATTAACCATGTAACAAGAGTTGCAATTGGAAAGTAATGGTAAAGAAAAACACTTGTACGCCATGAAACGTGCAGAAAGAAGCAAGTTTTCGCAAAAAATGTCAAAAGAAACTACATTAACAATTAATCATGCCACAAGAGTTGCAATTCGAAAGTCATCTTAAAAAAAAGTTTGCATTATTAATTTTGACCCTAATAACGCGCCATAGACCCAGAACTCTCAACACCCACAGAATCACGCCATACCACGTGCCTTCTGGGGGGCAAGAGTCCAAGTGTCAAGTTGATGTCTCGCAGAGAAAATAAAAAAATTGGCCAAAACCAACCTAAGAACATGGACAGGACCATGCAAGAATTACAGCATATCGGATCTATAAAAGATCTACGGTCCAAAAATACATAAAATACAAACATTAAACACAAGGGACTGCAATGGACCGCAAACGAATATGCCGAAGAACGTAGGATCTGGGTAGCTTTGGTTACCTGTGTAGGAACAGTCAATCACAAACAAATTGTGATCAAGATACAGGGGAAGTATGCAAAACTAATCATCGTAGAATCCTGTAGAATATTCTTTTCAGGACGGGTAAGAAACATTTCAGAATTTAGTAAATTTTAAGCTATGTATAAATGCTGTGTAAGACAAGAAAAATACAATGTACATACCACCAGCATCCTTGATGACTTTGACGATGTTTGGATCGCTGGATGGTGGTTTTGTCTCCGGGTTGTTTTCAAGAGCGTTTAATCTTTTCTTCTGATTGTTCAACTCTAATTCAATTCTTAGAAACCCAATGCAATACAGAAGAATGCCCAACGTAGAGATGGTGGTAGCAAAAGAAGGAAAGTGTTGTTTTCGATTAGTCATTTTCATGCTAGTCTTGCTCATCTGAGGACTTGTTACGTGAGCTTGTTACTTGATATTGTCATATTCGCGTCACATTCAGAAGGCAAAGATCAAATTGTTTTCGGCTTTTGTCTGTCAGTTGTAAGTGGGTGTGGACAAAACCTGGGCCTAGGCCCATGGGCTAGCCCATTGGCCACCCTATGGGCTACCCCCAGAAAAACGTAAAAAAAAAATAATAAAAAGAATAAAAGAATAAAACAAAAAATAATACAAAATAATAATTATTATAAAATAATTAAAATAAATAGAAAATAAATAAAAATAATAAAAAATAAAATAAAAATAATAATTATTATAAAATAATTAAATTAAAAGCTAATTACATTAATTAACATACGTACACACGTATGCTGCTCACTAGTGCATTATTTTAAAATTAAAATTAAAAATATTCATACGGGACCCGTACACCGACTTGTAATTGCTACTCATACGGGAGTCTTCTGAGTATGCCCAATACAGCTATTACTCACAAAAGATAGGTGGAAGGTGTTGACAGGCCAAACACGACTTATAAGCTCGTTATAGTGTGATACTTGACCTTATAGTTTTGCTCTAACGAGGATATTTGAAATGATGGGAGGCTTGTTGTACATTTCTCTATGTAGTGGTTGATCTTGAATTAAGTGACATTTGCTCATTAAAATATTTTTAAGGTTTGGCAAAGCATGGTGGTACATGGTAACGAAAGGCAGAATTTTCTTTCGCACTTCATTGTTCTTTTGTAAAGCCGACTTCCGTTCGGTAAACATGCTTCAAACTATGACATGTGCCACGAAGGCAGAACTAAATTAAGACGATTGAATACATAACTGCTGAAAAACGGAACGAAGAAAGTCTGTAAAAAGACTCCCGTATGAAAAGCAAATACAAGTCGGTGTACGGCTCCCGTACGAATAGCCACTGGGTAAAAATAAGTCTAATTTTATTACTGTGTTTCATTGCTTCTCCCAGTTAATGAATGACTGTGGCAGGGTGACCACATACAGTGCTTTTACGTGTCCAGTTTGTGTTAATCAATCTTTGCATTCTGCTCTTTATCGGAAGTACCATGCTTAGGTGACATACATTGCAACACTGCGCTCACATGTAATAGTTCTTATTGCTGAAAGTTCCTCAAAAAACATGCCTTTTTTATTGTTTTCTTGGTGTCCCCGTGAACTGTACTCTAATCAAGCAAAAAAACAAGAATTTACCAGTAAGGTGCTTTTAGACATCATACCAGATAGGGCGCTGTACGTGCTCAAATTTGCCGTGATCTGGTTTTTGTCCATGGTACCAGTGAGTTAGACTACGAGTAGTCCCCCATTTTTCCTCAGCCGGTCGGATAGTAGGGTCAGCGAAACGCGAGCGGGCGTGAAAATCACCCCACGCGAGAAAAGGCGACACGCGAAGGGGAGAGAGAAAAATGAGGGCCGGTGTCGTCTTTTCTCGCGCGGGCTGATTTTCACGCGCGCTCGCGTTTCGCTCGCTCTACTATCCCTGAGGAAAAATGGGGGACTACTCGTAGGCTACCAATGAGTTGACTCTTCAAAAAATCCGGCAAGCCGTTAACTCTTAAAACTATAGAAAACCGGACGCAAGTATTCTTCTAGCCCTAGAAAACAAGAGGCAGCATTTCGAGGAAGATCGTGATTGAGGAATAAAATATTTACTGTACATAATGTCACAGAACTGAAAAAAAAAAAATGAGCCAAAAAGTGTTCCAGATCAATATCACGGAAAAAGAGCTTCCAGATAAGTTCTTGTCAATGTCCTCTTGGTTTCAGCATCTTTAGGATCAAACCACATGTGTTCAGCTTTGACATACCCATTCGGATCACTTTTGTACACCTTCAGATCCTATAGAATAGCAAAAAGGAAGGTGCCATAACATGCATTAATAAAAGTCAAGAGAAACTACTAAAATGAATCGAAATGCCAGTGCTTGCTGCCTTTTTTTGGTTATCATATGAAATGACTTCTTTAACCCCATGTACTGTACCTTAAAGAAATGGTCAGCAAACATGAATATGTGGAATCCACAGTTGTTGCTTCCTGGCAACTGTTGTGGTACCTGAAGAGAAGACATTTTTATTATGCCATTAATTTTGACAGTAGTATTATCAACACAACTGTTAGTTCAATATAACCAGGCAGTGCCCAGTTAACCCCCCCCCCCCCCCCCTCAGAGATGAACATGTCAGTTTAATTCTTTAATTATGTCATTACATACCTTAAGCACATAATTTGATCGTTGGCTTGTCATAGAGGTTATACTGTGTTCAGCAGATAGGTGATCCAAGAAACTAAGTTTTGAAGTATGTAAAAAAGCCAAAAAGTTAGAAATGAAGATACACAGCAAGTTTTTCACTTCTCTATATATAAAGCTCAGTGTATTTTGAAGAGATAAATTTTATACCTGTTAATATTGTCTATTTCCTCATGCCTTGTGCTCATGTCCCATGTCAATGAGTCCAGTATCAAAAAGTGCCTATAATTGAACAAAAATGCCAGCTCGATTGATACAATTGAAGATGAATCAAATAGAAATAATTCCAGTAAAAGAATAAATGTTACAGGTGCTATAATATATACAATGGAACGTCTATTATATATGTATAATTTATATACATCTTTTTAAAATATCCTGAAATGCATACCATGGGGTTATGACAGCCAGCAGCCAGTGTAAACTGAAGAAAAAATATTGCAAATGTATGTTACTTATAAAAACTTATTTGCAATAATTTAAAAGCTAAAAATTATGTTTTATAAAATTATTATAAGATACAATTTCATGCAGTTTTACCTCAAACATGGACTCCCTCTTGTTTTAACTGAGTTGTAAGCAAGGATTCCACGTACTCGTCATTGAATAATCTATAGTCATCAAATGACTTATAAGCGGCGAGTCCCTGTTTATCGTAATCGGTGGAGTGGTGGATTAAATGGTTAAAAATATCGAACAACCCGAATTGCGGAGAAGAGTTGAAGTTGTTCACGGTCTTCAGGGAAAATGGATCAGGAATTACCATATCATGAATGATTAATGTGCCCGCGTCATGTGTTTGATCTTTTTCAAAGTTTGGGTCAATGGGTAAAACCATTCTTTCGACTGCAGAAGCGATTTCCACCAGCGAAGGTATTAAGTATCCGCTCACCGAGACGCCGCGATCCTGTAAATATTTTTTAAGTTCTGCCACATTCATGGCCTTGAAGTCGCTGCTGTTCATATTTTGCCCCTGATGATACTCTAGTTTCGGGGAATTAAAGCGTAGATATTTAACCTGAGCGGGAACTCGTACTTCGCAAAGTATTAGAAGGTGAATAAAAAACGCATGTTCGTTCAATTTCTAGACTTTAATAGCGATTTGTGGTTCGACAACGTACAGTACGTGGGTAGGAACGGATGTTCTATTCGATATTCGAATTTTAAAGACTATAGGTCATGGAAAAAACCGGCTAAATAACCGAAAACTTGAAATAGCGACTCGAAGTTCGTACACGTGGGTGAAACTAATGTCCGAACTTTGAGTGCTTGTTTACATCGAAAGTCACGTGACACTACACGTGAAAGCTGACGCTCAGAAGGTGAATTTGACCCTTCGTCACCAATCTTTCTTCAAAATGACACATGAAAATGTTCGCCAAGACTGGGCTTAAAGGTGAAGCCATGGCTACTCCATCTATCTGGTCGTAGTGTATGTTGCGTAGCATACGAAACGTCAAGTTATTAAAATGCGTAAGTTTGATATGTTTATCACCGCTGTTTGTGTTTTATTCCTCGTTAAACTACGATGGCCCAAGAACAAAAGCCTTTATAATTATATATTTCTATTATTTTCCCTCTAATTTTAATATATTTTTATTTTTTGTTTTTCTGGGGGTAGCCCATAGGGTAGCCCATAGGGTAGCCCATAAGGTGGCCCATGGCCTAGGCCCAGGTTTTGTCCACATCCGTTGTAAGTTAAGCTTTGCTTCGGGTTTGTTTTCTAATGTAAGGGGGTCATAAGGCTGTATCCACTATTAATAGCTCTGCAAAGAGTTTTCAAGATATTAGGATTATGACCTCAAGCCTAAGAGTGAAGCTTCCGTTTGAAACTGTATTGTTAAACAATTGTGGGGGTGTGTTCGAGCAACTCGCTCGCTACACGATGAGGTACGGGGAATCTGATTTACATCTTGGCGTTTATTCTTCTTTGACCTCTGCTGACAAACTTAATCTTCCTACTCCTTTCTACTTTTCTCTACCTTACTCTAACCTATTAGTTCAAGTATAGTAGCGGTTTCATGGCCAAAGGTGGACATGTTTGGGTTAGCTGACCGGAAGAGTTTCTATTGTATATCTTATCGCGTATACTGCAACAGGTTTGCTATTGTTAGCAGGACGTAACATGTCGATCAAAGTCGATCATCGAAAACGTAGTCGATAAGTCAATAGCACTCGAAATTTGTCGATAAAAGTCGATAATCACAAGATTTTTAACTGTTTATTGATTTTATCGACAAATGTTTCAATCAGCTACGAAAATCAAGTAACCAAACCAATAATAGCTCGAATGACTTTTTTCAGCTTTTTTATGAAAGTGTAAAAAGGTCTAAAGTAAATCTGTATGGCAATAAAGCTAAATAAAAACCTGAACAACCAAGTGGTCTGTTATTCATTGTAGAATAGAATGTTTAAATTTCCACGAGAAATGATCGTTTAACAGCTTCAGCTGAGCGAAATCGCGATCTGTAACATAACTCGGACCAACCTAGTTCCCAGAGTCTGTCTTGGCGGGAGAGATTAGAGATCGTCGCCTGGGAACTCGAAGTCGTGTTTCTTAGAGGGGACTATTAAAAAGTAAAGTAAACTGGCATTTTATTTTCGTCAGTGATTTTAATCAGTTCAACATTTGACAAACACAAGCTGCGGCTACGACTCTCCTCCCTCTCCGCCAGGTAGGCTAAATTTGCCGGGTTTGTATGCCCCTTGCTTCTCCTTGCGCCTATGATTGTTGTACCAGTCCGCAACCTACGTATGACGGTAAAAAATACAACATACATCGTTTTTTGTATTTCCGATTTTGTATTTGTCGATCAAAATCGATCAAAATCAGTCATAATCGAACAAAGTCGATAATCACAAGAAAATTCGCGAGCTAAGCATAAATCAAAGTACAAGTAAAAACAAAAGATCAAAACAGGAAAACAGTATACTTGGGTAAAAACAAGACTTAATGAAACAAAAACTAAACTTAAAAGATAAGATAGATCCGTCTTAAAAATAGCTTTCAAAATACTTCACAACACAATATACTTTTCACTGACTAAACTTTTAAGCAATTATAAAGAAGCTCACAAATCTACACTAAACTTTGGGAGTGAAGGGTTGGGTGATTTCAGAAAGAAATGTTCGGACGAAAAAATCTGCATTTTCAGCAAAAACATTATGAAACAAATTCGATCAGAACATTCCCAAAGACTCCTTTTGAGAGAATAATGTAGACTGACTGATCTTGTCCTTGCCTCTGAAGGCGCCCAACTGTGCATTTTTTAAAAATCGAGTTGCTTCAGCCACCCGACATAGGAATAAAACAGCATTTCTTTATTTTGGATCAATATAATTTCAATATACCGTTAACTTTTTTATATTGTAACGTCTTTTATCGAAAAAAATTACAACCCTCAAATTTGCGTCAAAGTAGAATCTACAAAAGAGTATTGATGGCTTTTCTGATCTGTTTCATTTAAAAACGCCTACAAAACAAAACACATACTGAAATTGTGAACAGGTTAAGACCGGGTTTAGAGAGGGAACGGAATATTTTCATCGAGTAAGCTCTCGACCTACTTCTTACTGTTGAATCAAGGACTTGCTCGTAGGCTATGCTTGTTGTTAGGCAAATTAGCCGAGTTAAACATATATTTAGAAAAGACATACTTGTTACAATAATTAATTCCATTGTGTTTGGTAAGTTGTATTACTGCTCGTCCGTCTGGTCGAATACTTCTGCCAGCAATATACGCAAACTACAAGGAGTACAGAATTTCGCTGCTCGCATAGTTTCTGGGTGATTTCAGAGAGAAATGTTCAGACGAAAAAATCTGCATTTTTAACAAAAACATTATGAAACAAATTCGATCGTAGCATCTCTTAAGACTCCTTTTGAGGGAATACTGTAGACCGACTTGATCTTGCCCTAGTCCCTGAAGGCGCTCAACTGTGTATTTTTAAAACTGGAGTAGCTTCAGCCGCGCGACAGAGGACTGAATAAAATAACATTTCTTTATTTTGGATCAAAAAATATAATTTCAGTATATACCGTTAACTTTTTTTATATTGTAACGTTTTTTAACGAAAAAATTAAAACCTTCCAATTTGCTACAAAGTAGAATCTTTTAGTGATTAGAAACAATATCCACTTTGCTACAAAAAAATATTGGTGGCTGTTCTGATCTGTTTCATCTAAGAACGTTTTCAAAACAAAACGCATACTGAAATTGTGGACAGGTTAAGACCGGATTTAGAGAGGGAACCGAATATTTCAACCTACGAGTAAGCTCTCGACCTGCTTCTTACTGCTGAATCAAGAACTTGCTCACAGGCTATGCTTGTTGCCGAATTATGCCTGTCTTTTTGTTAGCCATGTGGAAGAACGCATGCTTTCCAGTTATACCGGTATAAAACCAGACTTATACAAGCGGTACATGGACGATGTGGCCGGCGCTGCTTCATGTAGTGAAGAGGACCTCCGTCAGTTCCTCGAGTTTGCTTCCTCGTTTCACCGTAACCTTGAATATACATGGTCGGTCTCAACGGACAAACTTCCTTTCCTGGATATCTGCATGAAGCCTCAAGCTAATCGCATAGCCACTTCTATACATTACAAAGCCACGGATAGCCACTCTTACCTCAACTTCAGATCATCCCACCCTTACAGTTGCAAGTCTTTCATACCTTATAGTCAGTTTCTCAGACTGCGTAATATCTGTAGCGATGACGCTGACTTCGACATTGAGGCAGCAAAAATGGAGACCTTTTTTACAGCACGCGGATATCCGAATGACCTCATTAGAAAAGGAAGAGAACGAGCATCGACCAAATCAAGGGCTGAAATTTTGAAGAGTGACGCTGCCGACAACATCGCTAAAGATAGAGTACCTTTTGTCACTACCTTCCACCCCAGTAACCTTGTTGTCGAGAACATAATCTCAATGAATTTCCGGATCCTTCGCGAGGATAGCAGGACAGGCAAGATCTTTGATAAACCACCACTGAAGGCTTTCAGGCGTGCCAAGAATCTGAAGGATCTGCTAGTCAGAAACAGCCTACCTCGAAACCTTCCACACCAATCACCAGGTACTTTTCCTTGTAACTGGACCGTTTGCCGCACGTGTCCCCATGTTAATTCATCATCCACAATTGAAACACCTAACGGGCATGTTTACATCACAAAGCATTTTTCCTGCATCACTGAACACGTGGTTTATTGTTTGTCGTGCACCAAGTGTCCATCGATAGTGTGCATTGGGGAGACTGGACGCTGGTTGGCGGACCGTTTTCGAGAACATCGCAGAGATATCATCAACGGGAGGAATGACCTTCCTGTACCTGCCCACTTCAACCAATCAAACCATACACTGGAGGACATGAAGGTTGCGGTATTGAAGGCAGGCCTAGCCAACCAGGAATACCGTGAGAAGAAGGAGATGGGGTTGATATTCAAATATGGGACTGTAGGCCCTAGAGGCCTTAACCAAGACTTTAGTTTCACGTGAACTACTCACGCGCCGTAGCGCGCTACTTCATGTTGCACGCGCGCGAGTATGCGATCAATCGCGTGAGCTAAATTTAACGAACTTCTAACGGTATTTAGTCTTGTATACCCTGAAGAAGGCAGCATTGCCGAAACGTCGGTTAAGATTCTTATAATAACAGCGTCAGTTTTATAATTTTTAAATTTACACTATGCTTGTTATTGTTTGTTTGTATTTTTTTGCACGTCTTAACTCTTAACACAACAATACGAACTATCTGACACAAAAGAGCCAACTGCTAACAGTGGACAATGATTCTTTGGTAGATTCTTGTTAAATAGTTGGACACCACCAAGAGTGACAATACAAGTCTGTTTGATTCCTGCGCAAGAAATTGATACCAAGCAAGCGCAGATATATTGTTTTTGTTTAATAACTCTATTTCTCTTTTCACGTTCCGGTTGCTGTCTTTCGTTGTTGCTTAAACTCCCCAATGATAACTTAACATCCATACTTTAGTTTTATGCTAATCAGTTGCGTCCTATTCCACTCGCGAAGAATTAACCACTGGTAACTTATGGTAACCTCTCCTTTTTCCATACAGGCCTGGCTGCAGTTGTTGGTACTCGCTGAACTGTGACAAACTCGCAAGCGTTGTCTAATCCTCCGTAGTACTGCAATAACTCCTCCATAGCTCTTTCTTCAAGCTGGGAGGAAGAAAAAAATAGCCATGAAACGTACACCCTGTGCTAAGCAGACAACAAAAAATCGCAGACTTGAAAGTAGACTTTCTAAAAGTCCTAATGAGAGGTCGACTTGTAGCAAGTCTAACTGGAAAGGATTGTGTGAATTTCCGCTAAACACAAGCTTTTCTGTCGTTAGAATACTTCCTTGATTTTTTCTTTTTTTTAACGAACTTAAAAAAAAACCGTGCTTTACGAAAGCACGCCTTCAAATAACAGTGTGGCGGGAAAAAGGAGCCTTAGACTGTCAACGTTAAGAAAGGCGGAGGTCCAAGGATTTTGGGGTTGTAGATCAGTGGTTTCTATTGGCTTTAGGTAAATTTCATCCAAGAAAATCTTCTGGCTTTCATGTACCCTGAATCTGATAGGATCATTATACGTGTCTGGGAAACTGCTCACCTACCCCTCCCCTAAGTCAACATTAAAACCTACATCTCACTTAGGGTAAAATGTTGGCTTAGGGGAGGGGTAGGTGGGCAGTGATCCACATGATTTGACATACCTGTGTCAGATGGAATGGCTTTTTGCTAACTCTGGAGAAAGAAAAAGACACGAAAAGTCAGAGAAAATATAAAATAAAAAAATAGAATAGAATAGACGCTAAATAAAACAATCTTAATTTATAATATGGTTTGTATGTTTGACGTCTAACACGTCAAAGTCCTCTTGGCTTGAAGCAACCTATGGACGTTGCTAACTGTAAGGGTTGCAATTATATTATAAAACCGAAACAGATCGAACAAATAGGTCAATAGCTGCATCAAAGCAACAACTGGGAGACCATCCAGCACTCACAAAGGCCTATATGAATTTGCTGAATGTAGGTTATGACAGTAAAGGCGTACATACCTGTTTAGGTTTGTATTTTCTTGTTCTTGGGATTCTAGAATAGTAGAGAAGGCGACCGACGAGGGAGGCGGTGAACACGCCAGAGGAGTTGACTGCCACGCACTGAAAGAATAGATACATGTACAAACGTTGAACTCCAAAAAAAAAGAAAACAAAAAAATAACCAAATAATAATAATCAGAGGAATTAATCATTAATCATTAATAATAAGAAGAAATATTAATAATGATGACGATGACGATGATGATGATAAATAAGCAGGCATATCATCGTAATAGGAGAGAGTGAGGGGTGCTTTTTACGCGGCTCTGTTACACAGAGTCAGAGACTTGTGATTTCGAACGCTCAACTGCTCTGATTTCATTTCACTGCATTTTGCGTACCTGTCTCCTTTTAATCAATTCTGACGTAATTTTAGACAATCGCTGGAATTCTTTAAACCAGTGTGTATGAACATATAAGCGGGAAAACGAATATAGCGTTTGGCGACACAGAAATTTTTGTAAATAGGTCAATTGAATTGTGCCATTGTCATAGCTTTCTTTTCTCTCTAAAAACAACGTAAAACGCTTCTTAACATTGTTGCAAACCATTATCTGCGTGGGGTATGGGTAGCAGCGGGCGCGCGAGAAAGATAAGAACTCGCCCGTCTCGCATTTCTAATGAACCTGCAATGCACGTTTGTGAAAACGTCCTGAAACGAATTCATGGCACGCTTTGCTACGAACGCTTCGCTAATCGAAAACCCTTAGGTAAAAAGTAAAATTTTATATGAATCGTCTTTAAAACGGCCGAGACGTAAGCGTCTTAAAAGATGTAGCACAAAACATTTTTACAATGGTTTACCTTTTTGGAGGCGACGAAGAAAATCCAGACAGGTGCTCGCAATTGGTGTCAACATCTTCTTTCGAATCAAGATCTGAGCTTGATACACAAAACACAGGCTGGGAGCGCCAACTACAGAAAGACAACAACGAGAAATTATAACGGGTTAAACAAAGCTACACGGGAAGTCACGCACGCCTCGTGAGCTGTTAAAACAAGGGTTTCACCTCGTACATTTTCTGGTATTGTAGTATGCCCTAGAAGAAGATTCTCAACATATCCGTGATTCTTTCTAGGTGAAATTTTAAAATGACCAAACAAATGCATGCAAATAAAATTTTAGCGCAGCTTAATGAAATTTTGGCGAAGTTAACTTTGTGATAAGACAGTGATGTTCAGTAACAAATTGGGTTCTTCGCGACAAATTAAAAACGTGTGAAATGTCTAACTTTCTAAAAGGGTAATGGAGTGGAGTGTCATACTTGAGCTTTTTCCTTGGAGTACCAGACTTGTTTGCTTTGGATGTGGAAGCAGAGGGTGTCTCTTTGGTTTTTACTTTCTTTCCAGATATCTGTTGTTCTTCTTCCTGCATGAGATCCCTTAGCGATCGTACAGGAGCTGCACTTTTACCTACTCCACCCCTTAAAAAAAAAGAAAAGTAACCAAACTAAAAATAAAACAAACAAACAAACAAAAAACAACTTAAAATACAAAAGAAATCAGATCTTAAAGATTGTTTTTATATTTAATAAGACACGACTGAGATTTAGTTTCAATTTGCTGGGGAAGATAAACAAAAAAACAAAACAGTGATTATTTACACATGTAGTAACACATTTAGAGATATACCTTTAAAGCCGTTCAAATCCCCCAAAAAATCGCATTTCGTGTTTATGAAGTCTGAAAACTGTCGACTGCGTCTCGTGTTTCAAACAAGGTATACTTAAAGCAACACACCGCATAGAAACCATTCCCTTTTCCTCTTGAGAAGGAAAAGTAAATTTGTAATCTTTGTTAACACCCTTTTAATCTTCGCCGAATCACAGTGGATAACAGTACACAAAGACGTACAGAAAGAAAAAGGAAATAAATAAATAAATAAATGAAAGGAGGGGAACAGACCATGCAGGAGCTGCTTCTTTATCTTTCCTTTCGTCAGAGGTTACATCCCTTGCATCCCCTTCTGTGCCTTTCGGTTGGCTGCTTGATTCGTCTGATGTGCTGGACTTTGACCTCTTTCGTTGCTTCTGTGACTGCCGGACGCCTGAATTCCACCAAAGAGCAGCACTAGGTGGACTGGTGCCTAAACTGAAAACAAGACATTCGTACTCTATAGATAGAGAAAATATAATGCGATCTACGGTTGACATTTCCAACAGCAATGCTCAAATTGGCTGGATAATGTACAAAGGATTTTAATCAAGGAGAAATGAGCGAAGCCAAGGAACGCCATAATACGTTGCCAAATCAAGTCGCAATCCTTACCACTGACTGGGTGGGCTCTTGCTGGAGGTTCTCTTCGTCATGGACTTTTTCTGTAAAATCAATACAATAAAGATATATACAGTCAGACCTCAATAATACGGATTTCAAGAGGTCGTAGCGGGTGTTCACATTGCAGACGTTTCTGCATTACAGAGGTGGGAATTGTATGAATTTTGGTTTATTGGGGGTAAAGGGAACTGTTCCATGTATAATAGAGAGGTTTCCGTGTGGAGCGGTTCGCCTTTAGGCTACTTCAGTACAGGAAGTACAGTCAACACCCTCTTATACGAATGTCAAAGGGATAGCACCTGGTGCCCGCATAGCAGAGGTGTCTGAATTATAAAGGTAAAAATTGCATGACTTTTGTCGTCTTTGGGACAGAGAACTGTGTCCGTATTATAGATGTTTCCATAAGGAGAGGTTCGACTGTACCAACAAAGTAAATACAAAAGACTCCACAGTGCTCTTCATTCAAAAGAGACTATCACATTATTCATAAAACAGACCGTACAGTATACTAAGAACCGAAAATACAGAAAAAACCTACGGGAATAGTACAATAGGAAAAGGCAAAGGACCTCAGGATTTCAAATGACAACCACAGTTATGCTGGGTTTATTTTGGATCTATTAGACTTTAGAAAATGGCTGGGCCGTTGGTAAGACAATGGGTAAGCGGGTAAGCGTACCACTGGTTTTTGCGTTAAGGGATATCTAATTAACAAACGCTGAATGTTAGGACCTAAAGACATAACGCGAATCAAACGCTTCTGTGTATAACAAGTGCAGTTGTCGAAGAATTCCACAAGGGTGGATGTAAATGTACCTCATCCGGGGAATCGAGACCGAGGGCAGCCTGGTTCTGTTCTTGCTCAATGATGTCTTTTAGACTTGTAGCGGGAGGACTTGCTGCGCTAGAAATAAGGAGAGCGGTGAAAAACGTTGAGAGCGTCAGAAATTTCAATATCTAAAATAATTAAATAAATAATAACAAATTAGAAAGCCGGAATTATAAGCATTTACGAGGGCATGAAAGCAAGAATTAAAGGTTTCGAAAAAGAAATGAATGGAAAATACCTCGCATTACTACTCCACACTGGCTTTTCAGGCGACGGTACCTTGAAAGAAATTTAATGCGTTTATACTATTACATGAGAAATTTCTGCAATTTGATTGGCTTAGAGCAGTGGTATTTCAGTTCAATTTGAAATACCTACATGTGAAAATTACAAACCTATTGTGGATAGTAGTATAAACAAATAATAGCATGATTTGTACGCGATATTTGCCATAAATACCACTTGTGATATTTCAAAATTGTCTCAAATTTCACTTGCCTAACGGTTCGTGAAATTACGTATAACAATTTCGACATATCACTTGTGGTATTTATAACAAATATCACTACAAATCATCCCAATACCTATACCAATTGGCAGGTGATCAAATGCGATCACAGTCACAACAAAATCGTAATAGTCTGTTGGCGAATGGAATTAGCTCGGTTGTGTCTCGGTCACGTTTGCGAGATAGTTAGTGTGCATCCCTTTCCCAAACATATTCTCACCTTTATGTCAACATTACCCTCCTTCTTTGTTTCTTGTTTAGCCTCTACTTCTTCTGCAGACTGGCGAGGAGACTGTTTTTTCTCGCGATTTTTCTTCTTTGGGGTGATAACTTTAGGTGCATCTTTCCGATACCACAGACCATTAACTGTACTGGACTAAAAACGATGAAACGTATTTCAGCTTTTGACATAAAGAAAATCTTAAAAAGCTCAGTAGAAAAATTGAAAAGCAGGGGGGAGGGGGGAGAGGGGAGAGGGAGAACTGTCTACCCTAAACTGGCACGTTGCGGTACAAGTTATACACCTGTGCTGGTTTCTCATCTAGTTGTTCCGGATCTGCAGAAGATTTGTCGCTTTGGTTGGCAAGTGAAGGTTTATCCTCGACTATCTCTGGCTGACCAAACACTTCTTCAGCGTCCTTGGCACTCATTAACAGACCTATGCAAATGCATTAATCATGGCTCTTAAAATCAAACTAACAACCAACAGAAAACCATAACAACAACGAACGATCGAATAACACTGAAAACGTACGAACTTCAGTTTGTACGAGAAGCATAACTTTCCATTTATCGTTACCATTTACGTTTTATTCTTTTTGGCAATTCCCACCCATGACCATCAGTGACAGGCTAAATAGTAACGTGAAACAAAATACACAGAATCCCAACATGCATAGCTAGATCTTTAGAAGCAAGGTTTCTTGCCCTAGAAAATTTGAGGCCGAAACTCCTATCGATGCTTTTCCGTTTTTATGGTTGCCTCCTGCCAGTTGGGGTTTTTACTTGTTCTCCTTCGATTATTTGTTTCTAATTATTTGAGTGGAGTGCCTGTGAACAAGCTGGATACGCTAAGTGCATTTTCCACTATAAGGAAATCTTTAACCTGTTAAACTTTAATGCGAGCTTACTAGTTCTCAGAGGCGTACTTGTCTTAACAATTTCCTCTTGCATGCTGTTTAAGATGTTGGCATCTTGCTCGCTCTCACTTTTGGATGATTTCTTCCGTCCCGCGCCCTTTCTTCGCTTTCCTGGGGTCGATTCAGAGACCTCCTGGAAAATAAAGTCCGGCATATCTGCTGGAGTTATCACACGCCATGGCATACCAGCAACCTGACATAAAAAGGGAATTACAATAAAAAAGAAATAAAAATAAACAATATTAACTCAAGTAAAAATAGAATAAAGCAACAGGGAGAGTATAGACAAATGAGTTTCAAATTAGCTAGCTTAAATCCGTGAGGTAGAATAAACTATCTCCTGGAAGACCATGGTCAAGAAAAGTTTCACACCCATAAATAGTAACCCCGGACTTAAAACAGAGTGAGAATCAGGAAGCACAATGTAGGAGGAAACCTACCAAACGCCGGTAAGCTCTTGAAACCTCTGCCAATGCGTCATCGCTCAGTGCATCCAATGTCCTGAAAGTTAGCAAGAAAAATATCACTAAATTGCACTTTGAGATATTTAACAATTATTCTTCGAGCCCGAATGGGCTCTGAGTCAATAGCCCATGAGGCTGAAGGCCGAATGGGCTATTGACTCAGAGGCCATGAGGACGAGAGGAAAAATTGTTTTTAGTAAAATCCAACTAGTTGGTCAAAAATATCGAGACAAAACAACTTTAGCTAGCAAAACGCGATTCAGCCACCATTGTTTTGGTTTTCAAAGCCGGCAGTTTTCGCTACAATTGGGCTATAACATATAGCCTAGTAGTAGCTCAACCAATCAGAACGCAGCATTGATAACAGAGCACTAGTTGGATTTTACTAATGATATTTATTCGCTTTACTAGTTGTTGGCAGTGTAGCCGCAACACCGTTAAGCCAAGAACTGCGGCACCGTAGCAGTTCCCTCCTGTGGAACATTCCAGCCGGGAAACGGAGAAACAGGACATCCTTTTCAATCACTTATATTATCCTGGAGAGTTTTTACTAAAAACCTCAAAAGTGTTGTTTAATTAACTTTCTAACCGAAACTTGAAGTAAATTGCTAACAACTCAACATTACAAACCTGGATTCTATAACAGTCGCTAAATTATTCGTAAGTAGCTCTGTACAAACGTCTCTCAACTGGCTAGCGTTGTAGAGCATGGAGAACTCTAAAACCTCAGTAACATTCCTTAACGTCACTGAAAGAAAATAACGGACAAATAATTAGGAGGAGAAAAAAAAAGATCTCAATAACTCACAATACTGAGGTTAGATTTCAGAATTCTCAAACTCATTAACAATTCAAAAAAGAAAATACTAAGGAAATTAATGTTTAATGAGTATTTGGAAATCAGATGAAAAACTGCTCATTTTTGCATCCTTAATTTCTCTCTCTAAAATCATTTCGTTGGAGAAGTAATATCAAGCATTAGACAGTGTTTCATCAACAGATGAAACACCTCAAAATGTGCAAAAAATACTCCACTGCGCGTCGTACGTTCAACTCTCTTTATATCGGTGTTTCATCTGATGATGGAACACTGTGTCTCATGCTTGATATATTACATAAATGCATAAATACGCGAACGCACAAATAATAAAAAGAAACTGACAAATAAACAGATATCCACGCATACCTAATTAAAATTGATACAAACCGAAGCAAGCAGTAACTACATAAAAGATCCATAAACAAGGGACACACCCAGATTTGCCATGACCGCCTCGCAAAGCTCTTTCAGTCGGTAAATCAGTAGCTGAAAATCAATAATTTCGAAGTCAATACATTTAACACAGTCAAAGCACCCTTAAGCAAGCAACCTCGGCAAGCAGAAATGTCAGCAACTAGAGCTGGCTGGTTATGTGACTGAACGGCTATTGTATGAAAAGGGGTTTGTCAGGGTGACGGTAAGGAAAGATGCCTACTTACAAGGGAGTTGTTTTCAAAGTTGCATGTACTCGTATTTATTTAATAATTTGATTTAAAGCAGAGGAAATCTCCTCTTGACGTTTTATCTATAGTAATGGCTTTTAAACATTTGACTAAATAAAGCAAATTTGCAACATGGCATGACAGTCATGCAATTTAAACGAACATGTCTATTCCTGTTTCACTTAATACCTGATCCGCCACAACGAGAATGTTTCCCAACAACTCCAAATCTTTACATTCTGTAAAAGAAAAAACAGGACAGCAATGAGACAATAAAACTATCCTAATCACCGCTCTAACCGCGCTCTGCAAGGCTCACGTTGCGCTCAGGGAAAGCATCACTTTCAAGGTATATATATTGCCTCCACTTGTAAAGTAAAGTAAAAGTAACTAAAAGACCACTAAACGCCATGCACTGTCTATCTGTTGCACTAGTATGATACATCTTGTCGAAGAGACCGTTTAATACAGTCGAAGACAATAAGAAAAGAATCTTTGGGACCTCGGAAAAGGTGATCACGACCGCCTAATAGAGGTGGCCGCTTAATAAACCCTGAGGACAGTCTTACAGTAATTAAGGGAAACAATTTTCGGGACTTTGGTAAGTGACTGCTAAATAGAGGGTGACCGCTAAAAACAGGTTTGACTTTTAACCCTTTAAACTCTAAGATCAAAATTTGAATTCTCATTTGTTGCCCATATTCATTTCCTACAGAAGTAATGGGGGGAAACTGATGAAATATCAAGCAAATTCATCTTGTGTGATCATGTCCGTAATTCTCATGACCACTCTGTTTTACAAAACATTGATATTACAAGGAGAAATTTGATGCTGATCACTCTTAGGGCTTAAAGGGTTAATGCTGTTGTCATTATAAACGTTTTTTTACGATACAAAAACCAAAGGAAACCTGCACGGAAAGGATGCTTTGTCATACGCACACAAAAAATACCTGCGAGAAGCATAAGAAGTAGACATTGCATGTGGCACAAGTAAGCACTCACTCACCTTCAACTTTTCCTGCTTGTCCAGAGTAGAGGAAATCTAACACAATTTCCATAACATCACCTGGGAATGGCAACTTTAAGGATGTGGAATGCTGGCTAGTCTAATAGTGGGTTAAATCATAAAAATAGGTAAATTGATATGTTCTTGCGGGTATTAGAAAGACGACTACTGACAAAGAAGGGAAAGCAGTTGTCCGATTACCTCTAACCAGCCACTTGCAAGCATGCTTCGAAAATAATCTGCAAAGAGCACATGCCAAATTGATGAATAAATTGCAATGAAATACATTGCATCTTATGAAAAAACATTTTGCCAATTAGCAAAGAAAACAGATTTCTTTGTGATTTTTGTAAACATAAATTGTCCGAAAAGGAAGTTAACTGGGAGTATGCTTTCATCAGTTTCAGGTGGCATTAAGTCAGTGTATTAAACCAATGGGACAAAACTTTCCTTAACGATAAAATAAAGAATGTTAGAAAACCGCTACGAAAAAAAAAAAATTCACTTTTTCAATAGACGATATTCGTATTCCCCGACGGCCCTGGGACGAGAGACTTCACAGCATGATTGCGAGGCTAAAGCGGGGAACTTTTTGGCAAAAACACAAACAAACATTGGTTAGTCGCGGCTGAATCGCTGCAAAACGATAGAAATCAGCAAAAAACTGCAAGATTTTAAAGCTAAAACCTTACGGGTAAGCTAAAGGGATATCTGTTTCAAAAAACAAAACTGTGGGAAGAGCTGGTGGTACTAACAGCAAAATTTAAAAGCCACGAAGCCAAAAGAAGAAACAAGAAGTAATCAAGAAAATGGTATATTGTGTCAAAATGTCAATACTCGAATCCTTTTTACAAAATTTTCTTCTTGTTATTATTCTTTTTCTCTTGTGTGAATCTGTAGTGTGGAGTTTAAACTGCTTAGTATTATCGTCTGTACCAAACGCTGTGGTCAACCTCGTGCACGTTTTTGTACTCTCGCACAGTTTTTATCGACGATAATGTAACTTAAATTTAAAAATAAACTTAACGTAGTCATCTTTGTTCAAACCGGTTTAACTTCCTTAAAATGCACATGGACTGTGTGCAGAACGCTAAGAACCGTCCTGATAAGTAATTATCCACTGAATGAGTCGTTTGGTTTACTTCAAATACACATTCAAGATTTTGCATCCGCTCTGTTAGAAAATTTCAACTGTATAGTAAGTGTGATAACATCACTGCAACTTTATTGCAGGCTTTCGATAATTACGTCCATTTCAATAAAGGATATTCTTCAAAAAGTTTAAAGGACACTGAAAATTACAATTAAAATGGCCTCGGGGATTTGAGAACACCTCTGTTTACATTAAATTATAAACTCGCTCACCAAGCACTCTTCTCGTCAATATAATTATGGTTAGGATCGCTGTTTTTCTTTGTAATAATGAGCAAATCTTCCTTTAGTTGTTTGAAATAATGATCTCTCAAGTATGTAAGCCCTTCGGAACTTTAAAGTGTTAAAAATTTTCCTTAAATTCGGCAAACTCAGCAGCAGTTTTCTCATATTTGTTTTTCCTCTTGGCGAGCAGTTCCCCGCATGAACCTCGCATTCATGATGAAGGCATACTCGTCCCAGGACCGTCAGGGAATACGAATACTGTCTATTCTTTGTTTTTTTTTTCCCTTGCCCGTGTTGAGATATATGTTTTCCCGACAACTTCTCTGTATGGCAATGCAATGCCTGCTGTTCGGTTTTAAATAAAAGGGTAGTTTAAAATCAAGTCTTAAGTCCATACGTACCAAGCTGAGCAACAAGAATGCATTTGTGACATTGCAATTCAGTTCCATCTTCACAAACAATAACAACATCGTAAAGCTCTGGACTAATGGAAAACATCGAAAATGTATGAGAACAAACTGACGCTCTTAAAAAAAAAAGTGTTCCAGAAATATTTAAAAAAAAGCTGTGGAAAAAAAAAAAACCTAGCATTTCCCAGGCGTTCAGACCAGGGCGTCCGCCCTGGTTCAGACACCAAGTGCGGCGCGAAGTACTCGGCGTTAACGGAGTACTCATCTCTTTTCGCCGTCCCCACAATCTGAACGCCTGGAACAGACTGACAAAGACCCAGCATACTATTTTTTTTTAAACAAATAAAATAAATAAATAAATAAATAAAAACAACAACAACAACAACATTGAATTTCTTACCAGCTTGATCGAGAGAATGTAACTGATTTCAGAAAGTCGGATGGTCCAGCCTCTTTGTCTTCCCTAACAAGAGTGACAGCAAGTCAATCACTAGTAAGAGTGTCCTTTTTTTCGCTAAACCTGGGACATTTGCTGCTTTGGCCAAATCAGCTGCAAATAACAGTCGGTCATCGGACAATGTCCGAAGAAAATTAGCCCATGTCCGACTAAATCCGCGGTCGGACATGTTGTCCGGAAAAGTAAGTGCTAAATATAATCATATAGCAGGTGAATAAAATCTGCCTTGCGCAGATATAAATTATCTTGACAACAAAATAACACCTTTGCAGATTGTCTGTCTGACTATCTTACACGTTGTTTAGAGCGGGTGACACATGACAGTTCCAAGAACTGATGAACCACTGGCCCCCAAAGTGGCCCTGTCTTTTAAATTGGTAATACTTTCCTTCGTGGAGTTGGAATTTGGACATGCTGGTATTTGAAGAGAGAGGAAAACCGCAGGGATACCCAGAGAAAAAGAACAGACAAGATAAACAACAAAAAAACTCAACACACAAAGTGCGTCGTGCCCGGAACTCGAACCCATGCCACAATGGTTGGAGTTGGTGCTCTCCCCAGTTAGAGAGGAAAAGTTTTCAGTCACATTGCCATGTTACCAATTTTTTGGGGGATCTCAACAAACCGCGTTCCTGCAAATATGGCAGACAAAAACGAAAAAAAGAAAAGGACATGCATGACTTTCCTGTGCATGATTGCACTCAGGCATAAAACGATAGCCCATACCTTTCTTCCCTCGTTCGACAATGCAAATGGCCGTCTCTGTCAAGAAATGTTGTTGACATCTAGCCATTTGCTAGCCTGTTAACGTGATTTCACACCTTTCCTCTCTGTTGGTGGCGACTAGTTTTCTACTTATCTCCGACTAGTTAGAAAATGATGCACGGGAAGCGTTTAGCCTATCAGTACGCAGTATATGTTGTAAACGTCAGTAGACAAACTTAAAGAGTTTGTTACTGTCAAAGCTACTTAGTGAAGCAATATCTTCAGTTTTACGCTGTACAACTCGAGCCTATGTAATACAAGTAAAACGGAGAAATGTTTTTTGTATACTTACTAGGACACAGTTTATAAAAAAGGAAGTAATCGTATTCTATCTAGAAAATAACGATACCATCATAATATTTGCCTGTGCACTGATTACTCCTCTAATGACGCAAAAGGTAAGGAAAATGAAACCTAGACAAAAATGACAGGCATTTTTCTTGCAGAAGAGCAAATTGAGATAATTCTTTATAACGTGTAACTACATTAACCAAGTCGATGTACCTATATGACGTATTTGACTGTAATTTTGTCTTCATTTCTTCCGTATCCCCTGCGTATGAAGCCAGTCCTTCCTCAAAATCGTCAAACAAAGAGTCTCCGTAATCAAAAGTCGGTGCCCCAAAGTTATCCAAGTCTCGTTCCGCCAAATACATAAGGTCGGACAGCATGCGACCAGCTATCATGTTTTCGTTATCATTCTGTGGTTGAACATTCTTTTCTTTGTTCATTTTGTCTATTTCATTTGACATTTTCTTCTCCTGTTTGTTTTGTCCAATGTTCTGGAAGCCGTTTTCGGCTTTCAAAGGAAAAAAGTCTTTAGAGAACAGTTCTTTATCGCTGATGTCCTCACCACCATAAAGCCGTTTCAACCAGCTGAGTACAAAGCCGTAATCTCTATTCTCAGGTAATGATATAGTTTGCATCCGTTTAAGTGATGCTTGTAGGATGGTATCTTTGTTTTTGCAGATCAGTTGGTGACATTTAGGACTCCTTGAAGCCACAACAAATCCATGTGCTGCGATTGGCTGTCCTTTAACCTAAAGGAGTAATCTAGTGGTTGTTATTGTGTATTTTACCTTTATTTTCTCTCCTTTTCTTGCCACGTATTACGGAAGTAGCTCAACCAAACGCCAGCCTCGTACCCAGTCGCTCTATGGCTAGCTAGGATGTGACGTCACCCGTCAATCTGGTCGCGTGGAGAATTGGTTATCGCGGTGGGTTCCAAGCCTCCCCCGCTTAACTGCATGACGCGAATTGGCCTGAGCCTGGAAACGAGGCTGCTGACCCAATGCAATACAAAATAGGTCCACTTATACGAAGAAAAATAAAACACGTCAACAACAACGCAAGAGTTAACTCTACAAGTTCGTTCAACAGGGTGTCGTGTCCGTTAAGGAAGAGTACATTTATTTCCTTTCACCTACAGGACACCGTATTTTAGAGGGATTTAGCTACAGAACGACAACGTCGGTTGAGAACGGGAAAGCGCGCGGAAAATGCAGAACTCGACTTCCGCTACCCAATTTGCCGCTCTACCATTGGTCGAGCCCATTCTTTTTATTTGCGCGCACTGTCGCCATTGCTGTCGCGTTGTCTTTTCTAAATCTGCCAAAACTAGCCCATAATGATAGTTATCAAAAGCATATCCTAAACAAAAGTTAAAAAGTACAAGTCGATTCAACCATAAAATGACGTTATGTGAAAGTAGATGCATGTGTGATAAACTTACTAAAAACTCAACATCATGGATGTCATCTTCACTAGTTGCTTCTTCTAACAGCTGCATAAAGTTTTTCCAAACTTGCGTTTTGCTAACTTGGGGTACGTTTTTCAGACTAGAAATACAAAGCATTTAATTTCAGCAAATGCGAATGGATCATGCATCAATTTCAGCCATTAACGCACATGGCGCTCTACAATAAGCGTCTCTTAATACTGTATTTTCTTTTTGCCACACTCTGTAAATTGTCCACTGTATGTCAAAGAGCAGATCTGAGTGCTAATACAATAGCATTTCTTTAGCAGTCTAGAACGTCAAGCTAAGCATGAGGTACCTTTAATGTTGTGCGATTGCTAAGCATGTGCCACATACAAGTTTCCCTCCACGATCACCGAGTAACAGAAGTAGAAGTGAATCATGCATTGTGAAGAATCGCTAGTTTTAAAACTAACAATGAACTGAAAACATACCCCTCCATGGCAGAAATCTGAAGCACAGCAGAACCTTTAGATTTGCTGTCTGTAAAGACACGAAGCCCACGATGAATGAACGGAATCCTTTCAAGACAATACCACAAAGCTTCCTTCTTGCAATTCTCTTTGACAAGTAAACTTAAGAGACTGCTATCAGAAAATGACTTTGTAAGCGTTATGCATGTATCTTTGTCGTCTGAAAGGATACTGAGTGGGTTGGTATTGGGAGGTGATTGTGCCAGTGCAGTATCTGACGCAGTTGAGGAGACAGAAGGTTTCCTCCGGGAAACAACTTTCATTGGACTGAAACCAGGTTGGCAAACGAAAGCTTCACCATCGTCTGAGAAGAAGAGGATAGAAAAAGGGCAACAGAAGCGATTCGGGGATGCCATTCGCTGGAACAGAAACAAATCTCTGACCTGATTCCCTACGCTATGCAACGTTGTATTTGAGTTATTTGCCTCTAAGCACTTGAGTGGAGTTGTAAACTAGCTGCATTAAGTGTTCGATGTTTGGCCTAGGCCTAACTGACCATCACATAACCACGTAACCACATTGTATGTACAGAAAGCTGTTCTCGTTATTTTCACTGAAAAATAATATCGGCATGGTACGGGGAAAGCACTTAAATTAGACGGTTGCTGCCACCTGTAACCACTTATTAAGTAGTAAATCTATTGGAAACTCAACACAAGAGAAAATAACAAACAAGCCTATAGAAAATCTCTTCAACTTACTAGACACAATAAGAAGTTGCCTTCCAACAGCAAAATCTCGTACTAAGGAAAATAACCAAACTGAGTTAATATACCAGTCGGTTAAAGGAGCTTCAAACACGTACACCAACTACCGAACTAGCAATCCTTACGAGTGCAGACGTGCATTAAAAACCTATCTGCTAACATGATATTTAAGAATGTTTTGCAATTAGAAATCACTTTAAAAAGGAAAGGAATATAAGCAAAGCATTAACAGCACACTAAAGTTCTAAAAAACCTGTTATTGGTCTGTTGTGATACCAAAAGCATTCTCTCAGTGAGCCAAACATGGGTTTCCACTGGGACAACTGAGGAGACAAAAGTTTACTGCTGTAAATTAATAAGTAGATTTATAAGGACACTGATAGAGCCATTAATATTCTTAACAGTACTGAAGAATGAAAGCGATATCAAAGGATCAAAAATTGCTAAGAAGAAGAGTCACTTAAAAGGATCAGAAAGTGGCGCTGAAAAAAAAAGTGTAAATGAGCAGAAAAGATGGGTTCTCAATGTCGGATGAGCCAGCATAAATGGATTTTTAAGCTATACAGCGTCTGCATATACATCTAGAAAGGCCCAACAACAGCAATAAGTAAAAACCGCACCTTGTGCCAGCGATGGTATGAAGTGCCAACATAAAGAGTCAAAAAGTGAATTTCATGTGTTTAAATGATGAAAAGAGATGGTGCATTACGGGACTGCAAAACAAGAAATAGCTCCATGTGATAGTAAAAGAAAGGTATGATTCTCCGTTTGGGGGAAGTCGGCTAAAATTTGCTTTCCCCCTCTCTACCTGGTACTGAATCGCTTGGCAGTCTTGACTTTCATCAATACCAAGGCACCTGGTCCCAGGAGAGAAACTAGCAATAAGCTTCGCAATGGCAGGAAGAGCGGAGATAAACATTTATTTCGCAATGATAGGAAGAGCCAAACTAAGATCAGAAGATCAAGGACATAGAATTGTACTGTGTATAATATGCATTGTGGTAGCACAGACAAAGAAACGACAGCAGAAGACTAAAAATACAATAAAGTTACTCTAATGGTTGAAAAAAAAAAAAAAAAAAACGAGTCATAACGTAAACACACACAGTCACACATGAAATCAATAAACTTGATGTGATAAAATAATTACTTACCATTCCCCGGGAGTTGAGCACAGTTACAGCAATCTCATCAAAAACCTCTTGTCTGGCCTTCTGTGGGGAAACCATGTCCAACTTTCCACCAGTGACTGCTAAGGTAGTCAAATCGGTAAACCTATTTATAGAAAGTTGAGTTGTTTTTTATCGTTTAAAACTAGGATTTTAAAGAGATTTATAAATTACATCCACTATAGCGCAAAATTAAAGAAAGGGTATTTTTTTACCATATCATGAAATTTTTACAATGACTTTTTTTCAAAACCAATTTACAGTTGTGCTTTCCAAACAGGGATGTCCAAAAGCAGTAACTGGGACATACATGTAAAGCTTTATTTTTTAAGAGTATATGGAGAGAGCAAACTAATACTGAAGTTACGCATAAGAATGGCAGAAGAAAGAAGACGGCAAAACTTCATGTGAAAAGCGTGATAAAATAATGTTTCAAAAGTAGGTTGAGTTTGATCGTCCGGGTGAACGTAGTCCTGAATAGGACTGTTGTTGTTGACAGTGACTGACGTTTCGACAACCTGTGCGGTAGTCATCTTCATTGTTTGAAAAGAAATTCCACTAAATTTTACCTTCCTTCTAACAGAACTCTTAGCAAAAGACCAGAACACAGCAAGTTAAGTGAAGATTGCAAACAAAAAAAAAAAACACAAACGTAATATCCCTCTGACGTTTGTCAAACACAAACGTTTTTCCATCCTCTTCTTTCTGCCGTCCTGCTCCGGAAGCTCAGTAATGATTACCATACCTCGATATAATCCTCCGGCAAGTATACTGGTTCAGTAAATAGATGTCTCCTTTGTCCGTGGCGCAGACTGTGGCTGCATCACTGCAGGTCACTTTACTGATAATAACAGTCTTGTCTGCTAGACTGCTAACCTGTTATTTTATACATGGCAGACAAAGTGCACATGGAAATAACAAGCACAAAGTCAGTTAACTAGCTTTACCCGTTATAGTCTGTGAACAAATTTGTTTCATTACCTGACGTGGTATCAGTTGGTACTTTTCACCCTTTGGATGACCTGTGACAGAAACAACAAGAGATTCATTTTAAAACACCATAACCTGAGAAATGTCTTTTAGTCATGGATTCCCCTGAGTCAATTGAGGCATACACATGTAAGGTGTTCCCAGTTAATAGAAAAACGGAAAAAGAACAAAAACAAGAACAACAACATGGAAAAAAACTGGCACCAAAATGGAACATCATTTTTCTTCTGATCTCAGCCATTTACTCATAACTAATCCCTCCTTGCCAAAACCTGTGAGAAGGAGGTCACCATATTGAGAAATAAATTATACAGTGGGGTTTCAAGAACATGCTTAAAACAAAATACATCGAATTAACTCTAAAAATCATTTTTTGGCTTCCATTCAATGTCAAAACACAAAAATCTTGATGGTGCACAACTATGCAGAGATTTGCAGAGATTGGCCACAACTTTACAACTGACTATCATTCCAGAATATGATCAATCAACCGTACCCTAAAGCTACAGACGAACATACGGTACAGGTAACGTAAGGTAATAGTGGACAAACCTTACCAAGTTGCCCAGCATTTAAACCACAGCTGTACACCTCATTTCGAGTGAAAAATACTGAATGATAACGACCTGCTGCAGCTCCAATGAACTCTTTTCCCTTCCACATCTTTATTTGTAACTGCAGGAGAATGATATTAGGGGTTTTAAGATCCAACGACGCGACAGCAACAAAAACGTCCCTTAAAAAAGTGAATTTACATGTACGTTTTTTCAGTCCTTATCACAATTATTCCTACCCACTTTCTTGGTCAAATTTACGTGAACAAAACTCCTAGGGAGCATATCGAAGTTCGGAAAGAGAAATAAAATTTCCTTGTTGCTTGTTTACTAACTCCATAATAGGGAAATTAGGCACTAAGTAGTCGTGCAAAAACAAGCAAAGACATGTACAAAAAAGCATGATGCATGTGCAGAGTTGTTGTTTTGCCTATAAAACCCATTGTTTTTTGACGTTCTCGTTCCTTGGATCTTAAAGTCTCTATTGTCAGATTGGGCGTTTTCACACTAGAGATGGATTATCCATCCGAGACGGACAATCCATCATCAAAATCCGGAAAAAACAGATGGATAAATTGAGTTGTCCATCCAAAACTCAGACTGTTCCATATTCAAATTAAGACTTATTGTCTGTCTGAAGCGAATTATCCCACGGATAACCTGTCTCAAAAGGATACTCCATCTCTCCCGGATGATCAAACTCAACCTCCTCTTGAAATGGGAAATAGACTAGGATGTGAGTTAAAGGCCATTGTCGCGATGTTATTGGCCGACTCTTGGGTTCAAACCTTTCACAGTTCTAATTCCCATTGCTAATAAAGTTTATTTCTACTGCAATCAATTTTTTTCTTCTTTTGTTACAACACAGAAAGAAAAACCTGGTAGAAATTCTCTTATGAGACAGAAAAGGGAGAATTCCATCCCCCCACCCCCCCCCCCCCCCCCGAAATGATAAATTATGTGATAAGTTACCATCCTGGGACAAAGACACTGCTTTGGAGGAGGTACATGTCCAAGTTGATGAGAATCATTGAGACCAAATGTGTACACTGAGCCACTAAAGATAAAAATAATATATAAATCAAAACAATTGTACGTTATGTAACTCTTTAACCAACTGGAGAGAAAAGCTTCAGCATTTTTTGAGTGTCTTGTGCTGTTTTGTTGCTCACTTTTTGGAGCTATGTGTTACTAAGCTAGTCAGCTGAAAGCAAGCTCCTCCACTTCCGACCTTTACATCGAATTGCAAAGCACTAAGCAGCCTTATACATAACGTAGCACATGCACTCTTTTACATACAGTGTATGCCTATGACTCACTGACCAAGCATTAGGTCAAGATGGCTGGAAATTGGCAAAGTTCTTTTTTGTGTTTTTTTTTATGGTTCAAGGTCAATGAGATCAAAGCAAATACAAAAAAAAAGAATGAGGCCAATTATCCAGCCATCTTGAATGAAGAGGCTTGCAGGATAATAAGGGATGTATTATATGACCCAAAAACTCTTTTTCTTGCAGGACCAATGAGGGAAATCCCGAGCAGGCAAGATGGGCCCATCCTGCCCATTCAGCCATCAGGTAGCCATTCATAATATGAAAATCCCTTCATCAGCCCACTCGTGAATTCAGCCAAGAATATACATGTACTGTGATACTATTTAACAATTAGTCGCCGAAGGCGACTAATTGTTTTAGTATAATTACATTGATGATTATTCGAGAAAATAAAATTATTGATCAATTTCCGACCCCGAAACATCAAAAAATCTGGCTGCCATTTTGAAAACTGCTAGCCTTCAATGCTATAATCACCGCGCGGTGATTATAGCGGGATAGTGCGAAGCTCCTAGCCAATCACAGTGCTCTATTTTCGATAGTCATCGATGTAATCATACTAAAAATGCAGATGGTCTATTCCAGCTAACAAGTATGTACTTAGCTGTAGCATCTACTCAGCTTCCTGGAGGACGGTTATGTGTTTGATTGTCAGTGGACTAATGTCAGTCTTTATTTGTTTGTGCAGTGTATGTGACACTCCAAACAGTACATCTACCTAGGGCTGTCCACAAGTTGCTCCAATTTTCTCAAAAAGTTGCTCAAAAGTTGATTCAAAACTCTAAAAGTTGCTCAAAAGTTGCCCCAAAATCCAGAAGTTGCTCAAAAGTTGCTTTCAAATTTTTAGTGTAAGAGATTGATTAACAACTTAATAAAGATTTAATGAATAGATTTAACTTTGCATAGATATTATATACATAATTATATCATACTGACTCATCAATATTGGAAGACTGAGTCTTTCTCAACCAAAATCATAAAAATCTGATTCTCTGTATTGGCTTTCTATTACGATAACCACGTGATTGTCTTTGAACAAAACAAACTTTGCTAATATGCTTATTAAATATATAAAGTTTCTCTGACATACATGAGTGTATCTGGTATAAAACCATAGCCTTTCAATATTTACATCTTTGCGGATGTAGTACAGAGCACCATCCCTGTTGGTCAATGTTTTGCACCACCAGCTAGTCCTCTACAGACATATAATTCAAGATTTCATGTGCACTTATTGTCATTGTAACGTAACATGACCGATGTTTCCACTGTTTCCTCTAATTCTGCCTCTTGCTGCTTGCTAAATGCATTTTGCAGCAGGCTAAAGACTCGTTCAGCTGATGCTGAACTAGGCTGCACCAACAAGATCTTTTTGACTGCAGCAGACCAATTTGGGAGAGCAGTGGCATGTGTAGCCCACCACTGTACTTTACCTTCCTCTGTTTCAATGGCTGCACCATCAGCAATGGCCGGATAGTTTGGCAGCCCTATCACAAGCTGTACAACTTCTGCATCAGTAATGAAACTAAATTGCTTTAGTTCCTGGACTGATGCAGCAGTTGGATGTAGCGCTTGCACCTGTATTGGGCAGCATAAGCATGCAGCCTTAAATGCACGGACAATATTATGGAATTGCACACTGAATTTCTGTTGGTAAAAGTGGAAGCCTGGATTGATACATGCCTTTGCTTGAGCAACTAACTGGTTCTACAATGCCATATTTCTACCTGCATGTTGGCGAGCTTTGGCCTCAGTGTTTGGATAAGATTCAATGGCTATTGCACGTGCTAATGTGGACAAACGCTCATAGCAAGTAAATACTAAGGGACCATCCCCCTCAAGATAATAAGTTGCTTGAACAAAGTGCTTGCCCGCAATCAATCATAGCAGCAAGCTCAATGTCTAAGTCTCTAGCAGTAGCTGGATCATCAAAAATCTCCAACAGGCTTGCATGGCAAACAGGAGACAGGTTATCATTTTGCCTTAGAAAGGGCTCAACATCCCCAAAAAACTCCATGACCTGATTGAGGACTTCCCGTTCGCTCCACCATCTGGTTTTGGAAAGAAGTTGCATTGCTGTGCCAGTTCTTGTCTTCCACAACATCCAAGCAGCTGGACTGAGAGAAAACATGGTGTTCCAACACCTAGAAAACGTGTCTAGGACACTAAATTCAAAGTGTTTCCCAACATTATCGATTGTGTGTGAGAAACAGATGACATTAAGAATATTGGGGAAGAAAAACATGACTTGACGCAATCCAGCTTCATTTACTGATGCACCATCTCTCATTGCTGCTAGAAGATGGTTTGGTTGTATTCCATACTCCACAGCCAGGCACTGAACCAGCCTTTGAGCAAGCTCTTCCGCATTCATGCTCTTGGCTAGAATTTCTAATTTGAGAAGCCTCTGCTGTATATTCCAATCTTTGTCAATGAAGCGAACAATAATTACCAACGCTTCACCAAGTCTGGTGCTCCCATCAAAGATCACAGAAAAAGCACTGTTGGCAGCTATTTCAGATTTCACAAAGTCTATCTCCTTCTGACGAATCATGGGAATGAATTCTGCTGGATGGTTCCAAGATGTCAAGCGATGACCATATTTTTCACAAAATGGTCGCAAACTGTCGACTTTTAAAAGGGAATATCTGCCTTCAGTAGAGCTTCCACAAGCTCATATCGATTGAGCCTCATGTCTTCAGGTAACGTGGATCCTTTTGCTCCTCCGCTTGTTCTTGCAAGAAGATCTTTGATATTTTGATCTTTCTTCTTGCTTTTCTTAATATTCTCCAGCGCTTTGATGTGCTTTATGGATGATACGTGTTTCTTGACAGAACTCTTTTTTTGGAAAGAGTTTCTCTGCAGGAGTCACATCTTAGATTTCCCGACACTGTAGTTAGGCACTGGTCTTTAAACTCGTTCACTCTATCCCACGTGGACACAATTGGATCGACTGATCCACGCACATTTCTCTTCTTTTCAGCTGGATTAGTCAGCACTTTTCTTTTCCGAGAGATACTGGCTTTTTCAGGAGCACTTAATCTAGCTCCAGCACTAGCTGCTACTTCTAAAGGATCTGAATATTCATCATCTTCACTCGAGCTTGAATAATCACTCGGCTCTGCCATTTTGAATTTTTCAGCATATCCGCTGACCACCTTCGGCTGCTACCACAGGCAGACCACCAGGGGAATAGTGTTTTTTGTTTACAAAAGGTATTTTACGCAAAATCATGCATAAAAGCAACTGATGCTTCAAATTAGAACTTGAATGGGCGGTTTGTAGTTACAAATTGCCTTAAAAAAGCAAGAAAGTTATTCAAAAAAGAAAAAAGTTGCACGAAATCCGAAAAGTTGCTCCAAATCTGAAATGGACAGCCCTACATCTACCTCCTTCCTCCTCATTACACACATCCTAAGGTTTAATCTTTATTTACCATAACTAAACTTACTCATCTGTAACCACCACTGTATGATCCTGTCCGGCAGCAACTGACAAACACTTAACATCTTTTAAGGATGTAACCTCTTCTGGCTCCTGTAACAACAGCAAGGTTAACAAATAAATTAACATTCTTTTTCCATGTTGTTTGGGTCTTCTGCACAGTGTATATATCCTGTTATTTTGAATGCATTAATGTGAACATAAAACTGTTTTAATAAAGACAAGTAATATCTGCAAATATAATATAATTATTCACGGTAGCGTAATTACATCTCAATCGGAGTACAACAAGGTGAAGTTCATTGGTACCAAGACCCATCAGTAGCAACACAGTATAGCGGAGAGGCTACACCTGCTTTGGCACCTGGCTAGCTAGTTATGCTACAAGTAGAAACTTTATTATTCTATTTTAGTAAGTGTTGAGCAAATCATTATGTTTTCTCCCTTTCTCCCAAGAAAATTAAGGTACAGTACATTACAATGTTTAGTAGATGATTGAAAAAAAAAAGGTTATCGTTATAATTTTCAGGAAGACATTATCTTGCAAACTGATTATTCTTTGACACCTGGTATCAATGTAAACTCACTGGCAAATATTCCAGGTTGGTAAAAAATAGGGTGCATTAATTAAAATAATAATAATAAAAAAAACATTCATTTGCAGGTATCAACACAACTAGCAGTTATACATGTAAAAGTTACAGAGTTGACTCATATCATGTGTACAATCCAGTTCAAAATTACCAGAAGAGTCTTTTCATTGCCATGTCCCAGTCGCCCTCCTCTGCCATGACCACAGGTGAAAACTCTCCCATCACCACTCAAGAATACAGAATGAAACTTGCACATTACAACCTGACACATTCAACAAGCAAAACATATTTCAGAAAGCAAACAAAAAGATAGTAACTAATTTTAGCATAGACATAAATGAAAAAATTTATAGATCCAAACTTGATGTCCTAAAATTTTCATTTTATACTGGCAATAAAATTATACCTCCTTGATGCAAAGTTTGACATCTTCAGGCAGGCATTCAAGGATTTCAGGTGCATATCTTGTGCTTTCATCTTTGTGACCCAGAGTGAAGTTAGTGTTTGATCCCCAAGTGAACAGCTCCAGTTGATGGTCTGTTGAAAAGGATGTAGCACTTGTTGGTATGAGTGAACAAGAAAATGAAGGAAATAATTTGTATTCTCACTTACGCATGCTAAAAAACCAACAACAACAACAACAACAAAACAATTACAGTTGGTTTGAAGTAAACATGTGACTTGCATAGTAATACTGGGAATACCTTTTAGTAGAAGCTTTACACAATCTCTTGGAAAATGTCCTCTCTTGCCTCTCATAACACCAGTCCAGTATTTGTCCCCTGTCATATGAATATCCCTTATGACATCACCAACCTCTAACTTGAGTTCATCTTCCAAAGAAGTTTTGTATGATGAAACAACTTTAGCATGCACTATCAATTACATGTAAGAAAAAACAGAATTAAATGATGCTCCAGATTATTAGAAAGTTAAAGTGACACTGATAGAATAATAATATGGCCCAGAGCTACACTTTCCTGGGAGGGGGTAGTGGAGTGAGAGACATGGCCCCACCTTGGAAGGAGCTAAGTTCTTTGAAACGTCATTCCCTAATTTTTAGGCCTATTTTACGCAAATTGGCCATTGTTATAAATCTCTTGACAACAATTTAAAATGCTTGATTCCAATAACTTTACTCTGTCTTCAACGTTCTCTTTCCAAAGTGCATGGCCCTTTGTAAGAAAGTAAAAAAAAGCTGTGTATACTTTAGTACTTTTCTATATATTCGTTCACTTCCTTGATTGGATCAGATCACAACTTGTGTATTCTTTTTTGAACTACACTTATATAATTTTAGTAAACCCTTCAAGCGGTTGCAGGCGGTAAGAAGTGTTCCTTCAGGTGGTTTGTATTTTACTGGTTCCCGCCTGATAAGGAGAACACTAAGCTGCTCACAGGTATTTTTACAGCTATTCTCTCAAGGTCAGGCCACTATATTTGTGTTTGGTTCCTGATTGTGGCTATTGTTCTGGCAAGTGTTTTTCGTCTCCCCACCCTTTCCTCCCTATGGTAAGTATACATGATAAGTATATGTAAGTTACAGGTTCCTCTGGTTAGCAGAGTGACAGCGAATGGGTGGATGCCACTCAAGGCTGTGAGGGTTATGCAATGCCCTCAGCTGCAGTTGGTGGCTCCATCGGCCCAGGCACCTCCCCCATGTTCATCTCTGTGAATGGGTTTATTGGCACAATACAGGGCTTGAAAAAAGTCCTGTCAGTCTGATAGTCCAGGACAAGTAGTTTTTCTTGCTAGGTGAGTAACTTTAAAATTTTGAATTTTACTTGTCCAATGGGCAAGGGTCCTGGTAAGCTAGTCACCCTCCAACTACATGTAAATCATTAACTAAGACAAGTAAGTACAGGTGTAGTTGCCCTGGGCAAGAAAAAAATAATGTGAGAGCTCAGTTTGCCCAAAGGACAAGATATGGAATTCAATTTTTTTTAACACCTGCAATAATAACACTAATAACCTAATTTACTTTCTCCCTATTAATGTATACTCACCTCCTGATTCAATTTGGAATGGTGAGTCCAGTTGAACCAGATCCAATGGACAGAGACCTTCATTGTCAAGGCAACTAGGATCTGAACCAAGCTTCACAGAAGCAATATTTAAAAAAACTGGGTAAGATTTCCATACAACTCATGTATTCTATTCTATTGTGAGGGGGTGAAAGGCTTTATAGTGTGCTATGAGAAAAAATATATGTGCCTAATCATCAAAGTTACAGTGAAAACAACCTTGGACTGTGATCACATTTTCAGTACCAAACCAATTTCTATAATGGCACATTACTTATTGAGCCGGCACTGTATGAACTTCATCAGCAGATCAGGGCCCGGTTTGTCGAAAGATGGTTGAGTTTAACCCAGGATATTATAGCCAAATTTTAAGCAAGGGTTTCTTGTCTAAGAATACGCAACTCGAGATTACAAAAATACTGTTGTCCCTTTACTTTGAAAAAAAAGAACTGATACAAAATGTTCCTGTAAGCAATGCATAGGAAGGTAAACACAGAAAGTGGGACAAAATTTCAATCCTAGATTAGCGCTAATCGGTCTTTCAAAAACCAGACCCAGACGTTCATCTCAGTATTAAATTTTATTATATGGCCATGTCTCAAGAGGACTAGAAACAAACAAATTCAAGAATTTGATTGGCTAAAATTGATCTTGACCGCGGTCTAGATTTTCCCATCTAGACTGGCATCTAGACCGATCTTGTTGTAACAGCAGTCCTCAAAAAGTTACAAACAAAGAATATGAAAAAATTAGCTTGTTCCTGTTAATAATACTAAGAAGAATGGAAGAGTGAGTGGACCTTTACGAGGAAGCAGGTAAAGAAAACGAGCAAACGTTGGCAAATTTGAGTACTGCCGAGGAAGCTATGAGCAAAGATGAAATTTACATTTATATTTTTGTTCCTTTGCTTTCTTGTTTGGCCATAAATTATAATAAACATCTTATTAACCGAGCTAGGTCGGTCTGTATGGCAGAATCTTGACCTCGGTCGCTGGTACAGACCACACTGCGTTCGGTCTGTACTGGCAACCTTGGTCAAGATTCTCCCATACAGACCTCCCGCTTGGTTAATAAGAGCTAAGTATATATAATTCTTCAATTTGTTTAATTAATTTGCTGTTCGTTCGTTCGTTCATTTGTTCATTTTTTTCTTCGTTGGTGAATGTGAGCCCCCACTTATGCACATTTATAAGGGAAAATGATGATGCTTAGTTGCAATTTCCAAACTTACCTGAGTCAGTTTTACCACACACTCAAGATAACCGTAGAACAAACTGCGATGCAATGGAGTCCAACCCGATTCCAGATCTTTAGAATCCAAATCAGCTCCTTCCTCTTTCACAAGCCACTCCAAAATGTCGCGTTTTCCACATGAAGCCGCTAAGTGAAGAACATTACGACCACACTGATCTTTAACTCGAGCAAAATTGGAGCAAAATCGGGGTAAGATCGCACGAACTTTCGCTTCATCGTGTGGTGTGATGTTTATGAGGGCAGAAAAGTTAAAATCGGCGTGTATAGCCAGGCGACATTTGGGTGAGCAGTCCATGATAGATGGTGTGATGGTGAGACATCGTAACTACAGGGAAAACATGGTCGCTTTTACGTAAAACTCCAAGATCGTGGAGAAATGCAAAGCAACAGTTTCATTTTTTTCAGGTGATCAAGCTGACGCCATTTTGAAATCTACACGTATATGAATAACCGCTTTGTTCGCGGGCTCCTTCAACAAAAACACTTCGTGTGATTGGTTTCTCCCAGGGGCCGTCCGTGTTTTGACCAATCATAGCGTTTGTTAGTTTCCTGGCGGCTCCTGGAGATTCAGTCGTTCCTATAAACAAGTCGAGAGAGAAGTTGAGAGTATTTTAAACACGAACAGTTGGCTGTTCATTTCAAGTTACATGTATTATTCCAATCTACATTAATTTGATGAACTCGACTTAAATCAATGAATGTCTATACAGTTTCCTTAGAGGTTTGTTCTATGGCGTGTCTTCACAATTTACAGCAGGGGAAGTGTGGTGACTTTATGTCTGTATGAGCAGGAACCATACAGTTTGAGATTTTTGTGTTTCATGACCATTAACAATGGCAGATCGTAAGCTGCAAACGCTAAACAGGAGCCCCACCAGGTTAGTAGAAAATGTATACATGTATGGTCGGATATTAGAAAGAAAGAGAGGAACAAAACGACTTTGAAGAGAATTAAAGGCAGGGGACCCTGCCTCCAAAAAAAAAAAAGAAAGAAAGAATTCCAGGTGGGATATTTCAGTCTTGATTCATCCCAAACTATTCGAATTAATGTATGTGAAAGGAATCTTTAATTTCTGTAGCTGTTGCTTAGCCTGCAGTTTTCTTTTCCGCCAAAATCTACAGAACAAATGGGTATCTTGGTTAAAAAGTAAAGCATCTACATCTGTACACTGAATTGAAACTACAATGAGTTAGTACAGCGTGCCTTTCAATCATGGCAATGGCTCCCTTTTTCAGAGTTTAGCATTTGAGCAATCTAAGTCGGTCTTTTTTCTGTGAACAAAATTAATTCCAGGAAGTTTATGCAGTCTACCTTTCCCTCTACAATGGCAGATAGCATGTCAGGTGACGAGTTGTCAAAAATGCATCTTGGGCGACAAATAGCACTTCAGGATGAGAAATACCAAGAACCAGAGCCTGCAGTAGAGGAGGTATATCAGACAACTACGATTGATTTTCTGATCTTTCAAGGACAACGAGGGGGTGACTGCTCTAACAAGGGCTGTTTCAGGACAAAAACAAATTTATTCTGGGAATCGGGAAACCTGGGATATTTTCCAGGAAATCTGAGAAATTTAAGGGACATTGAGCAAAGATTTATTTTGACCCATTAAGTTAAATGTAACATTTTTGTGTCGAAACTGTGTTGACTCTACTCTATGCCCAAGAAACCACAACCACTTACTGTAGTTGCAAAGCCATTCTTGTTTCCCTGATCATTTGGTAATTCTAAATGAAGATAGAATACTTTCAATTGATTAGAACAAGAGATTTTCCAGAAATTTAGTCTATGAAATTTTCTGACTGCTGGGCATTTAGAGTTTTTAAGACCATTCCCGGCTGCTGTGCATATAGCCACAGTGTAAAATAAAGAAAAAAACAATTTTATATACTTAAAGGGTAGGTCAGTCTGTCTGTCTTACATGATATTGTCAAAACCCCTTTGTTACAGATTATAAACAGTGAAGATAAGGTTAGATACATGTACATGTAATTAAAAAGTGGCAGCAAATCTCCAGGAGGACTTAAAGTTATTCATAGGACTTCTCAAACAATGTTTGTAAGAGTTGTGACTCCCTGTAAGGACAGGTCAATGAGGTTGCTACTTTTGGCAAAAATTAATAATTATAGAACATGAATGGGGACCAGTGGAGAGGTGGGTTCTCCCTGATAATTCATTTATAATTTACATGTAGATATTTCTGTATATTAACTATCTCCAAAATATCATGCTGTAACCTTTTATCAGGTGACGGTGTCCCCAAGTTTTTCCTTTCTAATCCACTTGCTCACTTATAGTATGTCTAGTTGCAGTCAAAAGATACAGTATTGTTATCTGATGTACAGTGTATGTACTTGTTTTCTCTGATCATTATGTTCCCTTCTTTGTTTAATAGAAGAAAGAAAAAACTGCGAAAAGAAAGTTCAGCAAATTCAAAAACCAGCAGTCCCATCATGGAGTGATTCTGCAGGGAACTAAGCAGATGCATGTTAAGAAAAAGGAAACTGTCACAGCTTTAACAGATGAAGATGATGATCTGGATGAGTATGAAGAAGAAAATTTGAAGAAGATAAAAGAAAAGGTAGAATGCCATCATAATTGTATCATGAATTCTTAAAACTTTTCCCTCACATTTTTTACTGTACAATATTGACTTATCTGTGAAATGTATTAGGTGTGTTTTGTTTTGGTGGGGTGGGAGAACTTACTTAAATTTTATAGTAAGTAGTTTGGGATTTTGGACATAAATACATGTAATATCATTGAAGAGGTGGCTGCAAGTGGAGTTTCAAACAAGAAATGAAGATAAAAAAAATATAATTATGATAATGATAATTATTATAAAGAAAATAAAAAAATTATAAAAATTTTATAACCTAGAATACAATACATGATTATACATATCTATGAACAGACAGTACATTAATAAAGCCAAAAAAAAAAAGAAAAGAACAGAACAGAAAGAAAGAAAGAAAGAAAGGCATGTGACAACCAGAAGGCCTCAAAACTTTATAATTATATACACTGAGTACATGACGTTACTTGTCCATCCATTCTTTCACTCAGGAACATGACGATTTGATTAAGGGGCTTCTTTTATTGCGTGAATACTACAAGACTGAATACAAGAAAGCATTGCAGGATAAAATTGAGAAGCAGAAGAAGACCTTCCAAAAAAGACAGGCTTATTTGGAAGAAGAAGCTAAATTGTCACAAGAACTAGAGGTACAGTGCAGATAATTTCATAGAGAATGTCTGGTCTATGTATTTTTGCATAAAAAATAAATATTAAAAAAAAAACAAGTGAGGAAGGCAAAATTATTATTTGCAGCAAGAGGTGAGGCACAAAGTTTCTCATAAGCTTCCAAGATCGTTTGTACTAAATGACAGCCAGTTCAAGAGTGGAATACAAACTGACCTAAACAAGGTAGGTATTGGTGGTTGCTAAATGAAAAATGAATGATTTCTGTCTCTCCCACAATCTGGTGTTAAATGCCCCGATAAAAGGAAAGTGCTCAAAATGCCTGCCTTTCAGTTTTTTAAATTGGTGGTATATTAGACCATTATATTGACTTGATAAACTAAAAACATTATTTATCTGCCTTTCCCTAACCTGCGTACCAGTCATTTTTGTTTATTTTATGCAAAGTAGGAGCAAGGGAATCATGTGTAAGGGCAAGCAAAGAAAAACAACAACAAAATAAAACAAAACAAAAGCAAAAAAAAATAGTTTTAGCACTGCGTGACTCCACACCAAGTGGCTGCAAAGGAGTCTAGATTTATACAGGAGGTTGTAGGCAGGGGTGGGGGGGGGGGGGGGGAGAGATGGGGCCTTGGTCAATTCAGCTACTTGTACTAACAATATTTTGTGGGAAAGAGAACTTTTCCTTGCGGGATAAAAGCAGGAAATCCTGAGCAGGCAAGACTGTCTTTCCCGCTTGCAGAACCAGCCAAATAACAGAGTCTGCTGCCCATTAAAGATAGTATCCAAGCCCCATGCAATTAAGTCACTGGGTGCATGTCCATATTCCATCTAGTTTGTCAGACACGTGCAAAACTGTTTTCAACAGTGGTGTCTTAGAAATAATTATGTGCTCTTCGTCTCTCAGATTATTGGTCTTGAAAACAAACTAAAGAAGGAAGGATTTCTTAGCAAAAGTCATGAAGTAAAAGAGTTTTGGGACTTCACTACTGTTCCTGAAAATCTGCAGAACGTTTTAGAACAAGGTACGTAACGTGGTATACATGTAGATTTGGGTCAGTGTGCTTAAAATCGCCAAGTTATAATTATTATTTAGAAGAATTCTTTTAACCATCTCCAGCCTGCAGCATCAAACACGTATTACCTTCTTCACCTAAATTTTAGGCCAGAGGGAAGGTACTCCCTATAATGGCCTATACATGGAAGCTCCGCCCAAAAGGGGTACATTTTTCAGGATTCAGAGATATGTATGAGTAGGGATTTAACTTGTTGAAGTATATAAAAATTTGGGGAAATCTGTCATTTTGGTGTGTTAAAAGGCTGAAAAAGCTAACAGATGCATTTAATTTTCATGGCTGAGAAAATGTCAAGAAAACTTTCTGATCTGGTTTTGTGATTTAAGGTATTCATATTTTAAAGACATTGCATTTGCAGTAGTTGAAAGGAGTGCAAAGTTCTAAACTAGGTATTTGAAATTAGTACCATTTGTCAATAGAAGCTATATGAAAGGGGCAGTCAAAATGGTATATACATGTACAAAATGTACAGTTGTAAAAGGATAAGGAGTTGGACCTCGGGAGAGAACCTCCCAGTGTATAAAACTTTTTTGAGCACCTTTTCCTCCCCCCCCCCCCCCCCCCTCCCACCACCCCGATTGTAGGATACTATACATATACATATTACTGACCAAGCTTGAGGTCAAGACAGCAGGATATTGGCCAATTTCAATAAAAAACGCAAAAAAGGAAGGAGGCCGATATTCGACATCCAGCACCGAACAAGCTTGGTCTATTATTAATTAAGGATTTATTATATGTCCAGGAAAATTTAAGCACTTTTTCTTGCGGGACCAACGCCCAATTAGAACACAAGAATCGCTCCATCTTGTCAAGTACATAATACTTCGTTCACTTAAACGTAATACTTCCTTGACTCAAGTTATGTTAGGCCTTTGATATGTTTTTATTGTACAACTGTTTGCTATCCACGTAAGGATTTAGATTATCTCCAGCTTCCTGTTATAATGCTGAAGAACTGAATTATTGTTATTATGCGGACAATTTTGAAGTCATGATTGACGATCTTGTGCAAATATGTGGAGCCTAGCCTCTCAACTGTTGCTCTTTCTAAAATATGTGGAGGATATTCCAGCTTTTTTAAAAGCTGTTATGAAGAATTTTAAAATAACTTTTAGTTTAGCACTTGGACTCCAAATAATGATATGACGCTAACTTTGTTGCAGCTTTAAGTATAAAAAATGAGCTGAAGTCTATCCACGTGTTCTCCTGTGTGTGGGATAGTACATATAGGTATAAAACAATATGTTTGGTTGATACAGGTGAGCTTACCTGGGAGACAATTAAAAGGTACCACAGGGAACACAGTAAGGCTGTATTAGCTGTTCAAGTAGGGATAGCACAACCAAAGGGCGGGGTAAAAACGAAGAGACTTCCAAAGGGAGCAGCATCGTCATGGAAGAGTACAACACACGGCATCAGAACATTACTTACTGTAAGTACTTGTTGGCATACTATAATAGGAATTGGGTCACGACCTTTTAGACTTCAACTGTACCCGTAAAAGACACGTTAGTTTCCTATTCAAGCACGTTTGGGTCCAATGTCGTTCCGCCCAACGTTCGGATTTCATTTGAAAAACTTGCGTTAGAAACCCACAGTTATTAGAGAGATTAAGAGTCACGCTTACGGCAAAAGGCTAGCCTGTACACAGACGTTGTTTTATTTTTCTTTTTGATACTCGGCGAGCGCGCGAGAAAGAAACGCACGCTCGGCGGACTTTTAAGAGAAAATAGAGGGTCTGTGAACAGGCTAGCAAAAGGCAAACGTAAGATCCAACTTGAGAAATTCTCAAAATAGAAAATGATCACTCAGACATATAGAAACAGCCCAAACCATTTTTCAGTATGGATAAAACAGGCGTGAATCTACCGACATCCTTCTTGTTATAATGAACAGTAAAGGGAAAAATCGGTCACGTGGTGCAATTTCACTTTTGCCGTTTTCCCTAGACGTGACTCTAAATCTCTCTATTAACGAGTCACCGAACATGTAGTTTTTTCGAAATGAAAACGGTAATTAAAGCTCGTACTACAGCTGTACTCTTAAAAGCTTCTGATAGCTTTTAGCTTTTAGCCAGCATTTTTTTTCCACGCCCCTAGCTCTTCCTGTAAGTCCTCCTAGCTCGGTTTTTGGGCAAGTCTAATTACTGCATAAATGAACTTGGCTGTTTAATTATTAATATAATATCATAGGTGACGAATTACTCCTTAATTTTGGCGCGAAATTTCAGCGTTAATTTGTAATTTCACATGTGAAATTACAAAATTGCCATGGCAACCTGCCGTAGGTCTCCGTTTCAAGATGGCGACGAAGTTTTAAAATGTCTTGAATGAAAATGTCAGGGCATAAAAAGACGCTTTAGAAAACCTGAACACACGAAAGAGCACATCAAGAAGGATTCTTAGAGGTATGTTGTCGAAAAATTCTGAAAACTTAAGCCAAATTTCAGCTCTAAACGTTGAGAGAGTGGAGTTCGCGATCGATTGATACGATCCAGGATGAACAAGTCGAAAATCCTCGATTGCTAACGTAATTCGTCACCCATGATATTAATAGGTAATCAAATGGTATACTCGTGAAATTAGGGAATAATTTCACTCGTCACCATTTGATTACACATACTTATTTTTATTTGTACGGAAGTGAGACGGGGACTCACTCTCTATCTCGTCTCTACACGCAGGGTATACTCGTACTTGCTCGTCTG
>JBBMOI010000013.1:14197500-14227500 GCA_038088405.1 Porites divaricata
TTGAACGAGTTGTGGGTATTGGACATTTGTGGTTCTTGGTAGTGATTCCCTGTCAGCATAGGTCTCTCACGGAAAGAAAAAACTTGCACTTAAGTTCCCTTGAAAACCAGTAACGTTTCAGTCATTTGCGATACAACTTGCAAAACCAATGTGCATGATAACAACTATCTCATCAGGGTACGCACATTCCACCTTAAACGAAATCAGTTTTGAAAACCAAGACGTGGAGACCTCTGGTAGTAGATAGAGAGTAGTAGTGGATGATGTGGAACAGAAGGGAGGAAAACCTAGTTATTAAGCTAACAACTGATTCGAAGTACACAAAGGAAATCACTAATTTTTTTTTTTCCAATTATTAGATGGAAAATCGCCCTCCAAGAGCCGGAGTGTATACAGTAGAAAAACTAATACACCAGAGAGTGACACCACAGACAGAAGCGAATCCAATATATCTCTCTCCTCAAAGGAAGAGTGAGTAAATGTTGTCGGCGGAAACGATAAAGCTCTTTTTAATTTAATAGTAGAGCAGCTGAGTGCAGAATATTGAGTACAGTGGAATACCGATTTTTCGAACCACCTTGGGACAAGCAAATTTGTTCGAATTATTCTAGACTGCAAAGCAGTCCGTATTTTCCGTATTCAAGTGCGCGCAAGCAGTCAAACAAAATGTCCGTGCGAGGCTGACGGACGTGTGAGGCTCTCACGCTTCGCGCGTGTGAGACTCTTACGCTACGCGCTAAACCGATTTTGCGAAACAAACCGACTTTTTTGCGGTCTAGAATTATTCTAGTGAAAGCCTGTAAAATCCTGTTTAAAATTAGCATGTTTAGCTGGTGAAGAGAAGTAGGTTTGGTTGAATCATCAGGAATTTCAATAACCCGACGGTTCAAGAAATCGGGATTCTAATATGTGCTGCAAGTAAAACACTCCTTGGATAATTTAGAGTGGGGATTTCCGATGGAATCTTGGGGAACTTAGCACACAAATTAGGCACCCTACTGATGAATCACTGATAAACAGTGACGATTTTGTACATATTTCCTGCAACAACAATTTCTCGTCTGTCCTGTCCGAATTTTTACTCCGATTTTCACCAGTCCTCAATCCAAATCCCATTATATGCAAATATTCCCATATTTATTGTCAACATTCCTAGAAGTTTGTCACATGAACCTAGTTTAGCGGCCATAGTTCCCATGAGTATCCTGTAGCCCAGTTTTAGTGCATCAGGCCCCGGTTGATCAAACGTTGGATAGCGGTATCTACCGGATAAATCACTATCCAGGGGATAAGTATTACGAAAACCAATTACGTTATCCACTGGATAGATTTTTTATCTGGCCCCAGTTGTTCAAAAGCTGGATAGCACTATCCACCAGGCCCCGGTTGTTCAAAAGATGGATAGCGCTATCCACCGAATAAATCGCTATCCAGCGGTTAAGTATTACGACAACCAATTGCGCTATCCAGTGGATAGTGATTTATCCAGTGGATAGCGCTATCCACCTTTCGAGCAACTGGGGCCTGATAAATCTCTATCCAGTGGATAATTGTTAGGGAAACCAATTGCGCTATCCATTGGATAGTGATTTATACGTTGGATACAGCTATCCATCCACCCTTTGAACAACTGGGGCCTGGTGGATAGCGCTATCCAACGTTTGAACAACCAGGGCCAAGACTTGTAACCCGCAGAAGTTCATAGTTTTGACTATTTCTGTAAAACTCGGATTTTATATATTTATTTATTGCTTTTTTCAAAAACAAAAAAAATAAATATAAATAGATAAATAAATTTGTATCTATTTTTAAACGCCTTCTACTGACTTAAGAAACTTTTTTTTTTTTTTATCCGTGTTTCTTTTCAGCTTAGTAGTTGAACTTCCACCTCTGACACTGAACCAACTGGCCAAAGACTGTGATGTCAAGGTATTGGAAAATAATAAAAGAATTACTCATAGCCGTCCATATTCATAATGAGCAGATACCAAATCTGGATCTTGTAACAGAAAAACTGACTCAGTACGTACAGAAAATAAAGAAAAAGTCATAAGCCAGACCTTGACCTGCGTAACAGATACCGGTTTGGGAGGGCGAAGGGGGAAATTTCGAGGACACGCGCGCGGCTAGCAAGACGTGAAAGAAAGAAAAAATCCTTTACCATTTCTATAACTAAGAAACATTAGAAACAGCGCTTGAATGGGTCCAGAAGATGTAAGTGCTAGTGTTGTGGTTGCGTATGTCAATTTTTCTACGACAAGTTAACCAAGCATAGGCTAATTGACCTGTGTGTCCTCTTGAGACATAAGTGCACTTTCATTTGTTCTTTTTACTTTTTTTCTCAGGAGTCCAAGTGTCTCAGCACGTTTTGGGTTAACCCGGCAGTAAAACAGACCTTAAACAGCTACGAAGATTGGAAATCTGCGCCGATTATTTCTTAGTCTCTTCTTTAGACAGGGAAAAACTCTACTCGGAGGCGCAGCTGTGCGTTCCGAAATGTTCGACGGAAAGATACTTCGATGAAACCGAGGAAAATAAGGGGTTTTTATGCTTCCACTGGCAAACCAATACAGCTGGGAAAGTTCACAGAAAGACGCCCAGAAAAAACACACTTTACATAGTAGAGAGGTGTTGATTCAGTCCGTTTGTCCTCACCTCTGATAACAAGCACGAGGCTGCTTTATTACAGCAACGTTCCTTGGGATTACTCTTTGATTGAAGCTAGCAATCTCCATTCTCAAGTCTTATTCAAGTCTTGATGCCTTTTTTTTTTTCTTAAATTCACAATTAAACCCTTTTTTACTCCGGGGGGAGCATTTGCCCGCCAAATCCGGCACTGGTATTGTTTATCCAATATTTTATATATTACTGTAATCTTGGGAATTAATATAAATTATTCCAAATTACATAGAGCGAATAAAATAATTGCAGCCCCCTAACCGCACGTCTGCTTAATTTCCTTTTAGTCCCAAACTTCATTTCACATACCTTTTAAGTTGAATGTCACAAGCCTGATTAAACCTATCTCTCTCCAAGTTGTGTCCATAAAAAAGGAACGCTTCAAACAAAATTACTCTTCAAATTTTTACCTGGCAATAATGGTGAGACACTTTGTTTAATCTTCAAAAATGAGTGAATTTAAAAACACATTAAAATGATATATTTGTTTCATTCCTTTATCAAAGGCTTTGCGCTTTTATTAAAATATTTCATAATAATTTAGTTTATTATATGGTCATGTCTCAAAAGGACTGGAAACAAACAAATTCAAGAATTTGATTGGCTTAAATCGATCTTGACCGCGGTCTAGATTTTTATAATGACAGGCACTTCCCCTGTACCTTAGGGGGATGCAGATGTAAAAGAATTCGAGGCAAAATTATAATAAACACCTCAACTGAAAGGTCAATAAACTAGGAAATAAATATAAAAAAATATAAGAAACGACATGCCTTTCATCAGTAGATACACGTTCAGAAATGACGACGCTCTTTAGCCACACTCGGTACTTTATCTCAGTCTCTTTGCCGAAAAAGTCAATGCCCCTTCCCCAGAACAAGTGTACACCATCAAACATTCCGCCCAGGGAATGGATTTCACATTAAATCCCCGCCTATTGATAGGTTCATTAAAACGCCGGCCAACTCTGGGGTTGAGGTCAGCTCATATTTTGGTTAGAGGTCGTGAAACAACGGAAAATTTAAAGAGAAAAAAGAACAATGGACGGCCACCCCGAGAGAGTGAAATCAAAGCTTGAAACTTTTTTTTTTTTACAGCTTTGAAGATTAATCTGCATTTTTGACAGTTGACAGTAAAAAGTTACCTCTTTTTTTTAATTTTGGACGCTTCGCAGTTAAATTTTAGGCCGTTTGACGGCTAAACTTTAATTATATTAAGACCTGAGCCCTACGTCAGATCGAATCAGTAGTCCTCACAGCTGTATTGAAACAAATTTATAAGAAGAAGACTTGACTGTGATTCTATAGAACCTGCCCTATTACCTGACATACTCCTCATTTACAGATCATGACTGTACGGTTCAGATGTGTTTCCTTGACATAAATGGGCCGGCGTTTTCTCCAGACCAGACAGATTATCCATCTTAGACGGATAATCTGTTTTTTTCTTAAATCTGTCTAAACAAACGGCCTGAAAGACACGTTATAAACACACACCGGCCCCTTGTAAGGGAATCCGGAATACAGATCAAGGAATCTGGAATGCCACTAAAATTCAAATTCCACTGACAAAATCTGGAATCGAGTACCAGGAATCCGGAATCCACAACGTGGAGTCCAGAGTCCAAGACTCAGTTATCTTTAATTTCCTTACAATTACATGGGGCAAACTGACCCTTCTTTCCAAACAAAATAACGCTAATTATAAAAAATTGACAGATTTGATATCAATATCAATCCCGATATTAAGCAAAACTAAGACAACCGTCACCATCTTGGTTTGTTTGGAAAACGCAGTTAAACTAATTCATGTCAGTTTTCAACTGCATTTGTCAATATTTTGGATGGATAATTTGCTGAACTTCATTTTCTTGGAAAAGGTTCAAAAGATAAGGCCGGAACGACAAGAAGAAGCCATTAAGTCTGGTGCCTTGTTTTTCATAGTCGGAAAAACAGATTAGAAAGCAAAACTTCTGAGCTTGGAGGAGTTAATTACAAAGAAAAGAATTGAAATTCAGTCTAAGCGCCAATAAGTGGAACAAATTTGTAGAAAGGTACATTGCACATGTTTCATTTCATTTATTCTGGAACAAAGTGAAAGGAATATGACTCAGTGATAGGAAAAATTGTTCATGAATTTCTTGGCCATCCTGTATTTTTAGAGAAGTCACAAACTTGCCGGTCAAAAATGATAATAAATAAATAGGAATTATCCTGGTCCAATTTTGCAATTTTAAAAGGCTCGTAACCTTAAGCGGTTCGAAACTCTGAATCTTGTCCTTTTTTTAATTTAATAGTGGCCGAGCAGACCCACACACACACACACAAACCTTGACAATCATATTGATTGACAAATCAATGATGAAGAGCATGCAGTTAGAAGGAAGGAAGCAGGAAAGGAAGGAAGGAAGGAAGAGAGAAAGAAGAAAAGAAAGAATTAGCAGTGATTATACAATTCTCTATTATACTCCAGTAGCCAAGCCTTCCTAAATATGTGTAATTTAACTGGTGACCATAAAGCGCAGGAGACAATTAAGGCACAAATGTTGCAGAAATTCGCTGTAAATTAATGTTATATTTTATCACCGAGAGCTATAAACTAACGATCTTTCTCCCCTTCTGTAATCTTACTTGATAACGTCGTACCGAATGGGTAAAAACAAATGCTTTCAAATTTGGTTGTATTAGCCTGTGTACACAGACGCCGCCCGTCCCTAAAAAAAGTGAAAAGAGACGAGGCGGCTGTTCACAGGTCTTTCACAGACTAGGTTGTGTCAGGACTGAAGATCTAGGGAATGATAAAGAACTAATCCTAGAAAAACAAAACTTCCGGTTGCCATTCATAACGTCCGGACGTTCTCTTTGCTTTCGATCCTCTTGTACATTCTCGTTATTTGTTTTTGCTTTTCTGGTTGCTCCATCTTTTTGTTCTCGTAAAGCACCTGACCGCGGAAGTCATTGAGGGGAACTCTTCTCCCCCACCGTCCGTTCGTAATTGGACCTACCACCAGTTAAAGAAAAGGATGCCGAGAGCGCGCGCGCATAATTCAACTCACAAAGACAGCCATTGAAACGTAAATGCAGGTCGCTAACTAGCGGGCGGGAATGGCTTTTGCGTATTCACTCTTGTCTAAGGATCTCTATTCTTTTTACACTGCCCACATAAATACTTGGGAAGAAAATGTCTTCACCCACAAAGCAAGTTAGTGTCCGCCGACTACCCCCGCTTCCAAATCAAATAACACTACGAAATCTGAAGGAAAATGGAAACCCGACCGAAGTCGCACAAACTGAAAGCCTCAAAGGAAAGCCTTCAGGAGGTAAGGAATTGTTTTTATTCATTTTTCTGAATATAGAACGATAAAGTGTAGGTTAACCGTTTGTGTTCTTGGCAGTAACTGATTTTTTCCTGATGTTTCATGAAGTATGTTTCAGTATTTTTTTTTTTTTTTACGAGTAAGTGAGGGATGTAACTCAATTCAGACAGCTCGCCGCCGTGACATGAATCAAAACGTTGTAATCTTCAATGATACTTGAAAGATTTGCCTTTACAAACTCTCTTTGACAAAAAAATATATATATATATCCGCGTTAGCTGAATTGTACGGCATACCAAAAGAGGCACGATCGGTTAAATTTATAATGTAGGCTTTATTACTACAAAGTTTAACTGGATTTTACAGTGAATTTCTCCTTCTCCAGTAATGAACCGGACAGACCATTATTTTAATATGCTTAACCTTTGAAAATGTTATATTCAGATCAAAGCCGGCCGGAAGAGAAACATTAAATCTGGGCATTTTGTCGCTGTCAGTAGAACGGTAAAACCGTTTTAATGGCATGATTCGCAAAAATCGAGCGTCGTATTATTATCTTATAAATCATGTAAGCTTAAAGGTTATAATGTTTTCAGCTTAAATGCCGGTCACACAATTTTCAGAGATTCGGGAGCTTTTCTTTCTTTCCCCATCTTTGTTTTTTAAAATCAATTTCATCGAGGACGAACTCTATCTATGCAAATTTACTATTACTCAAACGGGAGACAAATTAACCAAAAATCAGTTTGACCTGTTTATTAGTTGAATTTACAAAAAAAAAAACAAAACAAAACAAATTCATGACCGTTTGGAAGGGACAAATAATTATAATAACAACTAGCTTGTACAAAATTGAATTGCCAAGAAATATATTTTTTGCGAAGATTTTTTCTCGATAATGGGAGTAAAATAATTTTAGCAACAGTCATTACTTATTTATGGCCAACAAAACTTCTAGCAACCTCCATAAATGCATTATGTATAATGATGTCCGAATTGTATAAAAGAAGTCTAAGAGCAGCGGAAGACAAAAACATCTGGCAACGCTTTGTGAAACATCGGAAATGGATTCTTGTAAAACCCGGACTGATTACTTTTTTTACAAAGCTATTTGAAAAGCGAATTGTAAACTTTTTGGGAAGCAAGACACAAACTAACACCTTTTAGACGTAAACCGGAAGTCACTTTGAGTTGACATTTCAGCCATTTCCGGTTCGTTATGCTCCGTTTCAATTTGGATGTTTGCGATTAAAAACAAATCTCTAAAAAGATGTCGCTACGTGACAAACCTGCAAAAGCAGGGAAACAAATTAATTCAGTGTTAGTCAAAATAAGAGAGGCGTCCTGCCAAGAGTGATATTAAAATGACAGTCTCATGCAGTTTTCAATATTCTACTTATCTCAGTCAGGGTCAGGCCAGCTGCTGGACGATGGTTAATCAAAAAATCACACACTCAGCCAATTTTTTCAAACTTCAAATTTAAATTAGAGCAATGTGCAGTTTCAAGGTGGTCATGATCATATTTTATTGTTTTGTTTTCATTATTAGCTGATAACTCCATCATAAATGGCTGTCTCACATTTTATTTGTTCTTTAATGTAAAATTTTTCAATTTTTTTTTCAGCATTAAAGCTGTGTTCTCTAGCAGTACATTTTAACAGACTATAATAAACACTTTTTGCTTAAGATGGAAGAATGAAAAAAATGGTCAAAATGTGTGTCATTTGTTATTTCATTATTTAAAATTGAAATTAAATTAGAACAATAGCAAACTGATCGAGCCAAGCATTAGCTGAGATTTTTTCCCCATTTTTATCAGTTTGCCAACATTATTGAAAAAAAAAATTACAATAAGTCATTTTATCATTATTATTGTTATTATCCAGGGTTCGTGCTATTGTTTATTTGTTTATTATCATTTTTGCCTTACAAACAAAATATACCTGTAAATTAAGTTTAAAAAAAAAAGATGAGGCAAGGAATTTAATTTTAGATTTCAAGGGCGCTTGAAAAGCACTTGGAAGAAAGAATAATTGCTGAAAGTGCTTGAAAATAATGAAAACTCCTTGAATTTTTGTTCGGATGGGAAATAATGTAGGATTGTATTAAAGTAATTCAGGGATTAAGCTCAGATTTCAAAATCAGGGACAGATTTTGCATCTAGTTAATGTGTTTGGTTTTCTTCAGGTCCTCTTTCCGTGTACAATATCCAAGCATTTTGTACCCTCCAAGAACTATGAAGTAATTGTTATGCATCCCTGTCTGTGAATTATTACAGATTTGATAATAAATAAGTAAATTTATTATGTTCTATAGTGGTTGTCTCTTGAAATACAATTTATATCTGGGGGAGCTTTTGAAAGTTGCTATTGACTAATGAAAACATTTTGAAACATAGTGCAAGAAAAAGCAAACTTGCTTTGAATACTCCTTGAAAACTCAGTTAAACCAGCATGGACTATGTTATCAAATATTATTACTTTTTCTCATTATTATTATACTATAATTATATAGTATTAGCATTATCAATATATTTATCATTATCATTATGCCTAGGATACTTGGTGCCATCCTTCCCTCCTTAATGTAATTTAATATTAAGGGGTCAAATAACATTTAATAAAACTTTTACACTTGTAATTTACAAGTGTAGCCTTGTTTCAGAGTCTGAAAACAATAACTACACTATTATGTCTTGTAAATCACATGTGTACAAGTTTTATTAAATTGACCCGAGCAAGGTTATTCGTTGTAAAATTTCCATGCAATATGGCATTCCCAACTGTCTCATTATAATTATAATAATAATAATAATTATTATTATTATCATAATTATTATTATTATTTTTACTATCATCGTTATTATTATTATTTTTACTAGTGGTTCTCTCTGAATTGCAAGTCAAGGAATACCTTTTAGCAAATCCTTGCATCTTGGAAGAATTTATTATGGCTAACACCAGCCAGGAACAACTTGAGAGATGGTTGATTAGAAAAACACAGTCCTTAGAACATGTAACGGGAAATATCAACAACGGTATGTGTTTCAATAATGTATATAATTATTAGTTATCTTGATGAGTAATTTCTTAGATATTGATTTTGTTATAAAACTTAACGCTAAAAGGTCACAACGTTTTGACCTCTCCTAGGCCATTTTCAAGTGCGAGTAAAATATGAAATTAGTATAAATATATTAAATAGTAAAAACAGGAAAAAATGTCATGAACGCTAAAATGCGATAAAATATGTAAATGTAGAAAAATAAGTGACAAAATATTCTCAGTTTAAAAAGACTTAAAAATACTACGGAAACAATTAAAAACAATTGAAGTAATTAAAACAAATAATTTTGCGCGGATGGAATCGCATAATTAATCGTAAAGTAGAAAATCCAAACTCAGCAAGATGAACAACAGAGTTATTATGTGGGTGGACCTGGGATGTGGGGTGTAGGAAAGCAGGATGGGATTATTGGGGTGAAAGCTGTTTTCTCACCAATCATAATAAGTAGTCTTAGGTTTGAATCAAATAGGGTGGGTGGGTGGGTGGTTTAGCTGGCTCCTGGGGGTGGGTAGGGGGCTGCAGTCATGTCTATTTGTTTTGTCTGTTTCTGTTGTTGTGGTTTATTACTTTTATTATCATTATCATTGTTATTGTCATGGTAACTCCCATCACCATTGCCATCGTCATCCTCATCATCATGGTCATGGTCAGTTCATGGTCATCAACATCATTATTATTGTTATTGCTATCATTATCATCACTATCATAATCATTATTACTATTATAGCATTTATTTTTGTTCTTTTCTGTTGCTGTTGTTTTTATTTTTTTCTATTTAATTTTTCTTAAGATCCTTACTTTCTGGATAAATGCTGTCAGAGGTCTTTAATCAATTGTGCTTGAGAACTGACTACAGGTACCACCATAAGCCCTCCCCTCCCTCCCCCCTCCTCTCTGAATCGTGGTAAGGTTGGAAAAGGGGGTAGCTGGAAGGCACTGCAAAGAGCTAGTTTTGGTGTGAATACTTGAAAGATAAAGCCTTTCCGGTATGATGCTGCAGGCGTGAATAGAAAATGACAATGTTTTGACTATTGGCTTCTTGGGTTTTGCTCTAATAGAAAGTTAGGGGAAGCAGGCTCATTTTTTAAGACTTTATTTGGCTACTATGAAGTCTGAACTTCATGACCAGATGGATTTTATTACTGTTTCCTTTCTGTGTGTGTTTCTTTACAGGCTTGAGACCCTCGCTCTCTAAATGGAAGGTATATATAGCCATTCAATTACAGTTGGTAGGCCTGTTTCAGGCATTGAACTTTCCATGTACAAGTTTAGTGCTCATGAGGAAAATCTACCGTTGTTGCTCATGATTCAGCACATGTAAAGTTGCTTATTTGAAAAGGGCATTAATTATGAAAAAGGTTATCTTAATTATTGTTGTTACGTTGTTGTAATTGATTTCCTTTTCTATAATGGTTGTAAGGTGTTACGAGAGCATGTCCCATTGAGCAACTGCAATATCTAAAAGGAATGTTCAGTGCTCTCCCAACAACCCCCCTCCCCCCCAACTCAAAATCTGTGCACTTACATTTTTGTAGGAAGTTGTAGGAATAAGGTTGGAGGGTAGGGGTTCTCCAAAAACCACAAATTGTTTGATTTCCAAAATAACCACAGCCCCTCCCCCAAAATTAGAGGATCGGCTAAGAAAAAGTTATACCCGCGTTTTGACCCTCGATTGTTGTCTTAATCGCCACGAAAAGCAATCCAGTATATAGTGTGAGCCTAGCCTTAATTTGTGGTTTTATTCTTGTTTCTGTTTGTTTGTTTTCACAAATTGGAAATCGCTTTTATTATTAGGGTAAAAAGCTTAGATGGTCGTATTCACACTAGAGACGGATTATCCGTCTGAGACGGGTTATCCGTTGGATAATTCGCGTCAGACAGATAACGTCTTAATTTGAAAATGGAACGGTCCTAATTTTGGATGGACAATCCGCCTGACTCTATCCGTCTGTTTTTCTGTCAACTTTGACGGATTTTGAAGATGGATTATCCGTCTCAGACGGATAATCCGTTTCTAGCGCGAAAATGGTCAATGTGAGATCAATGTTAATATCATTATTTGTAAAAAAGTAAGTATTTCGTCATTGGAATTTAAGGTATACTGGTAATTTGACTTAAACTGTCTGTGTTTGGGCTGCAGTTCTGTGTTCATACCGATAAGAGGAAAATGCTTCAACAGCTGACAAAAGACATCAATCAACAACCAAAGAAAGTCAAGGTCATGCATGAGCTGGTCAAGAGTGTTGCAGCAGGTCAGGCTACTTTCTTTTTACTCGCTTTTCTTCTTCTTATGTAATCCTCTGTTCATTCATTTGTTCTTAACTAGGAATACGTGCATCGCAGAAACCCCGCGATTCTCGAGTAGGGTGGCCAGTACAATTTTAGGGATCAGAGGGTCGGAAAGAAACAGAGTAAATTGTGATTGGGGAGGGAGGGAGGTACAATACCAGCTCTAAAATTGGAAGCTGAGGCATACTTTAACTCCGTTTGGTTGGAGTGAATGCGAACCCTATCCCTGCCAACATTGATTATCATTCTCCCTATGTTGGTTCTGTTTTATGATAATTATGTTAGCACAACAGCGGTGAACCAATATCTTTCTTTCTTTACTGACACATTACTTGTACTTCTTGCCCTCTGTCCTTATACTTATATGCAAAGTTTTTTTTATGTTTTGTTAAATCTCTTTTTTCCCATCAATCTCGTTTTAATAAAGAATTTGCTCGTTTTGCAGCAACTCATGCAGACACGCATTCTCTTTACTTGGTTGACAAGAACGGACGAGTAAGTGTTAATCAGATACAATTTAAATCCGAACGCTCGACGCAACCATTGGTTTTCCCCGCGAAATCACGTCCGAGGAAAGAGCGCAGTAACTCCATGCTATACTGATGCCTTGTCACTATTGTTTTGTTTTTTTTCCGCGATCAAAGTTAATCAGTTGGATTTCATTTTTCAAAGGGTGCCAACAAAAAATTGATGGTTTTGGTTTAGGTAGCCTGTCCATAGGCCCTATATACCGGTATATATTTTCTCAGTTAGAGATCGTTGGGCGTGCATGAAAATAAAAACCGTGAGGGATTTTTTGACTGCAAGCGCTCGTTCTCATAGTTTTTGTTTTCTGTGTGCCCGCGTTCCGTCGCGCAAATCACGTTGTTGAAAAGGACATTGTCTAACGGCTGGAATTTGAGCCTATCGTAGTTCTGGCCAGGTTTTTATTTAATCTTTTCGCCTTTTTTTTTTTTTTTTTTTTTTTACAGGACATATATCTGTACTCGGAAACTAAACCAAGGTAAGATTTCAGTAATATTACTTTTATACAACCACTAAATGTGCTTAGTGGTAGTATAGGTTATGAGGTGCTAGTGATATGACTCACTGTATCTCTACAGTACTTGTATTTCAACTTGTTTTCGTTGTTGTTGTTGTTGTTTTTTTTTTTGTTTTTGTTTTTTTGTCTTGCACTCTGCCTTACTAGCTTTAAAGTTCCCGCGATTATCTTATGTTCGTTCAGACTCAAAGTTTTTTTTGCCGTTAAACAAAATTGGGGAACGTGCTTTCCTTTGTCAACCACAAACGTCCATTAATGTAATTACGCCCATAATGTAGAAAATTTCATGGTTACGGCATTAGAGAGGACCCGCAATTTATCCATCGCAAATGCTGTAAGTTTTCAAGTCATCCATATAATAGCGGAGCTCCTCGCGCGCGCGAAGCGCGCGCGTGGACGGAGCCCCATACCTAACGTAATCTACCCATCCCAGAAAATTTGGTAATCACGAGACCGTACACCGACCGCCCGCCCGCCCGCCCGCCCGCCCGCCCGCCGTCCGTCCGCACCACAGGAAAACCAATGTTTACTTGCACACTTTCCAACCACTTTGGGAACCCAGGAAGCCCATGAGGAAACCGATTACACATCAATATTGTGATCAATTGACAGCTGTCAAAACAAGGTATCCGCTGACCAATATCACCTGGCCATATCGCGGGCTCAGGTGTCCACCCATCGAGGTCGAGTACTTTTTTGAAGTTATCCGCTGACAAGTTACTGGTTTTCAGATGATCGCAGGCTCAAGTTTATTATTTTTAAAATTTATATGAAATATGCCGTGTTTATGCCATGATGACCCCGCACTATTAAGAGTTTGATTTCAAACTAACCATGGTCGCGAAAATTCAGCAAGTTATGTAACAATACAGGCTAGGAAGACCTTTTCTCACCAAGGTCACGCGTTGGTCATGCTCTACGCCCAATTTTTATGCTCTGATTGGTCAAAATTTGACAGGTGAGTTTATGCGGAAAATTTATGCATCATCTTGAAACTTGTTTACTTTGACAGCTGAAGCTGACAGAGTTTTGTGTAAACTTGTGATGTTTTTAACTGTCTTTTTCCACTGGATGTACAAAATGAAATACAGCTGCTATCAAGTCTGTTATTCATGGCTAGTTTGTTCATTGGTTTTTTGGTTGAGAGATGCGTCGCTTGTCAAAGTCGCAAATCCGATTTCGGATGGCATCGTTTTCGTTTTTCACCTTGCTTGATGCGTATTAAAGAGGATTCAAAATTCTCAAGCGACTCTCGCGTTACTTGATAGCTTTTACGAACCGCATCTCGAAAGGTAAGCCTGAGTAATGATTGCATTTGAAGTTTTTTTTTATATCTAATTTCATGTAGTCGAACACAATTTATGCGGCAAGTTTATGCACGTTTCACTGACGTTTGTAAGATTTGAGACAATAAACCGACCTAATATCAGGTTCGATATAAGCTTACAGGACTTAAAAGAGCCTTTAGGTATATTTTCTCACCGCAAATAGAAGAACACGTTCCGAAGAATATTTAGTTATAAATTTGGCTGTAGAAAGAAAAATTTGAGCGATTTCCTTGCCTCGAGTTCATCTTTGAGAAAAGCAAACACCGCGAGGCCGGCTTAAAACAAAGTTATTAAGCTTTAAGACTCAGGATTTTTCGAAACGCTTTAATCTTCGTGAATGAAAATTGTTGTGTCTGTAAATGTTTAACCGAATTATATTTGTTTTCGTGATTGTTAGTAGTCTCTCTTGCAATTTAAATCGCTGTGCTGTTTGTTTTCAGTCGTTCATGAACATCGCTTGCAGGAGTTGTCTTTTTGCCGCGCGTATCAAACGCTTTTCAAGATTACACATCGTTATAAAACCCTTAAATTAAAAAAAAAAAAACAATAAATTATTTATGTTGAAGCATAACTCTTTTAATGTTCACTGCGCTCGAGGTCTGTTTGATAAATAGTACGGTTTCACCTCAGATGTGATGTGTAAAAAGTATAAAAGGTTGGTTTACATATCCCCGGATTTGTTGGCAAGATTTTATAAAGTAAACTTGTCGAAAGCAAAAAATTCGGCCTGATTTGTTTTCCGAGAATTTGTTTTCCAGGTATAATCCACTGTGATCAAGAACCATTACCGCTCTTGAATGTGATCGAAGATGATTGCTATGTTTTGTTTTGTTTTTGTTTCTATTTTTTTACTCCATCCTTTAAGACATTAGTTGTACAATAATAATACATTAATTGTACAGTAATAGAGTAATACAGTAATTGTATTCAATAATACTATAGTTGCTTAACCTACGTGCACATAATAATAATAATAATAAAAGAAGAGAATTAGAATGGAGAAGGGCACATTATAGTGAACTAATGGCCCTTTAACAAGATTGACTTTATTCTTTTGTAGTTTATTTTTCACAAAAAAACACACACACACACACAAGTCAATACTGAGCAAGATAATATATTTTAAGTGCCTTTTTGAACAGGATTTTTGATGATTTATTGCGAATGAAGGGGGAGATCATTCCAATAGTATTTACCAATGACGGTGGGGCAGAACTTTCGAATATTAATTCTTGAGTGGGGAATCTGTAATTGCTGGGCAGATGCACTTCATGTAAAATAATCATGTTGCTCAGATACAAGTAATAATGGAAAATTACACGGCTTATTATCAGAGACAGTCATATAAAAACAAACAACTGTACATAAATTTAACAATATCACGAAATTTTAATAGACCTAGATGAACATAATGAGGAGTGATATGATCTCGTAAAGGAACGTCATTCATTATTCGAACTGCTTCATTTTGCAGACGTATGAGCTGTGATAATGGATTATCATAATTATTTCCCCTCAATAAGCTACCATATATGAGATATGGGTAAACAAGAGAATAGTAGATACTAGTTAAGCATTGATTACATAGGTAACTTTTTATCTTTGTCATAATATTAATACTCTTGCTGACTCTATCACACACATAGTCGATATGACCTTGCCAGGATAGGTGGCTGTCAATATAGATACCTAAGTTTTTAATTTTGGATACTTGCTCTAAGCATTTTCCAGCTATCGATAGTGGAAATAATAAATCATAATCTACTTTCTGACAAGGTTGAAAGATAAGATATTTAGGTTTTCGTAGATTTAAGGTTAATTTATTTGCACATAGCCAGTCATAAATATTAGGTAGTTCTCAAAAAAATTAATTTATCTCAAATAAGAGTTCATCTATAGTTTTAGCTGAAGCTGTTAAAGAGGTATCGTCTGCAAATAGTCTGATAGAGAAAAAATCAGAAGATTGAGTAAAGTCGTTTATATATATCAAAAATAACAATGGTCCTAAAATTCATCCTTTGGGTACACCAGAAGTAATTGGCATGGTGTCAGAAATGTTACCATTTACAAAAACTCTCTGCTTTCTTTTATTAAGATACGATTTGAACCAGTGGATATGAGGTTTTCGAATGCCATAGGACAGTAGCTTTGATAATAAAATAGAATGATTGACGGTATCAAATGCTTTACTCAAATCTAAAAATATTGATACAGCATAATCTCCTTGATCTAGACTCGTAGAGATTTCTTCAGTGAGATCAACAAGACAGTCCATAGTGGTACTGCCTGGCTTAAACCCATATTGAGTATGAGTAATCATATTTTCAGACAAAAAATAAGATATAAGTTGATTATAAATACATTTTTCAAAAACTTTACTTAATACTGGAAGAACTGATATTGGTCTATAATTATCGCACAGTCACGGAACGGGATCCCTGTTTAAAGATAGGAATCACTTTAGCGATTGTTAGATCATCAGGAAAATGTTCTTTGCTTGATGGACAGATTAATTATATACGTTATATACGTTATAGGCCAACTCGACGTAAGATGTTTCACTCTAAAATCACTGAGCCTTTCCCATATGAATTTCCCCTTAAGTTAACTGATTTGTGGATTACAAGTTTATTGTTTGATTTAAATAATAAATTTATTAATGGGAGCTTCGCTTTTAGCCCTGGCTAAATCTATATATTAACTTGGCCGTATCGTTACCTTCTTTTTTGGAAACAGACTGCTACGCATTGGAATCACCAATCAGCTAAAACTTTTGCAAAAACATTTGCTAAAACACAACGTACTGTTTACTTGTTTCTTTGTTAATTTCTTTATGTATGTTTGTCGTAGATCCCGGTCTCTCTGCCGTCAAACTATTGGAAAAGGAGGCACAGTGGCTGCGTATGTGGCGGAGACTGGAGAGAGACTGTTTGTGAAGGACATTCTTGGGGTAAATTGTGGACAGTAGACATTAATTTTATTGTTACGTGTATTTTTACTGTCTTAAATGGTGACATGTTTTTATTTTTGAGACTCAGTCATCACTGATTTTGATACTTGACTGGCATTGTTTAACACACCGAAAAAGTATTTCAAGGTTATGTTGTTTCTGATACCTTAATTTCCTTGAAAATCGTGACTGAATAACTAGTGATTTTGAACTCCTTTTACGCAGGATGAAAGATTCCCTAAAGGAATTGGCATCGAAGGTGCGTACCACCCTACAGAATGGTTGGCGCAAAGTGAATCACTGAACTGTATTCTATGATAGATTAAATTGGTAACCGTATAAACACTCAAAAAGCGCTAGCCTACATGTACTTCTTTCTAAAGTAGGGGCTTGAAAAATCAATTCTTTCTCAAGGAAGAAGGATTACATATATCAACACACCGTAAACCCGTACAAAAAAAGGGGGGTTCGCCATGTTTTTACGAGCCCATGTAACGAAAATGTCTAGCAGCCTCTGTGAATACTACACGGACATCTGTATCTTTAAAAGAGCTGCTAAAGGTCTACTCCATCTCAGACTAATTGAAGGCAGGAAAGTGTATTCTTCTAAAGAAATAAAACCTTCCACCTAATTTTCTTGGAGATTTCAATGATTTCTTATTGTAGTTTTCTAACCCAACTACCGGTACTTAATCTCTTTAGAGTGTCTAAATAGCTCTATTGACTAAGCGTATGAAATTAGTATCACTGTGCTTTTGCCGTACCTCACGTGCCGAAGAAAGAATTGAATGGAACAAGTAGCGTGTACCAATCGATTTTAGTTAACAGAGAAACTTACCATGTTGTAACACTATTTGTTTTCCAGATAGTACAGCTCAGTCCGTACTGTGTCAGCCAATTTTACAAGCTGATGGAGCTATAGTTGGTAAGAGGGCTTTTCAATGGCATAAACGTATTTGTTGTGCTTCCAAACACCAGCTATCAGTTATAATTATCCATAATTATGAAAGACACCTTTTCGTATCCAACTGAGCTTTGTTAACAGCCTTTGCTTAATCTTTGCTTAATGTACTTAGCTTAACCAAGAAAACATGAAAGGACTTTTCTTGACTGGTGAATTTACTACTACTACTAATAATAATATAGGTCATTATTAATAATTCATTGCGCAAACAGACGTGTAGCAATTAACATGGCAATAAAATGAATAAAGGAAAGCGAAAAAATACATAAGGACAGCGACTAAATAAATATTAGTTACTATTAAAGAGACATCTATTAACAAAAACAGATTTAAAACGACTTGTCCGAAAATTAGTTAGAATATAAGAATATAAGTTCTCATCTGACGTGTTGTCTGGGGAGGTAAAATATCGCTCAACGCAGTCTTGGTGGAAGAGATCCTTCGCCATACTTCATATCTCTATTACGACGAATGTCCAAGATGCTGTGGTGCTTTAAGCAAAGAGCTTATCAATTCTACTTAAATATTTACTATAAAAAGCGCACCCCCAGACCTCAATAGCATATGTGGAGACTGAAAGGATCAAACTTTGAAAAAGTAAGTCCAAATTCTCAATAGAGTAGCCATAATATTTACATATTCTTATAATATACAACCTACTGCTAGCTTTACTAAGTAAATAATCAATATGAGTGTCCCAATTAACTAGCACTTGCTCAAAGGTAACGCAGAACAGTTTCAGTTTCTCTCTCCTCCTTATGATCTCCAGTGGTTCAGGAGGCGTCCTGGTAGTCTTTCCTCGTAAAAGCAGTTCCATGTTTTTGTCAGATTAGCTTTCGTGCAATTGTTCTCGGACCATTCAATAAAGGATAGGACTTCCGTTTCAGACTCATCTAATGCTACATTTGCCTCATGATCAATCGGCAAGCTAACAGTTACTGTTCGATACCATCGCCCTATAGGGAAAAAATGGCTCAATACAGTCTGACTGAAATTGGCAATAAAGAGATCTTGGTAAAAATCGTTAGTGCTTGTTCATTTATGCACACAGTTTAAGTTTTTTAAAGTGCATGCTTCAAACGGCTGGTAAGTCGCTTGGATTGTTAAGTGAAGTTAGCGCTAAATTTTGCAGGTATTGTAGAGTTGGTTAAAACATTGGGGAACTCAACTTTTGAACGGGAAGACGAAGAGGTAAATAATTGTTTACATCAAAATATCATATAGTATAAAATTATTTACAGCCTTGTTTGTTTTGTGTTTGTTTATTTCTTCTTTATTCCATTTTGTTTGTTTGTTCGTTTCGTTTTCTAAAATAATTAATTTATTTATTCTTGTATCGTTTAGCAACCTCATTAATATGTAATCTGTGGACTAGGGACAGCCTGTACACGGACGTTGCTTTCTTTTTTCTTGTCTTTTCTTTTTCTTCTTCCCCCACCCCTACCCCCTTTGTGCTGGCGGTCAATTAATTCCCCGCTGTTTTTATTTTTATCACTCGCGCTCGGCGGACTTTTAACTATTTTGTCTGTGTTGTTTCTAGATCGTCAATAGCTACCTAGCATGGGGAAGTATTGCTATACATCATGCAGAGGTGAGTAGTTTACTGATTGCTCTGTCAGACAATTAGTCAATCAATCAACCGGTCAGGTGGTCAGTGAGTCGGCCAGCCAGTCAGACAGACAGACAGACAGCTAACAATTCAGCTAGTTAGTCAGTCTACCAGTCAGATAGTCAGTCAGTCGATCAGAGAAACAGATAGTCATTCAGTCAGTTAGTCAGACGAGTCAGTGAGACAGCAAGTCAGTCAGCCAGTCAGACAGACAGACAGACAGACAGACAGAAATTTAGTCGAACACCTAATAGGCCACCATTAAGTCTTAAAGCTACTGACAATCAGCCAGTTATCTTTTACTTAAATAGACCAGCTAATTAATTAGTTTGTCAGTTTAATGTAGTCAGCCATTCAATCAGTATGGCTTTCGCCGTGTTTTAACCAGCACTTTGCTCATCAGTCCTGAATGTTTTTCGTTTGCCATACCTTTTGTGCTATCGAAAATATCCTTGTTATTATGTAGTTCGTGTGCGTGAGGATGTGAACTTTAATCTCCCCTGTGATTTACGATCGGGATAATTTGACAATCGTGCCTTTGGTGATTGTAATTTTGGTCATTTATTGCCATTTTATTTGAGTTCGCTTCCAAAATCGTGAACTACTTATAGCTGTCATTTCGTGCAATAAAATCTTTACTCAAATTTTTGTATTTAGCTTTCCAAACAAATGCAAAAGCAGAAAGACCTGAACAGCTTCTTACTAAGTGTTGTAAGGTAAGTGGAAGAAAGTAAAAAAATGAGTTTGTTACAAGAGCTGAACCAGCTGGGGTATTTGCCTCGCGTGACACTTCGCTCAAGTGTTTCGATTCCTCGTTTGTGCGGCGGGCTTTAGACCTCACAAAGGCCTTTTTCAACCGACGTTTAATGAGGGAGAGCTCATTCTCTTTATAAAAGACTTTTTTCTCAAAGAATTTGAAGCTGAACTAAGATACTTTTGGTGTCAAAAACACCTTTTCCTTTCAGGTAAGGATTAGATACAAGTATTGTGCAAAGTTTTAGAACAAGTGAACGCTCTTTTAGATTACCTTATTTTAGACTGAGTTTAGGTTGCGAGAAGCTCTCCATTTCGATCAGCGTGCGAGGCGAGCGGCGAGGAAAGGGGCTGATTCTCATGATCTTTTTCCTAAAATGAAAGGCTTGCCCGCAGGCTTGGATGAGTTTAGTATTCAAGGTCTTTTCACTGCTAAATTCACTGTTTTACTAGCCTGAGAAAATAGCCGACATTTTACGACGGCACCACTGATTTCCTTCCGAAATGACGTCTGAGCAACGAGCGCAGAAAATCCACTCTGATGACGTGTTACTACCCAGATCTGGGTGATACTTCTGATTGGTCCTGTCGGGAGGGGAATTTACCTCAACTAATCAGAAACACTACCCAAATGTGAGTAGTGACACTATCAGTATGGAATGCCTACTTTCGGTTCTCAGACGTTATTTCGCGGGGAAAACAGTGGCGATGTCGCGAAATATAGGCTCTTTTTTCAGGCTATTTTTTGGTGAACCACAGCTCTTTTTTTTATCAGATCCATCTTTGACGAAGTCAGTACGATGGATGTCGTCATCGAAAAAATCATGGTAGGAATTGTTTTGCAGGGACAATTAACTGGATTTAATATTTTGATTAACTGTTTGTTCATTCCTGAAAACCGTTTCTCATTCTGACAGGCCTTTGCCAAGCGACTCGTTAATGCTGATCGATGTGCACTGTTCATGCTGGATTCTAAGACAGCAGAGTTCTACGCTAATCTGTTTGACGAAGGTGATGAAGATGGTTCTGGATACAAATTCAGAAACGGAGTGGAAATAAGGTAAACAGCAGTGATTCTAAAACTACAAGTACATTGCAAAAGCTCAACAAGAATTTTAAGGTCCTTGCAAGAATGTGCTTTAGGCAAGGATGTGAATAGTCTAAATTATTTGCACGAAATGAGATAAAGTCTATGCCAGGACGATTATACTGTATTTAGGCCCGTGAGGTACCGTATCTGTACTAACTTGTGCTGAGTTTCCTCCGAGCTTGGTAGTCTATAAGTGAATTAAAAAAAATCGGGGATCACGCTGCGGTCAATTAACAATTTATATCGTGCGTTGGTGGCGAGCAGAGCAATTATTTAATCTGCGTGATCACAATATTTTGTGACTGCGACAATATTTATGTAGTACTCGTTTAGACTTTCAAAAAAGTCCTTCGTCGGATTTAGTATGGTGCGGGACGATCTCTCGCGACTTTGTCGCTCGCTCGGCCGCTTCACGGCTTAAAAGGCTCACTTCGCTCGCTTAGAAAATCGTGAGATCGACTTGTGGCAAGTCTATTCTCATTTGCACTATGAACTCTTCTTGCCAGATTTCCCATGGACAAAGGCATCGCCGGTTACGTAGCAAGTACATCTGAGGTCCTAAACATCAGTGACCCGTATCGAGACTCGCGCTTTAACCGTGAAGTTGATATGAAGACTGGATACATTACCAAGTCGATATTGTGTGTTCCTGTCAGATGCAAAGGAAGGTGAGAAATGCATAGCAGCTGACGGAGAGCAACTAAATCGCCTGTCTCGTGTAGACACATTGAGAATTCTGCAATGCTGATCGCGTGGCTGGCGGTGTAGTTGGAGGTCGATGAAGAGAATTCAGTGTGCGGGCGAAAATTGAAGAGGAATTATCAATTCCATTATCATTATCGTTATCGTTATCGTGTTCGTTATCATTGTCATTGTCATTATCGTTATCATTATCGTTTTCGTTATCGTTGTCATTATCATTATCGTTATCATTATCATTATCGTTACCATTATCGTTATCGTTATCATTATCATTATCATTATTGTTATCATTATCGTTATCATTCTCATTATCGTTATCATTATCGGTATCATTCTCATTATCATTATCGTTTTCGTTATCGTTGTCATTATCATTATCTTTATCAATGTCGTTTTCGTTATCGTTGTCGTTCTTATTACCATCACTATTATCGTTATCGGTACGTTGTCATTATCGTTATCATTGTCATTCTTACTGTTACCGTTATCATTTTTTCTCACACTCAAAAGTGATCACCAGCCTCGCAGGTTACATATAACATTAGGAAAAGTTCCCAACTTTCCTTCTCTGATATCATAGGGAAAAATAACAGCACTTGGAGCCTTTCAGTGCATTCGTTAGGTTTTGTTTGAATGATTATATCACGTGCTGGGATCCTTTTCAACAGCGAGAATTTGATACAAGATAATCATGTACTAACAACCACTCTTCTATCATCCGTTAGCGTCATTGGCGTAGTACAGATGGTAAACAACAGGAGGGGATTTTTCTCACCTGAAGGTAAAAATAAAATGTTGGTAACGCGTTTTTGTGCTACTTTAGTCTCTATAATTCCTTCATCTAAATAATACAAGCCAAGTAATCGGCTAAAGTAGTTTTTGCAGTTAGCTATGGCAACAGTTTGCCCCTATCTGTGTCTCCGCTTGACCGTAATCTCTTGCAAACAAAGGAAATTGGCAAAAGCTATGCAAAGTACATCAAAGCTAAGATAGCAATTTCCACTGTTTAAAGATTGACACATTAATTACCAATTCGCCGTTGATTTACTGAATAGAAAGTGTACTAAACAGTAGTTCAACGCGCTTTCACACTCTTTCAGTCCTAATTTTTCACAAATTAAGGTGGATTTCTACTGTCGCATAACTTTAACCTGTGTACGTACGTAAAGAAAATTGAAGCAATGTATGAAGGGCCGCGCGTAAAAGTAAAAGTTGAGCGAGGTTCAACTTTAAACCCACACGCGCAAGCTTCCATTTCTCTTTTTTATTTACGCGCGTAAAATTTACGTGCGTACGCACGTAAAAATTACAGGACAATGGAAATCCACCGTTAGGGCTAGAAGATAAAGAAAAGTTGGAGCATCAAACTAGGTTAAAAAATTTTAACCTGAAATTATATTGTTATTGTCTACAACGCATAACCATTCTTGTTGCAATATAAAGTAAATTGATAGAGTCTTACCACTAATCTATTATTTCTGTGTTTACAAATCATTGCGCCTTTTTCGTGTGTCTTGTTCTAGATGCTCGATCATTTGAACTGTTTGCCGGTTATTGTGGGCTGGCTCTTCACTACAGTCAGGTTTGTTTATACAAAGCAAATGTTTTGGTACACAGCGTGAATTTAGCCTGAACTCATAAGCAGTTCGAAAAAAGTGACCGGCAAAGCGATATAGATTATATTAAATCATCGACTTAGCTTTTTCATTAACAGTCGTGTCTTGAATAATAGGCCTTTCCTGCACTTCAATCCAGCGAAAGAAGTTTAGGATTGGGTAGACAATGTCATACAAATCACGGTCAACTCAAGCCTCGAGATAGTGCCTAGTGTTATGCGGGAAGTCGATTTCGATCTGTTTCTGTATTTCTGTTTTTCAGCTACATTTATTCATTTATATATATATCTCTGTCTGGATTTGCAAAAACGTTGCTTCAGAAATCTCTCTTATATACCCTCTGACTGAGTCTCGTAGTACAGCAGTTTTTTTTTTCGCAGCTACTTTTTATTTATCTAATCGGTAACGGATAGGCCACAGTAGCAAGACTTTGATGAGTTTCTCACTGGGTATTAACCTATTACCCCCCCTCCCCCCCCCCCCCAAAAAAAAAATGTTTTTCATAACTTCCCATAATTCTCTCTGTATTTCAGTTTGAGATCAGCGCGCGTATTAGACTGAACTCGGCTCTCATAGTGGGTTGTGTTAGAGTTTTTTGGCTGCCTTGAGCAAAGTTTTCCTGAAGGCATCATTAAGCCTTATGAAGGAACAATTCTCACGTCTGGCAAAGTCTGCTGCGTCCAATATCTTCTGGTATTTCGTCTCATTTCGGGCTACACGGGTGAAAGACTGATCCCGGGCTTGAGACGGAAAGATTGGATATTGTGAGCTTTGTTGTTGGCAGTAACAAGTCTTTGGCCTCACAAAGTAGGTTCTAGGGTTGAAATCTATTGGGCAAGATGGAAATTGATGCTAATTTCTGACCAGGCCAAAGACTTAGTGAAAAATTGTAGGGAAGACGGAGGCTGTATGTGTCCTTTTCAACCGCTGGTTTACTTCCGGGATCTTGAATAAATCGATTGTCAGTGAGTCGATAAAAGTTCCATGTGGCGATTTATGTGGAGAGGGCGAGAGTTTTACGGAGCAATTTGACGATGTTTCGCCCGTGTTAAGTGTGGAAATATTATGAGTGGTTTTGGAAGTGTTGTGATTGCCGCCAAAGTCATTTATTTGTGTGATTTACCGAAAGTGTTGACAGACAAATCTCAGGTACGTGCGGTTGAGAATACTTTGTGTCAAGCATGAAAACGCTTTGTGAGTCTTTAGCTTAGGTGATTTTGTCTTAGAAAGCCTATTCTGTGCTCAGAGATTGTGGATTCTTAATCTGTTTTCGGTCGACACTGAGCTGTGGCCTCACAGTTTGGCTGACTAAAAGACTACAATTTCTGGACGATTCAAATGTTGTTTATTTCATCGCAAAATCCTGTTACTTCTGCGAGAGAACTTTACCGTCCATTGCCAGCAATAATGCTGTCATTGTTTCCCATTCCACTTAGATGTCAGATAGTTAAAATGTACTTGAAATTTCTTTAGCCACGTTTTAACAAATCCAGACAGATATATATTAAGCAATTTATTTATTTTTCTCTTGATTACAATCTTTGTTCGCCAGATGTACAGCCAGTTGTTTAAGTCCCAACAGAAGCATCAAGTCGCCTTGGAAGTACTCACTTATCATTGTTGTGTATTGGAGAATGAAACCCGACAGCGACGCGAGGCAGTAACATCATGCGTTCTTCCCAACGACTTTTATAGGTAAGAATCATCGGTTGGATATTTTCTGGCTTTTGCAACTCAATTATTAAACTGTGAAAGAACAGGTGGAACAAACTTCAAATAAACTAGTGATAACCAAAGGTTGGGGATCGCAGACGAGTTCGATATAAAGGCTCATGATAGAAGTTCAAAACACGCGTGATCAGTGGACGTGATATAGAAGGTCCAAACAGAGGTCCAAACGTGCGTGATTAGATTGCGTTCTGTGCATTCCATTCATTCTTAGTAGACGTCCAAAGGAATCCTAGGTACAACGTGCCGCGCATGTGTAGTAGCAACCTGAAGATTAAGACTGAAGGCTCGTCTGGTCGCCCGCAATGAATGAATGAATGAATGAGACAGTCAGTAAGTCAGTGAGTCAGTGTGTGAGTGAGTGAGTTAGTGAGTTAGTGAGTGTGAGTGAATAAGTGAATGAGTGAATGAGTGAATGAGTGAGTGAGTGAGTGTGAGTGAGTGAGTGAGTGAGTGAATGGGTGAATGAATCAATGAATGAATGCAAAATATACCGATTTCCGCTTAAAAATAGCAATTTCCTTCTTGCAGGTTTGCAACCTCAATTTTTTTGTTTACTTTTCCTATCTTCTTTCTTTATTTTGGTTTTAGTGATTACTTAGAAACTTCCGAAAAAGGGTAAATGACTTAAGTCGGCCATGAATGATATGTCTGCCTGAGTTATCCTGAAGATCCTCGAGCATATCGTTCACAGCTTCATTGTGAAACATCTAAACGACCATAACATCTTAACAGACTGTCAGCATGGTTTTAGGGCAAAGAGATCCACAGAGATGCAGCTAATTCTCACCTTACACGACATGGCAAAGGCTATTCAGAGCTCATCTATCCGCGCAGTCGTTTTGGACTTTGCCAACAAGGTTCCTCACAGGCGACTCCTAAGGAAGCTCCAGCACTGTGGAATCCAAGGCCCGCTCCTAAATTGGTTAGAGTCGTTTCTTACTCAACGTTTTCAATCAGTTGTTTGTGAAGGCCAAACATCAAATCAATGTCCGGTGACTTCTGGCGTACCCCAGGGTACAGTCCTCGGCCCATTGCTCTTTTTATTATATATAAACGACTTACCAGACAAAGTGCAATCATCAGTTAGACTCTTTGCGAACGATGCTTTACTTTACGGCATTGTCGCTAGTGATGTGGACTGTGGCCTTCTTCAATCTGACCTACGCAGGCTAGAATCCTGGCAGTATCATTGGCAAATGGAGTTTAATCCTTCCAAATGCAAAATTGTTACCATCTCACATAAGAACAATCCACCCCAGAGAAAATATGTCTTCTGTGGTGTAGAGTTGGAACAGGTTGATAGCTTACAATACCTTGGGGTTACCATCAGTAACAAGTTCAAATGGTCAGCCCACGTTTCCATGATAGCAGCCAAAGCAAACAAATCGCTGGGTACAATACAACGTAACCCTTGGAATTGTTCAAAGAATGTAAAATATATTAAATTGCATATACATCCTTAGTACGACCGAAGCTGGAATGTGCAAGTGCGGCTTGGGACCCGTTTTTAAAGAAAGATGTCAGTGCTCTGGAAAGGGTTCAACGTAAAGCAGCACGGTTCTGCTCACAGAATTATAATGGATATGCTAGTGTTACGGACATGATCAAAGACTTAGGGTGGGCCACGCTGGAAACGAGAAGAAGGCAGTCTAGGTTAACACTTATGTATAAACTAACTCATGGTCTTATTGATATAGATAGCCGAGAATATTTAATTCAGCACTCCGAGAGTCGCACGACGGGAAGCCACCAATTTGAATTTCGCGTGCCATATGCGAAATAAAGACGTTTTTAAATTTTCGTTTTTTCCAAAAACTATAGCGGACTGGAACTGCCTCCCGGAGGCTATTGTTTCATCAACCTCCTGAGAAATTTTCAAATCTAGGTTATCAGCTTTTTTTAAATAATAGTTGTATATAGTTTATATAGTTTTCTTTATTTTACTTTTATATCAATATTTTGTATATTAATATATTTGTATTTGATCCATTTACTTATTTTATTTATTTATTTGTTTGTTTGTTTTCTTATTTTCACGGTTGGTGTGATATCTTAACGATTTTACCGAACTAATAACATGTAAATGTAAATGTAAATGTATTGTTTTCCTTGTTTCAGTTATGAATTCAATGTCTATCAAGATGATGAAGATTTGACAAATTATTTCATTCTCATGACGATAGATTTTTTTCAGGAGTTCGATGTCAGGTAAGTCGAAAGGTTGAAATCTGGCGAAAGTTGAAATCTCAACAAACGCGAGTAGTCCAGTTGACCAATCATAACTTGTAGCAAATCTTCAATAGTCGCCACAAAGCGCAGGAAAGACTTTTCAGTAAGTTAGGACTAGAGGGTTAATGTATTTTCTGATTTGGTTGTTAAAGTTGCGCGAGATTTTTGGCTAGTCATAAAGCTTAGCTCTTTTTTTCATTAAACTGTTTAATGTCCATCGCGTAGCTAGTGGTTACCAGAGCCTTGAGGGCTCTTTTCCTTTCCGTTTTGTCGCTGTTGGTTATTATTATTATTGAGTCTCACTTTTCTTGTTTCCCCCCAGACTTGATCTAGACACACTTATTCGTTTCACCTTGACTGTACGCAAGGGTTACCGTCCTGTGGCATATCATAACTGGGCGCATGCCTTCTCTGTGGCACACAGTATGTGCATCGTCATGAAAGAAGCGGCCGGAATATTTACCTGGGAAGAGGTATGCTTAATACGTTGAAGGCGAATGAGCTATGTGACAGAAATGAGCCAAAATCCCCTATTAGAAACTGACCACCAAATTAGGTGAAATATAAAATAAACGGATAGGCGATCTTTTGTAATTTGCAGTAATTATAGCGTTTGGGCCAGTCTAGTTCCCAAGAATTAAAACACCCCTCAGAAAATCGTATTGCCTGCGTAGCTGGCGAAATTTTGTCGGTGCGCGATTTAAGGTTTGGTCGCGGAGCCGTGATCCAAAAAAGGGAGTGGGGACGAGACGTTTGAAATATTTCACGCGGCTTCGCTGCTCGTGGCGGCTTACGCCGCTTGTGACGGCTCCGCAGCCAAAATCTCACTCGACTAGTACACAATACCGCCAGCTACACGGGCTAAAAATCGTATTACACTGTATTCGTCGATATAACGAACGTTAGACAAAAACGCCCCTTTTCAAGTACATACACATGCCAGAATGAAGGCACTAGAGGGCCGCCGGGTACCCTTGCGCACATTCAGTTCCGAGGCAAACCACTGCTTTGGATAACCATAACTCTGTGCTACACTCTGTCATGAGTGTAGTATTACATCCTTTGAGGACCATGCAATGCTGTAAGCGTCCTATGTGGGAATGAATTATGAGTGAATAACAGTCGAACCTAAGATAACTGACAGACCAGTCCATTCTCAAAGGGAATTCGAATTCCTTTGTTAGTCAGGACCGTCCACTGGGACCCGTTACTCGAAAGTCCCGGTACTTTTTTGGGGCCGTAAGGCAAATTTTGAATTTAAAAAAAAAATACCTGTTGAATAGTAGCGTAGTTCTTAGCTCACAAACTGATCGATTCTACTCTGTTAACTGATACTTTCATTGTATCATTTTCGAAATTACTGAACTTGAATGCATGAACACAACAAACATAAAGAGCTTTTTGGACGCGAAAAGTTATCGAGACTTTCGAGAAACAGGTCCCAGATCACAGCTCCAACCCTAAACAGAATGCACCGCGGTGATGGTTTTTTTGTGGAAACACTTGAACAAAGCCTGTTTTGATTGCTAAAGGCTGTTTTTCACTAGCGAGTCGGAGTCGGAATCGTAAGCGGAGTCGTTAGTGGGCTTATGACATTGTGAAAATCAATAATCGGGGTCGTAAACGGAGTCATAGCTCGACGGAATCGAAGTCGGAAGAGTCGGAACTTTTCCATTTTCTTCCGACTCCGTCACTTCGTTCTGCTTAGGTTCCAGTGAAAACCAGATTGTCGGAGTCGGAAGCATAAGCGGAAGGATAAACCTATCACAATGCACGTTCCCACGCTTTGTGCGGATTGGTTTAGTTCTTCCGCTTCTGCATGCGACTCCGACCACCCAGTTTTCACTTGATCGTAAATGACGGAGTCGATCTTAAGTGGAATCAGAACGCTGTTTTCACTAGATCGTAAAGTTCTTCGCCTCTGATCACAACCTTTACTCCGACTCCGTCGCTAGTGAAAACCAGCCTTAAAATAGCTGGTTTCAGTTCTGACCTTTTGTGGGGCTCAGTTGACATATAAAACGCTGCATTTTTATCGTCACCTATGCGGACACCTCTCCCACTTGGAAACTGTCTTCCTGTGTCCTATATGCGAGGTTTGACTGTATAGACTTACCGTCTTCTAACATTCGGCGTAGTGGCGTTATAAAATGTAAACAAACATCTTATCAGAAAAAAAAAACTATATTTCTTTTCACAGAAAATTGCGTTGTACCTTTCCTGCATTATTCACGACATCGATCATCGCGGTTACAACAACGCGTTTATGATCAAAAATAAGTCTCCACTGAGTCGTCTGTATTCCACATCGACCATGGAATGGCATCATTTTAAGCAGGGAGTTTTTATCCTAGAGGTAATAATGATCATACGTCTTTCCTTGCATTAATTCTTAGTAGACTCTTACACCGATGTTTTCAACAGTTTTGGTAGGGACCTGTTAGCATAAATCCATCCCACCGCTGGAAAGAGCATCTTAAAATCAGTCAGTTTGTTAAGTTTTAGAATGATTTGTTCGTGATTTGTTAAAAACTAACGAAGATATAGCTCCGTAAAGTCCCGGAATTTTATATACGTTCGTATGGTAGGGGGCAAGTTCGTGCCCTCACTATACGAAACGTCTATGAACGTCGAG
>JBBMOI010000013.1:14232500-14242500 GCA_038088405.1 Porites divaricata
CGAGCCATCACGCCCGCATGCGCATAATGCACAAAGCTACTGAAAACATGTGGTTTCTTTGAAGAGTACGAAAGCCATTGTTTTGAAGCCGTTTATTAGGGGGTGTTTACATGACACCGGGGCGACTTTCGCGCCGCGACGAGTTCACTCCGGTTCCCTCTCATGGCTCTACATTTGTTTACATGATACCACCACAAAAACTCATGCCGGCGCGAGTCGCCCCGGCGTGAGTTCACTCCGGTAGTCGCACCGGGGCGAGAATTTCACTCCAGTACGAAATCTCGCAACGGTATCATGTAAACACGAAACGACCACCCGTTTCGGTGTGAAATCGGTCTAATGTTCGCGATTTTGAATCATACGTGCATTTTATCAAACTGAAGTGTACCTTCAAATAACGAGATCATATGTGAAATAACCCAGTCATCATGTAAACGCGATACGAAATCAAAAAGTCATGTCGATATGAAACTCGCGCCGGTGCGAGTTTTCTCATGTAAACACCCCCTTAGTATTATTACGGTGATACCTCGCCAGTTGAAAAAGGAGAGTTAGCGGATTCAATTTTATACCTAACACAGGATGTTTTCTTCGAAGTACTTGACTATTGTAGTTAAAATTCGAACCGTGGTGGTCACTCGTGAGGATGGCGATCGTCGGAGATGAAGACGGTGGTTGTGCAAGGATCGCAATAAGCCCTTCATTTCCTAATCTGCTGTACACTGTTTGCAGATCTTCAAATGTCAGCCCACTTCCGGATACTTTTTCAACCTTCTTCTTCTTTAGGGATAGTTTCGACGGCGAAGTTTTTCTTTAAAAGTCTGTTGTAGAAGATGGCGCCGATCTATAAATCGTACATCATGTCCATTGTCCTCAGCTACACGTACAAGACCGTAGGTCTCGACGGACAACTATTGCTTTCTTCAAGGGTCAATCTGTGAGTAAAAATTATTTCTCGTTGTGCAAAAACATTTTCTAGTGCATCTTGCATGTGCGTTGAAGAACGTTTGAAACAAGAAAAAATACAAGGATGTTGGTTCGTCGATGGGAAGGTTCCTTCGATTAGGATGCAAATTACGTGGGAAACCTTTTTTCTGATAAGTTTTTAAAACAATGTAATAGAGTCGGCAAAACAAAACAAAAATTTACACTCCCCGTTGTCTTGTCTTAAAGCCACTTCTAGAATAATTAAATCAAATCAAATTTAAGAGAAATAAAGTGATCGAGGAGCTCCGCCAGTGAAGACAATCTTCAGTGTTTGTTCGGGAATTGGCTCGATCTTTCAGATCTTTCCACTGACCGTGAACCAAAGGCCAGAAACAGCAACATTGCTTCCTTCTGATTTACTGTACTTACTTTTCTATGTGTTCTAAGTAAAGTTTCCACCCACCATTTACTTCGACTATTTAACGTTTGCCTACTTTTCAAGCGAAAGAATTGATGTCTTTGGAAAATTTCTGCTTTGTTTTTGCATACACTTTACTGTTATGGAGATCGATAGTGACTTGTAACCGGTGTAACATTGTCTCCTCTCATAAATGTTTGACTTACACTAATCAAACTTTTTGCACAATGAGCTTCAACAGAAAGTTAATAAAGTTTTTTGGGTGGAATATTTCGAAACTGCTTGGCCATGTTTGTTTTAATTTTTGCGTGGACGTCGCGCGGATTTTAAAGCTCGCGCAATACTAGTGCTCAGACTGCGCACGGCCAATTTACTCTAGAGAGCCACCTTAAGGCACGTTCTTCCGCTCGAAACTCATTTTCCTTCTCTGCTTTTTCCTTCAAAAACTCCACTGCATCATTTCCACTCCGCCTTCGTTTGGTCTTCCTCCCTTGATCACCCTCAGCTTCAGATCTTTTTTTTTGTCTTTCCAAATCGCTCCATGGCCTCTTTGCGCATTTTCCATGCAGTTTGTTTGTCTGCCTCAATCTTCTTTAGGGCTCCCTCAGAATCTCTGGATTCTTCTGCCAATTTTTCTCGATCTATTATTTCATCAATTAAAGTTTCAAGTTCAGTTAGATCATCTACTGCGATGCCACTAGCTGATTCTTTCCCTTTCTTTTTTTCCAAGTGCTTCTTCTGAAGCCGTTCCATCCTTTCTCGGACACCTCTTTGTGTGACTTTAAATTTCACCTCTTCACTCTTATTCAAGGCTTCAGCTATTTCAGTCCACTTTTTACCTTTTTCATTACTTCCTTTCTTATACTTGTAAGGTTCTTCTAGAAGTACCTCACGGCATAACAAAGTATCATGTACTTCTGTCCACTCCATAGTCCTGGATAGGAAATCACAAAGATTATTCAACACACAGTTCAACTAAATTTGGTTGTGGCTCGACAATGTCATTGCATAAGAGAAAATGTATTTTTTGCTGCTTTTTGTTTCTAACCACCACCAACTTAGACATCCTCCAGAAGAATTTCATTGAGAAAGATTCCTGAAGAAATTTATATTTTTTTGTAACCCTTTATATTTAAATTTTTTTAAGTACAAAAGGTACTTGTAAATACACTACAGTTAGATACATCCCAGTAGAGAAATCAAATTGTGACGCCATATGGTAAATTTGACTTTAAACAAATAAAAACGAGTTGTAAATGTCATTTTCATTTTGAAAACAGGGATGAGACGCGCTCGCAAAAAACAAGTCAGCAAATTTTCCACTAGCATAATTTTAAATGGAAGCCACATCAAAAATTGGCCACTGCAAACAAAATAGATGGTAATTGAATGCCTTTCTCTCTGACAAGCTGTTAATAGATTCCCAACGTTTGGAATAAAAAAAAACTGTAAGCAATCACCAGGAATGAGTGAATTTAATGCATTAACCTTACTTGTTGTAAAATTGTCAATTTGGAGCCTACAAACACCAAATCAAAGTTTCTACCGGTCCTTCAGAACCTTCGTCATTCCTCGGCTTCAGCTATTTGAATTTCAAGTAGTCTTTGAGGTTTGAAAAGGAAATTAAACTTCGACTTTGTACTTATGCATTTCTCCTGCCGTTCGCTACGTTCGCCATGCATGTGCTATCACTCCTTCGATCCTTCGACAAACCTGGCAGCAAAAATAAAGGCAGATTCACTCGGTAAGGAGCAGAAAGCTTGATAAATATTCACCATAAACTACTTTTAAAGATGTTAAATGTATTTCAACGGCTAAAATTGCTCAGGAGACTGTATAAAGGGGAGAAAGAAGCGAGATAACTCCACGTACCACAGAGTACGCCGAAACCTTCCCACTGGCGTAGAAGGATTTCACGCTACGGCTGGATGGGAACAACTGACATGCGCAATGACTCGTTTTTTGACAATTTTACTTCCGGTGGCCGTAGCAGCGCCAGCCGTAGCGATTTGCTTAAACTCCCTAGTAACATCACCATTACCTCCGTCGTCGTCATCATCATCATCATCATCATCATCATCATCATCATCATCATCATCATCAACAGCAGCGGCATCACCACCATCATATTCCTTATCATCATCGTCACCATTGTCCACGTCTTCGTCGTTTCTGACAGAAATTTAGTTACTTCTTTGCCACAGCTTCTCTTGTCTACGCAGCTCAAGATTTAACGAATTCCATGTTTCTCAACCAAATAGTCCTTTAACACTTGCTGGGTTGTTTGAATAATATAAGTTTCACTCAACGTGATATTACTGATGCTAGGTGTATGTGTAATCGATTTTGAACCCACTCATTCAGTCATGTTGATTTTTAATACATTCTTTTTAGGTTGGATTTTTGAAAGGCATTGTCAAACCCTGTTACTCAGTCCTTGCTAGTGTCCTTCCAGTGCTGGAACCAACACTGGGCATTATCGAGTAAGTGTGCATCACTCTAACTTATCTCTCGGCCTTGTATCTTGCTGCAAAGCAGAAGGGAAAACCGCAAAAGTGCGCGATAAAAAGCCAGGAATTTATGACAGGTCTTTTTTTGGGTCGGCGTAGCGTTAAATTCAGTTCGTTTGGCAGAAACTGTGTTACAACATTCCCCTAGCCGGGCTGCTTCAAAAGTCTGTTGGCTTACTTGATTCATTCTCGGAATACCAAAAATCCTTCGTGTGTTGGCGCAAAATGTGCCTTATGGTAGTATTATGAATACGTACGTTTTATAGAAACGACGGCTTGTCAACGACTTGTCAGTGTCGGTAACTTAAACTAAAACCGTTGCCAACGCAAATTAACATCGATTGTCTAATGACCAATCAAACCCCTGCGTTGCTGGTACAACGTGCTTCGAGCTGCAGTGATGTTATCATAGTCCCTCTATTTTTCTCGCCCCCCTCCCCCTACAGCTATAATCCCCGACGACCGCCCCCTCGGCACATTTAAAAATCAGGATGGCCGCCATTTACGGTATAGTAACGGTCAACTCTTGCATTTCCAGCAAGGTGAGTTGATGTGAAATCAATCGTCACTAATTCAAATTGAGATCTCCGTCTCGAGCTTTTTTGTAGAGGTTATAGTATACAACTGTGACCGTGATGCCCCATAACTGTCATTAATAGATCCTCTGCCTTTGTGGTATGTGTTTTCTACCTTTAATTTCGAGTCATCAAGAGGTAGAAATGAAAATTGAAAATGCAGCACGAATTTAATCGGAATAATGGTGCACTATTTCCCTGCTGGCAGAGGCCTCTTTTCCGCTCGCTGGGTTGCAAGGTAACAGAGGCCGCTGGCAGCAGGGAAGTCCACCATATGTGTGTTGAGCTACGAAAGATTCAGTTGGAAGTAATCAAACAACTGTGATATCAGCAGTTCTCTTTGAGTCAAAAGAGTTTGTTGTTTTGCTTGTTTGTTTGTTCTTTTCAATTTCTCTTGTTTGTAAATCACTCAATCTTTGATTTTTTCTTATTCACTATTTTCTTATTATTTCAGCTTAAATGTAACCTCGTGGGAACGCTGCATTGCGCAGAAAAAGACCGCTGATTCAGCATCACTTCAAGTTGCTGATTCAGATGACCTCAAAGAGTCTTGCTCATTCTTCGATTATTGAATACCTTATATTTTTTCAAAATAATTTTATAATAAAATCTAGATTCAAAATCAAATTCTAAGAGTTCCACATTCAACATTTAACCGATGACACTTGAAGTCCACCATATTTCATCAGTTCTTTAAGTCATTTGTTTATTACAAGAAACTTATTGAAGTTTGTAAGTTGTTTATGATACGATTTTATTCTTTGAATCCGTTTTCTCTGTTACCTTTTATCATATTTTTACATAACCGGTTTTGTATATTTATTGTGTACCGGTATTTTCTATTGGCAAGTATTTTATTTAATTTTCTTTGCGTCAAAAAGGTATTGATTTGTTTTAAACGAAGCATTTTGAAAAAAGCAGATATTATTTATTTGGTGAATGTAAAATTATTTGCCTTGTTACATCCTGGCACTTTTATTCAATAACCTTCACTGTACTGAACCTATATAGTACGAAAAGTTCTTTGCCAAAAAAGACATGTACATATTGTAAAATCAATGTACATTGTTTGATTTCCTTGACAGGAGGGAACGTCATGTAAAAAATACAAGGGAATTGAACCGCGAACTTCACTTGGTTATTTTCTGAATGACAGTATTTTGCAAAGTCAAACTGCGGAAATATTTTGATTTGTGCAAACAACTCAATGAATAAAGCGACTAATATATATGTATTTTTTAAATATCAAGTGTCCGTTTTAATTGGAGATGAAGCGCTTCCTTTGTAATTGTCCCCTTTACTGTTCTCTCCCAATAGTAACCTAAAATAATTGAAAAAAAAAAAAAAACATTTCTACGTTTATTTTCCGAAGAAACCTCAATAGGGTTATAAGCCCTTCAATTGTCCCCAAACTCTACAGCTCCTGCTGACAGTGTAATCTACAGCGGCAAATTAATTTCTCCCGAAACGGGGAGCAGATCGACAATTTGTCCATATGTGAATTCGGTTTTTAAAAGGCAAACCAATATTGAAAGAGTATATTCAAGATAAGCTTCAGGTTCCTGGCGCTCGTTTATCAACCAGGGGCCCGTTTCCCGAAAGCCCCGATAAATAATGGACCCGTAAAGCTGTTGTTGTTTACATGCAAGAGAGAGGCTTCAATAGTTTTGCATCTAACCTGATAAAACTATCAGATAATGAAACAAAATGGAGTAGTTTACTGGCCCGGACCCGTGCCCTTATTCCTTATATTTCGATTGATTTCGGGCCCAAAAAGTTACCGGGACTTTCGAGAAATAGGCCCCAGGCCCCGGTTGCTCAAACGTTGGATAGCGCTATCCACCGGATGAATCACTATCCAGCAGATAAGTATTACGGAAATCAATTACGCTATCCGCTGGATAGAGATTCATCCGGTGGACAGCGCTATCCAACGTTTGAACAACCAGGGCCAGGCCAACAGTTTTTCCCCAGCGCGCCTTGTGGTTTTTAGCAAGAAAAAAAGTAGAATCCTGGCCATATTGATCTAAGCTATACCGCTAATTCACCCTACCAATCTATCTAAATGAACTGGCTGCCTTCTTCCAAAACATGGAATTTTTCACTTTTTTTTTATTGTAAAGTTTGTCCAAGCTGTTGACCTGAAAGTTTAAGTGGAAGGATAGAAGATACTTTAAGGGATGAAGAACGGTTCACTGCTGACAGACTTTTCTCGCTTTAGTCTTGTCAGTATGATCCGGGTTCGATTCCCGAAACTGACACCGCTTTTGAACCGAGTCTTGTCGAGTTTTGACCTTGTTCCAAGACGTATTTGTGTGAGTAAATACTTCGCTTTTTTACCACCCCTTAAAACCGATATCCTTAAATTTGAGTTTTTGGATACCCTACAACTAAAGTACATCAATTTTACCTGATTTTTCTGGGAATTTGTTTTTGTAAGTTAAAAGTGATAATAGGCAATTAAGGAAGGAAAGCTGACCTTCAAATATATGTTGTTCTTTTTTCAGGTGTACGTAGATTCCCGTTAAATGCATAACTAAATAACAACACAATTTTTGTCTTTGATCTACATGTTGCTTTATTAAATTATGAAACGGATGAATATGATAGTGTCACTCATACAGGTTCTTTTTTCAGTCATTATTTGTTATAAAGTTCGTGCGCAATGAAAGCAGTCACCTAGTAGTCAGCAGCGTCAGTATTCTTTGCTACGTCACCTGCAAAATAACAATTATAATTGATATTACTTCGAAGAAAAAAGAAACGAGGGTGTTTTCCCTTTTTACACAGGAACTAAATCGTTTTTGCTGGAAGCAAGTAGCTTGAAATGTTTCTCCTGGGACTCTAACAGTGAAACGGGGAGTGGTGGTAGTTTTAAGTAGAATTTCAGTCTTAGTGTGCTGGAGGTGCCTAGCATTTTAGATGTCGTACTATCATATACTTCGTGTAATTATAGAGCTGGTATTTTGTGTAGGGTGTTTGAATAAATAGCCAATGATGAGCATGTCGCTATAGTTGATAAATTAATGAGATAAATTAATGAGATGCTTATTCAGCTCATTCAAAATATGATTAGAAGAGATGAAGTAATCTCAGTGAGTTATATTTAAGAATCACAAACCTGTTTCTACTGATAAACACGTTTGCCTTTAGCCAGCCTCATGAGACGGTCAAAGTCAGATTCCTCCTCCAGAAACGTGGCTCTTTTCTCGAGGATACCTGAACTGGGTGGTGAGCCAGATGGCTGAGGACCTGAAGGTGCCGGTCCAGAGGGCTGAGGGCCAGATGGTTGAGGACCAGAAGGCCGACGGCCAGAAGGTGCCGGGCCAGATGGTTTAGGTACGGCAGGTCGTGGAGGAGACAGCAACTTGTGAACAGCGATACCCACAAGGAAACCTCTTCTTATTTCTCCCAGTGTAAACTCTCCAACAACTTCATGTGCTGCGTCAAACTGACCAGAGTTCATAAGGGCTTCAACCTTCTTAGCCATTTCTTTAACAAGAGAAGTAGATGAAGATAACTCAGTTCAAGCGAATGAACATTTTTACATCAAAAGTAAGGAATTTAAAATAACTTGCCCGGTACTTTCATTTTATTTTTTAAAAAAATGAAATTCTACTGCAGGATCCCTCAGTTGAACCCTTCACGTTGCTCCTAAAAGTGGACACCAGCTGGCCGCTATTAACAGAGGCCAGGGCCCGGTTCCTCGAAGATGGTTAAAGATGGTTAAGTTTAACCCACAATTAAGCCAAATTTTAAACACGGTTTTCTTGTCTTAGCCGGGTGATCTGTGACGTCATTGCGGGGCCTGGGGAAAGAAATTTTAATGCTGTGTCCCATAAAACAAAGCTGACGGGAACAGATTGAATTGGTGCGCGCGTTTGTTTATGGGATACGGCATTAAAATTTCTTTCCCCAGGCCCACGCAATGACGTCACAGATCAACTGGAGAGCATGCAACTCGAGCTTACAAGATATTGCTGAGCCCTCATATACAGTAATGGTAGAACAAAATGGTACTGGCTGCACAAAGGAACAAAATTTTAATTCTGGATTAGCGCTAATTGGCCTTTCAGGAACCGGGCACTGGATGAAAATAAAAGTTTCAGTAAACAATCGGAGGGGAAAAAATTTACAAAGTGGCTACAAGTTTTTTCGTCAAGGTTTGGCTTTAGTTCGTGTGATCGCATATTTTAATATCATAACAACCAGCTGTCCTCAAGATATATGTCTTGAGAGCAAATTAGTTAACCAAGACTAGCCTCCCTCGAAACCTCAAGTCAACCTGGAGTCTTAAACACAGGAGAGTGATCAATTTAACTATTTCTCTACTAAACATGTGGGCCTTGCGGTAGATAGAGGCCCTATGAAACAACAAAGACGAATTGATAACGTCGATATTTTAGTGAGCAAAATCACAACTTCAATTTGCACGTGTAAGAATCGATTCTGTGTAATTCAATTGAAATTCTCCTCCGCGGCCCCAAAAGACAAGTTTTTTTTAGTTTTTCAAGAGCGATAACGGCAAGATGATAAATTGTACTGTTGGTATTTGCATGAGGTCAGATATGGTCTATTTATTTACCTTGGGTACAATTTACTGAGCTACAGCCAAAAGCAAAATTGTTGAGACACTCCCACGAAAAAAACGACCTTTCTTTCTTCAAATCGCTCCTGGTCACAGGTCTGTGAGATATATTACTGATATCCCTCCTCCCTCTCCTCCCTCCGATTCAAAGTTGTTCCTCCAAGTTTTCAGCATGGTCTTGTATTGCTAGCAACTTTGATAAGGGGTGGAGGGGGGATCACAGGCACAAGATCATGGACAGGCCACTATGCCAAAATACTGTACAGTATCTCAAGTTATACTACAACATGAGAAATTTCTGCAATTTGATTGGATAAGAGCAGTGGTATTTCAGCTTAATTTGAAATACCTACATGTGAAAATTACAAACTTTTTGCGGGTAGGAGTATAAACAAATAATAGCATGATTTGTACGTGATATTTGGCACAAATACCACTCGTGATATTTCAAAATTGTCTCAAATTTCACTCGCCTAACAGCTCGTGAAATTACGTACAACAATTTGGAAATATCACTCGTGGTATTTATGCCAAATATCACTACTAATCATGCTATTACCTATTCTAATTTTGCGACTGGTTGTAGTTAAGCCTCGTTAAGTAAGGTCTCAAATATTTATTATAAGCGATGATCTAGGTAAGGAGCTAAGAGAGCGAACCCTATCCAGGTGATCTGTGACGTCATTGCGGGGGCCTGGGGAAAGAAATTTTAATGCCGTATCCCATAAACCAACGCGCGTACCAATTCAATTCAATTCAATCTGTTCCCGTCAGCTTTGGTTTATGGGATACGGCATTAAAATTTCTTTCCCCAGGCACCCGCAATGACGTCACAGATCACCTGGATGCTGTAAGGTACACATACCTATATAGCGTTTATGAGCAATCCATTGCAGAAATTGCACTTTTTTTACCAAGGTGGATTGCCTGAAAAAAAGTATAGACGTAAACTGCAAGGTCATTTCTCATGTGCTCCATGTTA
>JBBMOI010000013.1:14245000-14287500 GCA_038088405.1 Porites divaricata
AATATTATTGGCATAAAACGTGTTACTTCGTTTGCGCACATAGAGAGGAATGTTTTCGTTGGTTAATAAAAAAAATGTGGAGGCAAAAATCCAAATTTCTTCGTCCTTCGTTAGGTTATCCCTTGAAAATAAGTTATCCCCGTTGGTCCAAAAAATTTGGTCAACAGAATCTTGTCTAAAATAATCCAATGTCAATGTCAAACTTCGAATAAATACAGTTGATTGTTTTAAAAGTAAACTATTACCATCCAATTTTTACTCAGATAACTTTTGCTGCAGAACCTTCTTCGACCATAAGTAGTTTTGTTTTGCTTTATTCGCCTTTGGTGATTGGGGGCGGGATAAAGACTTAGAAGTTGAGTTGTCCCTTCTCACGCTTATAATTCTTAAGTAAATAAATACCATCTAATTTTACGTCACAGCCAACTTCAGCTACAAGGCCTCCTACGGCCACAATGGCCTTTACACCAGGATGATCTTGAATCCCATGTTCATCAGCCTTACGAACAAACGCTTCAAAGACATCTATAGGAAAAATAAACACTGGTAATTTAAAGTGCCAGATGTGCTCTTGCTATTTTTTGATTTTGCAAAAGTATGGAGGATAGAATTTCTACGATTATGTTGGCGGGCAAGATGACCACCATGTTTGGTGACGTCACAGGCCTTCAGCCGCGCCAGTATCCATCCAGGTGATCTGTGACGTCATTGCGGGGGCCTGGGGAAAGAAATTTTAATGCCGTATCCCATAAACCAAAGCTGACGGGAACAGATTGAATTGAATTGAATTGGTGCGCGCGTTGGTTTAGGGGATGCGGCATTAAAATTTCTTTCCTCAGGCCCCCGCAATGACGTCACAGATCACCTGGTATAAAAATATAACACATCTTTTTGGCAGGATCGAGGGATTTCCACTGAATGCAATATCGTTTGCAAATACTGCAACATATAAAAAACTATAGGAAGGGGCTCCATCAACCCCCACCCCCCCTTCTTATGCCTCGGTGGGGGTATCAATTTACATGTACGTCCAAGGGTCAAGTCGACGAGCCTTGCCCGACTTCAGACTTGTCAAGCGTTTTGCTATAACTGAAATCTGTATGCTAATGAAAAAACCTAAATTTCAAACAAATTATTAAAGCAAAGATTGGCCTAATTGATAACTCGTATTTTAGGATTTCATAGAACCGAGGTAAAAATTATGGTTATTGGATCAATATTCGGTCCATCCAGTCAGCCAAGCAAACGTTCTGCAGAACTGTAGTTTTTGGGCATTTTTTTAGTTGAGTATTGAATTCAACTTATTTTTCTATATACTGGGGATGGGCAATTTGGGTTTCTGGAAAACCTCCCACCTACCCTTCCCTAAGCTAACATTTTGCCACAAGTGAGAAGTAAGAGTTAATGTTAGCTTAGGGGAGGGGTAGGTGGGCATTGTACCAGAAACCTAGATTGATGGGGCACCTCATACTTACCAGCCTCCTTAGGCTCTGCTTCTTCCAGAACTTTACCCATAATTGCTGCAAAATCCAAGTCGTCAGAGCCTAACATGTCCAATAATCCTGTTTGAAAGAACGTGATGAAAGCAGGCAAGGTTAGAAGGTTTGTATGAAATTCTAAAAAGAACCCTGAATTATCCGACAATTTTTAAGATTGGGAAAACTGTCTCGTGTGTTTAACGTACTCGTCAAAGTTGAAAGACAATTTTGACCAAAATCTTGACCAATTTAATTCGTCAAATTTCCCTTCAATTCATTCATTATACTCAATTTTCTTTTTTCATTTTTTAAAGAGAAAAAAAAAAAGAAAGCAAACTAACGCTCATACAGAACAATTAAAACAATGTCTCTTTAACGGACTGAGGGTAGTATTTAAAAGCATTATTTTTATTAATATACTAGTTTTTAAGCCTCAGAGCTCTACAACGAAATCAAATTGAAGCTAATTGATGGTAATTAAATTCAAATTTACCAATACTTTGATACCGAAGACAACAGGCATTCAGAGAGTTTGACGATGAATGTTTTGAACTCTTGGAAAGATTTATAATGTCCCATATTGTCTCCAAGACTTGGCTATTGACAATCTCCCTAACTTACCAGCTTTGTTAGCAAGTTTGGCAAATTTCAGCTTGATTTGTATGCAACCTCTATGCAGATTTACAATGTGTTTTCCAAGCAGGGCTTCAACAGAGTCATCACTTTCCAAAGGGTTCCTTAAAGCTGTGACAAACTGTTCCGCATATTCTAAATAATGATGATAAACACAATGTGTTATTACTACACAGCTACATGCCAGAACTCTAAACTGAGTTTGCAAAAGTAATCTTGAAGTTAAGGCTTAACCATGGGAAAATCGATGAGGTACAGATAATAACAATCATAATCATCATCATCATTTTTCCAGGTATCGGAGGCACCTTGTCTTGTAGCGTTTGTCAGTTAGCTGGTTTCGACATTAGAGTAATGGATGATTGAACAGTTGATTCAGTTATGTTGTTGAAGAAAAAAAAAACATTGGGTTATACACTTCGACAATGACAATTGTATTCAACAGAAGCCAGCTCCTATATTTACGTTATCTCAGGAGAGACATTTAATGTTCCGCAGATCCATATTGTTGGAATCACCTAGCTCTTGTATGCGATGCATTCAGTTTTTTTCTAGTCTGTGTAATAAAATGGCGCTTTCCAACGTCAAGGTTGTCAGCAAGAGAGTGGTATGTTTACTGAAGCTATTCCTGAGACGTCCCGCACATTTAATCGATTGTTTGACACGACTTAAAAGTGCACGTGCGACTGCCTCAGAGCACACAATGCAGATAATGGTAATGAATATTGTTGAAATTGCTCTTAACAACACCGAAAGAAGGTTTGCGGAACTCTAGGGAAACAAACATTCGAATAATTCAAGCGTTCAAAAGGTCTAAAAACATTTTTGGCAAAGTTGACAAACCGCAATGACTGAACTGGGCGTTTCCCTCTCAGTTCCATTGTTACTTGTTTTCAGCTAATATAATTAACACCATAACACATGATAACAAATAGTCAACTGCTATAATACAACCTGATAACAGTCCAAAACAGAACTGATTTAATATTTACCTTTGCTTTGCCTGTCTCTGGCCTCTTTTAGTGCCTTGATAGCAGGAACGATTTTCAGCAACTATGAAACATCAGAGTTTTTAAAACAATTGCCCATTACAAGCCCAAAGAAATTTTGTAATGGGCTGGCTCAGCGTCGCATTGTTTTGTGCACGCAATTGAGTTCTTTCAGTCTTTATCGCAATTATTCCTACCCTTTGACTTTGTCAAATGTAGGCGAACCCTCCTGGAATTGAATGCCTAGGGACCATATCCAAGTTCAGAAATAGAAATATAATTTCTTCGTTGCTTGTTTATGTGCTCCATGAACCGCGAACTTAGGCATTTTAACGCCCATTTCGTCGTGCAAAAAAGAAAGTCCCTAAATGTGCGACAACGACGAGGGTCCCCAACGAGGTTCTTGAATTTAGTCACCCCGACCTAAAATTTTAGCGCAATCCCGTATTAACTCCCGATGGTTATTTTAAGCATCGCGCACCACGTTTATACTTGCAATCCCCTTTCACTTTAAATTCCAAACTTTCGACCTTTAAATAAGGCAAATCCCGGATCCCGAAAAACGATCCGTACAGTACCATAAATGATCCCCAGACCGCGCACTGAGTCAGCTCTTTCTCAATCCTGGTTTCCATTTCAGCGTTTCTATTGTTGGTAACCAAAATATGGACTAGAGTCTAAGGGCTATGTTAAAGTGAGGTCCAACATTAAAAATTGAGATAAAATTCTGACAAAGTATTCTTAGTTTCTTTTGCGTACTTCAAACTCTAATAAAGAAAAAAAAAAAATAAAACTAATTCTATGAAAGGGAAAACATGATAAGTTCTTGGTCATATTTTGATTATGCAAGATGAGTTTAATTGTAGGAGGAGGTGGCCCAATGAGTTTTTCATGATGCTACAATCTGCGCATGCGCCGTTGCATACACTCTTTGAGGTATAGTAGCAGTAAATTATTAAACATAAAACGAAACTGAACTATTCTTTCAACGGTTTTCTTTGATCCCAAGTGTATTCTCAAAGAAAAGAAAAAAAAGTGACGTAGTACGTGTAATTAAGGACCATTTTGTTGATGCTTTTTATCTTTAATCTACGTTAGAGGAAATTTTATACAACTTATTGTAAGCAAGAAAGTTTATCAGTTTAAATGAAGCTCCTGAGCAGTTTCAAAAGCGGATATCTTCTCTTGGAAGTACAACGGTATGAAGTTTTTCGAACGTTTTCGCAGTATCTACAAGAGAAATCGTAAATTGCACCCTTTGAAACTGAGTAAGGGTTTCCCAAGAATTTTTATCAACACAAGACAATATGATCCCATAATCTCTTATTGAAAAAAGCCTGGTGCTTTGAACTAGAAAAGCGGTATAGTTTGAATTGAAGATTGACCTACATGTAGCACTAGTACTGTATATTCAGCCTTGTACAAGTCGAGAGAAAAATACAGCTGTGAGGTTCCTTACCGCACGAACGGTGCTTTCTACGGCTTCTTCGCTGGCACCAGGGTTTGGAGGACTGATTCCAGATCCGTCGTCATACTCAGTTTCCCTATTTGCGCTCAAAACGTCTTCCTTTTTGACATCAAACATTCGAACATTATGAAAGAGATCACCTAGGCCAGCTGTGGTATCAAAACTGTATGGTTTGTTATCCAAGCGTTTTTCTGCAATGAAGAGAATTAAGTACATCAGATGAAGCAACTAAAGACACAATATCAAGGACCAGACTTACTAATTTGCTAGTTATAAGTTCTCTTCGCCCACGCCAAGGCCACGTGATGCGAGGAAAGGTGCGAGGACGCGCGTCCTCTCTCCTCTCACGCGCTAAATCATTCGATTCTCAGTGCCCTTTTTGAGCTTGACGTGGAAGATTGCGCGGTTGCCCTGCACCGTTTTAAACCTCATATTTCATTGATTCCCTGCCTTTAATCTGCACTTCCATTGTTTTCAGAGATAGGCCGGGCATTGTTATGTCACAATCCCTATTGTTTTCCCAGCTAATCACAAACAATCTTTCAAATAGATGCAGATCGCTCCGAAGATTGGATTGATATGAGAAGAAAATGTTGTTCAAATGCTTTTGATTTAGCAAGATGTTTAGGACCCGACAGAATCTTTCATTTTGTCTAGCTTTAAGTAGGCATGCGCTAAGAGAAAGGAACGCGTTTCAGCTCGATTCTTTGATTCACTCGCAAGTGTTCCTGTTTATACAGCTTTTACGAAGGTTTTTGGTTGCTGTTAACAGAAGGATTTCCATTTAAACAAGCAACCACCCAAGCTGAAACTTGGAGCTCGGATGATATTATCATGTTGACTTCATTTCTCACTATTTCATCAAACTAGTTGGACTGTTTAGTTATCTAACTGACTAACCGCAAAAGCGAGGACATTTGGAATGTTCTAATACTCAACATCATCAGTTCTAATGAGTTTTGCATGAACTAAAAATGCCATCTTGCATTACTAGACTTAACAAAAAATTAAAGGCACTTTGATTGATTTTAAAATTATTTTGCATACTACATATAAAATTCACTTTTAAGTCATAAAACTAATTCTCTTACAGTGAAAGTTCAAAAATTTTTCCAATTTCACTTTTTCAGTTTACGTCCAAGACCGGATAAATAACCTGCGAAGTGAAAACATAGAATAAGAGAACCGACAAACCGCTACAAAGATATATAAATTGTATACCTTTCAGAATATGCTCAATTTGTTGAAATCTCTCGTCGGGAATGCCAACCAATTTGTTTATCGCTGCAGTGGCTGAGATGAAAAGTAAAACTGTTAATAGAATCTTCATCTCTCTCGATCGCTTTGTTATCAAGCCGGCTTCTGTTCCAAGATACAACTACAGAATATTGCGAACTAACCAAGTCTTTTGAAGCTTATATCTGCATTTAATTACGTAATTATTCACGCTTTTATTAATACCTATTGTACACGTCCTGTTAATGAAAATAACTTCTATTGTGTTTTATGAACAAAAAAGACTTTTTTCCGTGTTAGTGCAATGAATTGTAACTGAAAATTGATTTACGTCATGTATGAACCGAAAAGTGGTCCTTTTTTGGTTTGCATTACACAGCCAGATTTTATTTTGTACATTCCCTGCTGCAAGACTTCGCAAATAGGTTGTCGAGTTTTTTATCGTTATTACGTATATTCTTTAGTTTTATGCTATCGCTCGAAATAACTGAAAAAATGACATGTGTTTGGTAATTCATTGTTGCGTTGAAAAAAATATATGTAAAATTCTTGTGTTGTTTAAACCGTTCTCAAGGGTATGACACAACAACAGTTAAAGTTCCAGTTCAGACCGTCATTAATGGCAAAATTGACTTCAATCAATTTCGAGTTACTTTTTGATTACTAGAGCTCTTGGTCACGCAAAGGTATTTTTATCGTCCTCCACTGTTTCTAAAGGAATGCCTTGATATGCATACACATAAAGACAAATTTTTATCAGTTGTTCTTGTTTTGTACCTTAGACATATGCTGTATGATAAAACAGCAAAAGTGCTCGCTGCGGTATTTTATTTTCTAAGATGAAAGATTATTCAGAGTGCCTTAAGACATTTCACGATGATATCTTGGTTTATTGGCATTTTAATTTATTGAAAGTCAAACAATTTGCTAATGGTCTTCTTTTAAATAGCGCAATTTTCAACTTGACATTCATGAGGTCTCTAAAACATGTAATGTGTGGGAACGTCAAGTAGTCTTCATGGCTCATTTGCATCGCATTAAACAGCAAAAGATTTAAAGCACAGGCCATTTCTTGTATACCGTGTTGTTTGAAGCTCAATAATTTTCCGCATTCCCGCGCCGTAAGACTCATTTAAGTTAAAAGCCATGGAATACACAAAAACACTCGAATGATTAATTTTCCTCATTCCGCATCTCCCGCAGCCTAATTAAGCTGAGCTCTCGTTGAGTCATTTATTTTTGTAACAGTTCCTCGATGTAAATGAACTTCTTTTCCCACACTTCAATACTGATGTGGCACAAAAGCCATTAGTAACCCGAAGAACATCTTCTGCAGCAAACGTCTCCGGAAAAGAGAAACTTAAAGGTATTTTATTAGATTTATACTTCTTTAATGTACAGCTAAATTGCTCAAAACAAGTGAGATGAAGAACTTAATTTAAATCTCTAAGAACAAGTCTTAAAATTATAGTTTGTCTTGTCTTATTATTGCCAGCAAAAACAAAGCCGGGGAAATATCTTAAGTTCGTTTTAGCGTCTTTTCGCTTTTAATAATCCATCTCATAAATATATATTAGCGCCAATTAACTACTGGGGTTTTTTGATTACACCAAGTTGTGTTTTTCGGGGGTAGAACAATAGCTAGGTGACATAATTCTCTCGAGTATTTTGTCATATCATACAAATCGTATGGTGTAGTCAACAAAGTAGAATAAATTGACCCCAGTGAAGAGAAAAAATAGATCATTACATATTCTTAATAAAAGAATCACAATAAAACCAAACTCCAGATTAAGTAAATGTTCTTATCGTTTAAAAGTAACACTCTATGGTGACCCATCGTATCCAAAATGAACAGAAACCTTTTCAATATTTCTTTTTTTAGTCCTTTTTTTGGTTCAGCATAGTTACCCGGGTTGTGTCCATACAACCGACTGCCATAAGCTGTTTAGCATTCTCTGCCCGAGAATCCCTCCCTCTTACCGAGAGTCTTGATATTATGGCTCTTGCTCCCACTAAACTGTTGTTTGTCTTTCTTGCAAGTTCGTATTTTGAACGAGCTTTTTAGCTTACTAGACGTTTATACGTGGGTAACGAAAAAATTGATTGATTTGCTCTGGTTCGTAATGAGAGAAACCAAAGCAGTTGTACAGAAGGCCAGACAAGAGAACTGGAAAAATTATAACGTGTCTTTCGCATTATAATATACAAGTGCAATTTGTGTCGAGTTTGTTTACTTATAAATAAGTAAAACAAATCTGACTAATTAAAAATCCTGAAGGAACATCCACTGAAATAAAGTTCTTAGATTAAAGTAAAACAGGCATGACATAATCACCATAGGTATGATGTCAATACCTTTTGATTATTTCCTTTTTTTCTTTAACATCTTGGTTCAATCCTATCAGCTCGGAGCGGCGCCTTTACTCGCCCGCCGATTAAATAAAGCAATAGAAATAATTAAAATCAGCTCATATTCAAAAGAAACTTTAATTACTATACGAACATTTGTATTCATGTGAAGGTAATTTGTGAAGGTATGCGATTCTTTTAGTGTCTAAGGTACCACGCTAATGCTATTAGTGATGTAATCTGGAAATGCTCTTGGGATTTCGATGTGTGCCAGTTTTTTTTCTTTTGAGTTAAATAATCATGGAGAATGTTTTGTGCTTCAAATTGCCACTCAGTAAAAAACAAGAAGATAAAAACCTATTTGGAGGAACCCTGTGTATTAACCTGGTCATTAACGCCAATGTTGGGCCAAAAAATGTTGATCGCGTTAACGGGATTTACAAAAACGAAAATGACTGAGCGTTTTTGGCAAAGGTCGGGCCAAAATACACTGAAAAACCGCAGTTAACGTAGTGCGGTGAATTTGAATTTTGACAGCTTTCTTTGTAATATATATGTATTTTTCGATTTTTTTTTTTGAGCCATGCAAAACTTTAGACTTTTCATAGTTCTAAACTAACTTTTCAAAAGAGACGTCCTATTAATTTATTGAGTCACAGTCAGTGACCCAAAAACAAAAGGTTGCACGCTGTCAGAGCTCCCAATATAATTAATTATTTTCATCGTTGATTTTTTCCGCTTTCATAGCCAGTTTTCTCTAGCTGTAATTAGTGTTCGTATTAATGAATTGTTTGTAATCAGTAAACATGGGTCCATCTACTGTAACTCTATCGAATTACGGATTTTGGAAAAAGAATAGAAAAAAAATGGACGAATGCATAGCGGTAATAAATTAGCTGTCCTTGAAAACTAAAGGCCGTTTTTCTAATTTTTCTTCTCTTTGTATTTTTCGAACAATGGGTTAAATCCCTCTAAGTGTCAAAATTACGTAAGCACATTTGATTGCTCACATATATAGTGAAGCTGAATAAATCGTTTTCCAGTTCCCAGTATCAGTAATCTTGTTTGTTCAGTTGATAAAGAGAATGAAGAAGATCATAACTTGCGTCCTATTCTACCAGTTTTTGGTAGCAATCGATTCTTTTTCGCCTTTGAGTGAACTGACTGCTATAAGGCAAGCACAGCTGAAAAAAGACAGCAAAATAGGTAAGTGTAAACACCAGTCAGTTATTTAATGAATAGTTAAACTTTTTAGCTAAAATTGTTGGATTATTGATTAAACTGAGAAAGGCTATGAAGATCCGGATCCTTTGATCAATTTTCTATCCTAAACCGAATCGTCACGAAAAGTTCAGGCGTATGAAATGCTGACGATGGATGCGGATTTTTATTCTGTTTATTCATTTTCATTTTTCTTACCGGTAAAAATTACGATAAGTTATTAAACAATCAAATCTGGATCCTGATACTCTTGTCTTGTTGTTTTCAGTTGCGTGCTCATCTTAGACTAGCTCGAACAAAAATAACTCAAATTAACAGTAAAATTAGACATGCCAACGAAATTTATTTTATGACTGACTGTATCATTTTCTTATACGCTTGTCAGAGCAACATAGTGTAATCCATTTTAAAAAGGTGCGACGATTACATTTTAATTCAACTAATATGGATTGCATTGCCCTTAAATATAGTTTCAGCAACATTGCTAACATTGGGCTGCATTTTTGCAACTTTGTCGTGCACAAGTCTTTCAGTATTTTTTATAGTTTGGACCACGGTTTTATAAACGAGATAGACTAGACTACACTGCGAAAAAGTATGCAAAGAGTTGTTATTTAAACCATAATTTTTTCAGCGGAAGATAAAAAATCCTGGACCTTAATATAAAATCTATTTTCAAAAAAGTTCGTCTACAGAAAGGATTTCTATCGAAAATTGTTCCTCTTGTAAACAGAATAAAAATACTTACTTTTGCATCTATACTCGCTCGATTCTTCGTGGTCTGCTCTTGCCCGTTACTCGCACGACAGGTTGCCGCATTGCGTTGGAATTAAGAGCTTTAGCTTCGTAAGTCATTCACCTGTAAGATGTTGATCTTCTAATGTAATGTTTTTGTAATCGCAGCCAATCTCTTTGACGATGAAGACAGTGGATCGGGATCAGGTGAAAAGGACGATGACGGGATAGAAAAAGCAATAAAGAGTGTGGTGGGAGCGGTACGTTTTGCATTTTACTTTGACCTAAATTTTCTTCTTTTCATTTTTTCCTGCTTCCCCCCCTCCCCCCCCCCCCCCCCCCTGTAAGAAAAATTTGTGTCTAATTAGTGCTAACGTCTGTCGTGTAAGTAATACAGTTGGGGGATATCAGTTGGGGAATAGTTGCTGGAATATCAAATAGGTTTCAGTGCTGTAAGTGGATAGAGAAAAAAAGAAAAGGAATTTGCTACAAACATTTTTTTTCGACTTTGCCGTTGGGTTCTGAGACATAAGATGAGTTCACTCTCTTCGATGAGAATTTTCTCCTGGAATTTACTGGAAAAACCAAAAACTCGCATGTTTGTATAAGCCGAAGGTAAACCAGAATTTATAACCTCTGACCGGTGCAGTGGTTTAACCGCAAGATACCAAACATGGCCGCGTCTTAACGAACATGAGTTAGCTGAGGAAGTTCATGTTGCGAAAAAAAAATAAATGCTATTTTTGCCTTTCTAATTTTGTGCAAAAAACGTTTAAAAGAACCAAAGGTATCGATATTTGTACAAATAGCTAAAAGTCTAAGACTATTTCCGAAAACAATGAACTAGATAAAATCAAGATGCATGGAGGGCTGGGATAGCAACCATTACAAATGGCGTCTGAAAACCTCAGAAGCTTCAAATCCCATAATAAGTCAACCAACCTGCTGTAGAGTTCACCACTAAAGTTCAAAAAAATTAAACGTTTGACCCTTAGGAAGTGCGAGGAACTAGGGTAGTTACATGTCGAAATTTTTAGCATACCTCAGTAGGAAACTTTATAATTAATTTGATCATGAAACCTTTCAGTTTTTTCTTGTTGTTTTAATGGTTTTTTTCTGTTTTTAGCTTCGAGAATCTATCGTACCTGCTTTGGTAAAGGCTACAAAAGAAAAAGAGGAGGAAGATGAAGCTACCTATATCCATCAAGGGCTACCACCCCATCCTGATAGCCTCCCTACCCCTCTCTCCTATTCCAAATTCTCAGTCACCCTGACATGTCGATTTTTCGGCCTGACTTTGCTCTTCATATAGAGCTAAGGCGAATCTTTCAGGGTTTACATATCCTCCCATTATAGCACTATACATTTTCTGTTCTCTGATGAAGTCGAAGAAAGTTATCGTTCTCCAAGAATTAGAAGTACCAGACATTTTTAATTGTGCGATGTTGAAATGTTTGGGTTTTACAAAGAATGCATGAGCTCATGAACCGTGACTTTTTGCCAACCAGGAATATTGCATTTTCTAATGCTGGTATAACCTTGAAGTATTATCTACGAAGTGAAATATTTAACACCACCAAATGTTTAAGGTGTTTAAGGTCAAGTTTTATTGAGTATGATGACTTTGATAAGATCATAATGCTAATGTAGCAAAATGCAACCAATGACACCTCGAAGATTCGCCTATCAATAGCTATCAATGACCAGACATTTTGATTCCTGACAAAATCCTTGGCAATTTACGTCGCGTCCATTTTTCCCGACCAAACTAAACGCGCGCACGTACGTTTTCTATTCCAAGTACTAACTACTTCCTTCGCACTGGATGAACATGGCTTATCGGCTCCTAATCACATGAGTATGTATTGCTAATTTTGCAGGGAGTGTTAAAAAATTGTTTGGAATGCTCAAAGATGAAATAAAAAGGAAAGGCGTGGAGAGGGAGTTTGGCAAATCTCTGGTAGAATCCCATGGCAAGTGTCTTAAGGTTATATCCCAGTTCTTCGCGGAGGCGAAAGATGAAGGTGGGTGTTCCCATTGCCTCTCTCTTCTGTAGGGGGCTCAAATTAGCCTGCGCACACAGACGACACTAGACTCTGGTTTAGGTCCGTCTACGAAACAGCGCTGAAAGCCTTGTTCTTGGCCCTAACCTGTGAACCAAGATTTGAATACGCACCATGATGACAATCGGGATGAAAGGAAATTCGAAATAAACTTCGGTAATTCGTTGAGACCGTTGGGGGCAAGGACTACTAAGGATCTCGGGGCTGTTTCGCAGACGTTGCTACCCAGGTTTTCCCAGGTTGCGACGCAGGTTAGGCTCGAATAAGTTTTCCGTTTAATTGGCCAAAATCCGCCAGAATTGCAAATCATTTGAAGGAATTGAAATTCTGACTCTCTCTTTTTTGTAGTCTAAACCATAAAGTGAAAGTTTTTTCCGAGCGTTTTGAGAGTTCCTTCAATTCCGTGCACTTTTATTTTTTTAAAGTATCCTTAATGAACGGCCTTAACTTGAACATATTTGGTTTCTCTCAAGAACAGTTAGGCACCTGAACTGGCAGGATTTCGGCCGCCTGGTTAACTATCCATGCATGCAATGATTCTCTTATCAGGTTTGGTTGATCGTTTAAAAGAATCAGTGGAAGCTGACGACTTGGATTTTGGAGAAATTGTTGAGACAATCCTAAAGGGAGCTTGGAAAAACGACGAAGGTGGGAACAAATAAAATAAAATAAAATAAAAGTAATTAATTAATTAAATGGCACAAACAAAATATCACACAGAAGTTTATGCTAGAGTAATCTGACTAGTGGTCGACACTTTAAAAGATGTCTTCCTTTTTTTACACACACGAGCACACTCAAAAATAATAATTGGTTTTGTTGTTTCTTCAAAGAAACATGTTTCACGATCCGGGGAAAAAATGAAATAATAAATTAAATGTTTGGTTTTGTTTTTTTAATTTAAAAGGAATTTTGGAGAAAATTGAGACCGCCGTCGAAGGGCAGCAGAAAGAAATGCATCCAGCAATGAAAGCTGTTGTAATCACGAAAAAACTGCTTCTCAATGCCGCCTGTGGAAACCCTACCGAAGGTAGGCCACATTTAGATATTTTATGATGTCCAACGTACTTCAAAATGTTTATTTTTAACTAGTATTAAAAAAATTGAATACTAGTTAAAGGTTTAAAAATTTAGAAAGACTGACAGACAGGACATGCCTTAACAAAGGGAAAATCCATAAATACTGATCCCTCTTCCATCCCACTTTTCACTTTTTGGACTTTAACATTTCTGTTGCAACATAGGTTGCATATGTTGAGGGCATATATATATTTTTTCTGTTGTTGGGAGAATCTTTTAAAACAACCAAAATCTGAAAACCTCTAGTCTTTGATGAAATACCGACGATGCTGTCGAGGTCTTCAAAAATAGAAATACCCTTTTAGCAAAGATTTTTTTTCTAAGTTATCATGCGGTCATTTATTTTCATAAAGAAGAATATGATATACTTGACCAAGAGTATGCTTGTTATTATTATTATTAGTAGTAGTAGTGGTAGTAGTAGTAGTAGTAGTAGTAGTAGTAGTAGTAGTAGTAGTAGCAGTAGTGTACAATCATTCTTAATCATATTCTTCTTCTTCTTCTTCTTCTTCTTCTTCTTCTTCTTCTTATTATTATTATTATTATTAGTGTAATAGTATTAGTATTGTCTATAACAGAATCGATAAAGAGACAAGCTAAGATGTTCCTTTCAGATCAATTTTTATTTGCTCTAGACTGCTCATGCCAAAGGTGCCCCTTCTCCTTTTTGCCTCCTTTTCAATGTCTGTTTCATTTACTTTATATTCAACGTATTTTCAACATATTTCTCGCTCTTCTCTCTCCAGTGATGCTGCTTAATTATGATTTAATTTCTTCTTCCAGGGTTAGTCAAAAAAGGGGTTGGATATATGTTATCTGATCCCGAAAAGCCTTTTGAAGTTCTGATGGAGAAAATACTTCCGTTCCTTTTAAAACCGAGAGAGTGCAGAAAAGGTACGAATATTAATTGCCCGTCTCATGAAAAAGTAAAATGATAATGCTATGCTACTCCATATATATCATAATGACTGTTGGATAACTTAACATTTAAATTTATCACCAGATAAGAAGACCGCGCCTTGTTATGTACTTGAAATTAAAGTAAAAATGATCAGCAACTTAACAGAACGAAAATTCATTTCACTGAACAAAGTCAAAAGCTTTCTATTAGGACGTAGGTCTAGGGCTATTTGAACGGCTCAGTAGAACAAGCAATATGAAAAGCTCCCCTGTCAAGTTGATAAAAGGAAACAAAATCATGCGAATATACGAGATTTTCCGGAAATTCTGATAGGCTTAAAGATTATGACATCACCTTCAAGTAACTTGTTCCCGTACCCATAGCTAGCTTGTCTTCATCAAGAGCCATAATGCATTTCCTCAAGATTGCAGATACCTTTATACAAAGAGAAAAAAAAAGGCGTTAATTATGTTCTGGCTCCTCGTAGGTTGGAACTAGTCGGGAGACTATTTTTATCAGGGGAATCAGGTCGAAACTCTATTTTTATCATTGCATTCATTTATTTGCTTTAACAGGATTAATTGGAAAAGGTTACAAGACAATCAACAAGAGAGTCACCAATCTATTGTTGAAGGCTCCATATCCTTGTCGAGACGGTATGTAAGGGGCTGTCCACACTTGTCGCCCCAGAACCAGTGTCTGCAAAAAACGAAATGCACACAGGGCGCCCTCTTTTGTGCCAGAGTACAAGGTCGAGACCTTGTACTCGGGTGCCGGCACCATACCCGAATTCTAGTGGGTACATGAAACAAGGGCGTGTTCACATTAGTGTCAAGTAAGTACCGTAATCGGCTACCGTGCTCCAGTACTAAGAGTGAACGCTGCCTAAGTCAATCGTCACATCTAACTAGCGAAACCTCGCGCTTAGGTCGCATCTAACTAACGAAACCTGGCGCTTAGTTAATATCGCAATTTTCGGTTTTAAAAAAAAGATGCAACAGTAAATAATCATGAAGAAAGAACTCGTTAATCTTAATTTAAATGTTTCATAAATCTTTAGGTTTATTAATCAATGCTGCCTAAATGTATTAATTCTTAAACTTTTGATACCTTTTTTGTAGTTCTTACTGTGAGGAGGAATGTCTTGGCAGCTTTAACGGTAGGTGTTGAGAAATGACACAAAATAACAATTAATCAATCAAACGTCTTAATGCAGACCAATATGTCCATTATTGTTGATTGAATACCCCCCTTTCCCCCTGCCTTTCTGCCATCGCGATCGCTCCCCCCCCCCCCCCCACCCGCTCAAAAGGAAATGAACAGAGAAGTAATTATTATTTTGTGTAATTGTGCGTTTGTGTTGATGAACAGTAATTCTAAGTGACGTGCAACACAATCAATGAATGTCTTGATCGTCTGCGTAGTGAAAAGGACCATGAACGGTACCCGAGAAAGAGGAAAGGCGTCTATAGCTTGTACCAGACGCTTAGATAGCTAAGGAATTTCCTGGAAGGAAGCAGTTGTTAGGGAGTTTTCAAAGACGGACCCAATGAAAAATTATCGTGAGGTGCAGTTTCTTAATCATGCTATTGTATCTGCAGGGCCAAGCAGTGATGAGGAATATCTCAGTGCTTCATCACATTTATGAAAAACGCATTAGCGGTGAGTGGACCGATAGGGTATACTTCACTAAAATACTTTTGAATCTTTCTTTTTAAAAATTTAGCGTATTTCTTGTTTGCGTTTTGTTTGTCCCTTTCTATTATTATTTAGTTCGTTTAGTTTAATCTAAAGTCAAGCCGAGAGCATTAAACAGCTCGCCTAGTGTAGGAAAAATCCTTCCAAGTTTTCTAACCAATTAAGCGATACTGCATAATTATCCAACTCCACTTTAATATATGCAAGTTACATTTAAATTATTTATATAGGTAAAATTTATCAACAATTTTCACGCAACAGTTTAACTACACAATGGGCGTCCAAAGGCAATCGCTAGTGCCGAGCTCGTTAGTGTCTTCTGAGATAATATTTCGGCATGTTCCTGTTTCAATATTCAATAAATACGTATACAGACTTAGAAGCAGAGACAGATCACTAACAACTATTTGGAAAAATGTTCCCGGCCTTTTCATACATGTATGTACATCTTAACTATATCGCGACACTGCGCGTTTTAGCTCTTCAGCAGTCCGTAAAACTTTTGCTGGAACCATGTTTATTTTTATTCATATGAGGCCATTGTCTTACTTATCTCTTAGCAGAAGGTTGATACGGTAACCAATTTTGATTTAGATCGAGAAAACTGTAGAGACATCGTCTTCATATGGGTTGACTTCGGAGGACAAACGAATCCCCACCCCTAGCTCCCCCCTCCCCTCCATTCACTTTGGGGTGTTTGTTGTTTTCTACAGGTAGCTTGAACAGCATTACAACATTGCATGGAGAGGGAGGGGAAGGAAAAGCTTTATTTGTCCATTTTTGGGCTAGAGGTTTAGAGAGGCCCTTTAGGGTAAAGTGTCTCAACTAATTTTGTCGCCTCCCACAACGGCCACCTCTCTACAATGGCCATTTTTTTGGCAGACAGTCCATGCATTAACTCTTGTTTCAACCTCTCTACAATGGCCACTTTCTTCTGTCCTAAAGGTGAAGAGAGGTTCAACTGTACTTTTTTTATTTGTGTTTGCAGCTACCTTTGGAAAAGTCATTAAATTAATGCAGCATGGCTTCCAAGATTACGCTTTTGAACTGCTTGGTGAACAGCAGTTTGGATTTCTCAGAGAAGCGTTTCTTATTGGTCTGGCTATCAACAAAAGGAAACCACGCATCATCTAGCACGATGCTCCTTCTCCAGCCAAATTGCTGGAATACCTGGAAAAAGAGAGTAACATGCGTAGAAGGAAGTGATGACAAGTCAAGGTTTGTACTCTGAAAGGCAATATTGAAAATATATTCAATAATAAATCGATCTTATTGACTGTGGTAGCTGCATCCTTCAAGTGGATTTCCGTAAGTTTAAACTAAGCAATATTTGCCGAGGGACGTTTTAAATCTCCATAAGTAAGAGGTTTTTTAACTGTGATTTTTTCTCTTGCCCTGTTTTCGAATGCCATCGTTTTACATCCCTTCAACCTGCCGATAACTAGGTAACTGCAGTCGGAAAAGCAAGACAAACGTTTTTATTAAATTAACTTCACTACACCAGTTTAGTTTACAAGTAGAACTCTCTGCCATCAACAAAACCTCCTGGGTCGGGTTGTTCAAAGCTGGATTAAGATAACCTAGGGTCTCGTGTAAAATTTAATGATTAGACGCTCTAAAAGAATACAGAAAATTATCCAAGAAAGTGCTTTTGAACTACCCAAAAAGAAACCCAGATTAAAATTTAACCCCGGGTTATCGCTAAACGGCCTTCAAATAACTGGACCCCCTGGCCTGTATCGCCCTGACCATCGTCGAAGAACCATTTCATCCTCCCTTCCTCCCCCGGTTGTTAATGTTGTGTTCTTACTCTTCACTCGCAAATCTATCTTATTTTCTTTTGCCTTATTTTTCTTACAGGATCGAAGGGAAATACACAAAGTGTGTTATTCAAACACAGCCTTTTTGCTTTGCACGCACATATTGATTAAAGTGGACGCTAATGACTGTCAGGGAAGATCAGAGTTAAATAGTTCATCATAATATTCATCATAATTCAGCACAAAAGAAGCTTTCCTCGTCGTTATATTGTCATCAACTGATTTAATGTATTTGTTTTCATCTACTATGAATAAAAAGAATGCATTATAACGGTACAATCTATCTTGTTCTTTTTTATTGACAATGCAACTGCAGAATTATTTTCTACTTGGGATTTCTAAGTATGGGAGGGCGAATGAACACCTACCCTCGTTTTGAAACAGAAGCCCGGGGACCTCGTAAATGGACTATTAAAAAAGTTGGAGTCTGGACTGGAACCCACTGATCTGAAACGGAAGTAAATATTCAGGAGTCAGGATTGTAATTTAGTGCACCAAACCCTCTCGGCCAACAAAGCCCGCACGCTTTTTGATGTGTGTGAACAACTTCTGCCACCCCTAGCCGTTGCAGTCCATGCCATGCCGGATATATTTGCGTGGCGCAACGGCCAGGTATAGTTTGAATATAGCCGGAAAGAAGACCCGCGCCCTTTCAACGAGTCTGTCATTTCAGTTTTCATCTGTTTTTATGAAACTTTAATGTTGAATTGAAATCCGCTTCTCTCCTTAGTGTCAAATAATAGCCCTTTTCAGTTAAAAACATACACAAACAAGCTGGTTGTGTTGAACACTTAACTACTCTCAATGGTTTTATATTTTTCGAACAGGTTCGAATGGATTGTGAGCTTTGTTGGTCTTAGGGAAAAAAAAACTCATTACATTTCTTTTTATCCCCTGGGAACTAAACTCTACTTTGATGTGAATTCTTCGAGAAGAATTTATTGTATTTATTTGACCTCCAATAATATGTCGCATTGTCACTTGGTCGCAAACCAAGAATTAGGCTGCAAGATGATGAATCAAACCAAAGGATAAAATCTAATTTTGCTGAAGAACGATGTTAAGATCACCACGTATTGTTTAGGTACGTAGTGTTATAGGAATGGTGTATAATTCATGACTTTTGGCGCGGCATTAGTAATATCAGTGAACAATGAGCAGCCAACTGAGTAGAGACAAAGGAATTTTTACATCATTACATCCGTCAAACAAAACATTAAAAGACTTTGAAGCTCTGAATCCAATACCGCGTGGATAAAAAAAAAACCATTAGAAAACGGAACTTTGAGACTAGGTGCACCTGATGCAATAACGCTGTCACATGATAACAATAGTAAAAAGAATCGAAAAAACTTCAGGGAATTAAATTTCGTCAGGTATCTGGTTTGACAAAAGGATGAATCTCAAAACGCATTGGAACTGACCAATGTAACTTATCGCAGCTCAAACGCAAATCAATGAGGTATTATCTAGGACCGTATGTAGTACAAAGTACTTCAGGGTTATTATATTTAGTACCCAAATACAAATTGTTTTTGCTAATTAGCTCCTATTTGGTCTCTTTGTTTTTGCTTCAATATCACAGCTTTATTCCAGTTAGGTATACATTTTTGTTGATCTACAAACCTGTATTGAAAATAAAGATAAACTCATTTGGAAAAAAAAAAACTGAAAGTTCAGGTAATAGGTCTCTGTTCAGAACGGCAAAATTGTAATTTAAGTACATGTAATACACTTCCATTTTCAGCACTGAAAGGGGGCTTTTCTTGCAGGAATGAATAAAGACAAAAAAAAAAAAGACAAGAAGGCTAACTTGCTTTTGTGTTCAACATAGCAACCAAACATGTTTGAGTCAGCTCTAGAGCTCCTTTTCCGAGCAATTCAGTTTAGATTCCTCTGGACATTTTACCCCCCTTAGAGGACCTGAAGAAGGACAGAGAAAAGCAAAACCATGGTAAGAAGAAATACAACAAAAATGCATATATCAGGTTATAAAGTTTTCGTAACGAAGCGATCTATCATTTTACCCTGGGTACTAGAGATTTTTTTCTTGCTCGTGGTCAGATGCTTCCGTGTCGGTCGCAGAATTTTTCGGAATTCGTGTCGCACTTGGTTGGATGGCTTGTAGGGTGTTGGAACTTGGGAGGGGCTTATTAGTTATATCGCGATGATATTTACCAGTTGCTCGACAACAAAACCACGACAATTGATTGAACTTTGACCCTCTTCCTTAAGCTTTGCGAAGTTAAAGATGTTTCTACTGCTTTAACATGAGTCACTTGACGGGTTTGCTGATCCTATTTCAAATTTCAAACTCTTTTAAAATTGTTTTCAAACGATGACTCGAGTTGAGGTCAGTTTTATTATTATTATCATTAACATTCTCTCTTTAATGCCTACTATTTGTTCTTTACCCCAGCTTTTGCGAGGTTCTTCGACACATATTTAAAGTAGCAGATTATATATTTCGTTTATTAAATTTACTAGACTTCAATTTATAATCATTCCTCTCCCCGCTAAGTTATGTGATTTTCCGGTTTGGCGTCCATTCTTTGACAAGAATAAAAGTGGTTCTCTCCGCTGGGAAATAAACTATTAAGTTAAACATTTTTTTTCAAATTCTAAGAACAAATAAATATTGATTTTCAATGACTGGCTCGTCAAGTGTTTGCAAACCAATAACTGGGGCATGCTTTTCTTTCGGGGGAAGGGGTGGTATTAGTAGGGGCCGACGCAAACATGGATAAACAACGCTTTTACAAAAATAGAGCGATTTTTGTATGACCTTGAAATGAAATCGCGCAAACAAAACAGAAAGAACAAACGAACGGAAATAGAGCGATTTGATTGGTTTATCGAACAGATACAAACGCGCGCGCGTGGCTTTTGGTTTGGTTTTGGTAAACGCCCGGCTGAAAAAACTTCAAGCCCGAAGAACTTTCTAGAAATCAATCGATACTTCGCTTTGAAGTCATACTGCAACACGATCGGCCAATCGAATAATGCCTTTTCCATATTACAGTTTGGAACACGCATTCTATAGATAACCTTGAATGTTTAACTATCCTAGCCCTCTGTATACGGGGCCGTTACTCACTTTCATATGGTAAGAGATTCTAGTTGCGTAAAGTAGAGCCCAGCGATTTGTACTTAAGGGCTTGTGTCCAATTTTAACACCATTAGATTGATTCAAATTAAAAAAACCGCACAATATTCCAGGGACCAACTTCTCAGTAATCAAGCCGAGTAAATTTCAAATTACATGATAGTTTTATTAGTACTCAAGTTTACCACACTAGCAGACTGAAAATGTGCTTTTGGTCATCGATGATTGGCTATCTCGCAGGTGAACAGCAATTCTATACCATTCACCTCCGACCTGACGAGAGAGGGAAAAAAACATTTGGAACTTGAGCTAAACTATTTTCGTCGATTACCAGATCCAAAGGAACCCTGACATTTCATAACTCAAGTTCGTGGAACATTTGAAGATGTTTGTTTTGTTCACGATAGTTTGACTTGATTTGACCACATAATGAGTTACCAAAAACAATTCGTTAATTTGTGTGAGTTAAAAAGCATTGTGCGCGGCGCCCAATATTTTAATATTTTTGCTCAATTGTATTGAGTAAAACAATGATTATAAAATTGTTGAAGCTTGGTCATTTCACCTCATCCAGGTATCCTTTTTTTCGCAAAATAAATAAATAGACAGTTATTAATACATGTAAATAGTTGAAATAAGCTGAATTGTTAATGTTTATTTCCTACAGCGGTCTTTGTCAAGAATGCTCTAATTTTCATCAGAGAAGTAAGTTCATTTTTCTTGTTTTCTCAGAAGCCGATTAGGTATTACTATTGGGCTCCTGGTTTTGTTTTGTTTTTCATCAAATCGTGCGAGCTCCAACTCAGTAGTCGAGCAGACAAAAATGTGTCGAACAATAAATAAAGAAAGATTAACTTTAAAATGAGTCACAAATGATTTAGTATTTTAACTTTTATTAACTGAAAACGTAATGCCTTTATCAGTTCCCTTACCACGAATCACAAGACACGGGAATGTTAATGCCAGCTAATAGATCGAAAGATGAAAAAACTTAGACAAAGCGAAATCACAGCGAAAATATGATACACTCTTTTTTTATATGAGAATGTGGTTTTTCCTACCCAGGCTGATTTTTTTTATTTTCTGCCGATTTTAGTATCACTATTCTTAAATTGTTCTTAGTTTTAAATTATAGCTAATGACTGTTCTGCTTAAGAATGTATTCGGGTTTCAATTACCACGGTCCCTTCTTGGCGTTTAGTAGCCAGCGAAAGGGTGAAAAACAGTTTCACGGCAAAATGGACAATTTTATTGCCGTGAAACTGTTTTTCACCCTTTCGCTGGCTTGCTTATCTCGAAATCTTGCCTTTCTCCCAAAATTAAGTTAATGATTAATGAAACTAAGAACACTTCCACAAATGAATGGCGCTTTGATGAAGGCTGTGAAAAATCGCCTTCTGCAGTAATTTTAGCCTTCTTCACCGGTACGGTCTTTGCTGAGAAATAAAATACACGCACTTCAACTATAAATTTAAATCAATATAATGATGCGAGTAAGATTGTGTTTTGAAAATAAGAATATTCTATCATTTAGTTATACAAAGGAAAAGAAATTACAGCAATCGGTTTGAATTCTGATTTTTTCCATCTTATTTTGAAGGTACACTGTTTGTTTACATTTCATTATGTAAATAAATATAACATTTTGGCGTTTTAAAGAAAATCTAGTCTAACTCCCCAACCCCAAAATGGCACGAAATGAAACGTTATCAATACACCTTTTAAATAAATCCTGGCTTCTGTTGCAAAAAAATTGCATTTATTCCTAAATGATACCTTTTTGTGGATACTTCATTTGTTGATATGCTAATTTTGAGGCATTTGATTCGCAAAGTACGTTGAATGAGACCAGCTTCTCCTCTGTATTGAACCACATTCTTGTTTAATGCATCAGTTTTCGCTTGATAATTCTTCCATGATGTACAACTTACATGAGGGGTTCATCTGGATACAGTAAAAAGCTCCCAACAGAAACATTAATAACAGACAAATTCATCCATCTATTTATGTCATGTCATGATGTGTGTTGTCGCATCCCAGCTCATTTGGGTCCTCTAGCAGTAGTATTTATTTCTGAGGAAACAGCATTATATGCACCCCTTTAACAAACTTCCTGTCTTATGTCTAAACAGGATTTGAAGGTGAACAACATCATCAGTTAGATTTATGGAGTGATGGCCATTTTCTGTTTTGAATGGATCGCTTCTGTCATCAAATATAAATTAATAACAAGAAATCGATTGTGGAACACAGGAGCTGTTACTCAAGAGTCCCTTCAAAATAAGTAGCTTAGGAAAAATCTCTGTATCTTTCAGAGTTAAAGAAAAATAAAAGTATTGTTCGTTTTTTCGGGGTATGTGTATTCGTTTTGTCTGCAACTGAGCTTATGAAATGCTCAAGTGACTATGTAGTACATAATCGCTTGTAATTGTTGCTGTCTCAAATTCAATCCATTCTTCATTTCCTGTAGAATATTTCGAATTTTCCGCAAACACTTTCAAAGAACTGTAAAAACACCCATAGATTTCATGTTTTTGTGGCATATATAAACGTGTGTATCCGTCTTCAGTTTAACATGAGACATCGCGTTAATAAATAAACCTCGCGTGGTAATTTTTTTTTCACCGTTTAGTCTTAAAGCAGCTGAACATTGCTACGATGCATTTCCTCCTTGATAAGTAAAACCACGAGTTTGGAAATCAAACCATAGAAATGCATTGTTTTGCCAGTGAAAATCCGACTTATACAGGAACATGACTTTTTGGCGTTGAGTCTTGAAAGTCTTTAAAGGGCCAAGAAAACTTACTGCTGAAAACTCTACAAGTGAAAAACCCGCGTAGAAAGCGTCCGATTTTTGTCATGGAGAATATATTTTGCATGAAAGTACGGTATTCAAAGCCCCAACGAAATGGCTTTTAAAAGGACCGTACCTTTACACGAGTTTTCGATTTCCCGCCATCAGATTTCATGCGCCCACGCTATTGTCGTTCAGCGGATGCACGCATGCGTATGCAAAATGCCCTCCTGTTCGCTAGAAATAGCAATAATCGAAATGGAAAGCGCGCGGGGGATGATGGGAAGGGGATCTCTCCTATTCCCGTCATCCCCCGCGCGCTTTCTTTTCCTCTCTCTCCAGCCCTCACTAGCCCTACGATACAAAGAGGCCTGTGCGGAGGAGAGAGGTCTTTTTGTTTGTTTTGATAACTTAGAGCAATAAAGGAACACTTGTGAAAATTTAAAAGAATGTAAATGATTAGCCGTCCGAATTTCATGCCCCCCTCCCCCCTCTTCTATGATCCAGATAACGATGTCGCGAAAAGACTGAAATCGGTGAAACGCAAAAAAGTACTGGGCACTAAAAGAAGACAAAATGGCGGACGAGGTAGACTTTTCGAGGAAGGGATAATTATTGCATTGTTTTCTCTTGTTTAGTTACCTTTTATGATGCCCTCATTCGGCCAAATTGTCATTGGTCCTCCAGGTTCTGGTAAAAGTACATTTTGCGCTGGAATGTGCGAGTTCTTGACCAGCCTAGGGCGAAAAGTTGCAGTAATAAATTTGGATCCTGCGAACGAAATATTGTACTATAAATGTTCTGTGGATATTTCGACTCTTATAACTTTGGACGATGTCATGGAAAATCTGAAGCTGGGCCCCAACGGTGGACTTATATACTGTATTGAATATCTTGAGAAGAATATTGACTGGTTGGAGTCTAAGCTAAAAGAATTGAAGGGGCATTACTTTCTATTTGATTGCCCTGGTCAAGTGGAACTTTATACTCATCATCAGTCGGTAAGAAACGTGGTCAGACAGTTGGAGAAGTGGGACTTTAGGGTAAGTGAAGGAAATTGTAATTTTTTTATTTTGCCCTCCCACTTTACACTTTACGAGGAGGACATTTTTTGGCGGGGGGGGGGGGGGGGATAGAATAGGATAGGATAGGATGGGCAGGTGCGGATCCAGGGGAGGTGAAATGGGTGAATTTTCACCCCCCTTTTTCTGAGCCCCCTCCTTTTTTTTTTCTTACTGATTGAGGTGGAGAAATGTGCATAAGCGATGACCGGTTCTACCAATCAAGCTGATGCACAGACCTCAAACACCTCAACCAGGCTTTGGTTCTATTACATTTTTACAAAAATTCACCCCCCCCCCCCCCCCCCATTTCAAAATCTGGATCCGCGCCTGATAGGATAGCTGCTTTACTATCAACAGAGCTCCTACAGACACATGTGTTTACAACTATAACAAAGATTTTAGTGCAATAATTACAAAGGTGTAGATTTGTGACCATAGGGTAAGTGAGGGAAATTGTATTTTTATTTTGCCCTCCTACTTTACAAGGAGGGCATCTGAATCTGGAGACTCTCTCTTTTGCATTAACCCCCCCTCCCCTCTCTCCCCCCAATTGTCACCAAACCCCTTCCATCCCCACAAATTGACCCAGCCCCCAAATTATGACATAGGAATTATGAAGTCTTACATGTAGTATATACTGTCATAATTCGCTTCCGTCACTGCAACAATGCAATAATCTTTGACAGTAACTAAAACGTGCAAAGATGCCTCAGAAACCGTACTACGAATAAAACAAATTAGAGTTTTGACCACAAAAATGGGATAAATTTCAAACTAAAACACAGAAAAGCTCAAAAATTGATTTTATCCAGGAGACCTGGGGACTTGGAGTTTTTGCACTAACCCTTGGTTATCTTAACCCAGCTTTGAACTACCTGGCCCAGATGTATGAACCTAGGACTTAGAAGCAGCTGTTAATTTTCATTATGCATTGATGGCTACATGCTGGGCCCAGTTGTTCAAAGGCCGATTAGCGGTTAACCTGGGGTTAAATTTAACCCCAGTTTCTTTTCCTTATTTTCAAAAGTATTGTCTCGGATAATTTTCTCTGTTGTTTTTAGAGCTTCCAATCATCAACTTGTAGACAAAAAGAATTGAAGCAGAAATTCTTTTTAAGCTTTCAATCTGAATTCAAATCTCGCACTAACCCTGGGATATCTTAACCCAGCTTTGAACAACTCGGCCCTGAAGTTTTATTATTAGTGTTTTTTTTCTTTCAGCTAGCAGCAGTTCATCTTGTTGATGCACATCACTGTAGTGATCCTACAAAGTTTATTTCTGTGCTTCTGACTTCACTGTCTACTATGATTCATATTGAACTACCTCATGTCAATGTCCTCTCCAAGATTGACTTGGTGGAGCAGTATGGAAAGCTAGGTAAAATAATTTTCCACTTTAAGTAAATATGATTTAGGTGATGTGCGCAGTGATCCTTCACTTTATACTTGTATGTCAAGATTGTATGAGAGAGTCACAGATAAAATAATTAATAGTCAATTGTTGTAGCTCAAAATGAAATTCAGTTTAATGAATTGTTTTGACCATATTTGACTTGCAGTTTCCTTTGTCTCCTAATCCTAATTATAACTTGTTTTTACGAATGATTGTGGTTTGGGCACGAAGGAAATGGACAGCATTATCCACAATGATATTTCCTAAATATGTTGCACCTAAATTAGTTAAATTTAAGCCATATTTATTACAACACAACAGCTTTCCCCTAGGGTTGGTGTGTGGGCTGTCTAGGGTATTGTGTGCAGGCGCTTTACTAATGTTTACAGCATGGTTTCCTATTTCAAGTCATTCTGTGTTTGTTTCTTGCTACTGGGCAATTCTAGCTGATTTTACCCCTTGCCCACCCATCCCTCTTGGCATGGCAATTATGTGATAAAGATGTTAGTTTCCACTGTTTAATTCAGTGCAGACAACCTTGCCTGGTCATGGTTGCTGTGTACAGAGTTATCATGGATAGCCTGTGAGCTCCGTAATTTTGTTTTTGAATATAAGAAGATATCTCTTTCATTTTTGCGATTCAGTTTCACATTCACTACAACCACTTAATAAAAGCATTGAAAACACTTTTTTTATGGAGTTAGCCTTCCTTTAATTTTGTAAAGTGAATATATATTAATAAACTCCAGAAAAGGCAAGATCAGTTGTCAACCCTTCATTTAGTTTATTTTCAAAGAATTTTCAGCTAGTACCTTCCTGCAATTGCTGTTGTACACTGTTTTTGAGTATTTTTATTTCATTTACGTCAAGGCTAATCGTATATTAATGTACAGTTTATCATTGGTTCTTGTATTCATGAACAATAATTTTGAGTACAAAAAAAGGATCACTATATGTTTCTGTGAGACTGCCCACCTTCCCCTCCCTAGCCAACATTTTGCCCTAAGTAAGAAGTAAGTGTTAACGTTAGCTTAGGGGATGGGTATGTAGGTGTTTCCCAGAAAAAGTATTATAATCCCAAAAAGGACCTCTCTCCTTCGCAGAGGCTAAAAATAGCAATGACTCAAAGAGGCTTCTGTGGAGGAGAGAGAAAGAAGCTATAATTGATTATTGGGAATGTTAATGGAAAATTTTAACATTTCTTATCAATGTGGTACTAGTATATTCTCTGACTCGCCTCCTTTCATTTTCTGTTGTAGTAATAAGGAGAATTTGTTTAATAATCAGTACATGACATCTTTGATAATCATTTCCTTTATTTGTGGCCTTTATGTTTAATTAAACAATAAAATACAAGGCTCAGGAGTGTACAAGTACAAGTTACTCTCAAACCACTCCCATTTACTCCCTGTTGCTCATTTGCTTTCAATCATTCCCATTTCAGTCTTTGAAGTCTCACCTCTTATAGTAGTAATGTGTTTCTATTTTTTTTTTTTTGTAGCATTTAACCTGGACTTTTACACGGAAGTTCTAGACTTAAATTTTCTCTTGGAGCACATCAAGGATGATCCTTTTTCACAGAAATACAAAAAGCTGAATGAGGCTTTAGTCAGCTTAGTGGAAGATTATGGCCTTGTGTCTTTTAAAACACTGGATGTTCAGGTAAGGAAAACTTTCACCTTAATAATCCTTGTTATAAGGAAGGAGTGATTGGCAAAAAATCAATAAATAAACAAAAATAAACAACAACAACAACAACAACAACAAAACAAAAAGGAGGAGAGGCTTCCTTCTTACTATTTGAGCATTGCTGATTTATACGAGTGTAGTTTTGAATCTACTGAGTGTCCAACTAAGTATAGGTGCATCACTATTCAGTTCTGCAGTTAGTCTATAGATGCTATACAATGCTTGGCAAATTACTGTGGAAATCATCATGGCTGAGGGGTCATCAGTGCTTCTCTTTTATTCGCCCATCATTGCACACTTGCAACCCAGCACTCCCGGGTCCAAGTTATGCTCTGACTACTGCCAGGATTTATTTCTCGGTTGTCCGGAATTTATATTCTGGGCCATGTTGCTTTTAAATAGCCAACTGGTTGACCCCTGCAAGTTGGGGTTTTTGATGCCGTTATGTTCTATTTGGATTATTGTGTTTTTGATTATTAGAGTGGATTACCTTTAATTTAGAGGGAAGGTTAATTGCACTTCCACTGTAAGAAAAATCTTTACCTTTACCTTGTCACTTCTTATTGATAGCAGGTTGAGAATTGACCTCTACAGGAAACACCATAGCATACCATAATGCTCTTTGTTTGTCATCCCAAAATTTTGCATTAAGCATTGATTTCAGTCTCTCTTGGGGCCATTTTAACTCCCAAGAGAAACTGAAGACAATGCTTATCCAAAATTTTGGGGTGAGAGACAAACAGCATTATGTTATGTTATAGTATTTTCTGTAGTGGTCAGTTATGAACCCCGTTGAATATTTTGTCCAAATAGTATCGCATTTATTCAAAGATGCTAGGCGCATTGGCGTTTTTGGTAACATTATTATGGTCTGTTGTTAAATGAAGTGACAAGCCTTCCATGCTAAAACGTCAAAAACAACAATAACAACAACAACCTTTATTTACTTCACATAAATATATAAAATAGTGCTGATACTCTAATCGATAAACATAAAAACGAGTTTGACACTAGTTTCCTTTGCTCGTGTTATTATCTTAGTCCAAGGAAAGTATGTATCAAGTGATGAAGTCCATTGATCAAGCCAATGGATATGTATTTGGTGGAGTTGAAGAAGACAACAGAGGAAACTTCAGTCAACTGATGTCATCAGCTGTTGGAACGGATTTTGAATTCTTCAGGTTAGTGGAGGGCGAGGAAAGCATTTTTTTCTCTGGAATTTTGATTTTTATAGCAACTGCATTTTAGGAGCTATAGCGTTTTACAGCGGGATGGCCAGCAAGTTTTAGTCTAAAAAAGCGTAACAATTATTGTTGAGATCTTATAATCTATTAGTATAATTACATTGATGACTATCGAAAATAGAGCGCTGTGATTGGCTAGGAGCTTTGCTCTATCCCGCTATAATCACCGCGCGGTGATTATAGCATTGAAGGCTAGCAGTTTTCAGAATGGCAGCCAGATTTGTTTATGTTTCGGGGTCGGAAATTGGTCAATAATTTTATTTTCTCGAATAATCATCAATGTAATTATACTAAAACAATTAGTCGCCTCAGGCGACGTGAATATTGGCGAACAGTCACGTCGACTTCGTCTCGGTGACTATTCGCCGATATTCACGTCGCCTTAGGCGACTAATTGTTAAATATCACATGGCCGGTACTACACATTTGATTTAGTAACAATTATTGAATGAGGCTTAGTATCATTTGAAGAATTATAGAGATCGAGGAGGGTGTCACGGCCCCTGTGAGATCTTCATAATTCTTCAGATGATACGAAAGCCGAATTCGATAATTGTTAATTATTATTCATTCAAACTAAAACATGCTTACCTCTATCGATGGAAAGAGTTCATCGTCGATAATGCATGTTTATCGGCAAGTTTAGAGATAAAGGGTTGTTCAGTTCTGCGCATTTTCTCCAAATAGCAGATGTCGTCCGTCGAGTTGTTTTCTTGCTGTTCTTGCTGTGTTTTTAGCTAATAGTTCGCCTATTTCTTCCTCTTGAAACGACTGAAATGTTCTGCCATTTTGTATCACTACAATAATCACTGCCAATAAACAACTCACCCTCGTTCCCTGGTCTTCTCGGCTAACGGTTCAATAATCCGGCAATTTTGCTGCACGATTGACGTCATCAGTTCACATGTCTCAAAATTCTCCCACAATTGGTAGAAAGTAGTTGGTTGTGATGAGTTATGCGTGAGATTTTAGCAAATCAGAAACGGAGAAATATTTTGAATGAATAATAAGTCAATTTATGAGGTGAAATTTGTTTCTTTTTTCTTTTAGTGTTCTATGTAAACCCCCTTTCCTCCACCTACAACGGCGACGGAGTTTTTTGATACTTTTGAGAGGTTAGAGCGATTTTCGTATGACCTTGACATGAAAGCGCGCGAACAAAACAGAAAGGACAAACGAACGGAAATAGAGCGATTTGATTGGTTTATCGAACGGACAGACAAACGCGCTTGGCTTTTGGTTGGTTAAGCGAATGCTCAGGTGAAAAAACTTCATGCCCGAGAACTTTCTAGAAATCCACCGATACTTGGCTTTGACGTCATACTACAACACGATTGGCCAATCGAACAATACCTTCTCCATATTAGGGTTTCTTTGGCGGGAAAACGAAGAGGTCATGTTTTGATCTTTTCATCCATTGGCTGATGAAACAAATAACGAACACTTACCGAAACCTTTTTTCAAGGTCATACGAAAATCGCTCTATCCTCAAATGGGGGTACTGCGAGGAACACATTTAAAGTTGGGATGTTTTGTTGTTTCCTATTTACAGCTCGTACGGTGGCACAACATTGCTTGGAGCAGGTGGGGCCGGGATGGAGCCGGGAGGGAATGCTTAATTTGTCCTTTTTCAAGTTGGTACAATGTCTTAAAGCCCCCTCAAGTCAAAGTGTTTTTACTAATTTTGGCTCCGATTGTAGGTTGTCTTTGATTTGCTGAAGGAAGCTATCCTTTGGGCAGGTTGTTACGTAAGTGTTGTTGTTTATCTAACGTATTTACACTGCTCGTGTCCAATTTTTCAGAACTGCTGCAGTTCAAGAAAAGTACATGGTGGGCAAAGACGAAAAACCGTGATCCATTGTACGGCAATTCTCTTTAACAATGGACTGTTGCAACAGACGTTGGCAGGACGAGCAAAGCGACGAAATTTGATCTCCACAAACGTGTACTTCAGATGTTTTTGTTTCCAATAAGCCTGTCAAAGAGTCAGGAATATCGTACACATTTTATTGGGACAGTTACTGCAACGATTGTGGACACCGAAACCGATAACGGTCGATACCATTATCGGTAACCATACAGACATTGTACTTGTAGATGTAATATAATACTTACATGTTCTGTGTATAATGTTACAAGAAGATAAATACATTTTTGAATATTGTTACAAACTAAATAACAACGTTTCGGCCCAGTTGACTTGAATTATGATTTCGATAGAGACCAGAGCCACACACTATTATAGACATAGACATAGACATAGACATATTTTTATTTGGAGTCGTATACAATATATAGTACATTGACTAATTCCAAATAACTAATAAAAGTTACACACAACAAGAATTTATAACTGTATATGGCTTAGGCCAATTAGTTAATAATTAATTACGCCTTATATTATTCACTTTCTATCGATTCGCATGTCTGTTCCTCGGCAAATTCAGGTCATAAAGAGATCCGCTTTACCTGCTGTAACAAATGACTTCCTGCTGTAACAAATGACTTCCGGAATATCTTAATCAAAGCTTTTGTTTTGTATCTTAAAGTTACGTGCAAACGGATGCAACAACTCCCAACATTGTTGGGAGCAGTTGTGTCCGTTTACACCCAGCTAGAAGTTTGACCGATTTCAAACTTTGCGCAACAACTCCAAACATCAAGCAATGTTTTGTATTGCACACTTACTGTAGTCAAAGTTAACTTAAACAGCTAATGATCTTCTCTTCTCATAGCAGTCGAATACATATTTTGCAATTAGCTTTTGCACTGGTTTGTTCTTGCTCGGGGGGTTTATTAACAACAGAAAAACATAATCTGGTGCCATTCTGTCTACTGATATTCTATATTTTCTGTTTAGGTATTCAAATAAAGTACTTCTTTTTTCTTGATACGCAGGGCACTGTGTTAAAAAATGTCTTTCATCTTCTACGTCTTTTTTACAGATAGGACAGATCCTCTCTTCCGGTTTCTTGTAAGGTCTTACATACCGACCTGTCTCTATCGCCAAATTGTGATTACTTAAACGGAGTTTAGTTAGAGTTATCCGGTGTTGGACGTTGGTGACCTGACGGAGATAATCTTCACATTTATAAGTTTCTATTGTTTTAAATTTTCGGAAGGTTCTTAGTTTATTCTTTTGGTTGGCATCTTTTCTTACGTCATTGTTCACCTCACTTAACCATCTTTGTAATTCGATGTCTTTCAGTCTTTGTTTGATAATGTTCAAGATTCCTATGCCATTTTCATGTGCTTTTGTCCATAGATATCCTAGCCCTATTTGGTCTAATACGCGTTTGATTTTTTGGCTCCATAATTCTTTGTTCATTCTTGACTTCACATCATTATAAGCCACCTGTGATAATTTGTGTTTTGGGTGTTTGGTTAAAGTCAGCCAAAACTTAAAATTCCTATATTGTGCTTCGATTTTCATTGGGAATCTTCCTGTTTCAGCCCTACATGCATTGTTGCTGCAGTATTTATTTACACCTAGCAACCATTTCAAGAATTTAATTTGAACTAGTTCTGCGGGATCCTTTTCTATTTGGTCGCTACAATCAACACCCCAAATTTCACTTCCGTAGAGAAGTATGGGGGATATCAGAGCATCGAATAGCTTAATCGTCAGCATAATATTTTCTCTAAAGTTGTCACCCATCTCTCTTCTTAGTTTATAAAGTGCCTTAAGCCCAACTTTTTTTAACTCTTCTCTAGCTAAACTAAAATTTCCATACGGGTTCAGTGTTATTCCCAGATATTTATAAGATTTAACATTGTTTAGTACATTTACTCTATACTTAAACGAGTAGTTATTTAAGGACTTGCCGCAATTATTAAAGATCATGACTTTTGTTTTGTCTAAATTTACAGTTAGTTCAGTTTTATCACAGTAGGATTCCAACTTGTTGAGAAGTGTTTGTAGGCCATTTGCTGACCGCGAAAAGATCACTAAGTCATCCGCATATAATAAACAGTTTATAGGTTTTTCAGAGTCATCAAGCAGAATATCGGTTGAGCTTGATGAATTTAGAAATTCGGGTAGATCACTTAGAGATTAAAAAGTGTGGGTGATAACATACAGCCTTGCTTAACTCCAGTGTAACACGGAAAAGCTTCGGTCATTTTGTTGTTGATTTTGATTGCTGATTTATCTTTTGAGTACATCGACATTACTATTTCTAGAAAACGTCCTTTAATTCCTTCTTTTCTGAGTTTTTCGAATAATTTTTGCCTGGGTATGCGATCAAAAGCTTTTCTAAAATCTACAAAACACGAGAAAAGCAAGTTTCTACGTTTTTGTGGTTTAGATTTAACAAACTTATCTATGAGTGTTTTTAAGATGAAGATGCTATCTACTGTACCGTGCCTTTTTTTAAACCCGCCTTGTTCTACTTTTAGAACTCCTTTTTTGGTCATGTAATCATACAAACGATCATTGAGGATAGATGTGAAGAGTTTACCTAATGCAGATAGCAACGTGATGCCTCGGTAGTTTTCAACTTTTGATCGATCATCCTTTTTATGTATAGGGACGATGAGGCCAAAACTCCAGAGCGTGGGATATTTACCTGAACTTAAAATACGATTGAATAACTCTAGTAGATGACCTTTTATGATATCTTTCCCTGTTTTTAGCACTTCGTTTAATATTTTATCATACCCTGGGGCTTTGTTTAATTTAACTTTTTTGATTGCGAAATCAATTTCTTCTACCGATATTGCATAGTCAAGGGGGCCTGCCTCTTCCTCAGTAACTCCAGTATCTTTCAGATCTGTCTGCTCGCCGTTCGTTGGAGCCGCGTTTTGTTGTTTGAAGTATTCGTAAAACTGTCCGGCACTTACGGTTTCAGTTCCATGTGGTTGCCGTTTTCTAATGTTAAAGATTTTACCTATCTGTTTCCAGGCATCTTGAGGATTACGGAGGTCAATATCACCTATACTCTTACTGATAAACTCTCGTTTTTTCCGTCTGCATGTCCGTTTAAATTTTTTCTTGTTATCTTGTAAGAGGCGCCTCAGCTGGGAATTATTTGGCTCCTGAGAAATTTGTTCCCCAAGGGATTTCAGGTTTTCTTTTTCAGTTTCGCATTCTAGATCGAACCAGTTATTTTGTGACATGGCTTTGGTTTTGTTACGTTGGACTTTCAAGCCGGCTTTTTTGCATGCTTCAACCAGAGTTTCACTAAATAGTTCAGCCGCAGTGTCAACATTATCGTTTTTTAAGGCCGCTTGTAGGTTAGACTGAACAATTTGCGATTCCAGACATTCTTTTAACTTATTCTTCAATTTGGTATCCCATAATAGTCTATAATGTTCAGACAAGGTGCATCCGTTCGAGCAGCTAGAGGAAACTGGACTGCCGGTGAGAGTAGCTTTAATAGCATAAGTCACATGACAATGATCCGACAAATGTGGCATTAGGGGGTTGACGATAAAGTATCGCATATTTTGAAGTATAGCTTTAGAGCCTATGACATAATCCACGACACTGCTGCCATTGTAGTGAAAGCAGGTCTTTTTACCTTCCAGATCACCAACAATCCTGCCGTTGAAAATTCGCAAATTTAGTGCGGTACATATTTCTAATAAGTTTCTTCCCCTGGAGTTTACAGTGCCGGAATCCTGCGAATGCCTGAAGGATTGGGAATCAATTTCGTAATCTTCAGGGACAGGCAAGAAAGTAGTATCGTCATTCATTACTACTTCTTGAATTTCACCTGTTCTTGCATTATAATCACCTTGTACGATAATGCCACCCTTTTGCGAAAAAGAAAGCATTTCTGCTTCTATTTCCGAAATTAAATCATCATTATTATTTCTTTCGTAGTTAGGCGGGCTTAAATATATTGTTCCTAAGTATATATCGTTTTCAAATCCAAAATAATTTCTATTAAGTTTACACCAGATGGTGTTTTTGTTTTCTGTTGGAATGTACGAGACTCCGTTTGCGAGTTTCTGGTTTATGTATAAAGATAAACCCCCAAAAGTGCGTTTTCCTGACTTGTTTCTACATTTGACAAAATGTTTGAAGTTATTGACGGCAAGTTCTGAGTCATAATTTGCATGCGTTTCAACTACTGCAAAGATATCGTGCTTGTTGATAATGTTTAAAAACTCTTTTGTTTTTAACTTATTTCCTAATGTTCTGCTGTTGTACCCATTAAGGTTCCAAAAACCTAATCGTAAAGGCCGTGACATGAAAAGGAAGAATACAGAAGGGAAATCATGACTAAATAATAGTTACTTATCTGGTTAACCTCAGTTCACTTTCTCTTAAGTATTCTGCAAGGAGGTTAAGTGCTTGTAGTGGTTGACTGATCCTATTACTCGCTCCATGGTTGAAAGTTTGCGGTCCGGCTTGGACTCGAATCTCTCGTCGATTTCTTCTTACATCTAGGAATGTCGGCCGGCTCTCAAAGTTTCTGCCACGCAGTCCTAAGTGATGTTTGATATTCGTTACAAGTTTTCTGGTGCCGATTCTGTTATTTAGATGGACATCGTCATAAAACACTTGATCATTTAAATTCCCATACACATCGCATGTAACTCTTTTGTTGTCAATGTAAATCAGGTCCAACTTCGAACAAATACTTTCGTAGAAACAGTTAATTTCATCAATTAGTATATTTTTAGCTTCCTCCCGTGGGACATAGGTTAAGCCTGAGAGTCCTATTCGTGCATCCGGCCATCTATTTTTTATTTTGCCTAAACAATTTTCCATGTTTTTTACTATTTCATCTGTGCTCAGATTTCCGACGTCATTTGTGCCAGTGTGGATAACAATGTAATCATAATCGTTTTTCTCCTCCATGTTGTTTATATACTGTTTCATCTCTTTTGTTCCTCCAGCAACTGTTTGTTTATTTACATAACGATTTGGTGCAAATTTACGTTGTTGAATTCCTCTAAGGATTGAGTCTCCTAATAGTAAGACAGGGCCTTTTGAAACAGAAATGCGCTGCTGATCTTGATTTTGATTTATATTTGATGTCGGCTGATTATTAGATTGCAGGATGGGCGGCTGCATTTCGGACGGAGTAGAGCTTGACATAGTGGTTGGTTGATTACCGGGTTGGGAAATAATTTCTTGCGTTCCGGTAGGAGATGATTCAGTGATCGTGTGGTTTTCTTCAACTAATGATTCGTATCTGTTTGATGTTACTACAGAGAACGTATACCGCTCATTTGTGGTTGCCGCATCTTCTTGTGCTGTTAATGGAGGATTTTGCGGGTTATTTACTATCGGAGATGAGCTAACATTATCTTGCATCTGAGCGAGAAGCGATTGTTATAGATGTAAAATGAAGCTGGAGGCGAGGGGGAGGGGAGTGAGAAGGGTGGGGGGGGGGGGGGGGCTTATGAATATTTGGGAATTAATGTCAAAGTATAACTGACATTAGATTCTCATACAAACACTGTAATTTCTCACGCGTTTGCCTACTCGTCAAAATGGCGTCGAAAACCGTGACAAGGTCTATTTCGAGAATGCTGAGATGATATTGTGAATTTTTCTCCAGGACTTAATGATACGCCTTTTACAGACCGACCGTTATCTTTGAACTTCCTTAAAGAAAACAACTCTTGCAAGACCAATGCTTCAAGAAACCACAAAACCCTCTTTACATTGAAGAAGCCGACTTTTCCCGCTTCATTGTGATTGAAAAGTTGAGGTTTGTATTTTTTTTCATCCCAGAAGTCTCTTGTGCAACTTGGAAAAAAGTTATTTATGCTGCAGAAAATATGGGAAAAGCTACTGGGTTTAACCCGCACAGAAAAATACTGTTTAAGTTGCTCAATGATTACACCCCTAGTAAAAGAAAATAAATTTAAGACAGTTACTACAAGGCCATGTTTGTTCGTCACCCGTTCGAGAGACTGGCGTCAGCTTACAGAGATAAAAAGAAAAAGAAAGTGGTTCCAACGATTAATTAATCTATCCTGAGAATAAAGAATTGTGGGAAAAGATCAAATTCTCGGCCTTTATAAAGAGTGAGCTTCCAACTAGAAACAAAACGACACTTCAAACTAACCAGCACTGGCATTTATATGGGCAGGTTTGCCCATGTTTATGTGAAGTGAAATTCGACTTCATCGGACACTTTGAAAACTTGTTCGAGGAAGCAGGACGGCTTCTGAACATAATCGGTGTTGATGACTACGTAAAGTTTCCCGACTATCGTCCGTCCAGGACAAAACCGTACATGGAGAAGTATTACTCTGAGCTTACCAGAAGCGAGATATCTCAGTTGTATGAAATCTTTGAGTTGGACTTTAAACTGTTTGGATACGACAGGCTTCCTGGTCCTTTGGAAAAGTTGATAAAAAAACACAACAGTGTCAGAGAAAAGTGACCAGGAAAACAGGAAGGATACATAGTGCATTGTTTGTTTGTTTGGTTCCGTCTGATGCAACTGTTGCAGGGCGTGGCCAGGATTTTCCCAGACGCACGCACACTTTTCTCAATCCCTGTCCCCTACCTGACAACGTTTCATGCTTTTATTAAATGCATGGGCATCCAGCTCGCTACTTTCTGCGCAATTTCCCAACCTTTTCTCGAAATATATCAATCAATCACGCGTCGCTTCCCTGTAAACCGACATTCGAGCGTAAAAAGGAAACTTCAGTTAAGAAAAAAATTATTTCAAATAAAAAAGCAGAGTTAAACGAATTAAGGAAAATTGTAGTTTCTTAATGTATTTGCTATTTTCATATACTAATTCGCCTTTTTATTATTTAAAATCAATATCATATTTTTTTTTTACCCTCGACTTTTCCAAGCAAGCACGTGCGTATCGTGCGTTCAGACAGCTACTCCCCTGCAACGCCTTTATTTCTGGAAGTGATGTTGCTTTTATTATAACAACTTGTTCATGCTTGGAAAATAAAGACTAAAAAATTGCAATGAATAGTGACAAAAATCTCTCATAATTATATTCCCATGATTTACCAGTGATACATCTGATGACTTTTTATACATTTCAGTACAGTCTGATATAATTTGTTGTTGTTGTCGTTTTTGTTGGAGGTATTGAAGACGTCGGGTTCTTGTTTTCATCGAGAGTTCTCTAATAGAAATTGCGAGTGTGTGTCAGTTACCTGTTTCAACTATATCGTTGAATATAATGAATAATACGAAAACTTGTGTTATAAAAACCATTCAACTAAATTCGCCACTTAAGAATCGGGAAAGATACCAGGCCGGGTTGACTCTCGCAAAGGCTTCTAGGACTGTTACTAGGGAAAGGGGAAAAATTGGCCAAAAACTGAGCAGCACGAAACGATCCCAGAAACAATTGCGGGACACATTTCGGTCCCAGTTCCCCTCTCGTTTTTTAAGTCGCGAAATTGGACGATAACCGATCTCCTAGAACTATATACAACGTTCTGCATAAAATCACCGCAAAGACTAGCGGCAAACCAAGAATGTTAAGTTTGAGTGATATGGCTACAACAGTCTGTTCAAAGCTGATGGGAAAATTGAACTGCCGTTTATCAAAAACCTGGTTTTGTATGACGATGCCACCAGAAATGGAAAGATAAGTACTGGCCAGGACATGTACGAAATAAATTATGACTGTGAAACTTTTGAAGGAAAGTGGAATCAATTCAAGTTTCTGGTACCAGAAGTTTTTTCTCGCGTGCGAAGAGGAGCTTCGTCGCGAAGCCGAAACCGGAAACCACGCATGAAAAGCCGCTCTGGCACCCAAGGTAGGTTTCTGGGTAACTGACCAACTACCCCTCCCTTCAGTCACCATTTTGCCCTAAGTGACAAGTCAGTGTTAATATTGACTTCTTGGGGGAGGGGGAGGGGGGTTCAGTTATCCAGAAACCTAAATTGACCCGTTTTCTTCATTGTTGCAGAATTATGCTTAACGTAACTAATTATGTACAGGAATTCTAGTGGAGTAGTTTTGTGGCAAGAGTAAGAAAAAAGCAACAACGCTACTTTTTGTTAGCGCTATCAAATTGACAGAGATGTTAATCAAAATTAAAATTGGATTTGCGACGTCCTCCTCCTCGGAGATCCAAAATTCTTGGAGAAAGATTGTTTCCGTTATTCCTTAAGGACTGTCCAACCTGACTGAGGTCTGAAAAAAAAAAAATAATAATAATAATAAAAAAACGAAAAAAGAATAACTGAGTACATAAATAACAGTAACCGATGATGGTAAGAGAGGAAAGCTTGAGGAGTAGAACGTGAATGTATATTACAGTAAAATCTTGCGACTAAGAACCTGGTTTTTAAGTACTTGTCAGGCTAAAATTTGAAGCAAGTTCTTCTTTTTTCTAAAATCTACAAATAAAATTATGCATACTTAAAAAAGTAAAATAAGTCAAGATTCAGGATCCTTTGAAGACACAAGTGCCTTATTACTCCAACTGCGATTGTAATGGTATACAGGTTTAAATGTACTTTATTCTTAAGAAAATAATAACCTATTTAAGAACTTAAATAGCCTAAATTTGTGCTAACAACCATTTATGTAAGAACCTGTTTCGGTAACTTGGAAAAGTGTAGGCTCTTAGTCGCGGGTTTCTACTGTATTTTAAAATAAACTGCAATAAAGACATATGTTTAAATATCTATATCAAGGGCAGCGGCAGCCTAGAAAGATAGTTCTCGACATCTAATGGCATTGGTTAATGTATCTGTCATTCAGATATCATGGAGATCTCCAAAATGGATTATGGACGGTTTACTGCAAAGTTCCAAGTCTGGGAAACGTGCGATCAGGCGTTTTTTTTCTCCCGTTCTTTCCTTTCCTATCTTTCTTTCGTTCTTTTTTTTTTGGGGGGGGGGGGTGGGGGTGGGGGGAGAGGCTTGAAAATGCGAAGGCCAAAGAAAAAGGGAAGAAGGACCGCTTGATCGCAGGTAGTAGAACCATACACAAACAACTAGCAAACCTAAGCTAATGCTGCTAGGAACAAATGAAGTAGGGCGGCGTTTCTTCGTTTGACCACGAGCTACTTGACGAGCGCGTGATCCAAAGCCTAAGCACTGAAGAGTTTCCGTTATGAACCGCTGGGCAGGAGAAACGCAGAGCATTACCAGAAGCTTAGCATCTCCACCTAAAATAACAAGAAATATGTCACTCACAATGACTAGGTTTTGTTGGAATTAACTTGGTAGAAGGGTTCTTAAGAGATTTCCTCAAGCCCGTAAATTCCGCCTAGATATTTTCCCTTAATTCTTCGCCACTTTCACAGAACCAAAAAAACACCTTTTAACATCCAAAGTTTTAAATAAGAATTGTTGTCAATTTTTCTTGGTATTACAGGCATGCCAGAAGAAAGCAAAAACAATGCTTATTTTTTGGGGGGGAGGGGGGGAAGGGGAGTGGGAGTAAACTAGCTTTATTATGGGCAGTGAATGAAAAAATAGTAAATCCAACAACCCCGATGCACTTTGTCGCCTCAACCCGATCACGACGACGGTAACGGCAACGGCAACGAGAACGTCACAACAACCAGTTTGAACGTGTATTACACCTTTTTTTGGTACATTTCCATCCTCGCCATCATTGCACGACTACGACGTGAAAGTGCCTAATTTCACGTTTGGTGGAGGACGTGAACTCAAGACAACGACTTTCGTTTTCTTTTCCTGAACTTCCATACAGTCTTTTAGAATTCAACTCCAGAAAAAAATTGCCGACATTCAAAGAATTGAACGAGTTGGAATAAGCGCGATAAAGTTTGAAACAGAGTGAATTAACTTTTTAAGTGACACGTTCTCGTTGCCGTCGCAGTGGTTGTTGCTTAAGCTCCCTAATAAGTGGCTAATTCTTTCAACCTTCGATTCACCTTCAGAGACCCAGTGAAATGGGAATATAAAGGGTGCGGTTACCATGGACGCAAGAACGAGTCGAAGAAAATGTGGGTAGCTTATGTTAAATCAAAATAAACGACATTTGAGAAAATGCAAGTGACTTTTCTTACTAAATCTCCGTTCTGTAAACTACAATTCCCGAGATATAATTTGTATAATCTCTATATCCTGTGTTCGAAGAACCCCGAAACTCTGTCTTCCTTTTTTCCCTATAGCCCCCGAATCCTGACCTTCAAATAAGCCAGATCCTTGATGGGCACTTCTTCGCACTCTGGTAAGGTTGAGATAATTGTACCTGTTTTGAAGAGGATCAATCACCCTACAACTAAAACCACGAATTCATTATCCCTTTTATTCGTGCTATTTATGTTCTCCACTCCCATGGAAACGCTTACAGGTCAGCAGCAGGTCACGTGACGTAATACATTTAAAAGTTTCCACAACTGACACATTAACGCCAGTGTAAACAAACCTACCAATGGTATCCTGCAGCATGTGGGTGAGTCTGGTGTTACGGTAAGGTATGTGAGAGCGCTGTTCCGATAATGCTCCTAGTACATCAGCCAGGGCACTCAAACTGTAACCAAACAAAGTAACCGTTAAAAATAGCTCTGGCAGAATTGTTGGCCCAACACTGGTGGGTTACCAATGTTGGGAGTTGTTTCGCCCGTTTGCACGCAGCCTAACTGTAATATCAGCTGCGCCGCTTGTTGTAAGGAGACTGTAAGACTGGATAGCTCAAGATCCATCGAGGTTAACCTCGTTCCCAGTGTACTTTCCAATTCATCTCTTGCTCCGCAGGAGCGCCGAGAGTACCCTGGGAACGAGGTGGCCATCGAGGATAGTCTTCACCATCACGAACGGCTGGAGTTGTAACCGGGTTTCTTTCAGTACCTTAGGGTATTGCAAATTTCTGCGTTTAGACTGACTAAATATTCTGCACTGAAATCCATGTGCAAAAAATGAGACAAAATTGTAATCGGCTGTAAACAATTGCCCAAGAAAAAGAAACAAACAAGGCAAAACAAAAACGACAAACAAAAAAAAACAACAACAACAAAGCAAAATTATACATACCTTTTATTGATGTGCGACGTTTCTCTTAACGCTGCTCCAGTTACTCCAGACATTCCTTTAATTCAGCAAAACACAAAAAATAACAAAAATACATGTTATTCAACTCACTATTCAAGGTCTACGGACGTCCAGTTTGTGACAGAAGACTACGACCAGTTCATGACTAGGTCATGCAAGGCGTAAGTATCAAAACTAAAGAAGAATGCAAAAGAAACAGTATTTTTATTAAATCTTCATTATGTGGCTCTTCCGATTTAATTTACAAAATGGAAAAAGACTAATTTACAATTATGGTAATTTACAATTACCATATCATTGGAGTCAATGATATGGTGGCGGCCATGCTAACATGGCCGCGAGGGGAACCGTGAAGGGAACTCGGCGCAAAATGAATAGCAAGATTCAATGGACAGATAAAATGAATGATGATTTGTTGGAATGCAAACAGAAAGCTCTGGATTTGGCTAAGTCAAGCAACCCACCGCGACTCGACTCGGGAAGGAAAAAAGGCTACATGGCTATGATGAAAGATCTATGGGAAACAATGGGATATTGCGAGCTCGGTTTGTCAAGTCAGAATCTTCGTGACCAAGCTCAGAGGCTCGAGAAGATGCAAGATAGGAAAGGGGA
>JBBMOI010000013.1:14292500-14645000 GCA_038088405.1 Porites divaricata
TTATCATTATGATTGAAACAGGTTAGGAACAAACCAGAGTCCGCTACAAACTGATTTATTTACCAGGTAGAATAACAGAAGACAACTAAGATGGCGGACTGACTTTTTTACAGGAATCGCCTAACACGTGCCCGAATGGTACACTAACCTAAGGCATACTCGTTACATCTCCTTTCCTTAGTTTAACAGCAACACAACAAACAAAATGTCTAACGAGAAATACTCTTGATCTATTAAGCAAGGATCTTTGTAAAAAAAACAAAAGAATCTGTTCAAAGTAAAGGATCCTTCTAAAGCAAAGTCTTAGTGTCCACATTCGTAATCTTTTAACCAAGCTGGAGGCCGACGCTCACGCGCTGGACGACATGTTGTACATGGTTCGGGAACTTCCGCGGATACAGGCATTGTCGGCAGTGACACATCAGCTGAGCTCGATTCATCAGGTTCAGAAGGCTCTGTAAGGTCTTGGATTGTTATTGTGGGCTCTACTTCCTCAGGGGTTGCTCTGAACCATTTGCGGTTGCGGCGGTAATGCTTTCCATTCACATCCACCCAAAAGGAACGAGGGCCCTCTTCTCCAATGGCACTTCCAAGCGACCATTCTTTTTTCACTAGGTAAACGCATTCGTACAGCATCGCCTTCATGCAATGTAGGCAGTTCATGGGAGTGCCGGTCATAATAGAACTTCTGTTTGTGCTTCCTAGACTTGATCTTTTCTGGCACATCAGAGATCACCTGTTGGACTAGCAATGACTTGGTAACTGGGAGACGGGTGCGTGTTCGTCGACCATACAGTAGCTGAGCGGGAGAGGCATTCAAGCCTTCAGATGGAAGTGTTGCGCCATTCAAGTAACGCCAGCAAGGGGTCTCGTTTGTCAGCACGGGCTTTTATCAGCAGAGATTTGCACGTCTTGACAGCATTTTCTGCACGGCCATTACTTTGTGGGTGATAAGGACTCGAAGTGACATGATGAAAGTGTCATTCTGCACTGAAAGCCTTGAAATCTTCACTGTTAAATGGGGGTCCATTGTCACTAATTAAGGTCATTGGGATTCCATGCCTGGAAAACCATGATTTCAAAACAGTAATCACACGAGTACTTGTAGTACTGTTCATATCCTGTACCTAAAAATATCCAGAATAATAGTCTACAGCTACTAAAAAAGACTGCCTTTCAAACACAAACAAATCCACCCCTACTATTTCCCATGGTACGTCAGGGACATCATAGGGCTTTAGAGGCTCTCTACATTGTGCGGGCCGGTAACTGTTGCAAATTCCGCACTTTGATAAGTAATCTTTGAGCTGGGCTGTGATTCCAGGCCAATAGACAATATCGCGGGCCCATCGCAATGTTCCCTCGATCCCAACATGCGATTCATGCAGGCTCTTAACAATGTTAGAGCGTTCCTTTGCAGGTATTACTAGACGATGACCCCTGTACAGCAATCCGTTATCAGTGGTCAGTTCATCCCTGCAGTTCCAGTATAATTCAATTACTTGTTTTTGCCGCCTGTCAAATTCACGGGCTTGAGCCAAGGTCTCTGGCCAACCGTCCCCAATAACGTTGGTTAGGATCTGTAATTCTTCATCCTCGGCAGTCATCTCACGTAATCCCTTTAAACGAACAGGAGAGACACTCACTTCTTCACCGTGTCTTATCTGCTCTAACTCAAGGGCAAATATTCGCTCCTTTATCGTACGGATGTCGTTCTGTGGGGTCGGTTTCTCTGGCTCATTCTCCAAGCATGCGCGACTCAGCGTGTCGGCTAAGAACATGGTGGTTCCTCTTTTATATTATACTTGTATGTTGTAGTTCTGTAAACGAAGTCGCATACGCTGAAGGCGTTTTGGTGAGTTCAGGATGGGCTTCTTGTATATTGTTTCCAATGGTCGGTGGTCTGACTCCACAACTACATCACTTCTTCCAAAGATATACTGGTCAAATTTTTCGCAAGCAAAAACTATCGCAAGCAACTCTTTTTCAATTTGCGCATAGTTTTGTTCAGTTTAGGACATCACACGGGAGCTGAAAGCTACAGGGCGCCCTTCCTGTAGAAGGGCCGCGCCGAGTCCACTTTTAGAAGCATCACACTGAATGACCAATGGTTTTGTCACATCATAATAAGCTAGAACAGGGGCAGATATAATCATCTCTTTAACACGGGCCACAGCTTCAGCATGGGCAGGAAACCAACACCACTGAGCGTCCTTCTCTGTGAGCTTTCTCAATACTTCGGTTTCTTCTGATAATCTTGGGAGGAATTTGGCCAAATAATTCACCATGCCCAGGAATCTACGCAGTGACTGTGCATCAGTAGGGTCTGGCATGTCAACAATCGCCTTAACTTTGCATGGGTCTGGCTTGAGCCCCTGTGGAGTCAGAATGTGGCCGATGAAGGGAACATCGTGTTGCTTCAGTCTCGCTTTATTCTTGTTTAGCTTGAGGGTTCGCTCGCGACAGCGGTCCAAGAAGGCACGAACATTTCGGTCATGGTCAGCTTGCCACTCAGTGGGTGTGTTGCCGTAGCCAACTATCACAAAGTCATAGTCGACTCCTTTCAGCCCCTCTATGTGTTCTCGCATTTTGCGCTGCCAGACTTTAGGTGCACTCTTAATTCCAAAAGGCATTCTTTTCCATCTATAGCGCCCGAAGGGAGTATTGAAAGTTGTGAGCAAACTGGAGTCCTCGTCTAATTCCACCTGCCAAAACCCATTACTGGCATCAAATACACTAAACACTTTTGCCCCATTGAGTCTGGTTGCAATTTCTTCTGTTGTGGGCATTGGGAAATGTTCACGCTTTATGGCCACATTCAAGTCCCTAGGATCCAAACAGATACGTGTCTTAGACTCTCCATCGGCTTCAGTAGAAGGCTTGCTCACCACCAGCATGCTGGATACCCAATCAGTGGGTTGGTTCACCTTTTCAATAATACCATCAGCCGTCATTTCCTCAAGTTTTCTCTGGACTCGCTCAATAATAGCAACGGGTAAACGCCTCGGGGGGTGAACCACAGGCTTGATGGTCTCGTCTACTGTTATCTTGTACTGTCCAACCAGCTTTCCAAGCCCTTCAAACACATCAGCATACTTGTCCAACAACGGATCGCTGTCTATCTTTACCACTCCGAGATGATCGCTATCTAAGATTTGTATTAGATTCATATCTAACATCATTTGCTTTGAGAGGATGGGCTCATACCCAACACCCTTTACGACATTAACTTCAATTTGGTGTTTCCGACCTTTTCGAGATGCAAACAGGGTGGCCTTGCCCTCTATCGGATGTTCTTCTCCATTAGCTAGAATCAAAGCTGACTTGCCTCGGGCATACAGAAAATTTAAATGCTGGTCACCCGATACTTGCTTGTAGACATCAACAGGTAACAGATTACATTCAGCTCCAGTATCCATTACAAAGGGAATTTCATATCCAGTGGCAGACTTGTCATCTTTAAATACAGTGAGAGTCACCATCTCACGGCCTCCACCACTAACACCAGCAACACTTAAATAAAATCGCTCTTGCACAGCTGACACCTTGCTTTTAGCTGGACACTTCGCTACAAAGTGATTGTTCTTCTTACAATAAGCACAAATCTGTCCAAATGCAGGGCAGTTGCGTCTCTCATGACTCCGACCACAAAATCTGCAATCTTTCATCCTACCTTCGGTGACAACAGGAACACCTTCCGACTGACCTTTTTCCTGTTCTTTCACTGCAAATACTCCAGACTCCGATGACATAACTTTCATTTGCGCGGCAGTGCTCTCAGCAGCACGAGCTATATCTACTGCTTTCTCAAGCGTCAACTTCTTCTCTTTTAGCAAATTTTCACGTACCTTAGCATTTCTGGCACCTGTCACCAATCGATCCCGGAGAAGTTGATCAGGTGTGATTGACTCAAAGTCACAGTTACCCGCGATTTGACGAAGCTCTGTCAGGTACTGTTCAATAGTTTCTGACCCAAGCTGATCCCGGGTAAAGAAAAGAAAGCGTTCATAAATGGTGTTCTCCCTGGGTATGCAGAACTCTTCGAATTTTCTTAAGACCGGCTCGATTTTCGTAGCGTCATCTGGTGACGAAAAGGTAAACGTGCGAAACACTTTGTTTGCTTCTTTCCCGATTACCGCCAATAGAGTTGCAACTTGACGAGCTTCCTCCTCTTTGTCGAGTTTTGTAGCCAAAGTATAGTTCTTCCACGCAGCAACCCATGTGCGCCAATTAGAGGCTAAGGAGCCATCGTTGAGCTCAAGTATGTCCGGAGGAGGTATCTGAAAATTAGCCATGTTTACTGAACTGGAAGGTGAACCGCCCGAAGTGGAGATATTCGGAGCTGCCGAAGATTGCTGACCTTCGCTAGTTTCTTCGCTCATAAATGCTTGTGGATGCCTTGCACTTCTGACACCATGAAACAGGTTAGGAACAAACCAGAGTCCGCTACAAACTGATTTATTTACCAGCTAGCATAACAGAAGACAACCAAGATGGCGGACTGACTTTTTTACAGGAATCGCCTAACACGTGCCCGGATGGCACTTCGTGTACACTAACCTAAGGCATACTCGTTACAATGATCTCTAGAGTTTATTTGTTATGTGGCTCTCAGATTTGGCCAACCAAAGACTTGCTTTGCTAGTTTAAAACCCAGCGTTCTTGATTGGCGAAAATAAACAATATCAAATAAACTAGCTCTTGGGATGCAGCGAAAACCTGTCTATTTGCCACGTTCATAATCAAATTCGGCGCATTTACCGCAGGGTGTTAGAGATTACAGTGGAGGCCATGTTTATTGAAACCCACAACTAGTTTAATTCTTTCACACATAGCTCCCTCAATTTATAATAATAATAACAATAATAACAATAATAAGGTTTGCGCCTGGCTCATGCACAAAAAGAACTCCAGCAAAGACTGTAATAGAAGAGACAATATAATAATAATAATAACAATAATAATAATAATAATAATAACAATGTTTTTTATGGATGACTTAAAGGTCTATGGCAAGGATAAAGCGGAGATTGAAAGCCTTGTATCGAAAGTACAGTTGGTTAGCCGAGACATAGGAATGGAATTTGGGATAAGAAATGTGGTGTTGCGGTGCTTAAGCGGGGGAAGTTATGAAAAAGTGAGGGTATTAAGTTGATAAATGGACTGACGATAAAGGAAGTTGATGACGAACGTTACAAGTATCTGGGCATTCTAGAGTTGGACAAGTTTAAGGAGAGGAAAATGAAAGACATATTTGGAGCAGAGTATTTAAGGCGGTTCAAACTTGTCATGAAATCTCAGCTCAATGGTAAGAACAAGATCAGAGCAGCAAACACTTGGGCGGTGTCGCTTATGAGGTATGGAGCAGGAACAGTTAAATGGAATAAGGAGGAACTTCAGGAAATAGATAAGAAGTCTAGAAAAACCATGACAATGAATAAGGAACTACATCCTAGAAGTGATGTTGCCACAATATACGTATCCAGAAAGAAGGGAGGAAGAGGCCTGATCAGTTGTGAGAGCTGGTATGCGAGAAATAGTGAAGAGGCTGTTGTATCTTCAGTATTATTTTCATGTTATATGTTGTTCTAGTCACCTTAATCATGTCAGTAATTACAGCGGAGGATATATTCTGTTCCGCTGTAAGTTTCCATTCTGTTTGTATCTTTATATTTGTGTGTGTGTGTGTGTGTGTGTGTGTGTGTGTGTGTGTGTGTGTGTGTAGTGTGTGGTGTCTGCCCATTCTTTTTCGCCCTTATGGTTATTTTGGGCAGGCAGTACTCTATACTAATTTATTGATTATTGTAATCATTTTATAAATTGTGAGTACAAATAAATGGTTGTTGTTGTTGTTGGCATTACTCAGGAAAGTTGGAGATAGTAATGTAGTCGACATCTCAGAGGCTGTGGACCCAAAGGAGTACAAAGTGAATGAAGTAAAGGAGATGGAGAATGAACGGAACCAGAAAAGAATGCATGGGCAGTATGTGAGAGAAAAGGAAGGTATTGACTGGGATAGAACTTGGCAGTGGATTGCAAAGGGAGATTTGAAAGTCTGTATATCCTATATCTCTTACCTGTATCTCTTAGCTGTACTTTGGCAAAAATTATGGAGGGCTCTACCAGATCCAGACTCCTGCCCCAGTTGGAAGGTAAAATTGACCCTTGTCAGTTCTCTCGCAAGGGGCATTCTACGACAGATGCCCTTATATATATGCTTCAAGAGATCTACGAGGCAGTTGATAGTGGTGAGGCGTCACCTTGGATTTTCTTCGCAGATTTTTCTAAGGGGTTTGATTTAATTGATCATTCAATATTGATGCAAGAACTGGCAGATCTTGAAGTTCATCCAGACCTTTTATCTTGGATCGCGGCATTCTTGACATCCCGGATGCAAGCAGTTAGAATCGGAGGAACTCTGTCAGATTGGTTAACACTAAAAGGAGGTGTGCCCCAAGGAACTAAACTGGGTGTGATCCTCTTTACGGTGATGACGAACAAACTGCTGTCTGACTGGAGGCTACGCATCAAATACGTCGATGACACCAGTGCTCTCGAAATAATTCCAAGGAACTCCCCTAGCTTACTTAATGTAGTGGCATCAGACATCCACAATTTTGCCATTGCTCATAATATGAGACTTAATCCAACCAAATGTAAAGAAATGCATATTAATTTCCTACGCAACTCTAATTGTCTCATCAACCCGATAATAATTGGCGGCAATGTCATCAAGTGTGCCAATACCTATAACATCTTAGGAGTTATTATGGACAATGAACTGAAGTGGAACTGTCACGTTGATTACATTATTAAGAAAGCTTGTAAGAAGTTATACCCCCTTAGAGTTCTCCGTAGAGCCAGGGTGAGCCAATCCCAACGTCTTCAGGATATACCTTAGCTCAGTCCGGCCAGTTTTAGAGTATGCTGTACCAGTGTGGCAGAACATCCCTGCTTATCTGTCCGAAGCCATAGAGCGAGTGAAAAAAAGGGTGCTTAACATAATCTATCCCGAGGCAGAGTCATACGCTCACGCCTTACAGTTAGGTAAACTAGATAGGTTAGATGATAGAAGAGTACTCCTGTGCTACAAATATATGACAAAAATGAAGTCCCCCAGCCATCCTCTGCACCACCTACTTCCCAGCCCACTTCTGGACGCGCCTAACTACACCTTAGGGCAGAAAACACAGAAGTATTATTTTTCCGGAACATGCAGGTCTGTACGACAAAGAGAGTGGAGGACTTCTTTACATTTAAATTTTTTTAAGTGATTCAATTGTCTTTTTAACTTTATATCTGTAAATTACTATACTCTAGATGTTGCCTTATTATTGTAAATTTAACTCGATAATTCAGTCCTTTTTTACTGCAAGAGAGTTTGAATAAACTATTTATTTATTTATTTATTTACTTATTTATGTACTGAGGCCCTGATATGTAGCGCCCAGGAACAAGCTTTGAGAACGAACTATACGAGGTTTCACATTGATCGCACAGCAGAATCCCCTCTGTGCAGAATGTGTGGAAGTAAGGGAGAAACAGTGGCCCATGTGGTGAGTGAGTGCGGTAAGCTGGCGCAGACAATATAAAGGAAGGCACGATAACGTGGCGCGGTATGTCCATTGGCAACTTTGTGGTAAATGTGGATTGGAAAGAGCTAATAAATGGTATGAACAGAAGCCAGAGGGAGTGGTGGAAAGTGAAAACTCCAAGATACTGTGGGATTTCACAATCCAGTGTGATCGGAAAATCGAGGCAAGTAGACCAGACATTGTCTTTATTGATAAGAAGGAGAGAGAGGTTGTCATAATTGATTGATGTTGCCATCCCAGGTGATGACAGGGTGAAAGATAAGGAACTTGAGAAGGTAGAGAAATACTAATCATTGAAGGATGAAATTGCAAAGGTCTGGCGCATGCGAAAAGGCATTGTAATTCGTGTTGTTATTGGAGCCCTTGGAGCCGTCTCAGTTAACTTTAAGGAGTACATGAAGCGAATCGGCGTGAACGTGAAGTTGGAAGTTATCCAGAAAACAGCATTGTTGGGGACAGCAAAGATACTAAGGAAAGTACTGTCCCTGTAAGAGGAAGGAAAAGAGAGACCTGGGACCCGTGGTGACTTGTTGTAACCCGCTCCTAAGGACTATAAACCAGGCTGAACATCTTGCCTGAGTCTACAAGAAATGGACATCATCATCATCATCATCATCATCATCATAATAATAATAATAATAATAATAATAATAATAAGTTGGTGCACTTGGTACAGTGAAGAAGGGTATGGTAGAAAACACCAAGAAAGTATCAGAGAGAGCTACTATGACAGAGATTCAAAAGATTTGCATGCTGGGATCTGCACGAATCCTCAGGAAGGTTCTCAGTGTATGAACAGAATGATTGACTTGTGTGACTGACGCTCTAGGTGCATGGTTTGCGCCCGGCTGATGCACAAAAAGAACACCAGCAAAGACTGTGATAATAATAATAATAATAATAATAATAATAATAATAATAATAATAATAATAATAATAATAATAATAATAAGACTATGAGAAAGCATTTGATAGTGTACCTCATACGTGGATAATAAAGTGCATGGAAATCTATAAGATCTGCCCTGTGACTGTCAACTTTATCACAGAAAGCATGAAATGTTGGAAGACAACTTTACGCCTCAACCATGCTCAAGGGTCAATGACATCAAGGCCTATCAGTATCAAAAGTGGAATCTTTCAAGGAGACTCTCTCTCTCCACTTCTGTTCTGTCTTGCCCTTGCTCCACTGAGCTCATTACTAAAGGCAACCACTTATGGTTATGAAACCCTGGGTAGAACAATCAGCCACCTCTTTTATATGGACGACCTAAAAACATATGCAAAAAGCGACAGCCAGCAAACCGGCCTACTCAACATTGTAAAGACATTCAGCAATGATATTAAGATGGAATTTGGGTTGGATAAATGCGCTAAAGCCACATTCAAAAGAGGAAAGCTGACAGAAACTTCCGATTTACAGCTTGACATTGACACCTGTATCAAAGAACTAGACCAAGAGGACACATATAAATACCTTGGCGTGGATGAAGGTGACGGTATACAGCATGCCAAGATGAAAGAAAGAGTGAGGAAGGAATACTACCGCAGAGTAAGGATGGTCCTAAAAACTGAGCTCAATGCTGCCAATAGATTTGAGGCAATTAACACCTTAGCTATCCCAGTGGTGACCTACAGTTTTAACATAATCGACTGGAAGATGAGTGAAATCAAGAGGTTAGACACAAAAACAAGAAAACTACTCACCCTATCAAAAATGCATCACACAAAAGCAGATGTAGACAGACTCTACCTCCCAAGAAATGCTGGTGGGAGGGGTCTTATCCAATTAGAAGCCTCTTACAAAACAACCACGATAGGGCTCGACACATACCTAAAGAACACAGATGATGCCCTAATCGAGCTAGTGCAAGAACATGACGGCAGAAAGAAATTGTACTCTATACAAAGGCAAGCAGAACAATTCAAACAAGAACTAGACTTAACAACACCAGATAAACAAGCAGAAGAAATAACCATCAAATATGCAAAGAGAATCAAACAAATGGCACGAAATAAGACCCAAGAAAAATTAACGAAGCAGTGGGAGGACAAAGCCCTACATGGAAGATACCCAAAGAGAATAAAGGAAGCAGATGTTGACCACCACAAAACCAACCAGTGGCTCAAAAGCAGTGGACTGAAGGCAGAAACGGAAGGATTCATAGTCGCAGCCCAAGACCAAAGCCTAGCTACCAGATCATACCACGCCAACATTATCAAAGACGGTACTAGCCCCCTATGCAGGATGTGTAACAAATATGACGAAACAATCGACCATATCGTGTCTGGGTGTCCTGAACTTGCGAAAACAGAATATACTCACAGACACGATAAAGCAGCCGCGTATATACACTGGAAAGTCTGTCACAACTATAATATCAAGACATCAGAAAAGTGGTATGACCATGAGCCACAAACAGTTACAGAAAACGAGGATGTCACAATATTATGGGACATGCCAATACACACAGACAGGAAAATAACAGCCAACAGACCTGATATAGTGATCAAAGACCACAAAACGAAAACCTGTAAATTCATTGACATGGCAGTACCATCGGACAGAAACACATCCGTGAAAGTTACTGAAAAACTATCCAAATATAAGGACTTGGAAATTGAAACAAGCCGAATGTGGGGCATGAGAACGGAAACGATACCAGTTATCATTGGAGCACTTGGAGCTATCAAAAAGGGACTAGAAGCTTATCTTGGAAGAATCCCCGGCCAATTAAGCATCAGTGAACTACAAAAGATAACCTTGCTAGGTACAGCACACATTCTGAGGAGGGTGTTATCAAGCTAAAAACTGGCTATCCCCCAGTGCCCCAGGATCATGGTTTGATCTCGGCCCAAGAGACTCTAAGCAAACATTATGTGAGGACAATAATAATAATAATAATAATAATAATATTATAGGAACAAAACTTTATTTACAATTTCGCTAAAAAAAAGGGCTATCCAGTACAACTGTACAAGTACTATTTACAATTCATTTCGATTAAAATTAAACCACCTAATTCGGATTAATTAAAAAAGTCATTTCAATTTAAAAAAAAAAAAAAATAATAATAATAATAACAATAACAATAAATACAATTACTGGTTTTAATGCGGCTCTTACCAACACATTCACTTCCGGCCAAGTCGACAAGCTGTAGTTTAGTTTTTACACTCTGTTTGCCGTTAGTGGAAGAACCATTCGTCCGCGTCGGGGACGGAGATCTGGATCGAGCAGCAGCAGTACCAGGTGCTGGAGATCTAGGGAGAATTTGACGACGTTAGTAGTAATAATTATAATAATTTACAATAGGCTATTTCCGAGTTCTAAAAACTCTCACTTTTCGAAACGAGACTAAGCGCAAAACCCCTTTTTTGCACTTGTAGTAGCTTTCACAAAAACTAGACATTTTACCATTTTTTTCAAGAGTTTACCTCTATTTTCGAGCCTTTTTCGAGTCTGGAAAATTGCTGGGAAATTTTCAAGAAGTTTTCAAGAATTCAAGACTCTGTACAAACTCTGCAAATAGTACAGCGTGAGTGTTCATTTGTAATAACCAACGAAAGCTCTTGGCATCACAATGTCACAATATGTTAAAGAAAGCTGTCAAAAAACAGGCCACCTACCGTGAACGCTTCATTGACGCAGACTTGCTTTTGGGTGCGGGAGACTGGGATCTACTACTGTGCCCAGCTGAGGGAGTAGGGAGTGTTCGCCGTGATCTGGTTGGAGTTCCTGGGGGGGAGGGTGCGGCATCACTCGATGTGGAAGACGTGGTGGCGTTATTAGTTACAGTGTAAATTGTTAACTGCACAATTAGATGTGAACGACTCGAATGCGCATGCACCATCGTTGCGTCTTCATGACGTCGCTTCATGCCGTAATAGACGACAGCCATGACTTCTTGCACCGTGTTTACAGGTCTAAGGGAGGACAACGTAAATAAAGTATTACTTAGCACGCTTTACCACCTATTTTTTGCCATTACGGAGCTTAAGCTACAACGACACGACATCGAAATTGCCGGATCAAACGCAACAGATAAATTAGCCAAACAAAACTTTGCACATGAACGCTTTTTTGTACATTTAGTTTTGTTTGTCGCACGGCCACGACGTGAAAATGCTTAATTTCACGTTTTCTAGAAGACGTGAACACAAGACAACGATTTTTTTATTAAATTAGATACAGTCCTATAGACCACGGAATAAGAGCGATAAATTTTGAAACAGCGTGAATTTTGAGAGACGTTTTCGCCATCCTCGTCGTCGTCGTTGCTTAATTTCCCTATTATCAAAAGCAAATGAGGTAAAATTGATTCGTCACAAATTCATCTTAGAAAGAATGATCGAATTGTACTGCTTTCAAGGTAGCTTCAAGTTTTCATTACGCTCTAATAAAGTGAATCTGGGCAAAAACGTCAAAGATGAGAATGTAACCGACTTCGTTCAATTGGTGATTTTTTATACTGTGTTACTTATATGTGTATTGCGTAAAAAGACGGATACAATCTAATTGAACTCCATTTAAATAAACCCAAACTAGAACATATCCTGTATAGAAGCTTACTATACTACGAGTATTGTGAGCAAATTTTATTAAAACAGTAAAATTTAATTGAATAGATCCTAAATAACTTAAGAAGCACGTTAAGTTACAATATAAATGATCAAGAAATCGTTCGCACGGGTAGTAGACACTGCGGAAATGTAAAGGACACGCAGGTAATTTAGTTTGGGAGAAAAATACTGGTATGAAAGCCATTTACGACCATTTTCCAAGCGTTTTCAAACATTTGACAGTGATAAATACCTGGTAACAAGAGACGGTATTTCGGTCGCTCCCTCGCTACTGGTAACAATATCAAGCTGCAGACACAAACAGGTAGAGCGTTAAAAAATTGAAGCAAAGAAATAGAACAACAACAACAGACAAAAGACGTAACAATCTCGGCTGGTCTTTGAGTATTCAGAGGAGCTCCTAAAACATTTATTTGCACAACAAGCAAGTCTACTGGGCTACACTTTAACAACGAAGAAAGGCGCTGGATTTGGCTATTTTAAAGTTTGCCCCAAGACGGTCTTGCATTCTTCATTCCAAACTGTGGATTCTGGATTCTAAGTACTCTATTTCAGAGCCCAGTTGTTCGAAGGCTGATTAGCGCTAACCCAGGGTTAAATTTTAGCCCGGGGCGGTTGTTCGAAGCTGGGTTAAGGTAACCTAGGGTTAGTGCGAAATTTGAACTCAGATATGAGAGCTTAAAAAGCAAATTTAGCTTAATTCTCTTTGCCTACAATCTGATGATTGGATACTCTAAAAAAATAGAGAAAATTATCAGAGGGAGTGCTTTTAATAAAAAGAAAAAGACACCGGGGTTAAAAGTTAACCCGGGGTTAGCGCTAACCGGCGTTCGAACAACTGGCCCGGCTCTCTTTTTCTTTTTATCAAAAGCATTTTCTCGGACAATTTTCTCTATTCTTTTTAGAGTTGCCAATCATCAAATTGTACACAAAAAGAAGTAAACTGAATTTGCTTTTTAAGCTTTAAAATCTGAATTCAAAGTTCGCACTAACCTAGCCTGCACGCAGACGAAATTAAACTCTGGTTAACTCCGTCTGCGAAACAGCGCCGAAATCCTGGTTCTGGACTTCCAGCTGTGTACCCAGATTTGAGTACGCGCCACGATTGGCCAGTTAAAAAGGCCTTTGTTTTGTTTGCCGTGATCGCCAATCAGGTTGAAGGGAAATTCGAAACGCACTTTCGGTAACTCGTTGAGTCCGTTGGGGGTCCAGAACAAGGATCTCTGCGCTGCTTCGCAGACAGTACTAATCAGAGTTTAGTTATCGTCTGCACGCAGGCTAGCACTAACCCTGCGTTATCTTAACCCAGCTTTGAACAACCCGGCCCAGATTACTTGTCAATGGGACTTGGATTTCGGATTCCAATTATTAATAGGACTCTGGATTCCTTGGAGTGAATTCCAAATTCCCAAGCCCAGGATTCCGGATTCCGTAAGCAAAACTTTCCCTGATCCCGGAATCCGGACAACCTTTCATGGGTCGATATAGTACGAGTGCTGTGCACGGGGAGAGGGTGAGATATTTGTATAGGTAATAACATTATTAGTAGTGATATTTAGCATTAATAACACGAGTGATATTTTGAAATTGTATTCGTAATTTCACAAGCCGCTATACGAGTGAAATTTGACACAATTTTGAAATAACATGAGTGGTATTTATGCCAAATACCACGTACAAATCATGCTTTTATTTGTTTATAATACTACCCGCAAAAGGTTTGTAATTTTCAGATGTAGGTATTTCAAATTAAGATGAAAAACCACTATCCTAAGCCAATCAAATTGCGGAAATTTGTCATGTAGTAGTATAAGGGTGAGAACACATTCAAAATGTTGCAAGGAACGGAGATAATTTGAAAACCTGCCAAATCAAATCCTTTATTTAGACATGTAACACCCTGGAGAACCAAAGTTCTCATTAAAACGTGTAGGCTGGAGAAGCGTCTAAAAAACTACAAATGACGAACCGTTTTAATATTCAATTTAAAATTTGTAACAAATATGGTCTTTTGTGTTTCTTCTGAGTGTGTGTTACTTACAAGCTTCTTCACTGTTTTGAAAGGTTTAAACTCTATTTACGTCCATCTGATGACCAGTGCCTAATGGCTTTGAATAAATAACAAAATGCTCATAACTCTCGAACAAACCCATTCATAAATACGACAGGTATAAGGACCAGAAACCGTCCGTTTAATTTGTGCATTGGTTTTTCGCAATAGAGAGAATTGAGTCGTTTGGCCTGCACACGTGCATATGAAACTTGAAACAATGCCAGTGAATAATGAGGACGCTCACTTGTAAAGACAAAATCTGGGGGAAAAATTGGTCATATTTGAGGTCCTATTTGAAAGCCTTCCCTGTTTCAATGCTCTTGAAACTTGCAGGGTATATTTATTGACAGTTGATCTCGGGATTATCAAATTTATAAAAAAAATTATCGAGCGGTTTTTTGAAAAATGCGAAATTTGTAGGCGTGGACCAAATTACGTGCAAAAACTGTACCAAAAGCAGCTGAATGCAAGTTAATAAAATTCTTCTTACTCGCGATCGCCCAAAGCAATTCCCCTCATTTTTTGTAGGAGGTTTTCAATGGAATCAAACTACTATGAGATGAAGCCGCGTTTCCAAGCTTATCATTTTCTTGAAAAATTAGCTAATTGTGTGGATAGCATGCTATTTCACTGTTTTTATGATGCTTAAAACTTTGTTTCAAAATATCTCGAAAACGCTCTCATAGAATTTGTTCACACTTTTCAATAATTGAGGCAATTATGGCAGGTACAAACTCCCTTACGCGATTTCTCAAAAAAAAACTCCTGGTACCGAGAAACACAAAGATAAATAAAAAACGTAATGGCGTCGTTACGTTGCCATGGCGACTCCGATTGCGATAAAACCCAAATCATAAGAAATTTTCACCTTTATGTAATGCAGTTGTGGTAACCTTTTCTCCATATCTTTACTCTTGGCGACGTAGTTAATGCTCAAACTTGGGAGGTATCCCCCCAAAAAAATCCAGTCGAGCCACCTTAATGACCAGCTCTCAGTCTTGCAGCTCAATTGTTTAGAGCACCGCACCTGTACTGCAGGGGGCTCGATTCCCGGCTCGATTCCCGGCCCTGAGATCCTCGCTGATTTTTACACAATACGTCAAAGACCTCTTTTTTTACAAGAAAATAATCAAAATAAAGTAATGATAATGATAACAAAAATAATCATAATTCTGACTATAACAAAATTCCCAAATCTAATTGGCTATCAACTGCCCTGACTTCAACCTTAACAGGACAGTTCAGTTAAAATAGGACAGTACGCGTCATGGCTAAGTAATTGGACAGTACGCGCCATCATGCAAATGGCTCTTTTTCACTGCTGGCAACAAAAAAGATCTTGGAATTTCTTGTGTTTTGATTTTAAAAGGAGCCTTACATATCATAACTTTTTTTAAAGTTCTGATTAATCGGTAACAGAACTTCGTGTCGTCTAATTCGGTCTGTAATCATACTCGTAATTAAACAAATCGGACTCCCACGATTTTGTTAATCACTCGTATGATTACAGACCGAATTGGACTCCACTCACTCCTGTTACCATTACTAATCAAAAGAGTGATTCACAAAATCAGACGACCGCGTAGCGAGAGTCCGATCTGTTTAATCACGAGTATAATTACAGACCGAGTTGGACGACACGAAGTTCTGTTACCAATTAATCATAACTTTAATAAAATTTGTGATATATAAGACTCTTTAAAATCAAAACACAAGAATTCCAAGATTTTTTTTGCTAGCAATGAAAAGACCCCGTACAATGTAGGAAGGGCAAGAGCCGGAAAGAAAAAAATGAACTACTGAAAAATGTTGAAATAATTACTAAATCTTCAAACGGAACACTCATCGTCTTTCTTGCATTATTGGTTTGTTATTTACCAAAAATGTGTTTGTTTGTCCTGTATGTTATCCTTGGACAAACAAAGCAGGCTTTACAAAGCGACTCTACTTTGGGTGAATTCGTCTCTGAATCCTTTAATATATTACTGGAAGATGAGACACATCAGAAAAGCCGTTACGGACATAACAGGAAAAATACTGCTACTGAAACGTTTCAGATAAAAGGTAAAAGCAACTCAGCTCATTTTTCATTGTTGCAGCGAATAGCCAGTCTTATTGCGCCTGAACTCTTCTCCCGTGGCGTAAACAAACCAACAAAGCGACTAAAATGCTACGCAAACGACTTTAAAAATGCTAAACGCCACGCCAGAAAGAAACCTCTGCTCGCAAGATATGTTAATTAAGTTAGCAACTATGTTCCAATAGCAAAATAAGAAACAATAAAAACTAAAACAAAAACTAAACCAACCTTAATGGCTACGTTAAAAGCCGTTCCGAATAAATAATTAAAAAAATGGATATAAAAGATGTATTTGATTAGACTACCTATAAAGTCTCATGTTTTGATTTAAGTATGAGCTAATATGTGCTCTCCACGCGCATTATCCAACATCACATCTTTCGGCTTTCAAAATCAAGGGCCACCAAATTTTTTGGGGGAAAAAGACATATGAATACAAGCAAACAAGGCAGCGAATTATGAACGTGAAGGCGGCTGATCCAATGTTCTAAGTTTTAATTCTGGGTGCTTTCCAACTGGCTTCATCAGCTGCAGGTGTTGTATTTTCATGACGTAAAGAATATTCAAATAGGTATAAAATTGATGAGACACGGTCCACCTGCTTTAGGTATTCAAAAAGACTGCACGTTTCTGTCGATTAACCAACTCGGAAAGTCAGAAGAGAATTTATCTCTCTCAGCTTAAACGTCAGATTGCCTGCTGAAGATATTTTCTAATTTATCTAATAAGCATGGAATTATTTGTTCAAAGTCACGTTACGTTTCCTAACTATGACAAACACCGCGTGTTTTCTACGACGCTTTGGCTGAACTCTTAGTCCTGATCGCTGTCATTCACCAGCCTTATTCCTATTTATACAACTTTTACGTTTCTAAAAAGACAATTCGATTTTTTTAATGAAGGAAACTCGAGACATTCAAAAATCATTCATCGGCATCAGCGTCCTCAACGCCCTGTTATGTCTAACCGCCATTTTGCTGAACAGTGCCACCTTACACGCCTTAAGAAAAACTTCAGCGACACCAAGAAATCTGAAAATACTGCTTCTAAGTTTGGTTGTCTCAGATCTAGGAGTTGGCTTGCTTGTGCATCCCCTGGAAATCGCATTTATTATTGTGAGGCTGAAACATTTACCTGAGAACGGATATACTTTTAAAGCTGCGGAGACCGCTTATCTTTTGGCGGCTAATTTCCTTGGATACGCTTCAGTTTTTGGTGTAATAGCACTGGGCGTAGCCAGATTCTTAGCAGTTCATCTACATCTTAGATACCAGGAGCTTGTGACTCGTAGACGCGTTGTTACTTTGGTGATTTTTGTCTGGATGTTTTGCGCAATTATTTCATTAATGAGGCTGTGGGTTGATGTAAACAAAATGTACATCATATTTGTCATCATTGAAGTTTCATGGTTCGTTTGTGCCACGTTGCTTTACTGCAAAATATATGTAACCGCGCGACGCCATATGAAACTGATTCAAATGCAGCAAGTGCAACGGATGGAAAGGAGAAACGAAGTCGAAAATGCTGCAGTAATAACTAAGTCTTCATTCAGCATTCTCTTTGTCATTTTGGCATTACTAGTTTGTTATTTACCAAACTTTTGTCGTTTAGTCTTGCATCTAATACTTGGAAAAACTACCACTATAGAAACTATGCAACTTTATACCGTGACTCTGACATTTCTGAATTCGTCTCTGAACCCTGTAATTTACTGCTGGAAGATGAGACACATTCGGCAAACTGTTATGGACATATTAAGAAGATAATAAGAAGTTAAAACTAAAAAAGGCCGATAAACAAGCAGGCAACAAACTCAGGAAGCTCCAGACCACGGTAGCATTCATACAGTCCACCCTTGGTGCACGACAAAGTGGTCGGCGTATTATTTGTCTCAAACCTGTCCACGATAAAGTTAAGAGCACGCGAGCGTTGGAGATGAGTGAAAGGGTGAATTTCCAATCGAGTTCAATATAAAACTGCTTGTGAAAGGTTTGAACCCAGGAGTCATTTCAAAAGTAGGTTGAGTTTGATCGTCCGGGTGAACGTAGTCCTGAATAGGAATAAAACTGCTTCAAAAAGCTTCGCTAGGGTGTCAAATCATCTTCAATATTTGCTTTCGTCGTGTATAAAACCGTTTTACTACCAAGGGGAAACAAACTTGCCACTTTAATTTGTAGAAAAACTCTTAATAACTAAAGCAATTTATCAATTAAATAAACAAAACAAAGCCTGGCTGAATGCAAATTTAGCCAAAACACCGACTATATTTACCGTAGAGTTCGAGGAATTGCTTGAAATATATCTTCAATTCACGGGAATTTTTTACCTTCACTTGCATTCATACTCGTCGCTTGCAAAAACGGGGTTTAAAGTTTTCCACATCACAATTTATTGTTGCGAGTGTTCTTTTGTTTTCTTTCTGAATCGATTGATTGCGAACGAAAGAGCCTCGACTTCGAAGGCCGTACTTGAAATCGAGGCAAATGCGGTGATATACATACATACATACATACGTACGTACGTACGTACGTACATACATACATACATGTATACATGTATACATACTTAGTATAAAGCTATTTCGAGAAAGGTTGTCGGAAAAAGTGCACGCGACAATCCCGAAAGGTATTGTGGGTGGTTTTGAGTACACTATTCTTCAAAGAAATTTGAAAGAATGGCATGAGAAGCCATGGACGTATGTTTGCGAGCTGCTAAAGGAAAGCAACAAACGTAAGTTCGACAGCTGCAGTGTCAGGAACGGTGTATTGATTATATCCCATATTACCCTTCGGGATTGTCGCGTGCACATTTTTTACGACAACCTTTCTCGAAATAGCTGTATACACACTCAGTGATCTTGGTGATTGAAGCAATCTGATTGGTTCCCTATCTCGGACTATTTAACAGTTATTCCTCGACCCCGAATGGGCTCTGAGTCAATAGCCCATGAGGCCGAAGGCCGAATGGGCTATTCTTGGGTTTCACCCACGTGACCAATTAGCTTAGCAACGGTTACTATCCGCCATCTTGGTGCCCCTCAAGCGTAAACAAACCGTATTCAAAGAAGAGTTCATGTGGGAAAGTAGGGATGGTTTTATGTGTTGTTGTCGGCTGTTCGAGCAAAAGTGGAAAGCATAAAGGCATAGGATTTTTTCGTATACCCAAGGTTATTACAAATCAAGGAGAAGAACATGAGGAACTCACGGCTAGAAGGAGAAACGAGTGGATTTCTGCGGTTAGTCGCGGCGACGCTACAAACAAGAGAGTGCTGGAGAGTGAACGAGTTTGTAGCAAACACTTTGTCTTCGGAGAGCCAGCACCAGATTGGGATCAATTTCATGTTGATTGGGTTCCAACTGTCGCCCTTGGGAAGAAGAAATACGTAGAAAAAGATCACGAAAGTGCAACCGAAAGAGCTTTGAGAGCGAAGAAAAGGAGACAACAAGCGATCGAGCGAGCCGAGCTCGAAGCCGCCGAGAAGAAGAAACGTGTGCACGAAAGCGGTGTTCCAATCGCAAAAGTATATTTCAGCGAGCCAACGTCTACAGGTTCTGAACTCGAACAGCATTCAGAGGGATTAGCGAGTGTAGCTCTAGAATTGGACGATGTTTACGAATTGGACGAAAACACAACACCAGAAAACCCACTACAAACGGATTTGAACACTGATTCTGTTGAAACAAGACAACACACAGCAAGTCCAGTTTGGAAAGAAGCTACAACCAGCGATTCTAGTTGTCAGACCGATGAGTTTGAATATATGTTCTTCAGAAAAGGATATCAAGCGCCAACAAGAGATTTCTTTGACTCTGACAGTAAAGTGCTGTTTTACACGGGACTGCCATCCCTCGAAATTCTGATGGTTGTCTTTGAGCATGTTTCACCATACGTCACCCGCAAGACTCTATCGTTAGATAGGTTCCAAGAATTTGTGATTGTGTTAATGAAACTTCGATTGAACATGCCACTTCAGGACCTTGCTTACCGCTTCAAAGTTTCTCATTCTACTGTATCACGGATTTTTTCTTCCTGGCTAGTGGTTATGGACACAAGGCTATTTCCCTTAATTTCATGGCCCGAGAGGGAGCAATTGTGGAGGACTATGCCACAATGTTTTATGTATTCCTTTGGAAAAAGGGTCACCGTGGTAATTGATTGCTTCGAGGTGTTTATTGAGAAGCCAACTAACCTTTTAGCCAGGGCACAAACATTTTCCAGTTATAAACATCACAACACTATCAAGCTACTTGTTGGTATAACACCTCAGGGGACTGTGTCCTATGTATCAGAAGCCTGGGGGGGCAGAACGTCTGATAAGTTCCTGACAGAGAACTGTGGCTTTCTCGAGAAGTTGCTTCCAGGTGATATGGTTATGGCTGACCGCGGATTTACGATTTCTGAAAGTGTGGGATTGAAACAAGCAAAACTGGAGATACCAGCATTTACAAAGGGGAAGAGCCAGCTGGACCCAGTAGATGTGGAAAATACAAGGGGAATAGCTAATGTACGAATCCACGTGGAAAGGGTAATTGGACTTCTTAGAAGGAAATATACAATCTTAGAAGGTACATTGCCAACAGAGTATTTAGCTTGTAAACCGAATGGGCCAGTTGAACGCCAGATACCACTTATTGACCGTATTGTGAGAATCTGCGCAGCACTAGTTAATTTCTGTCCACCTATTGTACCCTTTGATTAAGGAGACCATTAATTTATCATTGCATTTGAAAGTCAGTAGATATAAGGGACTGGTCATTATAAACGGGGAGTGCTGAGCTGGAGAAAGTACTCTCCCTTTTCAGATTTTTTGCATGCCTCAGTCGCTGATTTTTCCACAAATTTTGGCTCAAGTTTTCATATCCCATATATTGTTATTTGTAATATGTTAGAGAGGTTTAAGTCGTACAACAGCATGTACAAAGCATCATTTTAGAAAATGCACTCAAGTTTTTTTCCTCTGTACAGTTGAGCTTTAAAAATCCTATAGTCTGGAAGATTTTTTAGAAGAAATTCTTAACCCTTGTGAGGTTTTTCTCCAGCACAGTTGTCCCACTAAATATGACCAGTCCCTTTTGGCTGTTTTTTATAGGCCTGAGCTAACAAAGGTTGACCCAAGGAATAATGCAAGCTGCATGAAGTTCTTGCACAAGTTCTTGGATTCGGGCAGTGTAATGTTTTTGGGTTGGTGTTCATTTAGAAATTTCTCCCTCTAAACCCAAAGAAATATTTAGAAGTAAAATAGGACATCACCATGACTCTGAGGATGAAGTGGGTTTACACAGTTCAAATTTGCCCAAATGTTCTTGTTATAGTGATACAAGGTTATCAGATTGGTTTATTTTACTTCAATTGTTTTCGTGCAAAATACATGTAATGTACGGTGTTAAATGACACATACCTCCATTTTGATTTAGCTATATGAGAAACATAGTTGGGTAGAAACATGTAAGAGATTCTTTTAGTGACCTGTTGCTAAATATTCATTTGCATGAGCACAATCAAAACAAAAGAGAAATGTACGATATGCTTCAACCATTATCTATTTCTGGTGATATAGATTTGCTTAGAAAAAAATTGCTGTGATATCCCATTCTGGGTTATTCAAGAAAATCTATCTATTATTCCCTTGAGATTGAGAATCTAGATTTATACTCCCATAAAGCAATTCTAAATATTAGGAGTCCCAATTTTTGCTTTCTATCTTAAGAACAATATATAATAGCTTATATTTTGATAATAATAGGAACATACTGTATGAAGATATAGAGGCTTGTATCTCTATAATTTTCTTTTTGGCTTGAATGTTATCATTATGACACCATTGAGAAAACACAGGCAAAGTGTTTAGCCTTTCATTGCAAGAAACCTTTTAGAAGGTTTTACTGTCAATAATATTTGTCAACCATTACATCTAGGATAATAAAAATTTCATCAAAGCACATGCTCAAAAAATGTGTCTGAATACTGCCATTTTTATGAATTGCAAATTATGCCAAAAGATAGTCATGTAAAATTGCTCTAAGTTGAAGGAAACAAACTGATGTTTTTATTCCTCAGACAAGCTGCCAGGTGAGGTCTCATGGTTGGAACATCAAAATTTACACGACTTGGGTCAATTCCAAAGACCAGACAAGCAGCAAATGCGATAGCAAAAATACCACAATCGCTACCATTACTTTGCTGCTGAACTGAAGCAGGTACTAGGGACAATAATCTACCTCCCAGTAAATCATTAGTCTGTTGCTCAATTTCCTGAGTGATAGCATCATTGTAAAGGCTGTCATAAAGTTTCACATGTCCCGGAGGGCACCCGATAGAGCTCACACATACCCAATGGCTATTGCCAGTGTGAAGGATTTGTACAAATTCCCCAGACACAATGTTAAAGTTACGGACAGGTCCAAGAGTTGGTCGCTGGAACCCTTCAATGTTCAGGTTTTCATTATGCAACAGAATGTGAGCTTGTTGTATGATGTCACAATCCAGCCATCCAAGTGGGTTGCATATCAGATCAAAATGATCTTGTGTTAGAGTTGCAAGAGGTCCTGTCTTGTTCTGATTTCCCTGACCAGTTTTAACAACAGTAACATCATCATCATCATCTTCAGAAGAAGAACAAGTGGTAGGTGTTGAAGTAGAAGGAGGGGCTACATTGGTCTTGTTCTGATTTCCCTGACCAATTGTAACAACAGTAACATCATCATCATCATCTTCAGAAGAAGAACAAGTGGTAGGTGTTGAAGTGGAAGGAGGGGCTACATTGGTCTTTATTGTTGTGCGGCATATATAGCACCTCCAGGTTGTTTTGTGATTGGTTGGCATCCTCTTTAGTCCTAGGCATTGCAAGTGAAAGAACTTGCCATTAGTACAGTTGGAGCCATGACATTCTACAAGTCTGTCTGCAGTAGTGGCTTTCACTTTGCAGATACAAATAGTATCACACAAAGAAGCTTGAGTAGAAACAGCTGAGACTGATGCTTTGCCTTTCGCCTTGCCTGTGGTTTGCTTCCTGGAATATCTCTTGAATTGCTGTAATCTTGAGCAGTGAGGACAGTACCACTTTTTAGGGATTGTGATATTAGTAAGAGACAGGCATGATGGGTGAAACTTGCCATATGGACAATTCTCATTACTGCATGAAATTGTTTCCCCATCAGGCACAGTTCTACAGAAACATATGCTACCATCATCAGGCCCCTTCACTTCTACTATGCACCTTCTTGAGTACCAGCGACCTAAAACTTCAGGAAGTACACAAATTCTCCAGAAGGCCTTGAGTTTTGGAAGTACTGTATTCCAATGCTGGACATCAGGTAAAATTCTCTCCATTATAAAGTGGCCATTGCCCTTGTTGTCAATAGCATAAACAATAAAGTCATTATGCCTCCTCTCTTTCAGAGTGAATAACTGCTGTTGAACTTGAAAATAACAATTATGTGACCTCTTAAGTTTGAAACCTCCACCATCTGTAGTAACTAGACAGGAGGTCCTTAGAGCAGCATAATTCTCAAAATTGGCATCTTGGGTACAAAGAGGGCATTTCACTTCCCCACACCCCAATCCACAGCAATCACAAGAAGTGAGGAAATCTGGAGTGGCATGTAGAAATGGGTATTCCTGATTGATAAACAATCCACATTTCTTCACCTGAAAGTTGGTATGACTCTTTTTCATGACCGTTTCATAGGCCTGAATGGCAGCATCCTCATGTTTGCAGCCATGTTTGACTGCAGTGGTGTTCAGTTTGTACAGACTAGGATAGCAAATCGTTTTAATAAGGCTCTGCGAAGGAAGTGAAAGGTTTGTGTGTAACACAGCACCACTGATGGAAGCGCCAATTCTTCCAGCACGATGCTTGAAAAAGGCCGTACCTTCAGACTGTGCCCTGGTGGTTTCCTCGACCAGCTTGATTTGATCTGCCGAAATGTTTAGCTGTACTTGAATGCATTTCGCCAACAGTTCCGAATAGCCAAGGTTCAAATTATCCGTATGAAATAGCTCTGAAACTACCGGAACAGAGCGGCTTTGGTCGATAAATTGGTCAGCGAAAGGACCGATTAAACTTAAGGCTGCTGCTTTAATTTTGCACTGGTTGAGTTTGGCATAAAGCTGATCCATTTCCTCTTTCGAAGGCGGCGATGCGCGCTGCATGCGCTGAGGTGCTGATGCGCCGGCCGATGCAGTCCCAGAACTCGGGGCTTGCGGCTGTTGTAGATCCTCGATTTTCTGGTCGAGCTTTTCTTTGAGCTTCTTAGCCGATGAAAAATCGATGTCCTTAGCCCTCGTATACGGCACTTCATTGACATATGTCGGCAAAATCCACGAACATTTTACCTGTGTGCAAGCGAGCTTGCCATGAATTCGTGTAGTTGCCTCTAAATAAAACAACACACTCGCGATATGTGAACATGACTCAGCCAGTCCAGCTTTGCATCCGAAGCAATGGGCTGACAAAATAGTCCCATCGTTTTCGGAAATGACCCAAATGTTCACTAAAGGATCATTCATACGCTGGGAATGCCGAACACGAGCCCTCACGACATACTTGCCGGCGATTACTTTGCCTACAACTGAAGTTACAAATCCCGAAACCATTTGATTAAACGCCTCCAGACTCTTGAATGCCTTGAACTGCTTGTTGGTGTAGAAACTGGTCTCAAGAACGAGGTAACTCAGCAAGTCCGAGACTTCCACAGGAGGCAAGCATTCTGGGCTGAACTGCTCGGCTGGTATGGTTGCGGGGTCAACACCGATGACCGAGATCTTTTGCGAATATCTTTCTTTTACTCGACCCTCTAAGCTTTTAGCATACTCAGAGAGCACTGGGATACCTTTAGATGAATGCCCGGTACATTTATCGGTTTTTTCTTCCTGGTTATTCATATAATTGGCGAAATAATAGAGCGATAACATAGAAGCGTCACTGTACAAATGGACTATTATTAGCATAAATTTGACACGCGAGGGACACCAACATGGCGGACACTGACTTGAGCAAAGCCTGTGACGTCACGTGAAACCCAAGAATTGACTCAGAGGCCATGAGGGCGAGAGGAATAATTGTTTTAGTAAAATCCAACTAGTTGGTCAAAAATATCGAGAATAAAAAAGTTTCAGCTTGTTAAAGCTAGACTTTAATCCTTTTTTGCCGCCAAAAAGCCCGCGCTTTTCGCTACTAATGGGCTATAACATATAACCTAGTAGTAGCTCAACCAATCAGAATGCAGCATTGATAAAAGACCACTAGTTGGATTTTACTAATCAACAATATTCACCTCCTAGCGAGTGCATAATGTGTGAGCTCGGTGTTTTTCCCATTTTTTTTAGAGAATGATCTTTTAAAAGTTGACAAAACCCTAGGGTTGACTTTTTTTAAAGGCAAGAAAAGACTTCAAAGGACTCAAAACGGCGTTTTTCCGTTTACTGTGGCTGAGTTTTATGCTAGATGGATTGTTTACAACTTCCGTTTATTCGCGTACAAGAGATCGTTTCATGAACTCAGCGTTTCCTAACAAGAAAAATTTGGCCCAAAAATCGAAGTATATTGATGACAAAAAAATTTGAAAGCAAACGTTTGCAGAAATTCTACGTTTCAAGTAAATAGGAAAAAGACGGAGTGCTATAGGAAGATGACGTCTTACCTCGACCAACCAAGCCGCAATTTTTCCAGCACTCCATAAGAAGAACAGTACAACAAACCTTTTTGACTATACACTTGGCGAGTAAACAGAAAACAACAAAGCTCTACTTTTCTTATCAGGTAAGGAAACAATTCAAACTTTTAACGGCTCCATTTAAGCCATTACGCTGTTGTTTGCGAAAATGATAAACTTGTGAATTGCCATGTTTGAACATTCTGCAAAGATCTATGTTTAAACTTTCGCGTGATTTGATCCGTCAATCAAATCGTACTTTTGTAATGGTTTCCTCTCTGATTTTGTAGAGATCACTTCGTGTGCATATACTAAAACAATCATTCTTTTCAACCTCGGTGAATAGTGCCTTTAAGTATATTTACCTCGCCGCTTAGCAGGTCGGTAAATATACAACCGCTATTCATCTCGATTTCATGTGCTTGTTAAATATTTGGCTTCGCAGCAATTGCTGCTTCCTGATAGGCTTCAGCTGCAGGTGCGACTATATGATATTGGCTAGTTTTCATCAAGGGAAATAAATTCAAATAGCAAAAAATGATGGTAGAATACTTGTCTGTCTACTTGCTTTAGGTAAAAAAACTGAACTTTTGTGTTGATTATTAACTCGAAAAGCCAAACTGGGGAACAATTCTTTTCCCTTCGCTTAAACGTCAGCTTGCCTGCTTATTTTGATGTTCATTTGAGGTGCAGCGAGGTAAGTTTCACAAACGTGACTAACACAGTTTGTCCTTTACGACGATTTGGCTGAGCTTTTAACGTCATTCATCAGTCGCATGACTACTTATACAACTTCAACGATAGTAAAAAGAAAGTTCTGTAATGAAAGAAACTCAAGATATCCACTCATCATATATCACCACTGCAGTCCTCAACGGTCTCCTATGTTTTGCCGCTATATTCCTGAACAGTGTCGCCATTAAGGCCTTAAGAAAAACTTTGCCGCTACCAAAACAGCTTAAAACACTACTCCTGAGCCTCACTGTTTCGGATCTAGGAGTTGGCTTACTTGTGCATCCTCTGTACATTTCATTGAACATAATGGATTTGAAACAAATTTCTCACAACGGACACACTTACGAAGCCACGCAAAACGCGTTTCTTGCTGTGGCTAATTTATTTGTTATTGCTTCACTTTTTGGTGTGATAGCACTTGGTGCAGACAGATTTTTGGCAATTCATCTTCACCTTAGGTACCAGGAACTTGCGACTCACAGGCGAGTAGTCGCTTTAGTGATTTTAATATGGATTTCTAGCGCAGCTATTTCTTTACCAAGACCATGGGCTGATAGGGAAATTATTTACATTGCCTTCGCCATCATAATAAGTTTATGTCTTGTTAGTGCGGCGTTACTTTACTGTAAGTTGTATGTAACCGCGCGACGCCATATAAAGCGGATAACAATACAGGAAGGGCAAGACCTTGGAAGGAAAAATGAACTATTGCGAAATGCTGCAACGTTAACTAAGTGTTCAACCGGAACACTATTTGTCTACTTGGCGTTGCTGGTTTGTTATTTACCAAATGCATGTTGTTTAGTGTTGTATTTAATCCTTGAGCAAAATACCACCGTAAAGACAATGCAACATTACACCATGACTCTACTTTTTCTGAATTCCTCTTTGAATCCTCTTATTTATTGCTGGAAGATGAGACACATTCGGCAGGCTGTTATGGACATATTACGAAACATATGCATAATGAGAAATCTTACCTGGCAAGGATAACCGAGTATGTGTTCTTCACATAAATACAGTGACATTTCTTGATCTTGTATTGAATTTCGGATACCAGTTACAAGACAAATTGGACGTTATGCGAAAGCACTTGTCTTTGAAGAGGAAAAAGAAGCAAGCAAACAAACAAGAAACAAAGACAGGACAACAGCGCACTAACCCTAGAAGCATTCTTTCCAGCCAGCAAATCCCGAACTTCGTTGTTGTAAATTTCGCATACGGACATTTCAAGCGAGTAGCTCTCATCTGGATTCTCACGCTCAGTGATGAGTCTACGGATAAAAATAGTCAATTAATAGACAGTGTATTTATCAAGTTTTATAAACTCATAGAATAATCAGATAACCTATCACTGCAAAGAACTGTATTTTATAATCTCTTTAGGACGAAAAATGTTCTTAAAAATTCTTATTTTAGGGCAGGAAATCGTACGACCTCCATTAAATTTACCGCTCAATGAAACAAGTGATGAACAAGTGAAGTTTTGGAAATTCAATGTTTACAGTAGTTAGACGTGAAATGCAAGGGAATGGTGCTCCACAAAATAAAAGGAATTTATAGTTTTAATATCAAGTTTTACAAAAACAAAAAAAGAAGAAGAAAGCATTAATCGAGATTTCTATTATTTTACTCAATCTTGTCATTGTGTTACATGTACTATTTCTTGAGCCTTAGGCTTACTTTATAAAATGTGCGACAAACCTGGAAATTATACATTTTGGCTGAATGCCGACTAATGCGGAAAGACTGTTTTCCCCTCTACATCGTATATTTTATATATTATTAATTGAAATCGAGAACGGAAACTTTGAATGTCTCACCTGAACATCTCCTTTGCTGATCGTGGTATGATGCCTTCATCTTTGTTCAGAGATTCAGAATCAATCTCCATATCCAAATCATGACTCCCAAGCATGGTGTGCGTTTTGCCAGATCCTGTTTGTCCATACGCCATGATGCACACGTTATACCTGTCCAGCGAACACACAAGATTACCACGTCATCAAGCGCTTGTCTCAATGACAACAAACGCTACTGACTTCATATTGAGGATATTCAAGTTAAACAAAAATATATAATTTTAGTTTGGCAATTCACCACACACAAGACCAGATTATTTTGACTTTGCTCGCTACTGATTAAATAGTAGCTACTATTTACGTCTACAGAGCCATTCCAAGTACACGATGAAATGCGCAGGTGTTGTATTTCTCCGGCGTACTCCAAGAGACACCACCCCGCATTGTCAGTTATCAGCAAAGTTATTCAAGGACGACGGCGACGGCAACGAGAACGTCAAAAAAGCAGTAGAATTAGATTAGCAAAACAACAACTCTGCAGTACTTTTTTGTACATTTATTTGCCGCCACCACGCGACTATACGACGTCAAAGTGCTCAATTTCGTGTTTTGTGGAGGACGCGAACACAAGACAAAGACTTTCTTTTTCTTTTTCTGAACTTTGATACAGTATTTCAGAATTTAGCTCCAGAAAAATTTGCCAACATTTGACGAATTGACCGAGATGGACTGAGCGCGATTGACTTTAAAGCAGCGCGAATTCACTTTTTAAGCGTAGTCTTCGGAGCCGGTCACCGTCTTCGTGGCTTAAGCACCCCCTAATATTTGTATCTGTGTAAAGTGTGGCATCAGGTCGTTTCGCCCGAAGATCGTTTCGATTCGCCGGACGACAGTTCTCCGGACTTGAGTCCATTCGCCCCATGTATTAGAGAGGAAAAGGAATATGCTTGAAAAAGGCTATGACTGCACTTGTGGGTCAACGGCTTTTTCCACGGAAAACTCGACACAAAATATCACAAAGTCAGGGGGTAAGATCATACAGATCGTCGGGCAATTTTCAGCAATCTTAGCAACAGAATCCAAGCTTAACTATAAAGTGCTGTAAGTCAGCGGGCGAATCGATTCAAGTCCGGGCGAACTTGACGCCGTCGTTTATTACCCACCCATCCAAAAGAGACGTCAGTAGAGGGGCCACATCATCGAAAAGTGACTCTTGATCTGTCTCAGGGCCGTAAACTCTCTCGAATTCAAACTCCTTCTTCTGTAACTGACCTCCAATCGGCTTGGAAGGTTTGACCAATATCTTCTCCTCGTCCAATAATTCCACAACTTTTTCTGAAGGTGTTCCCGTCATACCAAGCGACTCCTCATCCCCAGGTGAGTCCAGTCGGCCAATACAAGGCCGCAGTCTGCAATGAACACGGATGTTTCCACGGATTTCCTGTCAAGGAACAGACCACCGTCAATAAATCTTTGTCACCGTTCCAGTTACATGTACATGCAATACTGATGCAGACTATTAGCTTCCCTAATTACCGCGTTTACTATAGATCGTTTTCAATCACGAGGTCAGCAGCTAGGCAAATTTGTTGGAACAAAAGAATGTTTTTACACGAGAAAAGAGTTGAATCCCTACTGGATTTCTTGTTTTCTGTTCAGCAACATAGCCACCGTTTCATTGTTTTGTACACCAATTTAGCCGCCGTGACGTCATGTAAAAACGATCTTAATGCACCGGATACCTTAGTTATAGGGAGCTTAAGTAACAAGGACAGCAAAGAAGCAATAGGTTAGATTAGCAAAGCAACAACTTTGCACGTGCATCACGCTTTTTGTATATTTCTTAGCCGTCGTTGCACGACTACAACGTGAAAGTGCCTAATTTCACGTTTTGCGTTTTGTGCAGGACGGGAACAAAAGACAACAACTTTCCTTTTCTCTTCCTGAAATTGGATACTGGCCTTTAGAATTCAACTCAAAAAAAAACTGCCAACATTTGACGATGAATTAAACGAGATAAAATAACGCCATAAAGTTTGAGGCAGCGCAGATTCACTTTTTGAGTGACGTTTTCGTAGCTGTCGCCGTCGTTGCTGCTGAAACTCCCTTTACCCTTTAAACCCTAAGATCTAGACTAAAATTCTCCTTTATCACCCCTATTCATTCACTACAGACGTAGTGGGGAGAAATTGATAAAATATCAAGCAAATACATCTTGTGTGATCATGTCCTTAATTCTCATGACCACTCTGTTGTACAAAGCATTGATATTACAAGGAGAAATATGATGCTGATTACTCTTTATAGGGTTTAAAGGGTTAATAGTTGTCCTGACTAAGTACCTTGACACTATACGGCTTTTCTTCTGAGAAAAACAACAACAAGAATAAAACTAACAAACAATGGTCTTGTTAATTGTAAATTTCCTGACCAGGTTACACGCTCTACTACCTCATTTACTATGAGTCATTGCTTATCGTATCAACAACTGCAGTCATCCGTATTAGCTCATAGCTATTCCTTCTTTCCAAGAACAATTAGAGTGTGGAACTTACTTCCTTCAGATGTAGCAACATCCTTGTCCTTAAATAGCTTCAAGCAATCAGCCATGCCAGCTATAAGATCTCTAAAAGTGCCACGGCACTTACGTAGGCTTTAACCGCAAACCGTCCCGCCCAGTATTAGAGAAATCTATTTGGGCGTATTTCATTCTAAGTTCTAAGTTCTAACAAAAGTAAACAAGCAAAAACAGTTACTGAATCAACCTATCACCTCTACCTGTTATGTAGTAGAAACTTACCACAAGAGTGTTGTGCAATGTCATTCTTCTTGATTTTTCTTTGATATACCTTTTTCGGAAGTCAACCATTTCCATCTCTGTCTTGAGAAGCTTGGACTGAAGGCCTAAAAAAAGATCTTTTACAGTTTACAAGAGAGGAAAAATAGGGAGATACAGCAGTGGTACTGATTAATGACAGAAGGAACCAGAATCGATATTAAAGGAAGAAGAATTAAAATGTACATTAAAGGCCAATGTATTCAGGTTAAAATTCTTAAACCTAAGTTGAATCTCTTTTTTTTTCTTTTGTCTACTAGCCCTAAATCATCAAGAATAATTAGGGCTAGGAGACGAAGGAAATTAAGAATCAATCTAGGCTAAAAAAAAAAATTAAACTAAATTTAATTTTGACCAACACGTAACAGGTATATAAATATCCAAGTCAGGGCTGTCATTAAGAGGCGGGGGGTGGGGATTTTCCCCGGCCACTCTGACATGGTCCCCGTCTACTTTCATAGGAAAATAAAAGAAAAATAGAACCAAAAGAAATTCCTGGCTGTTTGATTCCCTGCCTACTTGTTGCATTTACACTGAACATCAAGTTTTCAGCCTCCTTTGCTGGAACCTCGATATAATGAAGAGCCAAAGGACTCGTAAAATACATGCGCTGTAAAGAGGTTTCATTGTACAAGCGATTCTCTCTTCTGTATACTTTGTACATGGCAAGGAATATCATTCGCTATATGGAGGAGTTCCTTATAAAGAGGTCTGTTACATCGAGGCCGGGTCCACTCAGTCATGTATATTGCTAGCTGGAAGCCTTTATACCACCAAACCTCATTTGGTACATCAGGCTTACTAAAACTTGTTAAGTACCACTAGCACTGATGAGAAAGGAGACCATATTTTTTCAGTAATGAATGAAAAGGTCATTGGGATTTAGCAAAGATTTCAACTGGTGGCACATACATTTATGAAAGCCAAAAAGTACTATTATCATATTTAAGGGTAGACTAAGACGGGGGAGGGTGGAGGGAGGGTATATGAGCTTGACCCCCTTAATTTCATACGAAGTTAAAGGAAATTGATTAGAACCAAAGGAATTGCCTAGCTGTTCTTGTGAATTCTCTGCCCATGCACTAATAATTTGCATCTAACAGGCAACTTGAGGTCTCAGTGAGAGCACTGCATGTACCAAACAACATGAATCAGAAGCAAATCAAAAAGCAGATGGCAAAATTTTAAGGCAATTATTTTTAATTGGATTGTAGAGACAAGTGTTCCTGTCTGCATCAAATGAATTACTCTGAAGAAATCAAACCCTGAACTGGACAGAGGAACTGGATACTTTTGTTACCTTCCATGTTGGACATTTTCATGGATCCAAACTGATTCGTGAGTTTAGTTGTCTTTTCCATTTCTTGAGCCAAAAGTTCTGGTAGAACTTTTACTTTCTTCTTCAGGTCATGTAATTCTAGCTTCAGTTCCTGTTGGAGTACAGACAGAGCAACTATGTCAAATATATGTAGAGAAAGCAATCATCAAAAACATTACAGGAAAGGTTTGTTGCAAGAGCAAGTTGAGCAAAGACGAAAAAAGTTGTACTTCTAAGACAACTCATTTCAGGGGTAAAGAAATGAGTGCAATGAACAATGCACAGACCGGGGGATGGAATCCCACAATGAAAGTGCATGATCCAAGGACTGGGGATGGTTGTTGCCTTGCCTAGGGGTTTAAATTGCACATTTTGTTACAGTATTATTACAGCACTTCCTATATTATTCATCCTTGGAGAACTGGGGGAAATAGTCAGGCCAGGAGAAAAGGCGCAACAAAACTTTCATCCTCGTGCCTTTTCCCCCACCCAACTGACTGTCCCTGGGTCTCTGAGGATGAATATTATTCTGACCCATACAGGTATTAATTACATTGCAGGGCTTTGCCTGAAGAAACAAAGCACAAAAGGAGAGAAAAAACGGCACAGCAGGAGCTAGTTCAGTCATTACAGCACTTTCGATCTGCAGACTGGGGAAGTTGCCAGTTTGATCCTCAGGATGGGATTAATACTCGGGGTTTTAAGACACCTGAGAAATGAAGAAACTGCCTTTGCTCTGCAAACAGCTCGGCCATCAGGTGGCTAACCACTTAAACTGGTGATCTCCAGTTGAAGACATAAAAATACTGTCCTCATACCAAGACTTTTTTGCTAATAATATTGACACTCAAGTGACTGTGGTATGGTTCCAACTGTGAAAATGATGATGACTTATTTAATATTATTGTCAATCCGGTTACTTTTTATCAATGCGCCTTAATGTATATAGTGCAAACCTGAACTTTGTCACTGGAGGTCCTTAGTGTCTGTAATGATGTTTTTCTAAAACCCTGTTCCTCATCAAACAAACGTCTGAAGTGCGTGGCTTCATGGCGGCAGGACCTGACTGAGCCTTGACACTAAAAGGAAATTCTGAATTATATTTCATGTTTCTTGGTTATATACAGCACAGCCTTTTATTAAACTGACTACAAGTAGCACATTTTGCTCAAATGGAATTACTCTAGCCGTAGAGATCATTACTGTTGGCAATTAAAAGAAACCATTTCACTTAGAACTATTGTCAACCATTTGAAGTCAAATTAAATTACGGACAATACAATGCTTACGTGCTGGTAAACCAATATCAGCTGATGATAAGCATTAACGGTGAAATATCAATTGATATCATTTACCTGAGCTAGTTTAAGATACAGCATAGCATTTTCTGTTTCAAGAGCAACGATCCTTTCCTCCCTAGCCTGAAAACAACATCAATGGCATGAACATTTTCCCAGACGATGACCAAAGCATAAAAGAATAAAACCTTTAGAAACAAATCGAGAGTAAAATTGATCTTACTCTCAACAGATTTTCCAGTTTCTGGACACGGTCCTTCAGTTGTTGATCGCTTAACTCAGGCATTTTTCTACGACCACAGGAGAAACTTTGGTAAGGGCTATAGTTATCTCCTTGCTAAGAGATAAAACAAAAGCACATTTTCCCGGCCTGAAATGTAATGTTGACCGCGTCAACTTTTCTTTGACAACCAGAAAATGCTTCTCTTTCTTGTTTACCTTATACTGCGCCCGCCGTAAATTCAATCAGCTGTTGTTCTTTTGATGCTCATCTTAACATGGTCATAATGGTCAAATATGGGTATCGAATGTTCCCAGGTCCAGTCTCTCTGGTCCAGTTTTCGTGCTTTTTTCAGAACAAAGAATAACAAATGTTTCGTTGTGGTCGAGCAAGGTGTTTTGCAAACAACTATAAAGATTTCTCTGGAACGTTGGCAAATGTTGAGTATCTCAAAGATCTCATTCCAAACGTTTTGCAGTTAATTGAAAAACAAAGCCCTCCTGAACGTTCGAGTTGTGACGGAGGTCTGTATGTCGGTGGTGCTGGTATTGGGTACGCTTTTTATGCTGTGGCTGAAGGCTCTGCACAGCTTTCAGTTGCAAATAAACGGCAGGATTGTCTCAGAAAGGCCCTCGAGTACATGAAGGTACGATTGATTAAGACATTATTTGAGTGAATTAGGCGCTAACACATAGAACCAAGCATAAACCCTAACATATGATGATTTTTTTGGTCATAGAAAGATGTGAATTATCGATTTAATACCCACCCCCTGTCCCTTAACCATGGAAAAGACTTTCTAAAAGGGGCGGGGTAAGGGCGGCTATGTAATGGCCCAGTAAAAGCAGGGCTGTCAACACCCCTCCCCCCCCCCCCCCCCCCAACATCTTCAAATATTGAGAATTGACAGAGAAGGGATAATAGATGACATCATATGCACGAAACATGATGTCATTTATGCAAGAAAACATGCAAAAAAGATGTTGTTGGAATTGTAACATTTGTATAGTACCCGACTGGTTTACTTTACGCCAAGCACATTATTACTTATATTACAATGGCATACCGGGGTTTTGGAGGAAATGTTCAATGTTAAAAGTTAAATAGCTCAAACAGCGCAAAATATTAGAAATTTCATTGACAGAAAGTCGAATGTACAAGAAATAGCAAACTTTGGCAATCATCCGGAAGATTTCAGACTCTAATCTGGAGACCGAGAGAAACGGCTCAAAATCGGGAGTCCCCTGGATTATCTGGGAGAGTTGACAGCAGTGTAAAAATTAAAAGGACAGGAGCAAGGTAGTCCAAGCTATTTCGGAGCCGTCAACATGAGTATGACTTTGCGTAACAGCGTATTTTTAAAAGTTTGCTAGGGAATAACTTTTTCAGTTAATGTAGGTAATTAATTGTACCATCATTTCTTCTGTAACTGTAGAAATTCATTCAAACTTATTTGCTTTGGCAATGGTGACAAGTGTAAACTTGACCTGACCATTTACTCTTTTTCTTTTTGCCTCGCACCCGTATATTTTCCTGGAACCCTTTTGCATGAAATAAAGAAACTTTGAAAGCTTCAACGATCAATCAGGCGAAAGGTCTAGAGAAAGAGACCAAGTTTACACATTATCCAGGTCAAGCAAAATATCCTGATTTGTCAGTGGTGAGCAGATCAATTATTTGTCAAAGGCTAAGGCAATATTAAGTGATCTGCAAGACACTGACAAATCTCGATATTTTTGGATAACCGAGTTCAATAATTGTTTTATCATTTGCTCACCAAGTTTGTTTTTTAATAAATATCTTTGGAAAGGGATCTGCCATTTTTCCAGAAGAGCAATCACAAGAAGGAGAAAAAAGTGTTTTTTTTACGCATCAGCAGAATATTATTTGCAGCCAAATGCAGATGATGTTGCGCATGAGCAGACCATTATCTGTAGGCAGTTATTTGCAGGTTATGTGGTGGGCTTTTGGCCAATGAAAAGGAAGAACAATTTGCATCACATGATGATGTTGAGTAGCCATCTAAAATAGTCATAGAGAACCAATCAGATTGTTAAAAAGACGAAGATCACTGAGTGTATATATAACACTAATTTTTATTGGAATCAACAATTTCATATTTTGTAGGTAAGCCTTCTAGAGGTATTCAAAACTAGTCCTCAAGAAGATAGGATTGGGGCATCTTTCCTTCTGGGACACGGAGGGATATATGCTGTGTCAGCACTTGTCTTTAATGCCTTAGGTTTGTGTATGTTTTGTTGTTGCTGTTGTTTCTGAGAATAAAACATTCAGAGGGTTTAGTGATGAAAGTATAAACAGACCTTTTCTTCAAAAGATGTGATTATCATCATCATCATCATTACTACTACTACTGAAAGTGAGAAGGAGGCATGAAATTAATTTTAGTTTTTTTTTTTTTGTTGTTTTTTTTAATCACCTATAGACCACCAACAAGAGGCAGACTATTGCATTCAGAAGTTTTTAGAGATGGGCAACATCTGTCATCCTATAAACTTCTTCCAGCCTGGTTCTGACGAACTGTTTGTTGGAAGAGCTGGCTACTTGTGTGGCTCACTTATCTTAAATAAAAAGCTTGGGAAGACTGTGGTATCTTCAGAGGTGACTAGGCCCATATTTGATGCTATTATAGTGTCAGGTCAGCAATACTCACAGAGACACCGATCAAAGAGCCCACTTATGTATTCCTACTATAGAACAGAGTACTTAGGTAAGTGTTGAGTGCAATGAGGTTTGTATTTGCTTAACTTTTGACAATTTTCCCTTCTTTTCCTCCTTTTGTGGTTGCCTGTCATTCAAACTATATGCATTGTAAGCTGGTGGAACCATACGGTGCACCAAATTTTTCAAAGGATTTCTATAACTTCAGATTTTTATAAATAAATTGGGAATCAACCTAAGATAAAAATAAATAAATAATAAACTGAAATCCAATTTGACCTATAACAGTCTATTTTCAGAAGGTGGGCCTGCCTGCTTGCTGATATTGTCGCTGGTCAAACCAAGAGCTAGTGGACCAGGCTACCTTTTCATATGAACACAATTAATGTTTTTTTGAGGAAATATGGCATGTGCTGAGCCAGCCCTGCTAACCAGGATGGTTAACCTGTTGAATTATGAACAGGCTACGAAAGGTTTATACTTTTTAGTGGCCAGTCTAAATTAAGAACAATTTGTAAGTTATTTTTTCTTAACTGAGTTGTTTAGGAGATGATTAAAGTTCTCAACCCCCAAGTGATTAGACGTAACAAAACATATGTAAAAACTCTTTGGAGCCCCTTTCTTGAAAAAAGGGTCCGATTTCAAAAGAAAGCAGCACTGAGGGCGAGGCTTATAAGAGGACTAATAAGGCCCTCATTGGCTAATTCCTAGAATAAATCTTGAAACAAAAGATCTCTCACATGTTAGGTTTCAAAGTTATCTATGACTGTTACAACTAAAGACTTCATGATAATTTCTTTTGAATGAATGGTACACCTTGCAGTGCCATGATGATATGTCGTACCTTTCAGCCTTTTAGCTCTTGAGGCGCTTTCCTTAAAAAGAAGAATAAGAGGGGGGAAAGGAGAAATTTCCTGACCTTTGCGTTTAGAATAAACGAACTCTGATTATCTGAGAGTTAGGCTTCTTGGTCTCTGTTTCTTTTACCTGCGTAGAATCTCTTGCTCTCGTGGAGAAATACATACCACTCGGGAAGATCTTTGCTCATAGATCAGTGATGGAAGGACGGTGGAACCCGGTTAATTCAGACACGAAAGGGACATTCTAGAGCAAACACAGAAAAGTTTCCGTTCTCCTAATTCGTTAACTGGTGACCGTACTAAGCGAGTTATTTTTAGAGAAAATGTGTGAGGTTTTCGTAACGAAACTGCCCGTTATGTACGGGTGTCCGTATCCAGGTGATCTGTGACGTCATTGCGGGGGCCTGGGGAAAGAAATTTTAATGCCGTATCCCATAAACCAACGCGCGCACCAATTCAATTCGATTCAATCTGTTCCCGTCAGCTTTGGTTTATGGGATACGGCATTAAAATTTCTTTCCCCAGGCCCCCGCAGTGAGGTCACAGATCACCTGGTTAGCGCCGGGGGTGTCCTCTGTACTGATAAACTAAAATGAACTGATTGCAGGAGCTGGACATGGGCTTTCTTCAATACTTCAGATGCTTCTCAACTTTCCAGAACATATCGCCAACAGATCAGATGTTGAAGGACTCATTCACCAGTCTGTTGACTTTGTCCTCTCGTGCGAGATGCCAAATGGAAATTATCCCCCGGTCCCTGGGGAGTTTCGTCCCCAGGAGGATGAGTTACTACATTGGTGTCATGGCGGCCCGGGTGTGGTCTATCTTCTGGTCAAAGCTTATCTTACGTGGAAAGATAACAAGTACTTACAAGCTGCAAAAAGATGCGCTGAGCTGACATGGCAGAGAGGACTATTACGCAAAGGGCCTGGGATATGCCATGGGGTAGCTGGTAAGGTTTTTGGGCTTCTAGTGACATGCCCGCTTCTCTTGAGAAACAGAAAACTTACCTCGGTATTAAAAAGAGGGCTTCGTTGCCATCGTTCTCTCTATGCTTCAGTCCATTACCGTGTAGGGGATGTAAAAAATCAATAGACTGCAGAGCTCTGCGCGCGAAAAGTCCAATGCCTTAGACAAAGTAGTGAACCCGTCGAGTTCAACAACTGTGTTGCATACAGACCATCACAGTACCCCCAAAGAAAGCGCAAATGATTAGTGACACACAGAAAGGACATAATGGCGGATTTTTGACTTTTTTAACCTACCCGTACACGTATAAATCGATGCCCTCTATGCTACAGTAGGGAGCTTAAGCAACGATGATGATGACGATGACAACGAAAACGGTAAAAATGCAAAAGGTTCACATAAGCAAACCAACAATTCTAGCTGCACGTGCATCATGCTTTTTTGTACATGTCCTTGCCGAAATTGCACGACTACGACATGAAAGTGCCTAATTTCACGTTTTATTAGGACGTGAACTCAGGAGAACGATTTTCTCTAGTAATTCTAGTCTTTTTTTACGAAACTTAGATACAGTCCTTTAGAATTCAATTCCAGAAAAATTTACAAATGACAAATTAAACGACATGGAATAAGAGCAATGAATTATGAAACAGCGTGAGTTTAATCTTTAAGAAACTTCGCCGTCGTGGTTGCTTAAGCTCTTTGATGCCTCTCCAATAGACCCTGCGTCGACGCCCTAATTTTTACTCTCTGTTCGTTCATAGGTAGTGGCTACGTCTTTCTGGTGCTTTATCGACTCACCAAAGAAGACCAATATCTTTATCGCGCCCAGAAGTTCTGCGATTTCATGCAGACAGATGAGTTCCAAAAAGGAGCCCGAACACCAGACTCTCCATATAGTTTATATGAAGGACTTGCTGGTACTGTGTGTTTCTATGCTGACCTTCTGAATCCTTCCACAGCTGCCTTCCCATTCTTTGATGTTTTCTCGTAAAGTGTCGGTGGGATATATTGAGGAAACAAAGGCGTCAGCTATTGAGGAGACTCTGAGTCCGTTGTAGTAATAGTCCTAATGGCCTTATTAAGGCCCGGCCTGCTCGGAAAATGGTCGACTTTTATTTTACCCAGAGCTGGGCGAAATTCTAGTTAAATTATTATCTTCCAATAACGTGTTTAAACTGGAGCCACAGTTAACCTCAAATAACGAACCAAGACAGTTTTCAAGAAAGATAAGACAGTATACTAGAAAGTAAACGGAAACGTAGGATAAAACTTTTACCTTTGTTTAGCAGTAATCTTTCTTGAGCAACTGCTCTCTGTTTACTGAGCAAAAAGACACTAAATGCACTAAATTCTGCAAAACATTTAAAAATTCACCAGAGCTCATGTAAGCCATTGTATTAACAATGCAACAGTGATTGCTCGGAGTGTCAAATCTTATCATGTAAATATAATCGGTCGACAATATGAGTGTAGCTGTAGCATTAAAAAGCATTTTGAACTTTAGCCTGCTTGGCGGGCGCAAAAGGGGGGGGAGTGGGGGACGGAAAAAAGCGCCAATCAACTCTAAACCTAACCCCAATCCCCTCCCTTCTCCCCTTCCTCCTAATCCTCTTCCCCTTTTGACGCCTGCTACGCAGGTTATTTGAACTTATATTATATAACTCCTAACGTACTCTCTTAACCGCGCTAGGTTACCAGGTGCCGGATTTACATATTGTTCCTTGGAAAATTTGTTATTTGTTTAGGATGGCTGTGTGCGGGATTCGGTCCCCTATCTTATTACACCAGGTGGTGTTTCCTGAACAGGCTTTCTATGTGGTGGAAGGACGTAGGAGATCATGCGCATACAGGGAAGACCAGGGAAGGTGAAAGAAAATAAAGGGGGTGGGGAGGGACATCCTTCTCTATACACCAAGCTCGCTGGGGAGTCTGTTTTCAGTCTACTGATAATGTTGCTACTTTATCCAAAGAAAGGAAAGGAGAATGAATTGAACGGTCGCCATTGACAAAATGTTTTCTAACAATGCCTTTATAGGAATGCTTGTAGAACAGTGTCGAGAATATGTTCCTTGATGTTCACAATTATATTGCATACAGCTTAATATGAAGGTTGTAATCTGCTAAACTGTATGACTGAGGTTATGTTCAGGAAAATAGTTGCATTGTTTTCGGTGGTAATTGTAAATTCTTCCTGAAAAATTATTTCTCTTTCAGAGTAGGCGCCGTTAGGCGGTATTAGAAAACATCTTAACTGCAATGAATGTTTAATTACGGTGGAACCCAAGGGACTGGTAAAATGTATACGGGGAACTTCGTCCCCCACTCCCCCCCTTTTGCGCCCGCCAAGCAGGCTAAAGTTCAAAATGCTTTTTAATGCTACAGCTACACTCATATTGTCGACCGATTATATTTACATGATAAGATTTGACACTCCGAGCAATCACTGTTGCATTGTTAATACAATGGCTTACATGAGCTCTGGTGAATTTTTAAATATTTTGCAGAATTTTTGCAGAAGTTCATTACATCGAGGTTTTACTGTGCTAATTGAATAAAGAAATTAATTCTGCAGAAAGGAGAAATTTGTCAACATGCATACGAGTTCATTAGTTCATCTTTACTTTTCATCTTTTACTTGGTTTTCAAGTGTCGTCACAAAAATCCAAGCTTCAAAATCGCAAGGACTTTTAAGGTTTTATCTCCATCTAGCAAAAGATTTCTTAAAAATAAACTTCTGTGGAAGTTTTCAACACGATAGCGTTTTCCGTTATGAAAATATAGCTCTTTCTAATTACCCAAGTTTACTCCGCGCGTGACATTAATATCGTAACCGAGATGGCCGTCACATATGCTAAAAAATACTGAATTCATTATGGCATGATACTATGCCCTTTGAATGGTGAAAGTATTAGAAAATGTGTTTAAGGAAATAATTTGCTCGTTCGCAGTGAACAACAACTGATCAAATTTTTGGCGATATAACTGGAACCAGATGTTTGCATTATTTCCGCCGCCATATTTGTGCTCCAATAGAGCGTTTTCACTCACGTGGTCAGCATCTATGCAAATTTATTGGAACAAAAGAAAGAGTTTACATAAGAAAAGAGTTCAACTCCCACAGGATTAGTTTGGGACACCAACATGGCCGCCGTTTCATTCAGTTTGGGACACCAATATGGCCGCCGTGACGTCATGTGAAAACACTCTATATGGCAACAGCAAGTGGTAACGTTTGCGCATGCGTCAGGCTTGCTGGAAAGCACTTGTTGACGGGAAATCGTAATAGCCGAAAGCTGTTCTGGAGCACTTTCAAGGGAGATTTTTTTGCATACCCAATCAACAGCAGACATGTCTTATAGAGTGGATACTTTGGCTAAGCCATGTTGAAGTGTCATGTATGAGAGAAGGACCATTTAGCCGGTTAATTTTCATCCATTCGGCTCCTCTGATGAAGCAGATAAAGCGTTCACGAGGTCGTTTGTTGTGATATGTTGATTTGTTGACATTCAAGCGGTTACGGATTTCTGGGTTATCGTCCATGATCTGCAGAGCTGCCTAGCATTTAGGTAAGATATACCCTTTGATTTACTTTGTGAAACGTGGAGCAGCATCATCGCATGTTATGTGTTAAAATTATAGCAGCCTGAATTCAACGTAATTTATGTGACCCCGTACTTCTGTAGTATTTGACCCTGTCCGTACAGCGAGATCCAGTGATATATCCCACACAAACGACTAAACAGGTAAAACTTCTCTTTCGGTCACTCCGTATTTTCACTGTTAATGGTTTATTCAAAGGGGGGAAGTTCGAGTATTTTGATACTATTTAGCGGCATGGAATCAACAAGCAAATTTCCTACTCTTACAAGTAAGGCCGTAGTCGGATGTTTCCTTCCATTTTCGACAATTTGCTTTTCTGGTTTACATTGGTGCTCTATGGCGGTTACTTATTCTCAGAGATTAAGAGATCGAGGAGGTGGATTGTGAAATATTATTTGCTAAAACTTCGGTAAAGATAGACAAATTTTTCTTGTCCCTTTCAACCTTGTTTTCAGATTTTTGGTGAACATGTAAAAGTGTATCCCAACAAAACCTTCTTGTAAAAGCATTGTTTGGGAACACTCTTTCATTCTGGAATGTTTGATTTTGCATCCAAGGGGGGGAACTCTGATGAATTTGCATTTTAATAATCATGCATTGCAAGCTCTCAGATTCATTGTCAAGAACCCTCACTATTTGGAAGATGATTTTATTCTGATAATTATTCTATGATGATTTGTTTATACCGTCATACAAAATTGGCGCCAAAAAGAATTTTAATGTTATGCTTAAAATGTTTACATAATGTCTTGAAACATAACTGAAATCAATATAAATATGAAAATACAAATATGTGCATTCTTTTCCCTGCCCTACTATAAAAAACTGCCATTCCTGTTTGAAGTGCAGAAAACACTGGACATAAAATCCCTGAATTTGATTCCCTGCATTGGCATCCACATAAGAATTAGCTTCATCACATACAATGTATTTGTATGCTTACAAAAATAATAAATGTTATTATTCCTTTTCTATCCAAAAGAGGTCTTTCCTTCTTGAATATAAATTCATATCCATGACACTTTAGAAATCCTGAAAATCTAAAGGGGTTCGCTAGTTGTTGGCAACAACAAAATGCCATAGGGGTAAATGTTCACTCTCTGATAGAAATAATTCTTTTGATACTCTGGGTCTCATATATTCAGTGTTTAGTTGTGCACATGAATTTAGGAGCACTTGGCTTGCCAGTGTCAGTTTGGCTGTGTATACACAGTAGTAGTGTATATAGTCATCTATCATAGGCTGCACAAGTTGCAATAATTTTATATAAAATTGCCCCTAAACAAGCTCATTGATGCTCCTGGTGTTGCAAGATGACAAGTTATGAAAAATTTCATTTGCCTTTTGCCTGTTGCAGGAGCTCCCTATGAGATGCTCAGCACTAAACCTTGTTGATTCAGGTGAAAGTCCTTGAGGACGACTGCATTGTCACATTCAAACCAGTTGCACTTTTCACTCAAGCCATAGCAGAGCTGGTACAAAATGGCGACTATCTGTTTTTTATTTAACCCTATGCTGTCTGCAGAATGTGAAGGGTCTGCCATTCCATCCTGAACTGCATCAAATAGCCTTGGTACCCCAGAAGACACACAGACAAGCTTTAATTTCATTGAGTCATACATTGGCTCACTTGAAGCTACCATAAACTCAGATTTTATAAATATCAGTCTTTAAGATTCTTAAGTTCTCCTCATGTTGAAATTAAATGAAAAGGAAAAGTTAGAGCTCATTTTCAGTTTTTTAGTCTTCAAATCATAAGAACTTGACCCCAAATAGATATATGGGCAAGTCAAGGGAGCTAAGCCTTGTTAGTAATTTATTAAATAATTAACACATGTGTGGTAGAAAATACCAACAACAAAATTTATGAAAGCAAAAATGAGTGCAAGCATGGAATTACCAGAAGCAGAAAATTCACTTCAATATCTCAGAGAGAAAATGCAGTTTTAGGTATGACTGTGATCTTTACTATTTTAAGTATTTTCACTGTTGTGTGCATATTTGCAATTTTCTAGTATGTAGAAGTGTGGGAAGTAAAGGGAAGGATTTTTCATGGTTAGGGTTTCCTCAATAAAACACATCTGTAATATGAAACATCCTGTACCACTCTCCTGTTTTGGCCCACCTAATTCTTTATTTTAGAAGTGTAAGGGGCATCTTGGAGTCAAGAGCCTCCATATTACAAAATCTGCTTACACCCCTGAATAAGTTAAGGTGTCACATACATTTAATAGATGTTATTTCTAGAGTTTGGGTCTTTAGTTTTATATTATCTAGTCAAAAATGGAAACACAATTTTATAGCCCTGGGTGGGATATCTTTGAAATTTTATCAGTCGCAGAATTAAGGGCACTGCACCTGGTCTGAACACTGGTGGTTAGGATGGGGTATCTCTGAAAAGTAATCACTGGCAGAATCACTGCACTAAGGTTGCACATCTCTGAGCAACAGGGCGTTCCTGAACCATAACTGACGTGAAATCGTATTATTGCAAGGAGATTGTCGCAAGAACTGCAATTATGACTATATAAACAGTATAAACAAACTAGCTTTTAGAATTTTTTTTCACAGCGTTTTATTCAAATCTTAAACGTCGGACGTTTTGTACTCGGTTATCTAGTGTCATCTAGTGTTTTATCTAGTGTTTTAATAGAGGAGTTTTGCAGCTGTTACACAGAACCCCATGGAAGCTTGAGGTGTCCGCGCGCAAGCCAGAACACGAAACAGTAATCACTCATGGACCACAAACCGCGCAAAATTGTGAATGATCCGCGACTTATTAGCCTTGAGACCAATCTCGCAATTTACACAGACGACTTTGTCTTATCTGCACTCCACAAAGATAGAAAAGATGACTAAGACGATGGTAATTTTTAAAACAGGCGCCATTTTTCTTTGCTGCGTTCGCTGCGATCCAATACCACGACAAACTTCCGTCCAGCGGCTCGCGCATACTCGCAACGTTACCACTTGCTGTTCTATATGGCACAACCCCCCAACAGGGGTCTTTTCTGCAAGAGCATGCGCGACCGCTGAACAAGCGATGTGCATGGAGGCTCACCATAGGGTCTGCCTTCATCAAAATGGCGCGTCTCAAAGCCATCGTCGCGATTATTTTTCTCGTTGGTCTTAGCGAATGTGTTCGTGATTTAACAAAATGTGTAGTTTGCAAAAAAAAACTGTAACATGGTCTTAACAAAAGCGAAGTAGACCGGCTTTAACACTTGACCTGGACAACATTGCGCGTATATGTAGTGCCTGTAGGATTGCGCTAACCTCATCAAAGTCTGAAAGTGCCGAAACGTTTGTTGATGCAAGTAAATACTTTCAATTTTCTTCGTTTTGAAATGGGAAAGGAACAGAAATATTCCAAAAAAAAAAAAGAAGCAAATTTCAGCGAGCGGGTTCGAAGTGCGCAAAAGCCGGTGTTGAGTTCAGCATGCGCAGTGAATTAATATATGTTCTACAATTTTCCCAACACTTTAAAGCTACAAAATTAAGAGCACACGAGACGTAGATTAGTCACCTGGTGAGATGTTGGTGGTAGTCACTCTGTATGTCTCGAAAAATAAAAAAAAAATGAATATCAATGAGACACAGTCAAAACTGTATTCAATAGGACCGAAATTAAAGTCGAATCTTGTGACCAATTTTGATGAAACAAACGGTTAGGTTTCCCAAGAAGTACAGTAAACATGTGATGCCGACCAAAAGTTAAAAATTATTACAACACTTAAGTTCTGGCTAAATGAATATTCCTGTTAATAATGTGTTACAATGTTAGTCCACGCAAAAACAGGAAGTTCTACAATTTTCCGATGAACAAACTTTGTATCGCTAAAATACTTAAGGGAACAACTTTCTATTCCAACTGATAACGGCGTGGTAGTCGCCCGCTGATCGTTATTGATCCACTCCCGAAATATGGCTAAATCAGCTTTCCCGCATTACGCTCCAGTGAGCAAACATAAAGACATAAGGACGAGGCTAGGGTGGACAATTTCATACAAATCACTGTATTTTGTCCACCCGAGCCTCATGTTGATGCCTTTGTTTAAAGGAATGCGGGAAAGGTCTATTGACAGAAATCCTCTACGGTATCGAGAAACTAATTTACATCCGATTTATAGACAAACACTAAATAAAGGACATTTTGCTCAATAGTTATAGTCATAGGAGCCAAATTGTTCACTTTGAAAGCTTTCTTGAGATTGAAATGGTAGCGGGAACGTAGGAAAGACCGTTGTACAAAATAAGTAAAGATCTTGTGATTTAAAGTGGAGACTGATGCGCTGAACGAAGTGAAAGAGCAAGTTTTTCAAGGCTGTCTGACACGAACATGGCTGCTTGATATTGTTTGGCGCTCGACTCATGTCTTGATTCCCGTTCAAGAACCGCAAAGTTTGGCATAGAATGCATTGCTGATGCGTCTTTGTCAAGTCAGCGGTCGTGCATGCTCATGCAAAAAAGACCCCTGTTGGCGCCCCCATGGTCAGCCCTATAAATTTCTGTTACACATTTTGAAGAACAACTCACAGCAGAACGCTGCAAAGACCTGAGACTTGGCCAGGTTGTTAATTTATCGATATTCCATAATATCTGTGATTCTTGGCGTCAGACATTCCATGGTTTGGATTTTAGTTTTCGATGGCGTGGCGAAAGAAAGTCACGCGAAAACAGGATGAGCACACCCGCGTGCCTTCCTTTAATTAAGCCCTGATATCCACATACAGATTCTCAAGACTCATTCTCATACATTTCTTTAAAGTTTTAATTGAGAGAATTTTGTAACAGATCAAAACATATCTCCTTTGGTGATCATTTTATTGTCATAATCTTTTCTGTTGAAGACGTTATGATGTTGTGAGGAGCAAATTGATGTTGGTCACTCTTCGGGACCTAGCGGAATTCCTAATCCCTTCATTTCTCTAGGTCACGTTCTTGCAGCTTAGTAATAGGCTCCGGTCCCTGTCAGCTTGGCCTTCTAGGTTTCTCTTCGTCCTATGGCCCAGAAGACAGCCTGTTCACAGGCTAAAATTCTCGGAGAACTTTGTAGTGCCTTGTGCAGTTGCCTACATAGAATTAAGGGCTCCCTTTACTGTAGCCTCCCCCGCAGACATTCTTAGTGGTTCGTCACGCAATCATAGTGTCGTCGAGAAACTGTTTGTTTTGTCATGCATGAAGGCCCCCCGCTCGACCCACCCCACAATACTCGCTTTTTTAAATATATTTCGCTTCGCTATTGTATCTTATATTGACTTGCAGGACTGCTGGCCTATGTGAATTCACTGTAAACAAAAGCTCAAGTGCTGCCTGACGAACGCCAAACTAAGATGGACTCGTTGAAAAATGTCGCTTCCAAGGTTAAACATAGCCCACAGATAATAAGGAAAACGTTTTCAAGTCAGCAGAAATCCTACAGCAAGGTGACTGAAGGAGAAAAACCCAAAGGTAAGATTGTCAGTTGTTTATCTTTCGCTCGCTCGCCGTTGTTCTGTCGCGGAGAAGTGAACATTGTTTCCATTCATTTTAATAAAAATTTTTGCTCACGAAACGGTAAACTGATCTGCACTTGAATTGAACGGTAAGATTCGTACTAGGTAAAGGAAGGAATAAGTTATGGATTTGGGCACACTGGTTAACATGTATTGATTTCCGGGTAGCAGTTACAAGCTTGGATCTTTGTTTAAAAGATTTGGCTGCAATTTGGAATGCTTTGACTCTTCGAACAAAGTTATAGATGAATTTATCTTGGGTCGCCTTGCGAACTGTATAACCTAGCATTGAAACTTTTATTTTCGGTGGTGTTAAACTTACACTGCGAAGTCGCTAAGCGCGTACTAGCTTTGGGGAAATATCTTTGTTGTTTTACTGTTAGATTATTCTGCAGACAATTTCAATATAAACAAGAAAAATTTGCATAATATTCTTCGCATTGTGCTACCTGTCCCACTTTTCATTAACTCTTCTTTATCTATAATGTGAAAAACTTGCATTTGATTGTGTTTAAAAGATCGATCATTTGGATATACATACAAACACTTATCGTCGCGTAGTTTGCCGCTAATGATCATGACACTTCCGATCAGTACTATCAAAATAGTGCATGAATGTTGTTACGCAATATTTTTTGTTCAAGACAAAAGCATAGGCCATGAATAATTGGCAACAGCTCCATTTTATGAAATGAAAATGGAGTGAATGATTCAAGATTTCTCTTCTTTTAGTTTACGCTTCTTCCTCTACAAGTTCGAAAGGTACATGTAACTTGAACCATGAAACTTCAAACGTCACTAATTATGTATGACAAATTTCCATTGTGCTGCTCATATTCAAAGCTTTTGCGTAAGTGGCACAACTCTTGTCCCCATATTGATAATATTAGACGTCACTTGATGAACATGTACTTTATGCACAAAGCACATAACAATATAACAATAGCAATTATAATAGCATGTTTTAAAAACATTAATGATAACAATAACAAAAATCATAATAATATTATTTTTGTATGAATTATTAGTAGTATTAATAATTTTAAGGCCTTTACACACATGCGTAAGAGGTTCCAGGACACCCTTCCACAAAATTCCACAAGGGGATCTCATTGATGACTGTGGCTTAATCGCCAGCCAAGCGTGTGTAGTTATTATATCATTATGACAGGATTACATAACTCTTTTCTCGCTATGATTTCTCTTCACTTTTTTCACCCAAGTGAGTGACATGTAAGTGTTGGCGGAAAACACCATTTGAAGCTATTGGGGCCAGTCACTATTTGACTTTGTGTGGTGATCTTATGAAAGAGGGGCGGGAGAAGTTGGGGGTGGGAAAGTGCAGTGCCTTTGGGGCCAGCAAAATTCCGTAGTTTGTGTTGGCAAGACCGATTCGACTCCTAATCAAATAATTAAATGCGAAAATATCTTTTTTAACTCCTGTAACCTCAATCTCTTCATGATTACAAGCGAGGGTGTCGTAAGCGGAATCGGAGCTATTTTAATAGATCTTAGTGCTCTGTGCCTCTGGTAACGATTCTGTCGCTAGAGGAAAATAACGTTAAAGAGGCACAGGAGCTGCTAACAAGGCCCAAGCCGGAACTAGTGCTCAGATAAGTCGGTTTCTCTGTAGCAAGAGTATCTAACGAGGGACTTGTTGATGTCAAAAAATTAGTAGTCATAAAATTAGTAGCATAGCCGCCTCAATTGGCAAAAGGTGGGATCCGGTTTAGACCTACAGTGCCAATGTAAGTAATGGACTGATGGGTTCAGAGATACTACGGAAACAGCTCAGAGTCTGGCCACTCACGGCTAGTTTACAAAATCGACGAGGTCTGAGCCATAAGGGACTTTTAAGTCCTTATTTATATATTCATTTTTTTTTTTTTGGACATTCTTGCTCCCTGGCATCGTTGGATCGACGCCAGGGAACGAGAACGTCCAAAAAATTGAATAAATAAATAAATAAACAAATAAGGTTTCGTAGGCAAAGCAACTTTGCACGATCACACCTTTTTGTACGTCTAGTAAGCTATAGATCGAGCTAGCACTTGTTCTCACTTCAGTTGTCTCGTGATTCGTCTTTTGTCTACGCTTCTACTTGCGTTCTGCTTGCGTCACTAATCGGCTAGAAAAAAAATAACAACAACAAACAAAGCACGCATCTACTCACAGGCCGTCTCATTGCCTGTAATATTTAAAATCATCATAGTGGCCGTGAACATAATCTTTTACCTGAATAACATGAATAACCGTGAGAAGTTGTGCGGGAATTCAGGTAAAAGATTCAAGAAGATAAATACTCACTAGAATCTTCAATGAAATACACCTTACCTGTGTTTGTGCTTGTTGCGTGGTTATTTTCTTCCCGATCTATCACGATTTACGCGATTTCACTGGGTTAAAGGAAATCGCTTAAACCACGATGGCCCGGGGAGATCGGGAAAATAACCACTCAGCAAACAAAACAAGCAAAGAATTCTTTACCTGAATTCCCTTACAAAGTCCCTTTATGTTCACGGCCATATTTTACAAATTTAAGGATTACGCAATGTGAGACCACACGTATTAATGATTAACTCTCATACTGAGCTTGGGCCATCTGTGATCTACTCAAAATCTACATAACAAATTTGTACAGGTCCTCTGTCGCGGTTTGGGACATTCGGCGAAAAATAGTTTCAAGAATCGTCAGCTCACTACTGCGCACATTTGACTTATAGGAACGTGTTTTTAAGGGTGACGAATATAGAGCGTTTTCACTCGAAGCCGCCGTGACGTCATGTGTAAGTGCTCTGTAGGTTGTGCTTGCATTGGTTAATGGCACCTTTACAAACCAAAGACGACCTAAGAGGAGTAGATGATCTCATTAGTGACCCTTCTCATTTTGCGGAAGGACGTGGCGCAAGTGTTATAAGTGCGTCAAATTGACCGAGTCACGTCTCTATCAAACTACATCTTCGTGACAAATAAATTTGCGGATAACAATCCGTTTTTATGGATTTTGTTCACCCGCGCCTTCTTTTCTATAAAATAAAATTATTGATCAATTTCTGACCCCGAAACATCAAAAAATCTGGCTGCCATTTTGAAAACTGCTAGCCTTCAACGCTATAATCACCGCGCGGTGATTATAGCGGGATAAAGCGAAGCTCCTAGCCAATCACAGCGCTCTATATTTGATAGTCATCGATGTAATTATACTAAATATATATATATTTTGAACAAAAGAAAGTTTTTACATAAGAAGGTTCAACTCCCTCAAAATGCTCCACGGTATCAGTAGTTTGGCATCACCAACACGACCGCCATTTTGATTGTTTTGGAACACTGGTATGGTAACCGTGACGTCATATGAAAACGTTCTATTTGCTTTATTCATTCAAATGACTTTAAGACGGAATTCACCAGGGAATTGAGTAGTTTTAATTTTCATTGGACAAAAACATGTGCCAGAATAATTTAGATATTGCATTCTATTTTACATTTGTCAAGGGCTAAAGATGTAATTAGTCATTTGTAATAACACCAAAGAAAATTTCTTATGGGAACCCGAGACAAAGAATGTCAAATTTTACAAAATTACATCTTTTACATGAAATTTTCAGAATTTTTACTTTTTTCCTCGACTGATGAGCTTGATTTGAACAGGGAACTAGAATGCATGTAGCCTACGTGTAACCGCACCCTCCTCCCTCTCTCCGTTTTTCCTTTGTCCGGGGGGAGGGGGAGGGTGCGGCTACACGTAGGCTAGAATGCTTGATTTATATAGGTTGTTTTGAACAGACCTAATGGTACAGAGGGATTCAGCACTGATTTTTTTTTCTTTCGCTTGTGTTATTTAAACCTCACCTCCATGATTACTAAAATTTGGACAAGGCTAGAGAGTATTAAACTGTAGCCATCCTTTAAAATGACCTATCGGTGTAGTTCAGTAGTGGTAATGATGTTGAAAATGCTGATGATGATGGGGGGTAGGAGGAAGAAGAACAAGAGCAGGAGGAGGAGAAGAAGGAGTAGGACGATGAGTAAGAGAAGGGTCGGATATGAAGCGTGAGAAAAGTTACAGTGGAACCTCGACATAACGAAGGGCCAAGGGACTGGCCAAATGTTTTCGTTATAACGAGGTTTCGTTACATAGGGGTTCTTTTACGTATATTTTACTATTACTGGTGTAGAGAAAATCATTCGTTATATTGTTATGAAGTAGTCTTGTGGTTATTTTTGACATTATTATCATAAGAATTTTTGATGACAGTTATGTTTGTTCTTTGTTCTTCTCGTGATTTAAGTTTCGTTATGTTTGGGTTTGAGAGTCAAGGTTAACCAATATATGCGTTATCAGGTTTTTGAGTGTTATTACCTTTTTAATGGGTTTGTCGACAGAAGTGTCATCAAGCTTGGGGTTTAGTTGAGTTTGACTGTCAGTTTTTAAGTGGGTACATTTTGGGACCATTGCTGACCTTGCTTATTACCTACATCAAAGTTCCTGTTTTGGTTTAAGGTTAGCCTCGTGAAATTAGCTGTCCAGCTTTCATTGGTTTTCTTGTGGGATTGTTTATTCCACTTTTGTTAACAACGGGAAATTCATAGAAGTCATTCGGAATAGTTTACGTAACTCTCATGATTAGCAAGCCTAAACGTACCTGCGTTATGCTTATTTAAGTTGTATAGTTGGATGGTTAGTAAAGGGTGATTAGCTGTTGTAATTAGCTGAGCTGAAGGAATTTGTGTTGCCGTCAGAAATTAAAAGGAAGAAAAGTATCAAAGCTTTCTCAGAGTCTTGGAGTCCTCTCGCTAGAAGAGCTGTCCCCGTTGAAGTAACCCTCCACAATATCGAGAACTTCGTTACCTAGAGGTTCGTTGTATCGAGGTTCCATTGTATTGAGTTATTTTCTAAAGTAACCTTCTTGAGAAGAAAATTGTTGAAGCGTGAGGCTTTTTGAGCGCACAGATGTGTAAGCTTAGTGATCTGTCAAAGGACTCTAAGGATAAATTTGCGTCTTCTTGCACGGTTGACAAAAAAGTAGAAAGAAACAACAACAACAGCAATCTCGGTGAGTGGGAGTGGGGGGGAGGGGGGTGGTGGTTACCGTAACTGCCCAACCCAATATCAATATTAGTGAGACTCCCATTATTTATCAACAAGTTAGTTTTCGTTTGCACCCTGACAGAGTGTGGTTGAGTTCTTTTCGTCTCAAATTTTGTTAAATGATTTAAAAGTGTGAAGTATATCCGAAATCGGGAAATATTTGCAAGTGCTAAACCCACCAACTTGTTGTGATGAAAATTGTTTTTACGAATCTTCTCGTGTAATATTACTTAAAGTTAATTACATCGATAAAGTTGTCATGTTAATAGTCATGTTTATTTAAAGACTGCTTATGGTTTGTAAGTTGCCAGAAGCAACGAAATTGTTTATCTCCAAATTCTTTGAAAACACTTACGATAGGGATCTAAATACAATGTCACATAGTAACAATGTAACACTGTATGACACTTTCTTGATAAATGCTTTCGTATTATAAATATCCAGCTGACTAGCTGTTTTGAGTAATGTTTGTAGTGTTCGAATGTCAGGATTCTTCGCTATCTCGAAATTAAATAGATCCTTTACTAATCTGTAGTACAGATTTTGGGTTAAGTTGTCCTTGCGTGGAATTAGTTTAATTATGATGCCCAAACTGCTTTTCTCTTGATGTTTTTGCAAAAAAGGCGAAACGGTGGGCGAGAGAGGAGTTAGCTCACGTTACTATGGTGACTATTATTCAGTGTATTGATTGCAAGAAAAAACGTATTCTGATACTGCTATTGTTGTAGAACAGAAAGTGCATATCAGTATTCATTGACGTTTGTTATTGGACGGTGTCTGATACGTATTCTGATACTGCTATTGTTGTAGAACAGAAAGTGCATATCAGTATTCATTGACGTTTGCTATTAGAAGTGTCTTATATTATACAAGAACCAACGCATGCTTCTGCTGTTCTACTCGCATAAATACAGAAATTAACATCTTCAAGACCTCATTCATTCAAAACTTTGTCAGCTTTGAGATCAGAAACATCAAAAACTTAATTCATATCCTTATATATGGCTTTGTTAAGGAATGTGGCAATCAAGGTTAAGCACAGTCCTCAGATAATACGCAAAACGCTCCACAGCAGTTCGCCAAATTTCTACCGTAAATTGAGGCAGAATTGCCGGAAAGGTTGGTTGTTGTTGTTGTTGTTGTTTTTTGGCGTAAATTGCCCGTGTATGATTCGTGAAACAGGCTTAAGTGAGAGATCAGTGAACGGCACTCGGTGGTAAAGGGTATTTTCGGGTCTCGTGATCGGCCCTTTTTTTCCCGTGAAATGTGAAATGGCTAATTTTTTCCTCGTGAATCGTGATTTCCATAGTAGCCGTGAAGCGTGATTTTGCAAAATTATTTTCCGTGAAACGAGAAATAAACGTCTAATTCACCGTGAATCGTGATTTTCATTATGTCTTTGTTTTTCGTGAATTGTTTCCGTGAAACGTGATGTAGACGCCCCCCCCCGCCCCTTACCACCCTCATTAACCTGCAATGTGGCAGAAATCCGGGTAAAAAACGGGAGGGAAGTTTTTAAATTTTCACTCTTTTTCTACGATTATTGAGCTTTTCAGCATGGACTGAGATCGATTCCTCTCACCATAAAAAGTAAAAAAAAAAAAAAAAGAAAAGAAAACAGCATCATCTACAACAACAGAACTTCCAACACTCGTTGGCATTCTTAGTACCAGCTACACCTGATAATTTCCGGACAATTTTGTTTAGCCGTATAATGTACTTTTTGGTCGCTTTGTGGCCGATCGTTCTCAACAGTTTTGTGATTGATATAGTGTCATTCCCGTTCGATCTCAAAGTTCGCGACGAACCGTCTAAATCATGTCCTTCCGTGGATTCAAAGAAGGCTTTAAGAACTATTTTTACTATCTCTCCAAATTCATTGGAGGGTTTATGGAGGGCTTTGTACCCTGTGACGTCTGATGAATAGTAAACTCCCGGTCTTTCAACTGCTTTTCGCTTCCCTCTTTCTAGGATTGCGCTATTTACTTTCAGATGTGATTTGTTCCAGTAACTTTTCATTGGGTTTGTCGGGTGCTTGTTCTATCGTGTTTATTGACATACAGAATTTTTTGTCCCGGAAGGTAAAAATCAAGAAGACTGGCTTCATGCTGAAGATTCACTTAATGAAGGAATACATTTTTATGTCAAGGTTTGTTATTGAAAAGTCGTTCTCCTTTTGTGTACATTCATGTACAGCCGGCCGCCGTTTAAACGTTTAAATTACTTTTTTAAATCACGTTCTTTCGTTTCTTATTAGATGCTTGGCTCTTGCCCTGTGGCAAAAGCGCATGGTCCCGGCTGCGCAGATGAAGCTGTACAGAAGATTGTAGCCAATACGAAGAAGGTGTGCTTGCTTATTCAGTTGTCTTTGTGTGAAGATTAGTATTAGTAGTCTCCTAGCAACATTTCTATGAGCGTAGACCCTCAAATACTCTTCAGAGATCTCCATGTGTAGGTTAATTACGGACAAATATAGAATATTGGGATTTCAATTTTTTAACGTTCCCGGGAAAACGAGTATGAGTTGTTTTGAATAATTAGGCGATTAGAACACTGCAAGAGGAAAGTCATTTTAGCTGAGTTGAACAGTCATACCACAAAACTTAATTACATACCTCTATAGTTTTGAGACCTATATACGTACTGGTCAATTGAGTGTAATACCGTTTACAAAAAAAAAAAAAAAAAACAGAAAGAAAGAAAGAAACATCTGCAGTTATTTTATCAGATATGGCATCCAAAGTGCTAAAACGGAAATTATTTGTTCAAGTAGCCCTTTTATTTTCGTCGATTTGTGATATTGGAAGTTAAGGCTGCTAAAAAGTGATAGATTTACCTTTTTATCAGTCTATTTATTCATTCTGTCTCTATCAGGTAACGGACACTCCTGCAAGTGGAAGTCTTAAGAAAGTTTTAATTACAGTATCAACGCGGAAGTTAATGATACAAGACATGCTTACAAAGGTATTTTAAATAGTGCATTCGAATTGTCTACAAATTTAGTCGAATCGCAGGAGCACTCAAATCTACTCCCAGTAATGATTACCCAGGCTCTTTTCAGTTTATCGTGATTTATAGCACCAATTTCCTTACATTTGTTATCTTCACGTCCTTTTTCTAATATGGTGAGTAAGTGAAAGTAGAAGTAAATGTTTTTGTGGAGAAAACAGGAATCCCTTAGCTATTTTTCATGGCTTTTTTAATTTCTTCATTCGTCAGTCTTCCATGGCCATCAAAATCAAGTCCGCTACTTTACAATGTACATGCATGCAAGTTGAGCGAACGCCGCGCAGAAAATGTGCTCGTACTGGAGGACCTACAGTTGTTGTAACAGTTGTTGTTGTTGTTGTTTTCGTCATATCGCGTGATCTAGGCTTTAAGATCTAGGTTAAGATTTAGGCGCGTGTTCAAGTCTTGCGCATGCGTACTAAGGTAAAATATGAGAACACTTGTTGTGTTAACTTTAAGCGGCGATGCAAACAAACGGCAATATCTCATAATCTACTCATTGCAGACTTTCACGCAATTCGGCAAAACTCCTTTTTGTATTGCTTTTCAGTCAAGGGAGACAAACGTTAATCAGGACTGAGTTTTTTGACACAACCAATATTCATGACATCTGTTTTCTGAAATTAAGACTGTTTGTTACGAGTTAATTTTGAAGTAAAAGGATTGTCATTTGCAAATTGTTTGTAAATTGGTTGCAAATTCATAAGGAAATTAGTAAACCTAGTAAATGCAAAATTCCAAAGTTGTTTCCAGTGAATCATCGATTCGAAATCTCAAATGGAATGCCTAATTAACATTTTATTTCCTTACCAAATTTAAGTTTTTACGTCTACAACTTGTCGTGTCATGACACCCAATGAAATGTAACCACTTACAACCTATCAAAACTGTAAGAATCCACGTGAAGTCAACGTATTTTTAGGAAACTACCTAGTCCACAGTTGTTCACAGTTTTTTCAAGTCACGTGATAATGCACAATAAGCAAGAAGTTGTACGCCACGAGGCTAGGAGGACTATTAAACAGCTGATAGAGACTTTTGTGGCTTCCTTTCAGTTCTCCGAAAGAACCTGGCCTTGACATATTTGTGTATTGTTGTCATTAAAGATGTGAATATTGTTCATCGTGGTGTCAGATAGGAATGAACGTTTATTCGTTTGTCTCACGATAGAATCGCTTTGAGATATTGATCGCGACGTTTCGACTGCAATACTGCTAGTCTTCATCAGGCGATGAGGTCGATTGTTTACGTGTAGCTATTTATGCACGTTGGTTCGCTGTGATTGGTGTATTTCGATCCTTATTATTCTGATTAGCAGATGATGTTCCCTCAGGGGTCCGCTTTGCAGTTGAACGGCTGTTATGCTTTCTGATCGTAGGCATCCATGCTTCAGGAATTTCGATTCTTGTCTATTGCTTATTTCTAATTTTCTGTATACTCCGTTTTCCTTATTTTCTTAGGAAAAAATTATGGACATTCCTATTTATCGGTAAGTTTTCAACGCCTCCATAACTCGTCGACCCCAAATTGGCATCAAGTCTACATGTACACGTCACGTCTCTTCGTCTTGAACAAATTCTGCATTAAATATCGTAAATTTGCCGTGATAATCTGATTTCAGTCTACGCAGTCCTAAACCATTTTAACCTAAAACATTTACTATAACATTTTTGCTGTTTTGCATACCATTAGGTATTTTGAGATTTTTTAAGTTATTATTTGCTTGATTAGCTCGTGAAATCTGGACTCCTCGGCTTTGGAATCCGGAATACAGCTCTAGGAATCCGTAATCCCGCTATTGATTGGAATCCAGAATCCACAGTGTATGATCCAGAATCCAACAATTCCTTGGATTACCTTACGTGGGGCTACGTGCTATTTAGTAAACTCCAACTAGTGGTCTATTATCAATGCTGCGTTCAGATTGGTTGAGCTGCTACTAGGCTATATGTTATAACCTACTAGTAGCGAAAAGCGCTGACTTGTTGGCGGCAAAAGAGGATTTTTTAACTAGCTAAAGTTGTTTTGTCTCGATATTTTTGACCAACTAGTTGGATTTTACTATAACAATTATTCCTCTCGCCCTCATGGCCTCTGATTCAATAGCCCATTCGGCCTTCGGCCTCACGGGAAATTGACACAGAGCCCATTCGTGCACGAGGAATAACTGTTAGTTATTATTATTATTTCCCCTAAAAGTAGGGTGTGTTTACCGTCACGGCACAAACCTATACTAAATTCAGCGGGGTAAGCCCTGGCAATAGATTTATCCAGTCTACGTCTTTAAGTTACTTTTCCTCTTTGCATGCAGGGTTTCCTACTGTGTGGCGGATCCCAACTTCACCAAAGTGTTTGCCTTCATTTCGCGCCTGCAAGGAAAACATGATTTAAACTGCTACGCTTTTCTGTGCAGCAAAGAGTCAATGGTAAGTAGAACATGAATTCAGTCTTATCGCTCATCGCTACGATCAGGAGCGTTAGCTAGAGGCGGATGTATCCGCGGGCTGTATGAATGACTGGCGGAAATCAAGAGCGAAAGAGGTTACTCTTGCCAGGTATCTGTTGAGTCGTCGACGAAAGAAAAGAACCAACTTCGCTCTCTCCTCCGCAGAGGCCTCTTTGTGTCGCAGGGAGGCTGGGGAGAGGGAAAAAAAAGGAAGCGCGTGGGGGACGATGGGAAAGGGAAAGAGAAGAAGCGAGGCCTCTTCCCATCGTCCCCGCGCGATTGCTATTTATCGGTTATTGCTATTTTTATTGCGGAGGAGAGTGCCAACTTCGCATGTCATGTTTATTGCTTGCTGTGTGGTCGGCGGTGATTTGAATTACAAACCAAATCGACAAATTAAATAAGGTGCCGTCCTCAAAATAACCTTGCAACATGACACAAAGCCAAGAATAGATTTCAAATAATTTTCATAGGAAGAGGGTCATGTATGGGGGATTTGTTCTTTTTTTTTTTTTTTACCTTATTCTCTCTTGCGGAAATCTATTTGTGTGTGTCCTTCAAATCTTACAGTTGTCAATGGCGCAATCCAAGGAAGAGAGAAAATACATTTTTCATGACCGTTTGTGAATCGTGAGCATAGTTTTCGGCCAATACTCCTACGCATTATTTCAAATCGGATGTAAAGAAAATGCTCTCCAGTTAACAAAAAGACAATAACTAATTCAGGGAAGTGTATTGCATTTTCTATTCTGCACGTTTTTGGAAATAGATATTTCAAGGGAGAGGTTAATTTTTGAACTTTACGTCTCCTTTTTAGGCTCAAGCTCTTGCATTGACCATCGCTGATGCCTTTAAGCTTGCCTACGAAAATTACGAAAAAGCAAAATCAGCCAAAACCTCAGAAAACTCTCAAGTTGCGAAGAATGACGACAAAGAAAATTCTGTAGAACCGAAAACCTTGGCAAGTAATGGAAATGTGGACATTTACGCGACCCCTACAAAGGCGAAAGCATCTTCGAACACGCCTGTTATTCAGATTACCGAAGATGCATCTTCCGATGATGTGAAGACCACCGAAAGGAAAATGAAAGCATTGGTAATAACTTGTTTCACAATACTTCAATTGTATTGATTTTCCTTGCTTTCGAGGTCTTTGTCAAGCACGTAAACTGTCTTCGTTTAACAATGGGGTTATCTTATCTGCCATTGTTGGAAATTCTACTCTACTCTGATTGGCTGGGTGGAAGATGAGGCTAAAAATAGCCAGAAATCGTTAAGTCTTATATATACGAGAGACCCAAGTTCCAGCGCCAGTGATGGGCTCATATGGAAAGTGATAAAAAAACTTCATATGGTGATTGTAATCAAATGGCCTTGCAGTTGCGGTCTATCTTTTAAGATGAGTCTTAAAGTCCACTGTAGACCTTAAACGAACAACTTATTACAAAGTTTTGATAACGCGCGCAGGGGTCATGGGTTAATATGCAATGGCTTAAATTGCTATTACATGTACAACTGCGACGATCATATCTTCACTAAATTTGCCGTTTACATCATTTTCTTTAAAAAGATGTTATATGGTGACCTTTTTTAGGATCTTGCTGTGGATGATGATGATTTTGATGCAGAATTTACCAAGTAAGTTTTATCCTCTTTTCGCTTAATTACAATATATGCTGATCGTGCATTCATAAAATAAAAAAAAATCAGTTTTCTCTCACAAAAGCTACGTCCTTATGCATACACCATGCATGAGTAATATTTTCCAGTCTCGTATTGGCCCTGTGTTACACCAACACCTTTTTTGGAAATTCTGGTCCGTGGTTTTGCCGTAGTGTTTGCGTTAACCCTTCCACTCACTGAAATAGATAGCCAAGGTAAAAAAAAGACACAAGAAATCCAGGTCTTTTGCCTTTCTTTAATTTATTTTTTTGGAAAATCCAAAGATTTACAAACAGCTATTCAAAAGTTCCACTTCGATGTTTAATTTGAATGGTCACACCATATTATTTCCTCCACAGAGTCGAAAGTTAGAATTACATACTAAATAATTAGTGCCATTTGAAGAGAATCTCTTTTGATTGGTCGCACCATAGGATTTCCTCCACCAGTTGAAATTTATGGTTAAAAGGGACAAATCATCTCGTCATGATTTGATTTATAGGTGAAAGTTAAAAGCAAAAGGTTGGCTAAAGATTGCAGTGAATCTGATTCTTAGTTAACTAATACTGGCTCATCGTGCTTAATACACAGGTTGGCGGAATCACGCTCCAATCCAACGTTGTTCGAAACGCCAGTGAGAAGAAGAGATTTTTTCGATGACGTCAATCATCTTGTTGCCACAGAAACTACTGCTAAAGAGCTAATGATGTCCAAATCACATGAAGATCTATTTTCATTGTGAAATTAATGACAATTTTTTTAAGCTTTTGTTAATCTGAAACATGAAAAGAACTACTAGTTACTCAATTTCTAGTACGTTAGGAAATAACTGAAAAAATAAATAGTAAAAGTGTCCAGGGAACTTTTTTTGCCGGGACATTTTCCATGTGTACTCAAGTTAAATTTGGGGGTTGGGGGAGAAGCACAATTCCCGGTGAACAAAATACTTACGCACACGGGCAACCCTGAGGGAAGCTTCTTCCTAGCATATTGTATTCTATTGCAAATTTATTGAAAGACTTTCATTTTATTGGTATGCGCCGATATAAATCGTCTCTTGCTGTATGCGAACTGTTTTTTGCAACCAAGTCAGCCAATCAGAATCCTAGATCGCAAGAGACTGATTTGTTAACGACATATATTTTCATAGACAAGAAATTTGAAATTGAGGGGCAGAAGTTTCAAATATTCAGCGAAGTTTGAATTTTCTAAAGAAAAGTGTTCAGGAACCTTTTTTGTTGCGTCGAAAAGTTCGCGGGAATGGACTCATATACACCTAATTTCAATAAGGTTGTCACAGAAAAAAGCAAAAAACCAAAAAGTTAAATCGGAATTAATTAGCATGTAATTATCATAGCTTGCAACTTTCACAACAGACACGCATATAGCTGAATATTAATCACGTAGTATGAGAGAAATCATTTGCATCAGTTTCTTGGTGTCATTCTAGTACAATTCGGAGCTTATTCATCTAGCGAATTTCAAATGTGCTCGAATTACAAACGTACATGGAATAACTATTAAAGAAATAATGGCTCCATTTTTTTTCAATAAATATGGCCTGGGGTAAATTCCAGGAACGCGACGCGTCTTGTAGTCTAGTGCTAAGTAGAAAAGCCAGTCTGCGTATAGTTTGCAGTGCACAACACCATCTGATCATAATTTTCAAGCAACAAATCAGGGGCGGAGAGGGTGAGGGGTCCTCCGCCACTTCCTCACCCGCGCCACAAACCAAGCTTCGTTTGTCAGGACATAATAGATTAGCGACTGAAAGTGCGACAACTCAGACATTACATTGCTCGCGTCAATTTACTTTTTTCTTTTTCGAATTGTGCGACTTCTGCTGATGGAGAATGTTGGCTCTAAAATGACATTGGCACCTGTCTTTCTTACAGCACGGAATCACAGAATTATCTCTTGTTATTGTGAATGACTTCTTAAATAATTGTTAAATTATTAAAATACGAAAATGTAAATCACATGACTAATTAATTCCTATTTGGCTTTTTGCTTTTTTCTATGACAACTTTATTGCAATTAGGTGTATGTTAAATATGAAAAAAGAAAGTTCCCGATTAAAAATCATTTCAAATAATTAAGTTAAAAAAACTGACTTATTTACACGTTTTGTTTTATTATTATAAAATTAAAAGAGAAATCTCGTAACATGAAAACGTACAAGTCATTGTAATTTGTTACGTAGTTTATGCCATTTTAGTATTGATGAAGGAAACGAATTATACATTCCAACATTGTAAGAATAAATATGGTGAATGAAGAGTTTGAAGTACATCGACCTTTTAGTAAAGTTTGTAGTAATTTGTTGAACTAGGTCGAGTCTGTCTGACGCGTCCATAAACGCACTCCATATTAAGCAGACGTGATTGTCTGTATGTATGACACTTCTCTCCCCATATTTTGTTGCAAAAGAGCCTATACTTTGCAGAACACTTCTGATCCACCGAGATTGCCGTGGATGTCAGTTATGAAGCTGTTTGCAATGTTTAAGCGGTTTCTCATTTTTTTTTTTTTTTTCTCCAAAAAAATGGCATCATAATGAGGCTACCGAAAATGTCTATCAATGTTATTGCCAGGATAGTCAATAATTATCCATGAGCCATACCCTTAGTGTATACACATCACTTATAGTGGTCTTGGTATCTTAAGCAATCAGACTGGTTCGCTTCTTGGGCTATTCAGCAATATTGTGGAAAAAGCGTACGCTTCGTTTTTTGCCATCTTTTACAGTAAGAGCTTTGGAAAATTTGACAAATTTTGACCAAAAGAAAAAGATGGAAAGCAAATTTTTGAGAAAATTTACATTTCAAGAAAACAGGGCAAAGTACTTGCTGGTTTTCACATGACGTCATCAAAACTATCAATCCTCCTGGGGTTTTACTTTCATTAAGTATTAGAGCAGCTGAAAACTAGTATTTATACAAATTTTCACTAACAAAAAAAGGTTCCTTTTTTAATAGCATAAGCTTGAATTTCTAGACTTTTGCGTGACGCGGCATTTACATGGTCGCCGAGAGATCTGCCATGTAGGTTAAAAAATTGACTTATTTTAGGTGATTTTCACTTTTATAGTTATGAGTTCCTCGAGAGTTGAATTCACGCTTTCGTAACAAAACTCAGTGAAGTGACAGATGTTTCCTGTTGGTTTCTGGCCACCATGTTGGTGCCCTTCAGAGGGGCACCAACATGGCGTCTCCATACAAAGCTCTAAAAATTCGGATAGGTATTTTAGCTCCGAATATCTCGCATATGAATTATGAAAAATTGTACCTATCAGAATCTTGGCGAGTGTCTCTGCATATTAACCTTTTTACATTTCTCAGATTCTGGATTTTACGTATTGAAAAGTTTTGATTAATTTTGTATTTTTTCATGGCGTAACAGTGAAACTAGCGATACTACATAAAAACGACGTCTTACCTCTAGCAATCGAGCACCTATTGTCAGCATTTTTTTTTTCGTTTTTGACGATCTGTTGTTGTTTGCGAAATTAAAACTGAAATAATTGAAAATCACCATGTTTGAAAATTCTGTGAAGATCCAGCAGTCTGTAAATGTACTGTTTACTGCTACATGCGCATTTTCCACGTATGATTTGATTCGTCCAGTGGAATTATACATTAATCGCTTTCTTTCTGATTCTTTCTGATTCTTTCTAGACGCTGTCGTCTATGTTCTTAGTAAAACAATCATTTTTTTTCCGTGACGGAAGGTGGCTTCAGCCACTATTCACCTCAAATAAACCAATGTTCAAAACCTTGCTGTGCAACCACTGGTGTTGCCACCTGAGTTTAAAGTTATATCTATGTTCTCCTTCAGAGTATAGAACTTGGATTTTAATTGTTAATTAGCATGCAGCTGAGCTTTTGTCCCCCGAGCGATGTTGCCCTTTTTAACGGCGGTCCTACCCAGCTTCTTTATTAGGCAGCCTGCGTAGCAGGCAGTATTGTGGGATATCATTGAAGATTTTCGAAGTAGAGCCTTTTCACCTCTGAGCTCTTTTGGCGACTATACTAACTGATGTTACTTTTTCCTGAATTCATGGACAACTTTTTTACTTCGAAATAGCCCCCGTTCGTTATATTAAAATTCTAACATGACTCCGAGACTTTAGGGTCAACATTGCAAATTTTTCACGACTCCATTGTCTCGAAATAACAAGACGAAACAAACCAAATATAGAAAAATGACCAGAAAGCCTCGGAGTCATGCTAGATTTTTAATACATCGAACTTGAGCTGTTGGTGGAAACATTAAGCGCACTTTTAAATAACAAATCATTAATAATACGTTATTATGAAAATAAATAAATAAATTAGGAAGAAAAAGCTGAAAGAAAGAAAAAAACTGGTAATTTTCCCAAGATTGAAGTCAGGGTTTTTACTAAAGCTGTTAAAATTACTTGAGCTTTCAACGTTTATTGCTTTGTTTAGAGTGAAAGCGCACTTGACAACCCCAGCTTGCTAGCAAACGAAAATAATTTTGAATTTAACGGCATAGCATGTAGTATGATTAAAAATTCAACTTAGTCTCAGTTCAAGAGCTAATTGGCTATTACAAAAAAGGCAAGGTTTAAATTCCACCAAGAAAATGTAAAAAAAAAAAAAAACTTCTAGATGATTAATTTCGGTCTTGTCTTGATGTGATGACTTCCCACGGTTCTTTTTTTAGCTGACCGTCAGCGGATAGTTAAGCTAAAATTCAATAAGGCGCGCTGTTATCAAATGTCACAAGGTGACTCTATTTGCATAGTTTTTGTCTATTGGCAACCCATGTCACAGGGATTTAACTTTACACCGTCTTGATGCGTAATCAACGGTCGACAATGGTGACCTGACATGTCATTTTCTCCTTTTCAAGGCAAAAGAGGAGATACGGCTAGGTGAAAGCAGCTGTAGCTGACGGACTGTTTCGTCACTAGGTTATTTCCTCAGGAATATACCGTCACGCACACGTACATAACTTGGAGTTTTCAAAAAAGTGTGTTACAGTTTCCACTGTTTTCCAATCTCTCCTGTTTTTCCACTTGAAGCTTTCCAGAAAAAAAAAAAATAAACAAAATTATGATCATTGATTAAAAAGCTAACAGCTATTGAAAATCAGACTATACTGAAGCTTTTCGGTAGTTCCATTTGAAGCTAGGGCTGATAAAGAAACGTTAAAATAGGTGCATCTGGTTTCAACGTACGTGTATAACACATGGAACCAGCCACTCAGATAAGATAAGACAGATAATGATTTTATTTTATTTAATTTTTTTACGCATTAGAACACACACTTCCATTTTGCTCTTTTCATATTTCGGTTCACGTGACTTGTCACATGCCAGGGACATTATATTTGCTTCTGTTAGATTGACGGAAGAATCTATCAGGCTCCAGAGGCCTGATCAGCGCAGCCAGGTATTTTACTTACCATTTTTAACATATCTCTTAGCTTCTGCATTTCCTCCTCGTTATTAACAGCATAGTGACATTTATTAGCACCATTTGATGTACAGCCTTCCAAGGAACTGAATGTGCGAGCACGCAAGCGATAATCATGTTCTTTAGATTTCCTGAGGGCTGAAAACTGGGAACATAATTATTGTCAGTGAGATTATCTATTTCCTTTCCTTTATGACAATTAATATAACTGTTGTAAATCACGTCTTACTTACACTAAATTCTTTCAGCGTTTTGTGTAAGAAGTCTGGAGCCCATCAAAAGAAGTTTAAAGCTTATTCATTGATGATTATATTGATTTATACGCAGTTAATTTTCGAGCCTTTCTGACAATTTCTAGTACCGAAGGGAAAAGAAAGCCTTCTCCCCCCCCCCCCCCCCCCTCACCACCGCCACCACCCTCCCCTAAGACCACTGAATTTTTTTCCCTTCTGTTCAAGCTAAAGCTACGTGCGAACAGACGCAACCACTCCCAACATCGTTGGGCCAACAATGTTGGCAGTTTTTCAGCGAACGTTTGCACGTAGCTAAACGTTCGACCGTCGGTTTCAAACTTTGCTAAAAAAATTCCAAACGCTACTCACAACACGTAACAACAGCCCAACAGGGTATCCATGCGGACCCAACATGTAACATCCAACAACGTTAGGAGTTGTTGGCCAAAAATGTTGGGAGTTGTTGGCCAACAATGTTGAGTCTGTCTGGAAGGGGCTTTTAAATAACCTGTGTGCTGCAGGAAAGAACAAATACTCCATCCCCTCAAGAGAGGATTAGGGGTGCAGACATTGACTGTTTTGTTCTCCAAGCAATTTTATCGTGGATTCAAACAGTTTAAGTGTAACACTTTAGACATCTACCAGAAAAATAGGCAAATTATTCGTCACTTACTTTAGGAACAAACACGATGCACAATGTAGAAGTTGTGCTAAACAAAATACAGGCTGCTGTAATAACGAAGGACACGTCGAACTGTTTGGCTTGCACAAAGGAAACAATAGGAGTTCCGACGATGCATACTATCACCACATTATAAACTGCCATACCTTGAGCAAACGTTAAAAAAAAAAACATGAATGCTGTTAAAAATGAGATTCTTTTGTTCTAGATATTGTAGACATAAAACGTACTTTTAAGGAAACAAGTCTTTCTATTAAAGCAAATCCTTCCTCTAGATTATAACAAAAATTTCCGGATACAACAGGGTTTAAGGGAAGGAGTTCTTGTCATTTCAACTACATTATTTCAGATGGTTAATAAAAAAAGTAAAAACTGCTGACGAAAGACCTGAAACATAAAACAGCAAAACAAAAACAAAAAAAACAGCAAAATTTCTCCAAAGCATTAGTTTGTCTTCTTTAGCTCTTACACTGGCATAATTTCCTTGCAACCAAACCGCATATAAAAGTTGAAATATTTTAAGTTAATTTTCCTTATTTTATGTAATACACACCAATGTGACGAGAGTCATTCAAAGCAGGTATCTTGACATTCCTTGTCTCCCAAGCCAGAAACAGACCAAAAAGCAGAAGAATTCCTTTATATGAGTACAGCAGGCCCAGCCAGATGATTATGTTGTCGACTTCACAAGTGTATACATATGGCACGTAAACAGTGTTGTCATCCTCTTGATTAGACTTCAAGCAGGAGAGATATCAAAATTTGTGATCATCAATGAGCTTCAAAACATTAGCCACGGTACGTGTTTTATTAAGTTTAAAAATTCAGCAAGAAGCTCGAGATGTCTGGTGAGGGTTTTGAGGAGCTTCAAAAAACAGTGTCCACAAACCATTGTATTTATCATAGCATGATTTATTGAGATGTACTTTTGTTTTTTAACTTATTAAAATGACATACAAGCGGAGAACAAAATTCGTCAAAATAACGTAAATTCGTGCAGTTGCAGTTCTGCCAGTTAGTTGGGTTATTTTACAGTGTACTCACAATCTCTCTTCTTATTGGCAAAGCAAGGTAGACATCCTTAAGTGCCTGAGAGCATTGGGCAAAACTCGCAGATGCGGAGAATAAATTGCACATAGGGAGTGTTATCAAAACTATCGATGGCATGGCCGAAACAGAGTGAGACAGGTAAAGGCTGTCTTCCATCGTGAGCTATGTAACTTCAGTAGTGGACTTTATTGGTGTTTTCGTTTTCAAAGCTTTAAATTAAATGTACAGATGATTATGTTATACTCACATATGCAGTCAGGTATTTTGCCTTAGTGTGAAAGGGGTCCACAAAATTCCAGCATAAAAGAATGATCAAATCTATGAGGAGAAGGGAGCCCAGAATTCCGAGAAGGTGTCGGTCTTTAATAATCTGAAAAGATAATATGATATTATGATACGCCTACAAAAGCTAGGATTTTTCCGCAAAGAGGGAATTTGGTTGTTAGCTGAAAGATTCAATAATTATAGGTTATTTCACGGTTAGTTCGCTTGTACGATTTTTATTCACAAGTTGTGTAAAACAAACTCACTCGCTGCGCTCGTTCGTTTGTTTTACACAACTTGTGAATAAAAATCGTACAAGCGAACTAACCGTGAAATAACTTATTTATTATATACATACCGAGATTCATAAGCGAACAGAACTCAAAGATAAACACATCTTTATTTTCTTTCAAAGGAAAACAACGCGCGGTCAAGCCGCCTCACAGTTCGAGAGTTGCACTGGAATGGCTTCCTTGTAGAATACTTTACATCTAAATTAGGCCGTCGATAAAACCCAGAACATGGAACATTCCGGAACATGCCGGAACATACCGGAACATTCCGGAACATCCCGGAACATGAAAAAATAAAATAATTTTCAAGAAAAAATAAATAAATAAAATGATAATAATAATAAAATTTTTGTAAAAATAAGTAATAACGTAAAATAACAACAAAAACAACGAAAAATATAGAAATAAAGAAAAAGAAACTGGTATCATCTCCGAGTATGAGAAAACAATATTTTGTCGCAATTAATTTGTTTGGCGATTGAGAATTCAAACTATATTAAAATAAGAAGAGCTTAGGGGCTCGTCGCTTTGGACTTTAGTGGATAAGATTCACATTCGCCGTAAATAGTTGTAGTGGCAGTGGTAGCGCAGTGGTAGTGTCTAACTGTTATCAGTTAGCCTGAATTTTAGCTGTCTCCCGAGTCGCAAGTTGAGGACTGGCGATCGACGCTGTCAAAGTGATTTGGGTATCCTCTAACGACAAAACTGGTGAGAGCGAAGTTATTTGAGAGATACTTTTGCAGTGTATTTATATTTATCTGCTAATTCGAATGCTTTGCTAACGCGTTTGTTTCTTTGAATTTTGTGACGTTCCCTGGATTTTAATCCTGGTTTCCATATGATCGTCCGGATTGTCCCGATCCGATCGCCCCAATCGTTTCAAAATATTTCGAGACGATCCTGACGACTGGGGTGATTGGTAGTTTCCATATGATCGTCTCGATCGCCTCAAGGCAAGAGACGCGGGGTCGTCAGTGATGTCTCTGGGTCAAAAAAATAGAATTTTTGCGCGTGTTTTGCAAACAAGCCACATAAATGGATGGTTTTTATTCGTAAAGCGAACCTCGTACCTTGGTATCTGCGTTTTCTCTTGATTTTGCGGCATTGAGAAGCTAGAATAGTTCCCCGAAGACACAGTATCTCTTCGAAAACTTGACGTCACGGACTTTCTTTAATTTCAAATACGGTGTGGCTATATGGCCGATAACCGGTCAAGGTTTTCAAAATACTAAATGGCCGGCAGTTCTATATTCTCAGTAAATTTCACAAATCGAAAGATTCCAACTAATCTAAACTATCATATGTCGATTTAGAAAAGTCAAGCGATCCTGAAATGCTTTACAGATCTTTGGTCTAGTGTTTGGTTCGCGCTGGGCTCAGAGGAGGAAATCATGTTTTGTGACACTTAAAAATTTTTTCAGCTCGACTGCCGGTCAAGGTTTTCAAAACACTAAATGGCCGGCAGTCCGTTATTCTCAGTGAAATCGAAAAATTCCAGCTAATCTAAACTATAACATGTCGTGATCCTGATCAAACCAGCTGGTTTTGTGGGATTAGTCGCGAGTCTTTGGATCCAAAGCGTGGCGTGACAGACGATGTTTGACGTCATGCCATCTTGACCTTTCATGCGGCCTTTGCGGAAAATTTACTGAGAATATGGAACTGCCGGCCATTTAGTATTTTGAAAACCTTGACCGGTTATCGGCCATATAGCCACACCGTATTTGAAAGTAAAGAAAGTCCGTGACGTCAAGTTTTCGAAGAGATACTGTGTCTTCGGGGAACTATTCTAGCTTCTCAATGTCGCAAAATCAAGAGAAAAAGCAAATACCAAGGTACGAGGTTCGCTTTACGAATAAAAACCATCCATTTATGTGGCTTGTTTGCAAAACACGCGCAAAAATTCTATTTTTTGACCCAGAGACATCAATGACGACCCCGCGTCTCTTGCCTTGAGGCGATCGAGACGATCATACGGAAACTACCAATCGCCCCAGTCGTCCGGATCGTCTCGAAATATTTTGAAACGATTGGGGCGATCGGATCGGGACAATCCGGACGATCATATGGAAACCAGGATTAAAATCCAGGGAACGTCACAAAATTCAAAGAAACAAACACGTTAGCAAAGCATTCGAATTAACAGATAAATATAAATACACTGCAAAAGTATCTCTCAAATAACTTCGCTCTCACCAGTTTTGTCGTCAGAGGATACCCAAATCACTTTAACAGCGTCGATCGCCAGTCCTCAACTTGCGACTCGGGAGACAGCTAAAATTCAGGCTGACTGATAACAGTTAGAAACTACCACTGCGCTACCACTGCCACTACAACTATTTACGGCGAATGTGAATCTTATCCACTAAAGCCCAAAGCGACGAGCCCCTAAGCTCTTCTTATTTTAATATAGTTTGAATTCTCAATCGCCAAACAAATTAATTGCGACAAAATATTGTTTTCTCATACTCGGAGATGATACCAGTTTCTTTTTCTTTATTTCTATATTTTTCGTTGTTTTTGTTGTTGTTGTTGTTATCTTATGTTATTATTTATTTTTACAAAAATTTTATTATCATTATCATTTTATTTATTTATTTTTTCTTGAAAATTATTTTATTTTTTCATGTTCCGGGATGTTCCGGAATGTTCCGGAATGTTCCGGCATGTTCCGGAATGTTCCATGTTCCTGGTTTTATCGACGGCCTCTAAATTATCAAGCAAACATGCCGTTAAAAGGCAGAACTAGTTAGAATAAAATAAGACATCCTGAAAATATGCCGAAATAGTTCTACGGAAGCTCAAAATTTGAAATACAGAAGTGAAAACCCCAGACTCCATTTTTTGTTGCTTACCAGAACCCACATGCTTGAATTGACAAACACTTGTAGCCTGAAATTCATCCGATTGCTTCGAGTCGTTTTCTCCTCTCAACAACGTCTGAATCGACCGGCCGTTAATGCCGTCCAGTGACGTCACTCACTACCCGAAACCCGGGTAGTGATTTTGATTGGCTGATTGTCTAAACATTCGCATAATTATGTATAATTATGAAAAATTTTAGCGGGATTGTCGCTTGATATTCAGCGGATCGCACCCTGGCATTAGGCCCGGTTCAAACGTCGAATTTCACATGTGCCGAACTTAATTCCTATTTTAGTCGACTAAAATAGTTAAATACGACATTTGATTCAAACGTCGAATTTAACTCTCTGAACACTGTCGAATTTAACTCTGTTCGCTGTCAATATTCCCAATAATATAATAATAATTTACCAACATTCATGCATTAAGTTCGGCACATGTGAAATGCGACGTTTGAATCAAAAGTCGAACCTAAGTCGAATCTTCGACTGTTTCAGTCGCAGATACGGCAAACGTCGCATTTAATTTAAACAGTCGAATTTAATTGATTCAAACGTCGCACTTCACATGCATTTAACTCTCGCATTAAGTTCGGCACATGTGAAATTCGACGTTTGAACCGGGCCTTAGTGCTTTCGTGTAGTTTTAACATTTCGATACGCTTTATCTTTATCTTAAATAACAAAATTGCCCTTGTCTTCAAAACTGAAATGCTAAATTGAACTGCGAATGAAGAATCATTGTGGAGAGTCGGTAGGTTTTTCATTCAATGAAAGTTGGAGCCGCTTTGTGGTTTTGGCGGCTGGTGATTTTGTTTACGCGAAGTTTTCTCAATATTATAATTCGACCTATTGCTATTTTTACCGTCAAGTGTAATGATTCTGTTAGCTTTTCTTTCTTGTTTCCTTGTTTTTTCTTCGTTAAGGACCAAATAGCTTCTTTTCAATTAAAGCAAATCATTGTGTTTTTGAACTAAGTGTTCCGTGTGTGTGTTTATTTCATTGCGTGATTGCGACCGAGTTTGATTAAAGAATTCAGTACAACCGGTTCAGAGTTGTCAACTGCATGCAGTTAATAGTTTGAATGTCAAACATGAATTACGATCGAAAAAAATAAAGCAATTCTGTATCATGCTGACATTTCCAAACGATATTTCTCGGTTTGCCACTTGAAAACCGTGTTTTCTTTTTGCATAAATTAAAGTAAAGGCCAAGGAGTAGTGACGTCACTGGACGGCATTAACGGCCGGTCGATTCAGACGTTACTGAGGGAGTAATAACGACTCGAAGTAATCGGATGATATTCAGGCTAAAACACTTGCCTTTCCGTTTTAGATTTCTTTGCTTTGACTGAACCGCTTCCCGAGTTTGCTCGAACTGGACGTCTTTCATAAGGCAAAGTCCACAGTTTCTTTTCTTCAAATAGCGCTCAAAGCTAGCGAAGAATGCTCTTTGAGAAACGTTATAAGGAGCTCTTGAGAAGTCAATTCGTCCGTTTGTTGATCTCATCCCGCCTTTCAAAACAAGAAATCGTGTTTGGTCTTTTTCTTAGTATTTTCATTTTCCTGTCCGTCTGTGAACTCTTCTACTGATGAATCCAGGCTCTGAAAACTGTTAGTCTGATTTGAAGCCATCTTTTTTGAAGAAAAATGCGCCTAAGCTCTTAGAAATGTGCTATTTGTCAGTCAAGAGCAGCGACGAGCGAGCGAGCGAGCGACACAGTTTTCTTCACTAGTGAAAATAATGATACAGCCAATCAGAGCATCGATACGTCGTTTTTCACTAGTGAAAAAAATTGGTATGACCAATCAGCTGGCTTCTCTAGCGCGAAGAGACTATTTTTATCTCTATGCTTTTTGGCGAGTAAATCTCGGTATGTATATAATAAAAAGCTAAAGACAACGGGTAGTAAAGTACAGGACCAGACCAAATCGATTTAGAAGCTCCTTGCCCCAAAGGCGTGACTTCAACCAACCACTTTCACCTCTGGAAACTAAAAATATCTCTCTTAAACTCTTAATTCAATGTTTCGCTAACTTAGGTATAGTGTGCAAGAGGAAGAAAAAATAAAGCGCAAAGACACTGTTAGCCTTTTTTGGGTGAAATTGAGTTGTAAAAGTTAAAGCCCCTTACCAATTTCTTTGCACTCATTATTCGTGTGATCTTGTGCACGCGCCATGTTTTTGAAAAGAGTGAACCGAAGGCAAAAGTGAATCCAACGCAAAGTGAAGCAGCCCGGGCCTAGATGGAACAAAAGGCAAATGTTATCAATTTTATGCACTCATTAAGCGTTTATACAAATAAAAACTTACAATCGCATTTCAGTCAGAAGTCGAATGAATTTGGTGATCTGATGATGGTGAGTATAACTTTTTAGGATGTTGACAAAATGATAAAATGTTTTGTTTCCTTACTAGCCATGGTGGATTCAGCTCTTTACTTAAATGTGGGGCCTTCTCATGTAGACGGAAGCAAGGTCTCGAAACAATTTTTCTTGGTGCGAGCATAAGGTTAACCTCAAAATAAGGCTGGGTGTCCGAGCCCCCACACCTATCTAAGATCAGCATAGCTAACACTACCTATTTAAACGGCATACATTTAAAAAAATATATGAGTGAACGCTATTTTAAGGAAGATATTCACTGAACACCGCATACCTTGCAGAGGTCTGCAGTCAGGCGGTCTCCATTGACAGCGAAGATGATCACAGAAACGTATGAAAGAATGCAGCCCAAAATTATGAAATTATTTAAGTTTGGACTTGACATTTTAATAACCCTGAGGAATGAATAATTCAGTTTGATAAGTAGTATAGTAGGGATGTTTTAGACCCCTTTTTGAAGTGGAATTTCATTAGTTTGAGGTAGAACACATTAGCGCCGATGACGTCATAGCCACTTATCTTTATCTTTGCGGGGAATTTTAGGTGGTGGCGGTGGTTGACTGATGGTGGTGGCAAACGAGTTAATTAAAGAGGAGTAAAATAAAAGAGTTTTACAAGATTAGGAATTAGGAATAATGTATTTATTGCTAGAAAGCGCTATGTAACGTAATGTAATTTCGTGGAATAGGGAAAACAAGACGCGCCCTCTTTACATTAAATATGAACATGTTAACCGTTAGCTTGGACGTCAGCATACAAGGGCACCAGAGGCAGCCGCTATCAGTCCATTTAAGACGTTGCTGTAACCCACCCATAGCCCATGATGTGAGTCATGCGTGAAAAGTAGACCACACCTTTCCCTACTCTTTTCGAAAAGTAGTGTGGGTTCTTTTAAGTTCCCGGTCGTAGCTAAGTCACAACGACTTACAGACTGACCCTGCAGGATCATAGACTGACAGTAATATTAAAGTAACTTGATATTAAATACTTTGATGCAGCAAAAATGCAAGTGGTTAGTGCCTGGGCCTTTGTGATAAAGTTTGCTTAAACGTAAAGGGGTCATTGTTTGGGAAATAAACATTTTCTCTATTTTACAGTGCAAATTAATCTTTTGGACCTAAACTTTTCCCATGCGACTCCTCCGTTTGCGCGAGGGATTATTATTATATATCAGTAACGAACAACCTAAGGTGCTCTGGTAACTCCATACTCACCTATTTTTCCGATTTCTGACATTGAAGTAGAGAAAAAACAAAGCTAAGCAGATTCCCAGTGATGCTATGATGCAAACGGGGATGAATAAGGTCATTGGCATGGTGTGTAGTTCGTTATGTTCACTGTGGCGATCCAATGGTGGCCTTCCACCTTGTTCAGGTAACAAAGAAAGACAATAATAATAATAAAGATCATAATAATAATAATAATAAAAATAACAACAATAGTAATAATTAATAATAATACTTTATTTATATAGCTCAATTCCCAGCGATGCCCAATTGCGATTCACAAGAAATGTTAACGCTTTCAGTTTAAACCACTAAAATATAAAAGTACTAGTTTTTCTGTAAAAGATAAGACTTAATCCAAACTCTCACAAGGCCTAGTTTCTAGTAGAAAATCATTCCATAACTGCGGAGACGCTACTGAAAGAGATTGGAAACATAGTTGCACAGATTATAACGGACATTAGCAAATATTAAGTTGCATCGAGGAATCTACCTTGTAACTAGGTCGGAAAAATATGAAGGGGCTAAGCCATTTCAACATTTAAAAGTAATTAAGAGAATCTTAAAAGTTATGGGCTCTTCTATGGGAAGCCAACGCAGTCACTGTAATACTGGTGAGATATGTTCGTGTTATGGTGTAAGACATGATCGTTGAAATGTTACGTCAGAAGATACATGCAAAAAGAGATTCCATGACGAAATAATTTTTGGACTGAACATTATTTAGATTAACATTAAGCAGGCCTTAATGCTAAACCTGCTTAATAAAGGGATTGCAATCCACAGAACAGCGCCCCTGGGTTATCTTAACCCAGCTTTGAACAACCCGGCCCTGCAGGGTTATACAAGGGATCTCATTACCTTGCCACTCGAATTCCATTCCAAAATATCTATCCAGAGAAGATTTCTGTACCTCGTGACTGCAGATAGCTTGAAACTCTGTTCCTATTTGACATAATGAAATCACTACAACTTGCTGAATTTATTTTCAACAAGATGATTAGTCTAGCTTTATCATTATTTATAGCAGTTTCCAACGCAAAATTTGCATTTTTATGTACATATGAGTGGTGTTACGTATTGTTAGTGTCGTCAGATCGATCATCCCTATATTTTTATTTACTACTATCTTTAATCACTACATTGCAGCGTTATAGATAATATTTCTAATCTAGCCTCAGGGAAGCTATAGCTGGTGCAACCGTGCGAGGTTAGGTATCCTTTGGTGTTGAATTTATTAAGTGGGGTTACTCTAAGTAGGCGGGCATTTTGAAAAAAAGTGGACTTATTGGAGAAATGTTTATTACCCGCGTATTTTATGAATAATGCCATCAGTTAATACCTTTTAGTTGTGAGATTTCAAAAACTCCCAATCTGTCACCTTTGTCGTTAACTTTTACAAGGCTCTGAAAGAAGGTCAACAAGAAGAGTGGAGATGGCTGTTTTCCCTACCAAGAGCTTGAAATTAGAAACTAACTTCATTTACCCACTCCTACCCCCACCCCACATGACAATCGCAATGCGGTTAAAATAATCAAGTAGGAGGAAAAATGGCAAACACCCTCGTTTCAAAAATATTCCGCGTAACAACGAGTAGCACTGAGATCCGTCATAATTGTAAGGAACAATTTTTTAACGGTCATTTGCGTTCTTCAAATATAAGCCAATAATGTTGTTCAACGCGATCTTGTGTATTTTACTTTCATGTCTTTTTGGGTGTGTCATTTTTTTACTGACAGACTTGAGACTCCAATTCCTCTATCAAAAAACAACAACTTTCATTCTATTTTGCCGCTCAGAACAGATACCTCAGTTAAGCGTAAATTGCTCTTGATTAGAAGCGAAATCTGAACTTACTTTCATTATCTCTTACCGTTACACCAAGTAACTCTGTTGCTAATAGGTTTCCCTTAAATAGCTCTGAGAAATTTTTGCTCCCGAATGGTTTCGAGTCCAAATAAGCGTTAGGCCCCAGCTGCTGCGCTGTTCTGTTGAGGGCAAGGGCAACCAGCCATGCTGCATCGTAAGCAAATCCTTTGTAGTCAGTATCATTCACTTCTGAAATTTGGGCTCTTTGGACAAACTTAGATTTGAATTCAATTGGTGTCTGTTGATTGAATCGAATATAAAGTAATCATTGGAAACGTTTTGTTATAGAAATTAGTTATACATGTCATTTTTATAAGTATAAATAGTTAAATATTCTACTACTGCTAGTACCACCACAACCCCACTATGACGACGACGACGACGACTACTACTACTACTACTACTACTACTACTACTACTACTACTACTACTACTACTACTACTACTGCTACTACTACTACTACTACCACTACCACTACCACTACCACTTCCACTACTACTACCACTACCACTACCACTACAACTTCCACTACCACTACCACTACTACTACCACTACCACTATCATTACCACTACCACTACCACTACCACTACCACTACCACTTCCACTACCACCACCACTACTACTACCACTACCACTACCACTACCACTACCACTACCACTACTACTACCACTACCACTACCACTTCCACTACCACTACCACTACTACTACCACTACCACTACCATTACCACTACCACTACCACTACCACTACCATACCACTACAACTTCCACTACCACTACCACTACTACTACCACTACCACTATCATTACCACTACCACTACCACTACCACTACCACTACCACTTCCACTACCACCACCACTACTACTACCACTACCACTACCACTACCACTACCACTACCACTACCACTACTACTACCACTACCACTACCACTTCCACTACCACTACCACTACTACTACCACTACCACTACCATTACCACTACCACTACCACTACCACTACCATACCACTACCACTACTACTACCACTACCACTACCACTACCACTACCACTACCACTACCACTACTACTACCACTACTACTACCACTACCACTTCTACTACCACCACCACTATTACTACCACCACCACTACCATTACCACTACCACTACCACTTCCACTACCACTACCACTACCACTACCACTACCACTACCACTACCACTACTACTACCACTACCACTACCACTACCACTACCACTACTACTACCACTACTACTACCGCAGCAGCTACTACTACTACTACTACTAACTACTAATGATGATGATAATGACGATGATAACAACAATAATAATAATAATGACGAGGAGAGGGTGGTTCACGCCACGAAAGTGGCAGTTGTAGCCATCGTGATTGGTGCACTGGGAACTCTCTCCAAGAATACAAAAGCCTGGTATGGAAGGTTAAATTTTCCTGACATTTTTCGGAACGTTAAGTGTCTCTAAGGGAAGCAGCTTGAACTGAAGAGAATCGCAACATAATAATAATATCTCGGAGATTGCATATTAAGAAGCAATTGTGGAAAATTTCAATATCGGAACTTGTTTGTCTAGGAGAAAAAAATCATCATACAAGGCAATAGGCTCGTTTGTCAGCTGTTTAGTGCGGCCCGAAGAGCTTTTATTAAATTTAAAAGCAAGATCCAGTTCAGTTCATTTGGTCCCATTAGGGTAATAAGGTCGAATATCACACTTTTTTTTAATATATCTAGATTTATGTTACATTGCGTTATAGTATTGACACTTTGGTCTTGTTATGAAAGAACGTGGCAGACTTAACTCCCTGACTAAACTCGTCCTCATAGTTTATATTGAATCGTAAATACTTCTCATTTCGTGACAACTCGATTGTAAGGGTAAACTGCTGACGGGGCCCAGTTGTTCGAAGGCCGATTAGCGCTTAACCCGGGGTTAAATTTTACCCGGGTTTCATTTTCTTGTGTTCAAAAGCATTTTCTTGAATAGTTGTTTCTGTTATTTTTAGAGCTTTCAATCATCAACTTGCAGACAAAAAAATTTTAAAACTGAAATGGTTTTTAAGCTTTCAAATCTGAATTCAAGTCTCGCACTTAAACCCTGGTTTATCCTAACTCAGCTTTGAACAACTTGGCCCTGGACGCACTTGCTAATACCCGATTAATGTTAACTACTACGAAATGTATAACAATAATATAAACCTTTTCCAGTATTCCCAAACGTACGAACGTTCCCACCGTGCATGCAGTTTATATGGGCACCTGTGCTTTCACGCGTTCTTACCATTCCAGACATGGTCCTCTTCTTTGACTTACTAAGCCACATGTAGTTGACATATATTATTCCTTTCGCTCCTTCATTGACTTGCTCTGGCGTACAATTTACTCCATTTAACGTTCGCTTCCACCAACCGTACTTGTCAGGAGTATGGATCACCCAAACATATTTAAGGCCGTGCATCTTTTGCTTGTAAATCTGGTATTTAAAGTGAAATATTGCAGTGCCTTGCCATGAAATAGAGTATATCGTTGGCTTAAGCGGTAGGTGATAAGAATTGATGGAGTGGAACTTTTTTGTGATACACTCGCGAAAGTTGAATTTATGTTTGTTAAAAACGTATCTTCCATTCGACCTCAAAGTATTTTAAAGCGCAAGAGTACTAATAACTGAGAACACTTCTTTGCCTTTCCTGCTAGAGGCGGGACCTCCATTTTACGTGGCTCATCAGGTGAGCTACTCAAAGGCCTAGCAGTTTGGAGGGTAAACAGTACTTTTCTTCCTCAGGTATTTAAAGAACCTGGGCCCAGTTGTTCGAACGCCGGTTAGCCCTAACCCGGGGTTAAATTTTAACCCGGGTCTCTTTTTCTTTTTATCAAAAGCACTCTCTCGGATAAATTTCTCTATTCTTTTTAGCGTATGCAATCATCAAATTATAGGCAAAGAGAATTAAACTGAATTTGGTTTTTAAGCTCTCATATCCGAATTCAAATTTCGCACTAACCCTGGGTTATCTTAACCCAGCTTCGAACAACCCGGCCCTGAGTATTGATCTGGTCCAGCGGATTCTCACTCTGCTGTCAAGCGCTATACAGACTAAACTATAGTCCTACCGGGACTGTTTGGGTAACAACAAAAATATAGAAATTTTCAAAAAAAAAAAATGTCCCTAAAGACGTTTAGGAAAATAAATTAATTTGTAGCCTCATATTGTGGCAGACTATAAGTGCACTTCTCGCTTTCCTTTGCTGCTTGCAGTGTAATTATATGATCATGGCTTAGCACTAACCCTTCTGACAAACATCGCGTAATACGGTTCACCCCTCATTAATACCGTCGTTAGTATTAATCATTTACCTCACACATGGTTCTCGTTGACGAACTGAAGAAACCAAATATAATTCTTGCGTCGATATCCTACAGACAAATAAAAGAAAATCTACCACTAAGGCTTTACCAACAAAAACGTGAACTTCTAAAATGATTAGCTTGTTGCAATCCTTTGTATTACTTAGCTCTGGGTTTTCATGGTAGTTTTCTTTTAGAGTTTGATGAGATGCTGCCTTTAGTAAAGTAAGGTTGTTTTAGTCCTTTTTTTTTCAGAGGGATACATTAAAGAAGCTACGTAATGCTATTTGATAATTTGTATAAAGCAAAAATGTGTATTCGCAGGAGCGTAGCGTCCATATAAGCACATAGGTCCGTACGTTTCAATGAAATATGGAGAAGAATTTTTTTTTTTTATTTCCTAAAAGCACTTTATCGTTAAATAGAGGTGAGTGATAAATTTTTGGCATTTTTTGGCTATTGGTGTTTTTGTTCGGTTGAAGAATAAACGTCTCCCCCTTAGTCTGCAAATACAGCCGTCTCTCCTCACTCCTCCTCGATCACCTCTGGGGACGTTGCGCAGGAGAGACGAGGCCAGGGAGAGACGGCTGTCATGCAGGCTATCTCGCCCCTTGCTTGTAACTTCCTTGATACCATTTCTGTTTTTTTCTTTTTCCCGTGATCACTGATAACACTATCTTACCGATAACGCTAGACATGGGTGAAATATACAACTAACTATTGCATTTTCCTTCGTTTTCTTTCATGTAAAATTTCCCGCCGAAAACTCAGGAAATGGTATTTCCGAGCCCCTGAATCTAAAAATATTCTGGGGAAGCATGCCCCCAGACCCCCCAAGTTTGGAGCTCCTTCGGCGGTCTAGCTTTTCTTCCCGTGCGAACACTTTAAAATCTCACGCTACGCCCCTGCTTCGCACCAAATGAATTCCAAAATCAAAGGTCAAGTTTTGTAATTTTTTAGACCATATTTAGGCATTGAAACCATTTCCAGTATTCTGGTGGTACAGATGGCAAGGATGGAATATAATCGGTTTGAAAACTGAAAAAAAAATTTGGGCCTTCATAAAAGGCACCAAAAAATATTACGCTCGGTGTTCGCGAAGAAATTTGTTTAATAGCCTCTTCATAACTCTACGGGAGCATTTTGTCACTAAGCACATAATTAAACAAAAACAACAGTATTCTTGTGAAGGTGGAAAACAACAAAAATGTGTTGGTGGTGGCAGTGGTGGTAGTGGACGAGGGAAAGCAATAGAAATGTGGTGGTGGTGGTGGTGGTGGAGGCGCTCTGTGAGCCTTTTCCACGAAAGTGAAAGAGATTTCGATTTGAAAATCCCTTCACCTGCATAATTGTAGGAATTAATGGTCAAGGAAAACGGCTTAGGTAATCAATCTATAATGCAACAAGCTTCAGAAACCATTCAGCCTCCACCCAAGAGGTTCGTTTGGTGTTATTCGCAATGGCAACCTACGTATGCCGGAAATGCCGGTTACATAGAATTTGTGAAGGCTATTCCTGCCGCTTAGTCAAGAAAATCGTTAAGATCTCGAGGTTCTCACCTTCTCAAGATGAACGTTGTTTATACCGTTAAGAATCTTTTTCATCTAGAAATAGGTAGTCGCAACATGAGTTTTGATTATTTGGTAAAAGCTGTAAACGAATCCTTTGAAAACTGAGTGGAGATTTATTTTTACATCAGTACGAGGAGGCTGTGAATAGATCGGCTGATTGTTCTGAAAGCTAAGACACGAGATAATTTTCATCTCTCCCGCCAAGCTTCTTCCAGCTTTGCAAGAGACACAAGGGAACATGGGTGACGTCCTTTCCCGAAACGATCTTCTCGATGATGAAAAAGCTAAGTGGATACTTTCAGTTGCAAAGCACATACCTGGCGTTCCAAGAGCAATCAAATACAAGAACACCGGCGACAAACAGATACGATTCAATCCGGTGTTAAGGTATTCATGCGCAAGTTAACAAGATTCCTGCGCAAAAAAGGGCCAAAAACATCCCTACAATACTACTAATGCCTGTATCGGTGTTACTTTGAGATGATGACAAAATATTATCTACACATTACACGTGAGAACAGCAGACGATCTGTTATATTAAGTCTTTAACTAAGCCTTGGTATATAGTCTAAAAACTCCAAATAATAAGGACAACGGAAGTTGAATCATTTGATTGCTATTTTTGGCTTTTCGTTACCTTGAGATGCTTAATTTGACTTTTTGGATCCGTTAAGAAGCTTCCGTACGATATCACTTCGATGTTATTTGTATTGCACTCTTTTCTAAGACTTGCTGCCGCCTGTAATTTTTCCAAAAAAAGATAGCATTTGATATTAAAACAAAACCAGAGGCAGTTTAGAATACAATGATATATGTGAATGTTCATTTATCAATAATATGCTTAAAATTGGAATTTGTCTTAAACTGACATCAAGTTAAATGGTACTTACGGATATAAAAAGCTCTCTGCTTTGATATAAAATGGCTACTCTACTCCAGTTAAACCTTTTTGCAATCGTTATGAAGGTACGGCTGCTATCGGATAGTGTCGGAACCGTTCTAAAGAAGTACGGAAAAAGAGATTTATCGGAGAGTTTACCAGAGGCAGCTGCAGAAGAAACCTAAAGTGATGCAAGGAAAGAGAAAGCAATGATTACATATTTAATCAGAATTTTACGCTAGATACCGTACCTAGTATGTTTTTCATTTTTGTCTTCAAGTTCATTACTGTACATTACCATACCTAATCCAAGGATATAATTTAATCACAACATGTATTTCAAACAGTGTCCTGTTCACTCGCTGTCAGACGTCGGGACGGGAAATTGTTATTGTTTTTCCATTAGGTCAATATGGCTTGTTTCCAAAACAGGCAGCAACTTTCGCCTTAAAATGACCTGTCCTCTAATGTCTCCGGTCTATTCATGGTAGGACCCCTTCAGAAATTTTTGAAATCTTGTTCCCTGTAAAGAAATACACCTAAAGGCAAGACCCTTAGCTGATATTTTCCACTAAGCCCTAGAAAAATGACTGCCCAAGGAAAAAAACAAACGGTAAGTTCCACCCTTTTTGTTTTAGCTATCGACTTTAGCTCTGAACATTTCAGTCGGTATTTTACGGTATAATAGTTTGACGGGAAGAATTTATATTTACCTGAACAATGTTGTAGTACATGGCTGTGGCACCAGCGGACTCTGCAACATTAGACCTTGAAGGACCGAGAATGAGACGAACTTGTCTCTCCGTCAAGAAATCGTTAAAAACTCTGTTTCCAAGACCTGTATCTCCCTGTTGGTAAATAAGTCCCAAAAAATATTGATTATTAAAAGTACAAACTCTTGAACTTGATTTGAATGTAAAAATACGTGTTTGTTTGCTTGTTTGTTTGTTTTTCTTATTAATTAAGGGGTCTTTTTTGCACACGGCTACAATGGTGACTCTTAAACGTCTATTATAATTTTGCTGTTTTTCTTCAGTGGCAAATATGGATGGCGAAAATAATTAGTGAAAACCCCGGAAAATTTATAGTCTTAGCCTTAGTTTACAAGTAAAATTTTCAAGGTAATTTAAATCCTTTGATTGTTAATATATAAACTATAGTATTTTTTGTGGACTTTGTCTTTCTTTTTATTCTTTTCAGCAACCGATGAGTAGAATTAATTGTCATGAATTGTAAATGTAAGGTATTGTAATTGTTTGTGTGTCCGAAATAAATAAATAAAACAAAACAAAAGAACAAGTTGGAAAGCTGTATTATTATTTCTAGTAAAATTTTTAAGGTTGCTCGACTGGATTTCTTTGGGGGGATACCTCCCAAGTTTGAGCATTAAGCATATTCGGGAGTTTTAACCGAGGGTCCTTTTTGATGCAAATTCTATCTTTTTTGCTAAATGTGCATGTGCATATAAAACTTGAAAACAATGCTAGTGAATAATGAGGACGCTCGTATGTAAACACAAAATCTGGGGGAAAAATTGGTCATATTTGAGGTCCTATTTGAAAGCCTTCCTTGTTTTCAATGTTCTTGAAACTTGCAGGGTATTTTTATTGACGATTGATCTGGGGATTTTCAAATTTATAAAAAAATTTATCGAGCGGTTTTTTGAAAAATGCGAAATTTGTAGGCATGGACCAAATTACGTGCAAAAACTGTAACAAAAGCAGCTGAATGCAAGTTTATAAAATTCTTCTTACTCGCGATCGCCCAGAGCAATTCCCCTTTTTTTTGTAGGAGGTTTTCAATGGAATGAAACCACTATGAGATGAGGCCGCGTTTCCAAAGCTTATCATTTTCTTAAAAAATTAGCTAATTGTATTGATAGCATGTTATTTCACTGTTTTTATGATGCTTAAAACTTCGTTTCAAAATATTTCGAAAACGCTCTCATAGAATTTGTTCAAACTTTGCCATAATTGAGGCAATTATGGCAGGTACAAACTCCCTTAAGCGATTTTTAAAAAAAACTCCTGGTACAGAGAAACACAAAGATAAATAAAAAACGTAATGGCGTCCTTACGTTGCCATGGCCACTCCGATTGCAATAAAACCTAGATCATAAGAAATTTTCATCTTTATATAATACAGTTGTGTTAATCTTTTTTCCATATCTTTACGCATGGCGACGTAATTAATGCTCAAACTTGGGAGGTATCCCCCCCCCCAAAAAAAAAATCCAGTCGAGCCACCTTATTAAATCATGGAAGCATTCTTCCTTTACACTGGGAAAACTGGCAAACCGTTATAGGAAAAAAACCCGTCATAGGACGACTTGGAGGTAAAACTATAAACCATAAGACTTAGTGTATTGTTACATTCATGTGTATCATATCTTAATTACTTGTGTATCACGAGCAACCAACTGTAATCTGTAGTCTCTTAGAACATCATTTCTAACATTAATATCTTCAAATGCCATCTCGATTGCTAATGATATTCCAGCTCCCCACCATGCTCTCTTTCCAGTCATGGGTGCCATCGATCCTATATACAAAGGCCTCTTCGGAGGCTGGTAGGCTGCAACCTCGGTCAAGTTGGCAGCAAGCAAATAGACGATACATTTTACCAAACAGATAAGAATAGCAAGATTTCTTTGTGCAGATGCCATTTTCGTTTTGAAGGTCAGTCGGCCACAACGAGCAAAAATGGAAATGTAAGAACAGTTATTTGGCAAGTCAGGTTCCAAAATACCTGAAAAGCAAACAAAAAACGTTATTCTGGCATGCATGGCCATCTCAGTTGCGTTATCATATTGCCTTTTGTAGACCCGTTATAGTACTTTTATTTTCCTTTTCATTCTAGTGATCGATTTGATGTGTCATGATAATGATTACGGATCACTTGAATCTGCTGTTTTAGCCTCTAATCATCCCCTGCAAAACGTCAGAAGACAATTAATTCATACGGGTACAAAGACACTTTTTAGGAATTTGGTCCTTGAAGTAATATTCTTTACAATGAAACGTGGTGTTAAATCCATTGAGCGTTGCCCCCTCCATCGATTTGTACCGAACCGAAACGTCTACAATTTGATGACCAGTGTTGTCTTGACTCATAGTCAAACAGAAACACAAGGGTTTGTTTGGGGATTTTAACGAAAGTAATCACTCTTTTTTTAGGGCATGTACTGAAATAGAAATAAAAATACATCAAAACTTCTTACCTTGCCTCCTTGTCTCATTCATAGTATGTCTTTAGCATTTCTGGTCGTTTCGGCATGATTTTAGCGAGTATTAATTCTGCCGTTGCTCTTTTATATAGACAGAGCAACGGCAGAACTAAAAGTCGCTAGAGTCGGGCTGAAAAGAACAAAAATGCTAAGAACATACCATGAATAAAGCAAAGAGGAAAGGAAGAAGTTTTGATGTATTTTTAGTTCTATTTGAGTACCCTAAATAACGATCTCTATAATAATAGTAGTAATAATAATAATAATAATAATAATATAGTTAATTTAAATAAATTAATAATAATGCACTGTTAGGCCATGCGTTAGAATTTACAATATTGTACGGGCGTTAAAATGAATAAAAAATATGAATTAAATCAAATAAAAGAAAATGTTGGAATATGTTCCTAGGATGATCATTAATTAAAAGCCTTCTTAAAAAGATACGTTTTAACGCTTAAATTGATTAAGACAACCGCAGCACCTTGGGGTAAGTCGTTCAACAGAGCAGGGGCCACGGATGAGAAGGCTCTGTAACCATTCGCTTTTAAACTATAGGACATACTGACATGGCGATTGGTATTAGAAGATCTACGGTTCATACTCGGTACTTACTGCTTGGTTAATTCGGAGAGATAAGTTGGAGCAAGATTATTCTGCGCCTTATAAGTTATTGATAATCTCTTAAAAACAACAGGTTGTTCAATTGAATGGTAACCAGTGAATCCCCTCTAAGATAGGGGCGATGTGTTCTCTTTTGCCTGTTAAGATGACAGCCCTTGCGGCTGCATTCTGAACTGACTGAGGTCTTTTAAAAACATTCTGAGGTATTCCATATAAAAGGGAATTGGAAAAGTTTAACCTTGATGTTAACCTTGATGTCACCTGGTGTGAAACTCTATTGTATTTCCTAATGCGAATTATGTTTGTTAAATGATAAAATGCCGATTTAGCCACCGCGGTAACGTGTTGCTTCATACTTATATTAGAGTCCAAGAGAACTCCAATATTCCTAGCTGATCTTGAAGGGGTGATTACTTCTTTAGATACTACAACAGACTCCAGTTGAGTAGCTCAGCCTCGTCCCTGTTCAATTTTAATTTATTAATGGCCATCCATGCGTCGATATCACGAACACACTGCTCAATAATTAAAGTCGCCTGCTCCATGTCTTCTCCCACTTCTATTTCAAAGCTTAAATACAGCTGTGTGGCATCAGCATATAAATAAAAGCTGACCTTGTGGTGCCTCGCAATATCGATATAACTATATGGCGACATAAAAAAAATGAATTCGATAAAAGCTGGATTTTGCGCGGTCTAAATCTTCGTGATGTACATAATAATGTCTGAAACTTTCATTAAGACTGATTCATTGAAATTTCAAGACAAACCTAGCCTACGAACTGGCCAAAAATCCGCGTAATAACATGTACATTCACTGTTTCACGTTATGCTAATATTTTCAAATTAATGCGGACCAGACATACTTCCCCAGGTGATCTGCGACGTCACTGCGGGGGCCTGGGGAAAGAAGTTTTAATGCCGTATCCCATAAACCAAAGCTGACGGGAACAGATTGAACTGAATTCAATTGGTCCGCGCGTTGGTTTATGGGATACGGCATTAAAATTTCTTTCCCCAGGCCCCCGCAGTGACGTCACAGATCACCTGGCCGTGACTAGTACATTTTAGTTTGAATTTTATTGCATCTTTTGAATTAAGACATTGACAATACTCGCACTGAAATGTACTATTCATGTAGGTATACAGCTATCTCAAAAACGTTGTCGGAAGAAAAGCAAAAAGGCTTCGAGCCAAGACTGCAAGGTAATGTGGGTTGTTTCAAATCTGTTTTGCTACATGTAGCAAACAATCGCTCCACTAAACTGGTCACTGATTTTTATTCTTCGTTTATACTGAACCATACTTATCATTATAGTTTTTAAAGAAGCCAAGGTAAAATTACGTTTCGGTCTTGCTTATTTCCATCTTTGAAAGCAATTTTTTTCAGCAAATTAGTAAGGAAAAATGACATTAAATTTTACATTTCAGTAATTTGCATAACGTAGTAACAAAGTGGGCGAAAAAAAATATTAGAAACAAACGTTTTTCCGAATAATGGTTCCTACTCAAGAACTAATTTGAGGTGGCTCGACTGGATTTTTTAGGGGGGATACCTCCCAAGTTTGAGCATTAATAACATCGCCATGAGTAAAGATATGGAAAAAAGATTAACACAACTGTATTATATAAAGATGAAAATTTCTTATGATCTGTGTTTTATTGCAATCGGAGTCGCCATGGCAACGTAACGACGCCATTACATTTTTTATTTATCTTTGTGTTTCTCTGTACCAGGAGGTTTTTTTAGAAAATCGCTTAAGGGAGCTTGTACCTGCCATAATTGCATCAATTATGGCAAAGCTTGAACAAATTCTATGAGAGCGTTTTCGAAATATTTTGAAACAAAGTTTTAAGCATCATAAAAACAGTGAAATAGCATGCTATCCACACAATTAGCTAATTTTTTGAGAAAATGATAAGCTTTTGAAACGCGGCTTCATCTCATAGTAGTTTGATTCCATTGAAAACCTCCTACAAAAAATGAGGGGAATTGCTCTGGGCGATCGTGAGTAAGAAGAGTTTTATTAACTTGCATTCAGCTGCTTTTGTTACAGTTTTTGCACGTAATTTGGTCCATGCCTACAAATTTCGCATTTTTCAATAAACTGCTCGATAAATTTTTTTATAAATTTGAAAATCCCCAGATCAATTGTCAGTAAATATACCCTGCAAGTTTCAAGAACATTGAAAACTGGAAAGGCTTTTAAATAGGGGCTCAAATATAACCAATTTTTCCCCCAGATTTTGTGTTTACAAGTGAGCGTCCACATTATTCACTGGCATTGTTTTCAAGTTTCATATGCACGTGCAAATTTAGCAAAAACGTAGAATTTGCATCAAAAAGGACCCTCGGTTAAATCTCCGGAATATGCTAATAACCGGGTAAAGAAATTAGTGATATATTATAACATCACAGCAACTCTTTGTAAGAGTTTCTGTGATGATATAACCCGAGTAAGATAATTAAGTGTTGCATCCTACAAGATGAGCCGTGACGTTCACCGTTTCGACCCTCACTGCTATCTGTGACACAAGCCAGTTATTAGCATATTCCGGATATTTCTTCCGAAAGTAATCGAGAGTTCTTTTTGATGCAAATTTACTACTTTTTGTTAAATGTGCACGTGCATATGAAACTTGAAAACAATGCCATTGAATAATGAGGACGCTCACTTGTAAACACAAAATCTGGGGGAAAAATTGGTCATATTTGAGGTCCTATTTGAAAGCCTTTCCTGTTTTCAATGTTCTTGAAACTTGCAGGGTATATTTATTGACAGTTGATCTCGGGATTTTCAAATTTATAAAAAAATTTATCGAGCGGTTTTTAAAAAATGTGAAATTTGTAGGCATGGACCAAATTACGTGCAAAAACTGTATCAAAAGCAGCTGAATGCAAGTTAATAAAATTCTTCTTACTCACGATCGCCCAGAGCAATTCCCCTCATTTTTTGTAGGAGGTTTTCAATGGAATCAAACCACTATGAGATGAAGCCGCGTTTCCAAAGCTTATAATTTTCTTTAAAAATTAGCTAATTGTGTGGATAGCATGCTATTTCGCTGTTTTTATGATGCTTAAAACTTTGTTTCAAAATAACTCGAAAACGCTCTCATAGAATTTGTTCAAACTTTGCCATAATTGAGGCAATTATGGCAGGTACAAGCTCCCTTAAGCGATTTCTCAAAAAAAACTCCTGGTACAGAGAAACACAAAGATAAATAAAAAACGTAATGGCGTCCTTACGTTGCCATGGCCACTCCGATCGCGATAAAACCCAAATCATAACAAATTTTCATCTTTATATAATACAGTTGTGGTAACCTTTTTTCCATATCTTTACTCATGGCGACGTAGTTAATACTCAAACTTGGGAGGTATCCCCCCAAAAAAATCCAGTCGAGCCACCTTAAGCTCACCAAAGTCTACTGCAGATAATAGAGAGATTAAGATTCACGTTTACGGCGTACGGCAAACGGCAAACGTCAGTTGAAAATTTCTCAGAATAGAAAATAAGCAGATAAAAACAGTCCAGAACGATTCTTGTGGACAAAACTGGCATAAAACTACTTATTTTTGTGTAGAAGCAATAGACAGCAAACGAAAAATAAGGGGAAAACTTGGTCACGTGGTACAAATTCACGTTTGCCGTTTGGCGTAAACGTGAATCTTAATCTCTCTAATATTTTGCACGACACCAGCATGTGAGAATGTATAGACAACCACAATCGCCTTTACTCTACCTCGTTCAATTTTTTAAATGATGGCGATTCCTCTGGAAATGAATTCTAAAGGACTAGTTTTAAGTAAAAAAAAAAAAAAAAGTAAAGAAAAGAAAAGAAAATTGTGGTCTGCCGTTCACGTCCCCTATAAAACATGAGACATTTCAAGCCGTATTTGGGCAACAACGGCCACGGACAAAAAAGCGTGCAAATTAAGTTGTTGTGTTGCTAATTTAAACCTATTGTTGTTAACGGTCTCTTTTGCCGCCATTCTATTTGCTTAAGCTCAGGCTCCCTACTGTTTGAAGGCCCTCCAACCACCTCTGTTTTAAGAGTTGTCCAACCTTTAGAAATACTCTCACTTACAGAAAGACGTTCCATACTGTTCTCAGGGACATACTTGAGTGGACGCAAGACTCCTATAGGACCTGTAACAATGTCATTATAAAATCCCATATTACCTTTCGGTCTTGGCTTAAACTTTTTGCTTTTCTTCCGACAATTTTTTTTTTGAAATAGCTGTATATGGTCCGCATTAATTTGCAAAAATTAACATAACGTAAAACAGAAAATGTTTTTAAGTGAATTTTTGGCCGGTTCGTAGGCTAGGTTTGCCTTGAGATTTCAACTTGAAGGTGTTGCAGTGAATCAATCTCAATGAACGTTTCAGACATTATTATCTACATCATGAAGATTGTATGATGATGAAAAAGTTAAGCGATACTCGCAGGTGCAAAGCAGATACCTGGCTTTCGAAGAGCAATCACATACATGAACTCGACAAACAGATACGATTCAATCCGATAGGTTAATATATTCGTGCTCAAGTTAACGAGATTCCTGCTCAAAAAAAGCCCAAAACATCCCTATTATGCTACAAATGCCTGTACCGGTGTTACTTTGAGATGATGGCAAAATATTATCTAAACATTATATCTCGAAAAACAGACGATCTGTTATATTAAGTCTTTAACTAAGCCTTTATATATAGTCTGGTAACTTCAAATAATAACGTGACGGTGGACGGGAAAACATTTGATTGTTAATTTTGGCTTTTTCCTTACCTTGAGAGGTCTTGAGTTTTTGGATCCGTTTCGAAGCTTCCGTAAGATATCGCTTCAATGTTATTTGTATTGCAATCTCTGTGTGGGAAAAGAAGACGATCTGTTGTATTAAGTCTTTAACTAAGCCTTCGCATATAGTCTAAAACTCCAAATAATATAAGGAGAGCGGAAGTTGAAAACATTTGATTGTTGCTTTTGGCTTTTGCTTAGCTTGAGATGCTTAATCTGACTTTTTGAATCCGTTAAGAAGCTTCCGGAGGATATCACTTCAATGTTATTTGTATTGCACTCTTTTCTAAGACTTTTTGCTGCCTGTAATGTTTCCAAAAAAATAGCTTTTGACATTAGGACACAACCAGTGGCAGTTCTGAATACAATAATTATGTGAATGTCCATTTAGGCCATACCCCCTCTTTTTCTCGTTTCGAATGCGTTTCTGATATTGGGTGGGTGGGTTGGTCGGTCGGATTAAGAAAAAACATAAAAATAAAAATAATAAAAAAAAGCCACAAGAAGTCTTGGAACTGGAGGCCTGGTACCCCAGCATCATTGCGGTGGAGCCTGGAAACAACAACACATGAACCCAAAATCATTAGGGCGGAAAAGGTGGTTGATGTTATTGTAAAATTAAGACAACATGGGAAAAAGAATCAACTACTGAAACTCTTATGTAACATACCAGCATCCCTCACTTTTCAACAACTGTTACTATGCTCATTTTTCAGATTAAAAGAATTATTTAAAGTGAAAAATACGGTTTAACTACGTTGTTTCTTTCTTTCTTTGTTTTTTTTTGAAAATGTCAAAAGTTGGGGTCGGTCGGGCGACGCTAAACTGAGAAAAAAATGAGGATGGCCTTATCAATAGTATACTTAAACTTTGAATTTGTTTAAACTGACAACAAGTTAAACAGTGCTTACGGATATAGAAAGCTCTCTGCTTTGATATAAAATGGCTACTCTAGTCCAGTTAAACGTTTTTGCAACTTTGCCGTGCGAAATATTTCAGGAACCAGGAAGTATGATCTCATAAACCCCATACTAAGAGATCTACGTTGGTTTCCAATTAAAAAAAAAAACATCTGTTTTTCCGTGACGCTGTCATGACTCGCCAAGCATCCTGTTACCTCAGCGATCAATTTACGACAAGAATTGCGATCACTGGGCGTGTAACCCGAAAATGTCATCTATTAATTTATAAACATACCATTATCAAGTCAAGTGCCAGTCAGAGATTTTTTTATTGTCGCCTGGTGTACATTCGGAACAATTTAGACAGTGCACTTTAAACCGCAAAATCGATTTCAGCTTTTAAATTTTACCTAAAAAATGAATTGATTACTGACGTTTTAAATACCATGTAATAATAGTATTTTTATAATGTTTTTAACGTTTAAATATTCATGCTGTATAGCACTTAGAAATAGTAAATTTATTGAGAGTGAAGAATGATCATCGCAGTGATTTTTCCAATTTAAGCAATTGGAAAGAAGAAGCCTGAAAAAATCAGGGCTTCAACGGGATTCGAACCCGTGAAGCCCTGATTTTTTCAGGCTTCTTCTTTCCAATTGCTTAAATTGGAAAATTCACTGCGATGATCATTCTTCACTCTCATCTATAACCGCAGTTCAACATGAATTATTTCATATATTTCTCATCAGTAAATTTATTATATAATAATTTATTATATTAAATAGTTTTTAACATAGGCATTTTTTTACTTGCCCTACCAGGGGAGTGTCAATAAACTTGATAAACTATTGTATTTGTATTTGTATTGTATTTGCAATCGTTTTGAAGGTATAACGGCTGCTATCGGATAGTGTCCGAACCGTTCTAAAGATTAGTACGGAAAAAGATATTTATCGGAGATTTTAAAGGAGAAACCTTAAGTGATGTAAAGGAAAGAGAAAGCAATAATCAAATGTTTAATCAGAATTTTAAGCAAAATACATATGTTGTCAAAGTTTTTTCTTCACGTTCATTACTATATACATTACCATACCAAATAACAACGGAAAAGAAAATTTAATCCAAAGATATAATTGAACCACAACTCCGACCTATTTCAAACACATTCTTATTTAAGCGCTGTCAGACGTCATGATGGGTAATTTTTTGGCCATTAGTTATCATCAGCTGAGTGATTTGCTTGTTCCAACAGGAAGCAACTTGCGCCTACAACTGATGTCTTCTTATGTCTTCGGCCTATTCAGAAATTTTTGAAATATTGTTCCTGTGAAGGTATCTCTATTTATAGTTATTGTACAGTTTAGTTTGAAATTTATTGCACTTTTATAGACAAGGATGAAATTGCTTTTAAGGCGATTAAAAAGTATCGGTCTAGTCTCCGAAAAACTGTACTTAAACATCTTAGTTAACTCCTGTGGAAACAAGAGGAGGAGGTATTCTATATTACCGCTGTACCACCCATGCTTTCCCGTGTTGTAATGTCATTTGCAAAGTCATCATAGCGGAGCTCCTCGCGCGCGCGAAGCGCGCGCGTGGACGCAGCCCCATAGCTAAAGTAGGGTGCTTACCATTTGACAGAAAAATCTGGTTGGAGTGTGAAAAGCATAATGGTAAGGGATTTACCAATTTACCGCAGAAATGCCACATCCGTTACGGTTTGAATCCAAAAAAGGGGCGAATTTGTGTAGCGTGAGTCTGGAACCGAGAAATTGGTAAATGGTAAGCAACATTCCGTTTGGTTCGTACCAACTGGAATGAAAGGACTACCTCAAAACGTACTCCTCAATTTTCGGTTGGAAATTCCGAAAAGTGACCTTACCATTTACCTTCCATCCGGAATTTCCGAAATTTTCTTTCAAATGGTAAGCACCCGTAATCTACCCATCCCAGAAAATTTGGTAATCACGTGACCGACCGACCGAGCGACCGTCCGTCCGCACCACAGGGGAACCAATGTTCAATCTCACACTTTCTAGCTAGTTTGGGAGCCCAGGGAGCCTAGGAGAAAACTATCAATGTTGTGATCAATTGACAGCTGTCAAGACAAGGTATCCGCTGACCAGTATCACCTGGCCGTATCGCGGGCTCAGGTGTCGACTCATCCAGGGCGAGTATTTTTTTGAGGTTATCCGCTGACAAGTTACTAGTTTTCAGATGATCGCAGGCTCAATCTTTTAAAAAAAAATTCATATGAAATATGCTGTGTTTATGTCATTATGGCCCAGCACTATTAACATTTTGATTTCAAACTGACCTCGGAAGCCAAAATTCAGCCAGTTATTTAAAAATGCAAGAAGGGAAAACAGATGGTTTTCACTTTTCTCAGGATAGTCACGCTTTGGTCACGCTCCACGTCCAATTTTTATGCCCTGATTGGTCAAAATTTGACAGGTGAGTTCATGCGGAAAATTCATACAACATCTTGAAACTTGTTTGCTTCAACAGCTGACGGAAGCTGACAGAGTTTTGTGTCAACTTGTGATGTTTTTAATAACTGTCTTTTTTCACTGGATGTACAAAATGAAATACAGCTGCTACCAAGAGTCTTCTGTTAACGTTATTCATGGCTGGTTTGTTTATTGAATTTTTGGTTGAGAAATGCGCTGCTTGTCAAAGTGGGAAATCTGATTTCGGATGGCATCGTTTTTGTTTTTCACCTTGCTGGATGCGTAAGCGATTCAGGCCTTACTTGATAGCTTTCAGGAGCTGCATCTCGAAATATGGTAAGCCTGAGTTATCATTGTATTTATATCTGTTTTCGTGAAGTCGAGCGCAGTTTATGAGGCTAGTTTATGCACGTTTGTATTTAGATTTGAGACACTGATCTGACCTAGTATGAGGTTTGACATAAGCTTACAGAACTTTGAAAAGCCTTTAGTCGATATTTCACCGCACATAACAAGAAAAACCGTTCCGAAGAATATTTAGATATTATTTTGGCTGTAGAAAGAAAACTTTGAGCGATTTACTTGTCGCGAGTTCATCGAGGAAAACAGCAAACACCGGGAAGCCGGCGGCTTAAAATTAAACTTAATTTTTAAGCTTAAAGACTCTAGGATTCTTATAGACACTGAAATTCTTGTTTTCGTGAATGAAACTTGTTGTCTCTGTAAATGTTCTACCGAATTATATTTCTGATCTTTTATTTATTGTTAGTTGTCTTTTGCAATTTTCATCGCTTTGCCGTTATTTGTTTACAGTCGTTCATAAACATCGCTTGCAGGAGTACTCAACGTACCGCGCATATTACACATCGCCGTGACGGTCAAAAAACTATCAATAAAAAATAAACACAATAAATTCTTTATTATGTTGAAGCGTAACTCTGTTAAAATTTCTTTGCAAACTTGGTAGGTGATTTTCGAATTTTTTTGAACGGTTTCGCTAAAAGCCCACGCGTGCTTCGATGGTCCTGAATATTGAATAAATGGAATTAGTCTTGAAAAATTGTGAAACTGACTGCTAATTGTCTGAGGTCAGGCGGTCTGTATGATAAAAACAGCGCCTCATAGTACTCTTTCACCTCAGATGTGATGTATAAAAAGTATAAAAGGTTGATTTGCACGCACCCAGATTTGTTGGCAAGATTTTCTAAAGTAAACTTGTCGAACGTAAAAATTCGGCCTGATTTGTTTTCCAAGAATTTGTTTTCCACGCCTAATCTACCGTGATCAAGAGCCATTATTGCTCTAAAATGTGACCGAAGATGATTGCCAGTGCTATTTTTTGGGTGTACATATAAGGCTATCAAACTCGATGCAAGATTTGTTTCACTCTAAAATCACTTAGCCTGTCCCTCAAAAGTCACACGAATGTGCCCTTAATTTAACTGATTTGTGGATTACAAGTTTATTGTTTGTTTTAAATTATAAATTTATTAATGGAGCTTCGCGTTTAGCCCTGGCTAAATCTATATATTACCGACTTTTAACGCTATCCTGTTTTAAATTTGGATTGTGAGGAAAAGAGTATTTATTTATTAACAGTTACGACTTACGCTTTACTAGGTACTAGCTTATGGATTTCAAATTAAGTTGACCAGCTTTCACCTTTGATTCTTAGAACTCTGAATAAATTAGCCTTGGATAATCTCCAATAGGTTTGTTATGGCGTGTTGAAACATCACATCTTCAATATTAATACACAAAGGAGAAATTGACTTCAAATTCTACTTTTCATGAGCACCATTGGAAACTAATTGGTTTCAGTCTCAATTGAAAATATTCAGGATGAACTAATTATCCAGAAAAAAGTCGGGAAAAAAGTCGAGGAAAAAATCGGGAAAAAATTAAAGGCGAGAAAAAAGTCGAGAAAAAGTCGGGAAAAAAACTTGAAGTCGAGAAAAAAGACGAGTGAGGAAAAATCCAGAGCAAAATTTGCATGGAACTTACTGGGTTCCGTAAGAAACTACTACCGAACAGCTGCTCTGTAAGATGTATGGTTATATAACGCTGTTAGATTTAAGACATCCTGTTTTTAAAACCGCAATATTTTTTTACTCTTACCACCTGATGCAACCTAGGGGGAACCGAAACATTTTCAAAAGCGTTTTTCAGGCATTTTATACTCTATTCATTACACTGAGCTGTGTAAAATTTTTAAAATCTAAATATTCATTATTTCTATTTGAACCCGCGCCATTCATTATTTATTATACCGTTCCCACCTATAACACTGCATGGAAACATGTACTAAATTTATCTTTCCAAACATTTTTCAGTCAAAAAATGTTCAGCCAGATTCTATACTTCCATTTATCCCAAAACAACAAAATGGTTAAGGGAAAATACGCTTAAATAAGTTATGAAATATTCTTCAGCTTTAGCAAGTTAGTTAAAAGTAATTGGTATAGACGCATAACGGAAGGACTACAGCGAGGATCTTTAAAACAAAACTGATATGTTGAGCATGATCTAACATCTGCTATTCTGGGTAAAAGCTTAAAGTCACGTTTCTTAAGACGTCCGCTTTTTGTGTTAAAATGATTTGCATAAAGGTGGGAAGTTAAAACAAAATAGTCTGTAAAATAGTTTGAAAATAACTTGACTCTGTTGGAAAAGTTAAAGTTACTGTAAGAGCCAATCGTGAAAGTACATTGATATTCTTGTGTGTTAACATCTTGACGAAACTAAAGAGTTCTTTCGTTAGATTTTGGTTAAAACGGATCTGTCTCCTAATATTTATTAATTAAAACTGAGCCCTTTCCTATTTATGCTTCATATCGTACGTAAAGGGTTTTGTTTTACGTTGTTTTAAAGGTATAAATCATACCGCTTATGTCGAAAGTCACTGGTCTATGATCAGAGCATGTAACATAATTATTATTTATGGAAATAAATGTTATCCTTATTCTAATCACTTGTACCACAAGATATTTTTATTTATTATAGCCTGGCTTAAAATGCACATTTTATACTGACGGTTGTCGTGACAAACGAAGTCAAGACAATTTCGAAAGGGACAACCAACGATAAATCATAATCTCATAGGAACGAAATTTTAACTACACGTGGCAATTGCTCAATCGTCTGAGATTTCCCTTCTTTAAGAAGAACGTAGTACTTACTTTACGACGTGTAACACCTTACCTTTCTGATCTATTCAAATATATGTACAGGTTGCAGAGAATAGATTAAAACTCCAACTTTGACTTCTTACCCTTTAAATTTCTGCAAATACAATGTATGATCCATTGTTATTAGCCTACTTTCATCTTCGGCTATTGTCAGGCCATATATTCCAATATAAAATGAATGCAAGTGATGACATGAGCGGATACACGTATGTTAAAAGAAGAAGTTTTTAATCAATACAAGGATATGTGAACAAAATTTCATACAAAAAGGCATTACGTTTTACTATTGAAACCGCCAAAAAGTAAGTTCTCTTTTCTTTAATTTTTCATTCAAGATATTGTTTTACATCAATGAAAAAAATACTGTCTTTTCTTTTTTCGAGTGAGGGAAAATGGAACAGGAGAAGACAATTTGTGTTATCTTTTGTGTACGTAATGAAGGTTTCCGATAGACGTTTTAGTCAAAACAGGCTAATTGGGACTAGATTGTCAACAGTAGTAATTAGCATTTCTTTTGAACTGTTTTAGAGTTGAAATGTTTCCCTAACATGACTTACAGCCTCTCGTGACAACCCTAAGTTTGTACGCTAGTTATTCAGGCTATTCAAATACGAAAGATAATCTTTAAGTTTATAAAAATATAAAAAAGAAAAAAAAAGTGCTTTAAGAGAAACACAAAATACATATTATTTCCTCTGCAAAACTCGATTTTAATCCAGTATATAATTGTCACGAAAAATGTTTTTTGCATAGGCATTGCAGAAGGTATTTACAGCCTTGCATGTAGGTCAGTCTTCCTTGGAATTTCAAATTACTCCGTCACTGCCCCTTTGTACAACACGAATTTTTGAATCAGTATCCGACTTCAATCAATCAAACTAGTTTAAATAACTAAACCTAACGTTTTGTTATGGTAATGCGTCTTCAAAAAGAGTTATCGGTAAAACATTTTATGTCCTATTGAGTAAATGTATTTCTTAAAGGTGCCAAATCCTGTTTTGAATCCCAAATAAATGTTTGCTTCCTTGCTAAAAAAAAAAGGATTCATTAAAAATAAAATAAGATTGTATGTTGGAACTCTGGGGTGTTCCACGTAATGTATAAAAGTTTGGTAAAAAGAAAGTAGAAGTGAATTTTGGAAGATTCAGTGTACTTGTTTGTAGAAATATTACAACACAAAAATTTAACTGAGAAAAAAACTCTGGATGATTAATAAGTTGGCTGGCATATGCTTAAAGAAATGATGCACCCTAAAAAATAAAACGTTTCGAACAGAAAAATCCACTTTCTTTAATGATGTTTTCTCGTTTTAGCATTAAAGCTTGCTTACATGTAGGTGGTTTGTTATCCCTCTGAGCCGGGATATCCATTTGCCCAATCTTTGAAACCATTTGAATAAAGAGCCTATTCGCGAACCAAAAGGTGCACTTAACCTGCTTGATGGTTTTTAAAACCTGTACTTGACTATATGTTATACAAATTTCGAAGTTTTGAAATTTATGAATTATTCGATGGCATGATTTAAAATTTGGCTGTGCGGAGATACATACAAGAAGAGAGATCGACAGATGACTATTGGAGATCGATCAAGTCTTGTTTCGAAAGAGTTTATGGATATCTGAAGACGGTATGGCCAAATTCTGGCAAAAAAATTGAACGGAAGAAATGCATGAAAACGCCAAAAATGTCTCTCGATAGATGCCACCTACCTTTTTAGACGTATCTGCACGAAAAAATCCTTTTACTGAAAAACAGGTATTTGAAGAAAGCCTACGATTGGGTAAGGTTGTTAAGAACTTAGAAATATCTTGAATAAATGATGAAACAATCATTGAATTATTCTGCTTGCAAATGATGTGAGGAATAATGTAGATCTCGCCAAAGCCAAAGAACTAAGTGGTTAAAAGCCTGACTCAGCTCAGCAGGACTACGTTCACCCGGACGATCAAACTCAACCAACTTTTGAAATGACTCCTGGGTTCAAACCTTTCACAGTTTAACAAATTAAACTGTAAAGACCCAGGCAACCCATAAAGAGACCTAATACATTAAAACGGTTGGCCGGGACTTTGGTCAGAAGATCAACTGCCCTTAGTAGTCCCTTGGAAACTATTTAACAATTAGACCCGTAGCCCGCAAGGGCGAAGGGTCTAATTGTTTTAGTATCACCCAACTAGTCGGACAGAAAAGGTAATGATAAAGTTAGCAGGTTGAAGATATATTTATTTGGGAATATTAAAAACGAAAGAAAGCGTCACGCTCAAACTGCGCCAAATTTGCAGAAATTTACATAACTGTCACGTTTTTGAAACACGTGATATAAAAGTGTATGAAGTTGGTGAAAATCCAACCAAAACTGTTCAGAGAAGAAAAAAAAAACACATCTTTAAAATAGTGCAGTGACCCACAATACTTTTATGAACTGCAAGGAAAGCTCAAGTGAACTAGATCAAGTTGGTGATTGATAATTGGGCCAAGTTTTCAACAGTTTGTCGATTTTTATTTCATCGCATGTAGTTGTTGTTTACGATGGAAACAGAGCAGCCGTGAAAGCTAAAAGACTGTGGCATTCCACAAAACGCGAAGCGGTCGCCATTGTTTTGGTAGGTTTTCAAAACCGGCGACTGTTTCGCTACTCGAGGACTATTACTATTAGTCCTCTAGTAGCGTAGCCAATTAAAATGCAGGATTTGCATTAGTCCACTAGTTGGGTGATACTAAACAGAGTTACGCCTAGAAAGAGTGTACAATAAAGCAGGAAGTTATGGTCAAACCGTTCAAAGAGGGACCGAAACTATTGAAATTAGGTCAGTGATATTAGAGGTCCCGCTGTGGCTCCACTCTTACTATCTATGGATAAAATCTGCCAGCAAAATGACTTAAATATTCTTTCGCAGGTAAACCTTTTTAAAAATCGCTCATTCTACTGGAAATTCTGTTCTTTTAATTGCTTGAATGCTGTTTTGTATCCGACACATTCTCGACTTCTCAGGCCTTATGGATTTTAACAAATATTTAAGGCCTATTACCCTACTTACGTGCAAAATAATATTATTGTAATAATTCATCTTACTTTGTACGATATCACTTATATCAGACGAATCATAATTTTTTTTTAGTACCATCTTAAATCTGTTGTATTATTTTTTAATTTTTCTAACATTTCTTTCATGCGTAGCACTAGTGGTTTGATTTTTCGTTATTTTGACAAAATTATGCTTGAAAATACCTTATTCTGGCGGTTAGATATTACTTGCCACAAAAGTCGCTTTTTTCTATGTGGCTTTAATTTATGCCACAGACTATATACAAACCCACTCCAGCATGCAAAATAATCCAACCGAGGAACTGATTGTATCGCGTGTTTTGATAGGATTTTACAAAAGAATGGAATAATTTATTTCAGTCAAAGCCGGAAGACCTCACTCACATTGCTTATAATGCGATTCGTGTAATATTCCTCGCATCATCAGCGATATATTTGTCACTAGATTTTATACAAGAAATACATTGATTTATCTAAAACTGACTTTTAAACGTGTCTTGAAAGGATGATTGACGTTGAATCAAAATAAAAACTTGTTAATGAAAGTTATTACAAATATGGCTGATAAAACGTTCGCAGCGGGCGAGGATACTGTTGTGTCCAGTTCTGATTAACGAAATTTCAGTTTCAGTTAATTTCCTAAAAAATCATCACAGGAAGGTAGTAGAGGTGTAAGGCAATCCACATATGCATCACGGTGATAAACAAGAGTAACAGCTTTCTGTTTCTTAAGCAAAATTAACATGACGTATTTTCTTTAAATTTATTCCATTGTAAAGGATACCAGACTAAGCTAAGCGGTTAAGAGTTACGCAGTCTATTGCCTAAAATAATTACCCAGCCCCCCTCCTCCCCCCTCGCAACGAAACGTTACTTTTTTGGTTGGACAGTATAGTAAAGAAAAAACCAAATAAAGATAAATTCATAAACAGTAACGAATTTTCTTAAAGGCATTTTTTGGTTAATTGTCAAAGACAGCAAAGCCGCAAATGTGTAGGTTGTACTAAAAAAAGTTTCTAAGAAACTCTTCTGACTTGGGAAGCTAATGTTGCTTACTAATTCTAAGACATTCTTTCAATTTCAACGAGTTTTGAGGGACATTCACTTCAGATTTTATATGATATTCACGTGACACGTGGCCTCCTCTAAAGAAAAGCTAACTACATGGTGCAGGCATCAAATTGTTGTAGACGTGCTCCACCATTCATGAATTTTCAAGTAGCATCTGACACTTAGAGAATGTCTTTTCGCATACTCAGGTCCACAGTTTAAGTGGAGCTACTGTTTACCCCCTGAAATACTTGTCTGCTCATAAACGCTAAAAAGTTACTAACTCACCAAATCTTGTTCACAACACTGGGAGGGTCAGGAAGACAGAAGGTGTCCCAACAATTTTGTCTGAGACTGTCAGAAGATTTATGCAAATAGCATGGAAGCCATTTTCGCCATGTACGCTTTCAATTTGGCACGCGAAGGCCAGACATGGCGTTTCAGTTATAAGTAACGACCCTAGGATCTGCCCGGTTGAGTTTCCGTTTAATACGCGCCTTGATATCATGTCGGTGTTGTTGAAAAAGTAATCTTAAAATGTTGCTTTCAGAGTAAAGACTGTGGGGGTACAATTAAATAAATTCTCTTTTTCGCATTTGCCCGATTTGCTTGTGATTAACTGATTAAAAAAAAAAAAAAAAAGATGAAGGATAGGAGAACCGTTTAAATCATCTTATAGCAGGTGCCTTTTTAGGGGAGCAGTCCTCCCGCGTGTTTTCTGTTTTAATTAAATCCTTCAAGCTTAATCTCTTGCATTAAATAATTTGTGAATAAACCTTTTTATATCTAGGACTAGTTTAAAACGTTAAAATGAAATCGGTTAGCACAGGAAATATTCATAGATGCCAATTTTAGGAGTCAATTGCTTATGTCTCAGTGGCCTTAGAAATCATTCACAACAACATTTTGCTTATGCTGTTACACAGGTCTAGGAAGTTAAATTAAATATAACAAATTAAATGTAAAATGAGGTCCTTTAAACAAGGAGAAGCAGTAAAAAGCATATTGAATCAGTCCATACTCGCTTGAAAGCTGTTAAAAGAAACGACTGCTGCAGTTGCAAATTACTATAAAAGCCATAAAGCCGAATTGAGCGGATAATAAAATGCACAGGTACTGTTGTTAGGCCCTCTATATGCACAACGGCTCGTTTCCGACATTCAGTATTTGCTTTGCGTACAGTTTTGACAGGCTTCTTCCGATCCTTTTCGATAGCCGCAGCATTTTTTTATTGCCTTACTAGTCAAGTGTTAGAACTGAAAACAAATCACGAAATTCAGCAGTTTGTAGTTATATCAAGCCGAATTTTGAGAAGTAAATAAAGAGAGGTGTTCAAGGAAACGGCTAATATATTAAAAAGAGTTATAGGTCAGAGCTGTCAGTAGAGGCTGTTGCCGACCGTCCTTAATCAAAGATTTTCTGCAAAAGAGCTCAAGGAAGTTATTCTTTAGAAATATTTTGTAACTTATACTACTACTAAAAGTCTTACCAGCAATCGCGATGATTTTTCCGAACATGGGGTCCACAACACTTCTTCATTTATTATGGCTGCCTTTCTCGGCTTCAAAGATTTTGCTAGGTAGTAAACGGGTGGTTTAACGTTCTTGATAACATTTAAAGCGAAAAATTTGCATCTAATATTCCTTTTGTCATAATGTGGGCCCATGCCGAATCAAATCCCAACAAATGTTATTTGTCAATAAAACGCCACGTCTTACCTTTGTTACAATCTTAAAAAATAGCAGGCACTGTATATTACTCAGAGGGAGAACTAAACTGTTGTCATATTCGTGCAACCACAGATCTGCAGTCACCATGGACGTTCACGTTTCAGTTTACTAAGATATGTTGCGATTGAAACGATCTCTTTTCATGCATGCAACGTCATGGTAACGAAAGGTGGTGACAGTTAATAAATCTTACGATAAGCCAAATTATGTTTGAATGATAATAAAAGTGGCCCATGAAAAACATAAAAAAAATTTAGGTCGTTTGAGAAGCTGTTGTGGTTGACTGATTGGAGAATAAAATGAGGCGTTCCACTGTGCACAAATTATAGGTCCCCTGTGTTTTCTTAATGCTTCTTCTTCTTCTTTTACTTTTTATATTTGTGTTATAAAACCTTCATTTTTATAAATACCTTATGTGCTTCTGAAGATGTCCAACAACACGCTTTCTGACTTTGAATCTAAAATCGAGAAAAAATGAATAACATATAAAAGTCTCATTTTCATATTACACTCATTTATGTTCACATAGGATGCTACAAGTACTGTATTCTCATTTGTTCAGTTTTACTTTGAGTAATGTAGATATAATTTATGTAGATATCCTATTTTATTATTTATTGTATTTATTTATTTGCTTTCTATTTTAGATATTTCCTTCAATGATTAACTACTTTTTTGTTGTTCTTTTTTTTTTTTTTACACGGAGATACTACCTCTTTCTAGCTACTATAAATCTGAGTTGAGATAAAGTTATATCATGTACAGGTGTATTTATGAGTATGAACAGAGAAGTCTTGCAATATTGACAGAACGGGCCAGAGCGGCCCTGTCATTTTAATTACCAAATATTTCAAATATTTTCAGCCAAACTAAACATTTAGACTGTACCTTGTGCTCTCTCTCTGTTTTCTCGGATAGTGACGCTGTTTTTGAGTTTGGGCAATGGAACTTTAATGGGGAAGCTCAGACACTGCTAAGGTAATTTATGCTGCCCACCCGCTTCTAATTTAAAAGGTTAAACTCGGAGATGAATTGATGATCTCACCACAGTCTAGCAGCAGTAAATACGTCAAATTTGACTAGACCAGCTTAAATATCGTTTTGATAGAAACAATTACTGAAAAAGACATGACAGTTTACGATCCAAGTGAGAGGCAAATAAATTGGTAACCATTGATGACTCAAGTAAACAACATTCTTTAACTTTGTGTGCGTGTGCTCTTTTCTAACCTGCTTTTCGGCATGGTCAAAAAGCGAAGGCCTATTCCAATGCTTGAGCCTCTTGATTTAAACATCAAAAGTGAGTCACAACATGTACGTAATCGAAAACCCCCCTCGCCAGTTTTGACATCACAGATACACTGTACATATCTTTTCTGAATTAGGCAAAAGCGAAGTAAAGTAAACTGCAATGCAGGTAAAGTGCATCGAGCGATACAGAAAAGAAACGCTAGACGCCTCGATCGCCCAGCCGTCGTCATTGTCACCACTTAGGAGGAGCCGACGTCAAGTGCCTTTTTCACTGAATTGATTAATCGAAGCAAATAAGCTCTCACTGGTTACATTTGTTCTGCAGATAAGGTACCATTTAAAACTTTTTACGAAATTTTTTGAACCGTTGTTCCGCTATAGGCGGCTTACGAAAGAATTGGAACTTTGAATTATCATTTTGAAAGATGTTTCTGTGTTTCAGGTCAAGATCCAGCATGACAAACAGCAAACCGTAAGTGAGCTCTGCATGTATAAAATTTTCCTATTATTCTAAGTGCTTAACCCTAATCAGTATAGTCAGTGCTTAACCCTAAATCAGTATTTTCAGTGCTTAACCCTAATCAGTATTGTTAGTGCTTAACCCTAATCACTATAGTCAGGGCTCACTCACATATGTATACATAAATGCAATTACTTTGTGTAGGCATCACAAGGTATCCAAGGGCGGTTTGAGATATGGAAACTAGCGTTTACCAATTTGGGAACTTAAGCTAGAAATGCCTTTGGGGCGACGGCGACCGGACTGGCAGAGAAAACCTGGAACCAAAATTAAGATCGCAATGAACTCATAGAGACGGCGCCTTATAAGACTACCGAAGAGGAAAATATGCCTTCACATAAAGAATTAAGAAAATTTTAAATGCATATTTCCTATGCAGACAACATGTTATCGGATGAAGAGTTTCTCGTTTTGTGGTAAATGCTTTCATACAACAACGACAACCACAACAACTTTATGTCGCTAGTCCCACGTTAGTACATGATATTACCTCCTTTCTAAATAATTTCAAATACGTTTCATTTATACGATACTCTAACGAAAAAAGTGTGCTAAAAACGCACAATTAAAATATCGGAGTTCATATTTTTTTGGTCTGGATTCTTTTATTTGGCTAGTGATTAGGGTTAACGGTTAGCTTTATTTAGGGTTAGGGTTTTCGCTACAGTAGTTAAATTACTCCAACTCCCTGCAGGGAGTCCGCGGTTGTCTAGTGGTTAGGGCAGGAGATGACAGATATAGTACTCCGGGATCGGCTCCTGCTCTTAACTCGTAATTTTTTTTTCTTTAAAATTGAAGAGACTTGCACTTTGACGACATTTCTTGAGCAGAAACTAAGTCTCTGAGTCGAGAAACTTAGAAATTTCATGTAAGTGTAAATGAAAAGGGAGAGGGCGGTTTGCGATATGAAAACAAGTGCTTACCTCCCAAATTACGATCACAAGCAACGAACCTTGAAACACGTAACACACAAAACTGCCCTGCTAGCAGAGACTTTTCCCTTGTGTTTCTCAGCGTTGTACTGCCATTCTCTTCGCGGTTTGGTTGCTCGCGTTTTGTTTTGGTTGTTTCTATGCCGAGGAAAAGACCTCTGCCGACAGCCGCTTGCGATTCCTGTTGAGCATGCGCGAGATGAAAATGCGGTTACCATGGACTTTCTGTCACGTGTCGGTAATATGATGCCGCCGCCGGAATTTGCTCATGTATTCATGAGTCAAACTTCCCACGGGAATGACTCGCACTCGCCATGTTGATATAGCGGGCTCACTTTTGCACAGCACACTAGTACATAAAAGATGAGCGAGTTGATAAAACCGGTTCCACAACCGGTTTAGTCATGTGATTACCTCCTAGATCTTGGAGGTATCTACAGCGCATGCTCAACAGGAATCGCAAGCGGCTGTCGGCAGAGGTCTTTTCCTCGGCACAGAGACAACCAAAACAAAACGCGAGCAACCAAAACCGCGAAGATAATGGCAGTACAACGCTGAGAAACACAAGGGAAAAGCCTCTGCTAGCAGGGTAACACAAAACGGATCGAAATCCACCATTCACAGATCACAAACCATGACCTATTGAACCCGTTCAAGTACAGTTCTGTTTCTAAGAGGTCCGCTAAGATGATTGACGGCTGCGAAAAAGCAAACATCGGTTGACTGGGCAACTGAACTTCAGAGTTCGTGTGTTTTTTTATAAACGCAGTAATTAACCGTAACCCTTCTTGTGTTTTGTTGTTTTTGTTTTATATACCCCAGAGAGTATACGTTCATTGCGATAAGGTGCACTCTCTGATGTTATCTTGGCCATCAGCTACGCATGCGAACAGCCCTTCGTTATTGTAATGTTCTGAACAAAGGTATGAGTCATGGGAGATAACACAAAGTTAACACACCGGCCACATCCGTAAAACACATGTTCTATTGTAATCCCAGCATGCTTTGTTACAAGAGGCAAGGCGTGTCACGCCACTGTGTAACGCTAAACATTACATTTCTCCTTTCCTTCAGGTAAGAGTCACACAATCAAAGTAGAGTAACGGGGAATAATCAACAGCACCAATAGATACGATGCAACAAAATTACAATGGTGTAGAATATGCAAATAAACTTGAACAAAAGGGGTTACGTGCCTAATGCAACGTTCTTAACTTAAACGTTCAATAACTAAATGTTCCCAAGATTGAAAGTTCGCAAATCTCAAACGACGTCTGTAAATCAATTCTCATAACGAATATCCATAAAATACATGTTTAAAAAGCACTTAAAATCAGTCAATCATCCTTAATCAAATCTCTTCAATGAGTCTCCTTGGGGGCACTGATACACGTGCACAGATTCAGTCAGGATCTCAGCATTTCCACCGGGGTCCACTGGGGAATCTGCGAACTCCTGAACTGAGACTGGAATGGGTGAAGGAGAGCTGTTCTCAGCATCAAGGTCAACTGTCTCTCCATCAAATGCTGGACTGGTTCGGAGTGTAGTATCTTCAGCGAGAAGCTACTTGAAGTAATACGAATTACGTGTAACCTTTCGGTCGGCGCTTTCTGCAGTTAGCATACTGTGATGCTTCTTAGTGACGTTTAACGGGGTCGGGTGATAGGGTGTTGACAGCTTCTGTCGCTTTGGTTGTTTCACTAGCACTGTGTCTCCGACCTGAATGTCACAATCTTTGATGGTTCTTCTTGACTCAGCTTGAGTCTTGATCTTGAGTTTCTGATGAGCGTCTCTCTGACGCATGGCTACAGGGTCTTGATTTTCACCATTTGTCACGACAACAGGGTTGGGCAGCTTAGTTCTAATTGGCCTACCAAACAGGGCGGTAGCAGGGGCAACACCGGTCGTACAATGGGGTGTGGCACGATAGTTGCGAAGAAACTGATGCATATCTTGTTTCCAGTGTGCAGTGGTGCGCAGTACTTTCCCAAAGGTCTTCATAAATCGTTCCACTTCTCCATTGGCCTCGGGCCACAAAGGAGACACCTTTCGGTGCTTGAAACCGAGATATCTAGCGAATTGTGCAAATTCGCTTCCACTAAAGGGGGGACCGTTATCAGATTTTACCACTTGAGGTACCCCATAAGCAGCAAATATGCGGTCGAGCTTAGGAATCACCGCTTTGGCAGAAGTAGAGTGGACGATCTCGATCTCAGGAAATCTTGAGTAGTCATCGATTACAACAACGACGTAGTGTCCAGCAACTTCACAAAAGTCAATACTGACTTGTTCCCAGGGACCATTGGGCAAAGGAGTCATCTGCAAAGGCTCACGGGAAAACTTGGGCATCGCAACTTGACAGGGAGTACACCGTTTCACAATAGAATCAACTAGGCTGTCCATTCTTGGGAACCAGACCTTTGAGCGTAACAGAGTACGAGTCTTTACTAGCCCTTGATGGCCTTTATGAGCCAACTTGACCACTTGCTTCTGAAGGGCATCAGGAATCACTATGCGACTTCCACGAAGCACAAGGTTGACATCCACTGAGGTTAGCTCACTGCGGACATTGGCAAATATCTTGAGAGTATTTGGGTCCACTCCCTCCACTGGCTTCAGGTTATCCCACTGGCCAGTTGAGATGAGGCGCATTACTTCTTGAAGAGTGACATCTCTTCTGGTTGCTTTAAGGATCTCTTCTCTGCTCAGAGCCTTGGGTGTGGCTTGAGACATCACGAAGTTGACATACTGCTCTGCAGACTCTGCGATGAGATCACACTTCGTGTCACTCTGGAGATGCCTCGAGATGTAATCTGCTGGATTCAGATCACCTCTTGCATACAGCACTTCGAAGTTGAAAGACTGCAGCTTGAGACGCCAATTCGCAATCCTGGCTGACGCTTGGGAAGTAGGGCTGTTGAAGATGAATAACAATGGCTTGTGATCCGTCACGACTTTGAAGCAACTTCCCAGGAGGTAAATACGGAAGTGATGACAACCCCATGCGATTGCCAATGCCTCACGCTCGATTTGAGAGTAACGCCTTTCCACACTTGAGAGGGCTTTGCTGGCGTAGGAGATCACTTTGCCACCTTGAGTTAACACAGCGCCTAATCCAACAGGACTGGCATCCACGAGCAGGATGGATTTCTTACTAGGGTCGAAATAAGCCATGACTTCATCTGAGGTGAGACTACGCTTGAGTCTATCTAATGCTGTTTGGTGAACATCTTCCCATTTGAATTCAACGCCCTTGTGAGTGAGGTCGCGCAAAGGAGCCACAATGTCTGCGTAATCACGTATGAAGCGAGAAACATAATTGGTCATGCCTAACAGGCTGCGCACATCGCTCACTGAGGTAGGTGCCTCTGCCTGCTTGATCGCTTCCACTTTTGCAGGGTCGGGTGACATACCATCTGCACTAAAAACCATGCCAAAAAACTCAATACGTGGCATGTAAAACTGAAACTTTTCTTTGTTCAGAGTCAAGTTCAACTCCTTGAAACGGGTTAGAACCGCATGCAAGGTCTTATCATGGTCCTCCGTGTTAACTCCATAGATGATGACGTCTTCGCTAATGTTCTTGACATTGGGAATGTCACTAATAGCAGTAGCAATCACATCTTGAAATTTTTCAGCTGCAGCATTTATTCCAAAACTTCACGCTTGGAAATTTTTGCTTCAATTCGGGCCAACTTTTTTCGGGACCGTGCGAAGACTGGTTCCTAACAAAGACAAATTCAAGATGGCGACGTGAAGCCAGACGAACTACGGCTGATTATAACGGCATTGAAGAGCCGTGAAAACATTAGGAATTGCAATTTCAAACCAATAAATGAAATGAACACAAGTTAAACTATTCATACAGTAATATTTCAGCTCAGTAGACATCATGTCATTTAGAGTAGCAGCTCTGTTATGTATATCGATTGTCGTCCTAATTATCGATCTCTTTAGTAACAACTAAGTTTCAAAATGCCTTCTTTAAGAACTTCGCTTCGATAAGTTTAACTTACCTTCATTAAGAGATTTGAAGGGACACCTTTCTTGTTTGGTGGGGGTGTTTTAATGTCAAAGAAGAGACCTCAAATACACTTGAACGTGGCTGAACTGGTGTTGTTTGACGATGACATGATGTATTATTGTAACTTCCCACTTTTCAACGAACAAAATTCCTCGCTGTTTAATATTATCTGCCACGAAGGTTAGCATTTTGTCTTGACAATTCACGAAGTAGAAATCGCTTTACTGAGAATAGGACAACCTCGGAGCGGAGGAGTGATTTTCTTGCTTCTCGCAAGTCATCCAAAACCTGTTAGTTCATCCATTAACAAGCGTGATGTGAACCTGATTGACCTAAAAATGGTATTTTTTGTAAGAAAAATTCACGTGCGTAAGCTCCAAACTTAAGCAACTAAAGCATCAAAACAAAGGATAAATACCTTCTTCATGTTTTCCTCGTTTCCGTTTTTGAGATATGGGCACCAAACAGCAGATATAAAACCTTTTCCAAAGCTTACTTCAGCCAGACTTTTCTCTCAAGAACCTCGCAAGAAACTCTCTCTTCGCCGACATAAAGCTAGTCTCAAAATATTCGAAGACAAGGCATGCAAGGTACCGATAAAAAGCTCTTTCTTCGTAGCTTTTATCGCGCTCGTCAAAACATTGTTTATTAGTACCAGTTCTCTCTCACATGGCGATGAAGCCTGACCGATTTTCGCTCTTGGCGGGCTGCGATATGGCCGCGCAGAATTTCAAAAAAGAGGACTGGGGAAACGGGGACACGAAACTTGGCCAAAATTGGCACAAAAATTTCCAAGCGTGCTTAGGCGTTTGTACCTGAACAGACCAAAATGAGTGGAGAACGTGGTGATATGCCTGGAGTAGGGGTGCAGAACAAGCTGATGATATCCTTAATTGAGATCTAGCTTGCTAAACACCTTGGCACCGTTGAGGTCGTGTACCACTTCATCGAGGGTGGGCATGAGGTGTCTTTCTCGGGTTATTGCTTTATTAGCTTCCCTCATGTCCACACACAAACGTACGCCACCAGGCTGTTTGGGCTTGGGCACTAAGACCACAGGAGATACCCAGGGGGTGGGTCCATCAGAAGGCTCGATAATGTCCTGTTGTAGCAGGGATTCAGCACAAGCTTCACGATTCTTTCTTTGATGAAATGGGATACGTCTGTGTGATTGATGAACAGTTTTCACATTCTCATCAATATGCAATTTGACCTCAACACTCTTCATCTTTCCAAGACCACTAAAAAGACTGGGGTAATTTTGAAACACATTCCTTTCCACAGACACCGCGTTTGCAATTTGCAGTATCCCCAGATCTGTAGCAGTTGTGTATCCAAGAAGAGATGTCTTGCCATCTACCACAAGAAACTCAGAGTCAACTGAATTACACTTGGATTCCACTAAGGCCTTGAATTTACCCAGCACGGGAAGGGGTTTAGACGAGTTGAAGCATACACTTCAGCATCACAAAGTTCTAGTCTCCTATTCAACATTTTCGACACATCATGACTCACAATGTTCACACTGGCTCCAGAGTCCACTAAGAACTTGCAGATAACACCATTGACCTTTAATGACGCAAAAGGAGCACTGACCTTGGTAGGGGAATCCACCGTAAATGTGTATTCATCACCTGAACTCGACGGCGATGAGCGTGGCTTTGACTCTTCGTTTACTTGGTTAACGGTTCGCGGGGGATTGAAGTTTCGACGTCTTTGCGTCCTGTTTCCTTTTCGATGTGTTCCACCTTTCCCAGGAGACTGACCCTTTTGAGAGCCTCGACAACACTGCGCATAATGGCCCTATTTTTTGCAGGAGTTGCACTTTCGATTCTGAACAGGACACCCAGCTTTAGCATTGTGGGGCCAGCTTCCACCACAGTTAAAACAACGAGCTGCCTTGTCCGGTGTTTTAGACTCCTGGGGAAACACAGCATTGGCACTTCCTGGAGATTCTATGTCGGTTGCTTGCTACTCCGAGACCTCCAACGCTCTTGCTTCAGCTAACAGGGCTTCGAGTGTCACAGTCGAATCCCTCAGCGCTTTTCGGCGAAGACGCTGCGAAGTGCACGACTGAATTATTTGAGATTTAACTTCCTTATCGACGTCATGGAATTCACATGTGGCTGCCATCTGTCGCAATCGAGAGTGATACGAGTTCATGGTTTCACCCAAGCTTTGCTTCGCCTGCCGAAACGTGTATATCTCAAATTCCACATTCTTCTTCGGGTCAAAGTACTCACTCAGCTTCGTTTTGGCCGTTTCAAAGTCTTCACCCGTGTCCGGTAGAGTGTCAAAGATTTCAGATACTTCCTCTCCGGCGTAGTACAGTAAAAGAGCTCTCTGTCTCTTCTTATCACCAATAGCAGCGGCAACAAAGAGGTTCTCGAGACGTTTTATCCACTTTCGCCATCGTTGTGCAATCGCGCCATCCGCATGGATGTCGAACGGTTCGAAGGGGGGAATCGCTGTAGCCATCACAAAGAGGACACACTCGGTCACACAGACAGTTATGAGTGTTTTGGAGCGATTTGCCGATCCTCGTCGCCAATGTAATGTTCTGAACAAAGGTATGAATCATGGAAGATGACACAAAGTTAACACACCGGCCATATCCGTAAAACACATGTTCTATTGTAATCCCAGCATGCTTTGTTACAAGAGGCAAGGCGTGTCACGCCACTTTATAAAATAACTAAGATAGTACGCGCGCTCTGATTGGCCGAGAGGAGTGTTTGCATGAGAGTATGTAAACATGGTTTTGACGTCAAGATGTTTTGCTTTTCGTGCGCTAATCACGCAAGCACGAATTTGAAAAAGTTTTTGAGTTCAAAACTCGACAAGTTTACTTTATTTACCCATTCCTTCGTGGGCTGAAACTTGGAAAATCGTTACAAAGAAGGTGTGTCAATTTTTTTTCACTTAAGCTGACATTGTAAGCGATAAAAACCCGTATTTTGGAAAGCATCTTTTTTGCAAAACAAAGACTGATTACGCGTACAAGCTTCGTGTACAAGACTTCGCGACTGGTAAGAATTTCTCTTTTAATCAATGCTTTAAACAAGAGAGTTTTGCTTTTTTCTGAGGAGAGTTATTTTATAAAAGCAATAGAAAACTTTTTTCCCTGTGTTTGCATATCCTGATATAAACACTCGAGGGGTTGGGAGAATTCTCGACAGTTATGCAAACCCTCGACTTCGTCTCGGGTTTGCATAACTGTCTCGAATTCTCCCAACCCCTCTCGTGTTTATATCAGGCTATGCAAACACGGAAAACGTTTTCTATTGCTTAAGTGTAACGCTAAACAGTTATTCTTCGCAGACCAGGGGCTGTCAGCTGGGTCAGGAAAAACGGCGGCGAAAGTTTTTAAGAACGAGCGGGAGAACTGCTGGGTTGCTACTCTTAAAAGACCAGTTCAGTGACTTATGTGAATGCTTGCTTGTGATTGGGGTGATTGGGCACAAAAAATAATTCTGTGCCAAGCATTTATCGCTCTGCTTTCGTGATCTTATACGAAGAGGTTTCCGCAAACTCGACTGTTCGCCGTACATATTTGGCTCTTGCAGGAGAGCTTTCTTCGAGAAGAATTTTCCGCGAAAATGGGGCCCCCCCAAAAAACAAAGACATTTTATATTTGGTAAAATTTCCGTTAAACTCGTTCATTTATTGTGCATGCAGCAATATACCATTTCACAACCATTTCTCACAAGATAGTTGATTTGAAAAGAGCGGAGCATGCATACTAAATGTATGGGGTTATACGGAAATGGGCCGTCGATAAAATCCGGAACATGGAACATTCCGGAACATCCCGGAACATAGAAAAATAAAAAAAAAATCATAAAAAAATAAACAAAGAAAATAAAAAAATGAAATATAATTTTTTAAAATTAATAATAGCATAAAATAACAACAACAGCAAATAGAAAAAGAAAACAATAGATGGTTTTCAGGGTGACGTCATCAAACTGTAAGGTCAAAATAACCGGGTCTTACGATTTCTTATTTACACTAGGTTGAAGATAACCAAAAAATAAATTTTTATACAAGTTTTCAGTCCCGTAGCACGTTTCATTTCGAAAATACAGCAATTTGAACTTCCGAGTTTTCACAGTGCGTGACACCAAAATAGGAATGCTGTCTCGTTGAAATAAAGTATCTCCTCTTGAATTTCAGCAGTTTTATCATTTCAAGTATTAGAACATGTGTTTAAACGCACGTAGACTAACTCTCGAGGGAAGAGAAAGAGCTTTTATGGAAAAAAGTGAACTCCAGATGTTTTAGTTGATTTCCGGCGGCCATATTGGTGGACAGTTTCTTTCTGTCCACCAATATGGCGTTTCCATACAAAGCTCTACAAAGGTGCGTGAAACGTTTCGGCAGATAACTCAGAAACTACTGGCCAGAAAGACCTGAGATTTGGACAAATTGTTTATATATTAGTCTTTTATAACATTTCATTTTCTTGCCTTCTTCCACTTGGCGGTTTCCAATATTTTTTTTGGTGCAGTGTTTATTGTGTGACAGTGAAAACGATCTATAAAGAAAAAGAAACTGGTATCATCTCCGAGGATGAGAAAACAATATTTTGTGGCAATTAATTTGTTGGGCGATTGAGGGTCCATGCAAATGACAGTAATGGTGAAGGCTTGCTTCTAAATTCAAACCGTATTAAAATGGGTCGCGAGAAGGGTAGTCTCCTTCGCAGCCGTTTTTAGGCTCGTCACGCAACGCTCCTCCCCACAACGGGAGCCAAGTCAAGCCAAGTCGGTATTAAAGTAACTCATTTCAAGCCAACATATAATCTCCTTGTATATATAACCGACATTTGCTTACTTGAGGTGCTTTGCTTTCTTGATGTTGACATGAATTACTTACAGACTAGACTCTGTCAACTTAATAAGAGCTTAGGAGCTACTGTCTTTGGATTTTAGTGGACAATACTCACATTGTTAATGATATATGAAATGAATCATATGTGAACTGCTGAAATGAAATGAAATGAAGAAATGATCGTCGCAGTTAACGCAATTTATGCAATTGCGTAGAGAAATTCGTAGTAGTTTCTATACTGTTTACAGTCAGCCTAATATTTCAGACGTCTCCTCTAGTCGAAATTCAAGTGAAACGCTGTCCCCCCCTATATTTCCAGCCCATGCCTAATTTATCGAAGACACTTGAAGGTTTGCTTACGCCACATGTTATTTTTGTAAACACTATTTTTCAGCTAAATTCACTGAATATTACAGTATCCGTTTGCTACATGTCCGCGTCAAAGGTGAATAGAAAGGAAAGGCGAGCCGTGCGTCTTTGTTTGTTTGTGTTTGTGTTCCACTTTGCTAAATATATCTACTTCGGAGCATTTGGTTCCGTCGTGAAGTCTTGTCGCCGAGAATAGCTACGCATTACTGTTTCCAAAATGAAATCTTGTTCACCAAAAATCCAGGGAACGTCACAAAATTCAAATAAACAAACACGTTAGCAAAGCATTCAAATTAGCAGCTAAATATAAATACGTTGCAAAAGTATCTCTCAAATAATTATCGATCGCCAGTCCTCAACTTGCGACTCGGGAGACATCTAAAATTCAGGCTAACTGATAACAGTTAGAAACTACCACTGTGCTACCACTGCCACTGCAACTATTTACGGCGAATGTGAATCTTATCCACTAAAGTCCAAAGCGACGAGCCCCTAAGCTCTTCTTATTTTAATATAGTTTGAATTCTCAATCGCCAAACAAATTAATTTCGACAAAATATTGTTTTCTCATACTCGGAGATGATACCAGTTTCTTTTTCTTTATTTCTATATTTTTCGTTGTTTTTGTTGTTGTTGTTGTTGTTATTTTATGTTATTATTTATTTTTACAAAAATTTTATTATTATTATTATTTTATTTATTTATTTTTTTCGTGAAATTTTTTTTATTTTTTCATGTTCCGGGATGTTTCGGAATGTTCCGGCATGTTCCGGAATGTTCCATGTTCCGCGTTTTATCGACAGCCACGGAAATCTTACCCCGTAATTTAGCATGTCAGCAAGACAAAACGAAACGAAAAATGCACCGATTAAAGAAATCAGACTGTGGATTAGTCAAAGGTGAATTCGTAATCATCAGAGTACGTCTAGGCTTGTTCATCCGAAATCCTCTGCTTTTTTTTTTCATGCCTGTTAAACATAATTGTCAGGGAAGTGCAGGAGAAACTTTTTCGCCCTATAAAGTTTGTAAATTTGTTAATTTTTTCTCATTAGTGATACAAGAAGATCGAATGAAACTTGTGGAGTAAACTTTGAAAGCTTATTTTCACTGAAAAACTGAAAACTCTTCTCGAAGAAAGCACTCCTGTGCAAGCCAGACTAATAAGAATGTGGCTCTAGAATGTAAAGAATTTGTGAGATATCTAGGTATAATAATTGACAATAATCTTTCTTGGAAACATCATATTGATCACGTAGCCATTAAAATGAGCCGAACTGTAGGATTGATCTGTAAACTACGGCATTTTCTGCCAAGACATACTCTTCTAACTATCTATCGATCCCTTGTTGCTCCTTATTTAACTTATGGTTTGACGGCCTGGGGCCAGGCATGTAAATCGCACCTTGAAAAGCTTCTCAAGCTTCAAAAGCGAGCTCTTCGCTTTATCTATTTTTCTGAGCGAAATCAGCATGCAATTCCTTTATTTACTGACGCCGGTGTTTTACCTTGAAAATTTTTGTGTTATGAGCATTTAGCTAACCTTATGTTTGAAATAAGACACAATAATGCTCCTGGAAACATTCAAGATCTCTTTCAAGATATTTCTGATATTCATTCTTATAATACTCGATCCTCTGCCTCTAATAACGTTTACACACAAAGTTCCAGACTCTCAATTCAAGTGAATTCATTTTCTAGAATCGAACAAAAATATGGAATGAAATGCCTGTGTCTTTAAGAAAACTTCCAAAAAATGCCTTTAAGAGGAAAATAAAACAAACACTTTTTGAGATCCTAGCTTCAGAAGATTGTTATATTGATCTCCCAGAAATCGTTAAAAAAGTTAAGTTGAATTTATCGCTTAGTTGATATGTAATCTTTAATATCGTTTTAGTCTCTTGTAATTACTTGTTATAACTGTTGTCATTTATTATTAGTAATACCATTAGTTTATCAGCAGTCTCTAATCATTGTTGTCAATTTTAGTTTCTTTAGTTCTCGTATTACTTTTAGCTGTATTTAGTTGTAGTTATTTTCTGTAAACATGACCCACCTTGATTAGCTTAGCTACCCGCGGGCATGTTATTGTTCTTTTACTTCAAAACACAATAAAATGTATGTATGTATGTATGTATGTATGTATGTATGTATGTAAACGGCGAATAGTCGAGTTTGCACGAAAACTCGTTCGTTTAAAAAGATCACGAAAGCAGCTCTATAGATGCTGGCCTCTTACTGAGCACCAATTATTTTTTTTTGTGTGCCCTATCAAAAGCATTCACATACTAGACGTGGAACTCGTTGTTTAAGAGCAGCATCTCAGGGGATCTCCTGCCCTGGAAACTTAAGCCGCCGTTTTTCCTGACCCAACTTACCGCCCCTGGCATGGGTGTCCGAGGATGCCTCTCTGTAGAGGTGCGTTAAAACAAAATGCTTTACACTTCTTGACAAAGTGTATTATTTGAAGTAAAAGCTGTCAATCTCAGTCTCTGTTCATTAGAATTTTAGAACCACTGCACGTGCACATCGTGCACTTGACTGTTATTTCTTATTGGTCAAGTGAGGTGCAGCCCTTACTTGGAGGAGAATGTCGGCTTCTTTGAACTACGAACGCTTTCATGGTCACCAAATAAAGTTAAGTTAGGTACGTTTTACCCCTTCGCACTCAAAATAGGTTCCAAATACACTTGCATTATACTTAAAGATCTGATGAGAAGCCAACAAATGATACCAGTTCAGTTCAGATCAGTGTATTACACATATAATATATATACATTGTATTTAGGAAAATAGGAATGAAATAACAAATAACAGAAGAAAAGAGAAGTAAAAAAAGAAGAGAAAAGAAAAGAAAGAAATTAAAGGTTTTGATAGAAGTGTATGGTGGTCAGAGGAGCTTAGCTTTCTAGCTAACCACCGGTATATTGTGATCATGAATGGAAATACTTAATATATGTGCCAGGTGCCATGGAAATTATGGATGATTATGATAACGGTCATTATATGTAGCGTCCACTCATAGCTAAGAGTTACTTTTCTCTCAAAACTTGTATTCATGCATTCTATGAAAACAGATGGACTTTAATCGACAACTTACACGTCACACAGAAAGATTCGCTCAAGCGAAAACAACATGACTATTTAACGAAGATGATATGCCTGAACTATGATCGATAAAAAATGTGTACTTAGAGGTTATTATGCCTCTGATAGCGAGTAAAACCTAATTGTAACGAAACGATAACAACAATCGTATGCTCCATGGGAAAGTGCGCCCTGCAGGTATGTGATCACCACTTCATGTAATGTTTATTTGTCTCTTACACGCTCCCCCGCCGAAAGACGACTGGGGGTCTTTCTATCACAGCATAAGCTTGCAGCGAACATAAAAAACCCATTAGGAAACTAAATGATCGGTACCGTCTCTTGAAAGTTTTCTTAACTATCTTGACCTTACGAAACAGTTCAGACACTTCTTGGTGCCTATCCTACGAACTTGGAAGTACGTAGTAGCTTCAAACAGGCTTGCGTTGCTGCTCCAGGCCACGTACGTAGTAAGTGCTTTTTTAATGGAAGGAGCTTTCGGGAATCTCTGCGGTACACTCAGTCTTCTGTCTTCTGAACTATGCCTTGGTGATCTGGAAATGTTTGCTCGATCACAGCCTTTTGCCACTGTTTCCGGGACAAGTTCTTGTCTGCTAACAGCACGAAATCTCCCAGCTGGAGGTTTTGGAGCGTCGACAGATACCCCTTTCTCCATCTCTGCCACTACTCATTGTGAGAAGATGAACTTGTTTCCAACTGGCTTTGAATCGGTCTTATTCGTCGAACAATTCTGGGAATGAACACGGGTTTCTACGTAACAGAATAATTTGGTTCGGTGCCAATGCCTCCAAATCTTGCGGATCAGTAGAGACAGGCCAATTAGTCTGTCATCCAAAATCTTCTCTACTTCAACTAGAAAATTTCTTAGGGTTAGCTCATTTAAGAGACGTTCTCCTTCCACTGGAATGTAGAATTCTTCTGCTAGGCCGTATCAGTCTCTCCCATACACCACCTTGATAGCTAGCCGCGGGTGGGTTTTATTCGATTCCCCTCAGTGTTAATTTTGACTGAATCTTCCCTTGGTCCCAGACCTTCAACTCCTCGACGACTTCCAATTCAGCTCCTCTAGAGTTGGTGTCGTTATCACTGTAGATAATACTCGGGTCGGACCTCTTTTACCAACGAAGCGCAAAACGGTGTTTATAAAATTGTCAGTAAAGAGGTCGTTAACTAACTCTATGGACTGCTCGATATCTTAACCCTCGGACGTACACGCAAATTCATACCCCCACTGTGGTACAAGGGGGGTAGGGGGGTTGATGGAACCCCTTCCCCGGAGGTTTAATATTCTGCATTATTTCAAAACGATTTTGCCTTCAGTGTAGAGCCTTTGATCTTCTTAACAAGATGACGTATATTTAATGAGTGATGGCACTGGTGGAGACCTGTGACGTCACCAATAATGGTCGCTATCTTGACGGCCATCTTGGATTTTGCCAAGAATTAGAGATCAGGTTAAAACGGCGATAAATGGTAACTTTTTGTGCTTGACATGTAAAATTTTAAAATAAGCACTTTGAATCATTTCAGCACTAGCATTACTTTTATTGTTGAAAGAAGTTGAAAAAACATGCATTTTCACTCAAAAATGGGTTCACCACCTGCTACTTATGACGTCATATCCCGTAACCATAGAAACTGACCATCACTAAACTTTTCTCAAAATGCGCACTAGGGATAAACGAACAGCTGCTGAAAACGTCAGGTGCTGATGCTTTATCGTCTACGAAAAACTCCATAAAACCTCAGAAGGGGGGGGGGGGGGGGAGTTGCAACCAAACCATCTCCCTCCTATACGTCTTCTTGTACATAGGTCCGAAATAATCCAATCTTACTGCAGAAAAATGATAAATAAGCCTGTGATTGTCTGAAGATACCCTAACAACAGGAATCGGCGAGGTCACCTGCTCTTCAAAGGCCCAAACCAAACCTAATTCCAATTGACTCAGGCGCTGATCGTAGTTCCAGTAAAACTAATTTCAAAAGGAGAAAAATGATTATTTCGGTCAAGCGGCTTACAAAATACGTTATAATAATTTATGAATTAGGCTCGGAATATGAAAGTTTGGCGTCTAAATTAAAGCCGTTCCAAGGTCGATTCAAAGTCGAAACTCCAGGCTGGGATCGGCGGGAAGAACGGCTGAGCCGTTCCATATTGAAACAAGCGTTCCTAATTGATTCAGACGCCTAACTTTTCATGTACTTATTTCAATGCACATGTATTAGGTTCGGCTCACGAAAAGTTCGCCGTCTGAACCGGGATTAGCTTCACGTTCTGACGTTTGCGCACGTGGCACTCGCTAAAAACATGATTTATCGTAGAAACTGCATCTACGATCCAATAATGCTGCCTAATTCCGGCTAACATTTGATAGGTTCCCACGAGCCATTCAAGTGAAGATAATGACTAATTAGGAACTCTGGCTGGTAGTATCATTAGATGATTGGCGTCCGTATGGCAAATCTGAATGGTTCAATGTTCCACCTCCATGGATGATTTGTTTCTCTTGAAATGGCCTAAGCCTTGCGAGTCTACCATTTGCATGTGTTTCATTTTTTTCACTAGTGAATAACTTTTTTGGGGAGCGAACTTCACAATCTTCTTCTCCGCTTAAGGGTGTAGGACCAAGTTCCCGGCTTCTATCTTTGTCGTTACTGCACTAGGACTGCATCGGTCAATTGAAAGCTCTAGATAACTATGCAGCTCTCCTTCGTAGCCGATCCCATGAGGAATATCTTTGGAACAGGCTTATTCAGAAATCTGCCTCTACCATGGCTGCTGCAACTGTGGCTTTCTCCTTTTTCACCCCTTCGTCTGTGTCTAGAAGGTTTCCGTACTTCTCCTCAGGGTGTAAAGGCCACGGCTTCAATCTCCTTCCACAAGAATTCTGGACCACAGTACCACCTTTCTAGTCTCCCAGTCTCCGAGGCCTTGATCCCTCGGGAAGCGTAATCCGCTGGGCTGATCTTTGTTCGCACGTGTTGCCACTTCCTTGGTTTTGATTCTTGACGTATAGTACCTACCCGATTGGCTATGTACTTAAGCTCTTTTATGGAGGCAGTCCAGTAAATGACACTGTTGACCTTTAGTCTTGCGTCCAACTCTCTCGTTATGAGCTTGTTGACTTTCGTGTCCAGAGTAGCCGCCATCAACTATAACTTTGGTACAGTTACAGCTGTTTTCAGGTGTCTCACGCGAGACTTCCCCATTACGAAACACTATAGTAGATTTGACCTTGGCTGTAAACAAGACGCAACAAGAGGCTGTCCCATAACCATGCTCCTGGAACGCATCAGAGAAATGATGAAGCTCTAAATGCTTAACTACACCACAGTCGCGTGGCTTAGCAAGGATAGTAAACCTGGGAGGTGAATCCTTCTTTCTGTTTGATTCCCTTCTCGCCCAGATACTGGCCAAAGGGATCTCTTGCGCTTGATGAGACTCCTGCTTTATCCACCAACCTTCTTTTCATGCTCTCATCAGGAAGCTTTCGCATCAATAAGATTAATATTAAGACATCTTTGTTGTCTAACCGACCCGCGTAGTTATGACCCATGCTAACAGTCGCCGCATCCGCTTTCCACACTTGAATTTCTCTAAGTTTCTCCAGGCTTCGGTGTATTTCCCACTCACTGCCAAATTAACACTACTCCTAACTGCTTCTTTAGCTTTGCCAGTACACTGAGCTAAAAGGAGCGTTAGTCTTTGAGACTCATCAGTCACTTGGCTCTCAATACTGTCTCTAAAGTTCGTAACAAACTGCACATACTCCAAAGTATCCCTGCTGAATTTCATTAACTCTACCTTCGGTAAGGATGGTCCTTGCTTAATTACTTTTGCTACTACTGGCCAAGGATCAAACTACATGCGTGACTGAGGACTAGCTCGCTTCTCAAGAGGCGGTGTTGGGAGAAGGTATGTCGTTTTAGCTGGTTGCGGAGCGATGACAGGATAAAACTCCGATGCTGATGCATCTAAACTTACAGTTTGGGGACCACAAGACCACACAGGTATTTCTGATGATGGGTGCGTCTGCAATGTATATTGAGGGGAGGTTATAGACAAAGTTACAGAGCATACATCTATGGCCAACGATAAAGGAAGCACGAACCGAAGGAGTTTTCCTTCACGTATGTTCTTTTCTTGCGTTCATTTGACCCAATTGCGGGCCAACTTGTGCGTATGAATGGAGCAAGAATCTATGAATGAGTACAACTTAAATCCTTTAAGGAGGATCCATTCGAGGGCAAGTCTGGTGCCAGCACCCGCAGTAATTCCAGCTCAATAGGGTATATTAAAGCTGTTCCAGTTAAAAAGCTCTTACAACTTTAACTTTATGAACACAGGTTCATATGGGGAGGAGGATTAGGGTGAGGATTAGGGTTAGGGTTAGGGTTAGGGTTAGGGTTAGGGTTAGGCTTAGGGTTAGGGGTTAGGGGTTAGGGTTAGGGTTTGGGTTAGGGTTAGGGGTAGGTGTCGTCTTTGGCATAACTAATAGGCGTGCTGTAATTAGTAGACTGAGATAAACTTTATACCGCTAGAACGTGCCCACTGGGGCTGAAGAAAATGTGGTCGCTAATGACGGAATTAAAGTTTAAGTAATGATGGAAATTAATTGATCCTCTTCTACGTTTTCCTCTTTAGAAGGGAAATAGAAATTGGTTTCCAACGTCTTCGCGTTTTTGTGTGTAACTGCTCCACAATCGTGACACCCTCGAAAGCCCTCTTTCATGTAATTTCTCCCCTCGGGAATCTGGTGATCTCATATAGGACAAATCTTGTAGTTATCGTGCAAAAAGCATTTAGGACATTTCATGATCAATGTCCAGTACACATTAGAGTTCTCGCAATGTTCACAGGGACGTTTAGAGTGAAATGCGGTGAACGTTTCAGGGTTACTACTTTCTGTTTCCTGACTACTGTCGTTTTCAGTGTCATTGTCGCTCTTTTGGCTGGCTTCAGCTTTAACGCCATTCTCAGAAGCCACTTCCTCCTCCTTCTCCTGATTTTCAATATCGGTTGAATTCTCGTCATTATTACCCTCGTTATCGGAAGTTTTTACTACATTTCGGTAGCCTTTTTCCTTTTCTATTAAATCAATTAACAACTTTTTGTTCTTGATTAAACCTTTATCGATTCCTAACTCTGCAAGTCCATCTAGAAACGTATTCAGCGCACGAGGCGTGGTAACCTCATTGTTATGAGGGAGTAACACATACTCAACTAGCTCGGCGCTGTTTGTGACGGGAATAGTGCGTTCATTTCTTTGGACGCGGCCATACTATGCAGCAAATCAGAAGTACGCTTTTCCGGCACTGCTTGGGAAAGATGGCTCAAAACATCTTTTATTCTTGGTTCTTCATCCACGCATTCATCACCAGAACTTTCGCTTTCTTCATGTTCACTCTCTTGTTCTTCTTCAACCAAAGCTATCTTTCCCTTCATTTTGATGAGTACCCGTGACAGACTTAGCTTTGAATGATAAACTTAGAGATGCGTCACCTCATTAGAAATCCTAAGCTTGAAACAACCACTATCCTATTGTACGAGGACTCGCTTCTTTGTTTTGTAAGGAACATTTGGACTGACCAGGTTAAGTAAAGCATCCTTATATGGCAGCAATATAAGCTTATTTTCTTCGGAGATGGGAATGTGTCCCATGAGTATACTGTATAAGACTTAGACTAGTGCATGTAGTTGCAGTGGAGTAGCTGTCTTTAAAAGAAATTGGCGTTGATAAGCAGGGCAGTCAGCTAACAGCTGAAGAAAACCACGATTGTTTTTTTTCTACACGAGATGGCAGTTGGCAGTCTTTTATAGAATCTCGTGGAGGAAAAAAATGAGGTGGTGGAGGAAAGACAATAGCAATGTGGTGGTGGCGGTGGTGCTAGAGGGAAACAAGAGAAATGTAGTGGTGGTGGAGGAGGGAAAACAATAGAAATGTGGTGCTGGAGGAGGAAGACAATAAAATTTTATGACCTGAAAACCTATATAAATGGTCAAAATTCTAACTTATTTTCAGTCTAGATTCTGGTCTTGAGGAGTTGGCATGAGTTGGCTCTGTTCTATCTGTGAAAAGTCCTTTAGTAGAAAAGATAGTATACAAAGGCACGTGATGTCTAAACGCCGCAATGCTGGTCTCACCCCATTTCAAACAGCTCCAATGTTTTCACAGATATGTCAGCGATATGTCGCTTCGAGCATCCTTTTACCTCCACGACTGCCGGAATGAGCGGGTCCGGAAAAACGGCCTGGGTTCGATCTCTATTGCAACAAGCTTCAGAGCCAATTTACCCTCCCCCGGAGAGGATCGTTTGGTGTTATTCACAATGACAGCCTGCGTATACGCAAATGCTAGTCGCCATGCCACACATTGAATTCGTCAAGGGAATTACTACGGCTTTGGAGCAGGATTCCTATTTTGATGTTAACAAACGGAATTTGATCGCGTTTGATGATCAGATAATTGATGCCAGTAAAGACAAGCGAATTGTGAACCTCTTTACTCGTGGTTCTCACCATCGCAATCTGAGCATGATTTATATTGTGTAAAATCTATTCCATCAGGGGAAAGGCAGCCGCAGCATAAGCCTAAACAGTCATTATTTGGTGTTATTCAAGAATCCACGAGACAAATTGTAAATCTTGACTCTGGCCAAGCAAATGTATCCCTGGGCAAACGGATTTCTTTTTAAATCAGTACTTACGAAGAGGCTGTAAAAAGAACTTTTGGTTATCTGTTGATCGATCTGAAAGCTACTACCCAAGAAGTCTACTATGTTGAAAATTAAGCCTCATTGGTGTCGAGTTAGGTCGAGGTAAATCATTGATATGCATAAGGTCGAGTCTATGACGTCAGCCATTGTAATAACCTAGGGCAAAAATGCGTTCTATTGCTAGCAATTATAAGTCGCGTGTTTAATCAATTGATCCTTGTTAAGTTATTAATTGTTTTATAATAATACGTCAAGATGCAACCTTGGGTTTTTTTCCTGTAGAGCTAATTTGTATTCAACTTTGGGGTTGTGAACTCGCATAATTACCTGACTAACGGCGCGTGAGACGCTGAGACTTTGATCGTTTTTCATTTCTTCGAGATAGATGGGAGAAAACGGTTTTGTAATAGTCAAAAAAACTTGAAATAAAGAGTTTTCAGCGCCACTTTGTGTATGTGTTTTGTTGATGTATCCGATTTTTAAGCGATAAATAAGATATAGTAAGCCGTTTCTCGCGTTCCTAGGTGATCGGTTCTCTTATTTCTATTTTCCTTTAACAGACGTTCATACCAGGCTCAAGTTACTTAACGGGCAAGCATAGGCAAGCCTATTGTGCCTATTGTGTTCTTCCAAAAGAAAAGAAACAGCTATCCACTTCATTGTATATGGAGGAAGGCACTTAAGGTGATTCCCTGGTTTTGCACTGCGCATATCTTACTGCGCATAACAAGATGGCCGCCGTAAAAAAGAGCATGTGAAGTAACATTATTAAAATGAAGTTGACTGAAGAGAAACGCTATTGGAATTTTTGCTTGCAGTTGTTTCTTGCCGAGGTGAGACTCAATGTGTTGGGAAGGTGCATAATGTAAGCAGTACGCGTGTTGCTGAGTTTGACTTCCTCACAGAGAACCTCGATAGTGGATGTTTAACTTGTGCTTACTCGCTTTGATTTTCAAAGAAGCGCTTTCTTTATCACATTGTATCCTAAATGTGATATTTCGATTTAAATTCTGAAAAAAACGGATTTTTAAATACTTTCTTCCCCCTATGACATACATTTAATTTTGAAACTCGCCCCAGCCCTCTCCCAAAAATCGGAGAAAATGCATTTGGCGCGCACTTTCTGCAGCTCTACCGCAAAAAGGAGTACGGGTGACCCCAATTTTTTATTTCATGATTTTAATAATGACAGTGCTTCCTTTCGATGAGAAAAAAATTGGCACAAATCTATGTTCAGTTTTTTGGCAATTTTACTAAATTGTACGGATTGAGCTATCACGGGTCGTAAAGCGCGTGTCTAATTTAGTTCTACATTGGAGCGTGAAGTAAAAACAAGGGCATCAAAAGGCATTTTTCTGGTACACAAGTGGATAATCAATACATTAAAGTCAAATTCTGTGCGATACCACATGCCATGATCATCGAAAAAATCTCTCCTCTTTGTCTAGTTTTGGGCTGCGCGCGGCTTTTGCCACAGGGTCCTAAATAACCGTATTTGTCAGCATTGTGACGTCGAAATGAGCACGGTGACCCCCACTTTTTATTACTTTTTTATCATCTTCTTGACTTGTCACATCGGTGTACCAAGTTTCATCTACAATCTATGTTACGTTCTTTTACTAGGGAATCACCTTAATTAATATGGAGCAAAGCATTTTTACCTAGCTAGCCAGACACTGACTGGGCACATAATTAATATGCAGGAAGGCACTAAATTAGTATGCAGGAATATACAATATTAAAGGGAAGGAATACGGAAGGCACCGGGAGGCACTAACGGGGCTTATCTTTGCTGAAGTAGAGTACTCACTCATCCCATCTTACCCTCCATTCTCCACGCTGCGCTCTATAAGTCAATTAATTGTGCATGCTCTATCATAAGTTTGGCATTCAACAGCTCTAACCTCCTGCTTAACTTCGCTTTGCCTCTTTCAACTTATTCCAGCATGCGTTCTAGTTTTTGTTCTTCTTTAAGGGCGCGCATTCCTAATTTGGCTTTTGGCTTTCTAATTTTTGCTTCTATTCGACACACAACTACTCTAACTCTTGTCAGACTTCCCTCCGCTTCTTGCTTTTATCCGCTCCTTAATTAATTCAAAAGCTTGATATTTAACAATTTCCATACATCGTAAACGTTTATACGCGGACGTTTACAGCATCACAGGGGCAGCTCGAAAGAATTGTAAAGAAAAAATAAATACTCAACACATGATCTTTATGACGTGCAAAATTATGTGTTAAACTTTCTTTCCTTTTTTGCACTCGGAAAGGTGTTCAAAAAATAGTTTCGTTTCCATGATCGCAAAGAGAAAATGCACCAAAATGTCCCAGCATAGAAATATTATATTAGAAAGCATCGTAATGCTATTTTAAAGTAGTTTGAGTTAATTAGAATTTGTTCAATCGTTTATTCATCTCAACCACTGAATTGAAAAATACAGAATCCATCTTTTTTATTTTCAAGGAGGATGAATTATTTCATGGAAAATATAGGCCGTCAAAGCGACAATTGTTTACACTTAGTTGGCCTTTATTAAAATTTTGGCTTGATGGGGGGTTGCTAAAATAAACTATTTGAACTAAGGCGCGAGGAGCAAATTAATGCAGGAAAATTAATTTTTTTTACGTCAACTTGTGAGCACCTGCTAACTTTGAAAGGAAAAAAAGACAATTTTCTGAATTTACCTTCAGTGAAATTTTTCCTGCCGTTTTCTACTCAATATATGAGACAGTTACTTTCTTTAGGTGGAAGATTTTAAGACTTGAACATTTTCCAATCTGGCGAGAAAATGCTAGTTCTCGAGTACTAAAATGAAGATGAGCTCATATCGTTTTGGTCATGTAAGACGTTTCTAATATGACAATTTGAGTCGACTTTTTTAACACGAAGGTAGAAAGATTTTTGTTCATTAAAATTAATAACCGAAGTCATTACAAGGGGTGGCGGGGAGGGGGGGGGGGGGGGTAAACAATAACATGATTGGTTTTCGGCTTTTACTTTATCATAGTAGTTTGACTACTTTCAATAACGATACTTTTGGGTTTACAAAAAAAACTTACAGCAAATGTTTATTCGTTGAACGCAACGGCCGTAAATGATTAGTCTAACAACTCTGCTAGACCAGGACAGGAGCGACCATACTAAACTGAACTGATTGTTTGTCAACGTTTATCAATACCATTTATTCGACTAGTTATCACGATCTATTTGACGTAGGAACTCTTTTCTTGACATCAATGCAGGAATATCTCGTCAGGAATAGCCTACAAGGGCTTTCCTTCTGTCTTAAACACAAACGCACAAACTCGTTTTCAAGATTAAAGTAAGATATATTTCTTGCAATACTTTCAGTAGTATTATACGCAAACAAGAGAGCCAGTATTTAAATCTTGAAATTTTCCATAAGGGCTTCCGGCCTGCCTCCTCAGGTAACTTAAGGAGAGGGTCACACATTATTCTGTAAAGAAAATACTGGGGGGGTGGTCTATCTCCGAAAGTAAACTTCCGATCAACATGAAACTAGGCCACGACTTAAAACATGCCAAGGGAGCTTTATTCACAAAAGTGTTTCCATAGTAACCTATCACGTGACCACTTGTGGCTTAACTTCCCGTTTGTTCTTTTATGGCTTCCAGCACACTAGGAAAAATTAACTTTACTGACTTTTTTTTTTGCAGTATTGTTTTTAGTATGTGAGGCCTCTTCTCAAATGTAACTGGAATCGAAGTCCATCTAGGCGACATCAACTTTTAACGGCTATTGCGTGACAAAACGATGCCACATTTTATTGGCCACGTGACCTGGACACCCATTCCAATTGGTTTCGTGTAGAATTTCGTGCACATGAAACCATTCAAGCATCATTTTGCATATCACTTTGTGATATCATTTACGGTCACGTGACTAATTGGTGACAACTTCTTGTCAACTTGATTCATGCCTTAATTGCTGCAACGCACAAACGCATTTAACAGACTTAGAGTAAGATAGATTTCCCGCATAGTATTACTTTCAGTAACATATTATACTCAAACAAGAGGGCTGGTATTTAAAGCTTGAAATTTTCAGCGTAATGAAATGAAAAGCAGACTCAACATTCCCTGGTTCGCGAAGTTAATTAAGTACAAAAAGGTTCGCACGAAAACGTGACAATATGAATTATTTCGATTGCGATCATCGAGACATGAGAAACTGTAAACGTGGACTAAGGTAAAAAGGTGCAATAAAAAAACTACATATTGCGTTTTGGAGAAGTAAAAATTCTCTCTTTGAAATGGCTAAACGATTTTTTTTTGTTGTTGTTCAGCCAGTTTAGGCATTGCGCTCTGGTAGGTCGGGAAATTTTCTGCGCGAAGTTTATTCCACGATCATTATCCATTTACTTACACCGTTTATATTTGTATCGTTCTGTTACTTGACTTGTGAATATGTAGGGTTTCCAAAATCGTCGATTTTCGCCTATGATCGGTTTCCACGGTGTGGCGTGTATGATCGTCATCATTGCTTGTTACAAAACTGTCTGTATTGTGGGTGCAAAAGGCCCTCAGTCGAACTTGTGATTTTATGTTCCTATCGAAGGCACAGTAAATAACGGGATTTATAGCCTCATTAATGAAGGCGCCAAACATAGCCACCTCCTGTAAAAGTTGCCCACGATGAACATGCTCTGTACCCGAGTTAATCCGAACGAAACTTAGAACAAACGTCGGAAACCAGCAAACGATGAATGTTATTGCAACAAGGCCAGACGTTCGTGTTACGCGCTTCTTGTTTCTGTAAACAACAGAACGTTTCGCAGAATTAGAGAAGTTTTCAGCTGCCACTGTTGGGCTTATCCCCCACATCGTCAATGCCACATGGGAATAATGCCAGCACATTATCAAGAATGGCAACAAGAGTATAAGTGACATCTCAACGGCTTGGTACATCTTATCAAGCCACGGAATTGGTATTGCTTTGGGTGTGCAGATGATTTTCGACTCAATCTCTTCGACCTGAAACATGTACAAATAAGGACTTGCAGCAAAAGCAGGGAGAAGCCATGACAAAGCTATCATTCTCTTTATGTGCCTTGCTCTTAGCTTTGGAAGATAAGGACGAGCGACGCTGCGGTATCTATCAAAGGAGATCAAGGCATGTGTAATAACGGCCGTGCCACATACAGCAATTTCAATAAATTCCACAATCTTGCATAACGCTGTACCAAAGATCCATTTTCCCAGAAGCTCACGGACAAACTCAAACGGCATAGTTAACAACCCGACTGCAAGGTCGGAAAACACGATGTTAAGAATAAACTGGTAAGTCGGTCGATTTCGTAGAAGATATCGTCGACCCTTGATGAGAACCCAAGCCACAAGTGAATTCCCCACTAAAGTAATTGCAAAAATGACGCCAACAAAAGCGGCTTTAAAGATATCTACTGATGAGTAAGACATAATGCGGATAATTTTTTTCGCTTGATTCGCAGACATTAACAGTCTGTTTAATTTTGACATTGCAGCATCTGGCTTGAAACCGCATCACCAAGATTCAACCAATTAGCAGGCAACAGGCAAACAAATAGGCGTAAGATCTCATAACAGTCATTCACAACACCTAGCTAGGAAAAAGGTAAATAAATATGAGGATGAATTAAATTATCCTGCAAAATTGGCAGCTTCTCATTTCAATAATTTCGTCAGGGTCAAGTTAACGTTTTGTTAGAACACATTAATGAAAAGTTTGACCGGAAGGTTTACACATGCATTGTTAATTTGACAAGGATATTAATATATAGATTTAGCCAGGGCTAAAAGCGAAGCTCCCATTAATAAATTTATTATTTAAATCAAACAATAAACTTGTAATCCACAAATCAGTTAACTTAAGGGGAAATTATTTTTGGAAAGGCTAAGTGATTTTAGAGTGAAACATCTTACATCGAGTTGGCCTATAACGTATATAACGTATATAATTAATCTGTCCATCAAGCAAAGAACTTTTCCTGATATTAATCTAAAAATCGCTAAAGTGATTCCTATCTTTAAACAGAGATCCCGTTCCATGACTGTGTGATAATTATAGACCAATATCAGTTCTTCTAGTATTAAGTAAAGTTTTTTGAAAAATGTATTTATAATCAACTTATATCTTATTTTTTGTCTGAAAATATGATAATACTCATACTCAATATGGATTTAAGCCAGGCAGTACCACTGTGGACTGTCTTGTTGATCTCATTGAAGAAATCTCTACGTACTGTCTAGATCAAGGAGATTATGCTGTATCAATATTTTTAGATTTGAGTAAAGCATTTGATACCGTCAATCATTCTATTTTACTATCAAAGCTATTGTCCTATGGCATTCAAAAACCTCATATCGACTGGTTCAAATCGTATCTTAATAAAAGAAAGCAGAGAGTTTTTGTAAATGGTAACATTTCTGACACCATGCCAATTACTTCTGGTGTACCCAAAGGATCAATTATAAACGACTTTACTCAATCTTCTGATTTTTTCTCTATGAGACTATTTGCAGACGATACCTCTTTAACAGCTTCAGCTAAAAATATAGATGAACTCTTATTTGAGATAAATAAAGAACTACCTAATATTTATGACTGGCTATGTGCAAATAAATTAACCTTAAATCTAAGAAAAACTAAATATCTTAACTTTCAACCTCGTCAGAAAGTAGATTATAATTTATTATTTCCGCTATCGATAGCTGGACAATTCTTAGAGCAAGTATCCAAAATTAAATACTTAGGTATCTATATTGACAGCCACCTATCCTGGCATGATCATATCGACTATGTGTGTGATAGAGTCAGCAAGAGTATTAATATTATGACAAAGATAAAAAGTTATCTAGGTAATCAATGCTTAACTAGTATCTACTATTCTCTTGTTTACCCATATCTCATATATGGTAGCTTATTGAGGGGAAATAATTATGATAATCCATTATCACAGCTCATACGTCTGCAAAATAAAGCAGTTAGAATAATGAATGACGTTCCTTTACGAGATCATATCACTCCTCATTATGTTCATCTAGGTCTATTAAAATTTCGTGATATTGTTAAATTTATGTACAATTGTTTGTTTTTATATGACTATGTCTCTGATAATAAGCCGTGTAATTTTCCATTATTACTTGTATCTGAGCAACATGATTATTTTACACGAAGTGCATCTGCCCAGCAATTGCAGATTCCCCACTCAAGAATTAATATTCGAAAGTTCTGCCCCACCGTCATTGGTAAATACTATTGGAATGATCTCCCCCTTCATATTCGCAATAAATCATCAAAAATCCTGTTCAAAAAGGCACTTAAAATATATTATCTTGCTCAGTATTGACTTGTGTGTGTGTGTGTGTGTGTTTTTTTTTTGTGAAAAACAAAACTACAAAAGAATAAAGTCAATCTTGTTAAAGGGCCATGATTAGTTCACTATAATGTGCCCTTCTCCATTCTAATTTTCTTCTTTTATTATTATTATTATTATGTGCACGTAGGTTAAGCAACTATTGTATTATTGAATACAATTACTGTACTACTGTACAATTAATGTATTATTATTGTACAACTAATGTATTAAAGGATGGAGTAAAAAAATAAAAACAAAACATAGCAATCATCTTCGATCACATTCAAGAGCCGTAATGGTTCTTGATCACAGTGGATTATACCTGGAAAACAAATTCTTGGAAAACAAATCAGGCCGAATTTTTTGCTTTCGACAAGTTTACTTTATAAAATCTTGCCAACAAATCCGGGGATATGTAAACCAACCTTTTATACTTTTTACACATCACATCTGAGGTGAAACCGTACTATTTATCATACAGACCTCGAGCGCAGTGAACATTAAAAAAGTTATGCTTCAACATAAACAATTTAATGTTTTTTTTTTTTTTATTTAAGGGTTTTATAACGATGTGTAATCTTGAAAAGCATTTGATACGCGCGGCAAAAAGATAACTCCTGCAAGCGATGTTCATGAACGACTGAAAACAAACAGCACAGCGATTTAAATTGCAAGAGAGACTACTAACAATCACTAAAACAAATATAATTCGGTTAAACATTTACAGACACAACAATTTTCATTCACGAAGATAAGTATTAAAGCGTTTCGAAAAATCCTGAGTCTTAAAGCTTAATAACTTTATGTTTTAAGCCGGCCTCGCGGTGTTTGCTTTTCTCAAAGATGAACTCGAGGCAAGAAAATCGCTCAAAGTTTTCTTTCTACAGCCAAATTTATAACTAAACATTCTTCGGAACGTGTTCTTCTATTTGCGGTGAGAAAATATATCTAAAGGCTCTTTTAAGTCCTGTAAGCTTATATCAAACCTGATATTAGGTCGGTTCACTGTCTCAAATCTTACAAACGTCAGTGAAACGTGCATAAACTTACCGCATAAATTGTGCTCGACTACATGAAATTAGATATTAAAAAAAACTTCAAATGCAATCATTACTCAGGCTTACCTTTCGAGATGCGGTTCGTAAAAGCTATCAAGTAACGCGAGAGTCGCTTGAGAATTTTGAATCCTCTTTATACGCATCAAGCAAGGTGAAAAACGAAAACGATGCCATCCGAAATCGGATTTCCGACTTTAACAAGCGACGCATCTCTCAAGCAAAAAACCAATGAACAAACTAGCCATGAATGACAGACTTGATAGCAGCTGTATTTCATTTTGTACATCCAGTGGAGAAAGACAGTTAAAAACATCACAAGTTTACACAAAACTCCATCAGCTTCAGCTGTCAAAGTAAACAAAGTTTCAAGATGCTGCATAAATTTTCCGCATGAACTCACCTGTCAAATTGTGACCAATCAGAGCATAAAAAGTAGGCATAGAGCGTGACCAACGCGTGACCTTGGTGAGAAAAGGTCTTCCTAGCCTGTATTGTTACATAACTTGCTGAATTTTCGCGACCATGGTTAGTTTGAAATCAAACTCTTAATAGTGAGGGGTCATGATGATATAAACACGGCATATTTCATATAAATTTTAAAAAATAACAAACTTGAGCCTGCGATCATCTGAAAACCAGTAACTTGTCAGCGGATAACTTCAAAAAAGTACTTGACCTCGATGGGTCGAAACCTGAGCCCGCGATACGGTCAGGTGATACTGGTCAGCGGATACCTTGTTTTGACAGCTGTCAATTGATCACAATATTGATGTGCAATCAGTTTCCTCCTGGGCTTCCTGGGCTCCCAAAGTTGTTAGAAAGTGTGAAAGTAAACATTGGTTTTCCTGTGGTGCGGACGGACGGCGGGCGGGCGGGCGGGCGGGTGGTCGGTGTACGGTCACGTGATTACCAAATTTTCTGGGATGGGTAGATTACATTAGCTATGGGGCTACGTCCACGCGCGCGCTTCGCGCGCGCGAGGAGCTCCGCTAATAATTTAAACCACTGAGTTGAGTTAAAATTACACTCTTAAAGAAAAAAGGCTTAAAAGAGAGAGCAATTAAAAAGAAAAAATCTTCAAAAAGGCATTATTTTTCCTTTATCTTCAATGATAGGTCATCCCAAAATCTCCTAGCCTATGTGTGACAAACTACGACCATAATCCTTTGACTTACCTATTTATTTTAAAACACCATGGCTATCTTTCCTGAAGAATGAAAATTAGTTAGCTGGTATAATTCAAAATAAAGCAATTGGAAATTTTAAATCATTTATTTCTGTCTACCTGTTTGTTTCACAGCCCTTTACTACCAACTTGCCGAGGAATTCGAGAGTATTTTGTGTTTTTTCCTTTTTTTTTTTTTACAGCTTTTTTTAATATCAGTCTTTATAACATGTGGGCAAAAATTTAGCAGGTTAATTAACACTTTCATTTTATTTTCCAAAACTTGAAGAGACAATTTGGCCATCGAAGGTAATCTATCCCAATAGCAGCCATCATCCTTCATCGATCGCTAACTCCTCGGCATACTTTTTAAAGAGGCGAAGGACCGCGTGATCGTATTAACGCGAAAAACTACCCAAGAAGGTTAAAGGTGGTGATACATATACTTGAAAGAAATATTACAAAACCTAAAGAAAAAAAATTAAAGGGGAAAGTTATAGTTAAAGATAGAAAAAGTTGATTTCATATTTTTAATACTGCTTGCTAGGTAATCAATTTTAACCCGAGTTTATTTCATAATATATTCATTTTTTTATTGTTAACTTAGTACGAATAACAGCGGAACAGTTCGAAATTAGGAACTAAGCGCAACTGGATACAAGAGTCGGCTTCAATGTGAGATACTGTGTAAAGAGCGCTTCTATTACTATTCAGGCAATCTATTTCACGCCAGTACATTAAAATATTCCGGTTCTTCTGAAAGATTTTCTCTTTTCCTCCGACTCCGTTTTCATTTCTGCACAAAACAATCAACGCAATTTAGAGCTTTTTAAAGGAGTAATTAAATTTTAGCTTTCCTAAGGCGCCTAAGCGGTACTCGACCCTAATAACAATAATAGTAATAATAACAATTTATTTAATATATAGCACTTGTTCCATAAGAATCCCCGAAGCGCTTCACATTATCAAAAAAAAGCAAAAAGTGAAAATTGCCTTAAAAAATAAAATATAACTTAAATAATATCTCAACATCTTGGGACCAATCTCTAACATACGTTTATAAGAAGGTTTGTCTTAGTTTTACTCAACAATAAGCCTTTTTGAAAAGAAACGTCTTCAGGGCTTTCTTAAAACTACCTAGTACAGAATCGCACACTCTTAGATCCCGTGAAAGGGCTTTCCAAAGCTGGGGGCACATATAGAAAATGCCCCGAACCCTTACGATTTTAAATACTTAATTGCTAGTGGTTTTTTTAGCTTTGAAAAGAAACAGCCTCCCCCACAATTCCCTATTTGAGATTGAAGTTAAACTTTTTTCTCTTGTCGTCTTTCTGAGCAAGCGAAACCAACTAATTAAAATCGTTCACTTAAAAGTAACTTTTGGAGAAACAGCAAAATTATCCACTTTACTAGAAAAGGGCAACAACCGTCTTCTAGTGAGACTTTCAAATTAGAATTTTCGAAAAACTGCAATTTCTCATCTCCGTCTTCGGGTAAAAAAGAAGTGCTTACTACGTGTTGTCTTTTCAATCTTCACCCGCACCGTGCCAGCTAGAGAGAGAACTATTGGCAACAGCAAATCCATACGCCATTGGGGTAGAAAGGTGGGGGGGGGGGGGGGGGGGGATTTAATGGCTGGAAGTTCCCTCTATTATTCGCAGCAGTCTATTTTTAGGGATTAAGGTAATGTTCCATTGTTGATGTCGTCTGTCAATATCGTGGAGCCTTGTAAGACCTGCGTGCCGCCCACTGTTTTTTTTTTTTTTTTTTTATGCTAAACAATGTTAAAAGTTTAAAAGATAGCCCTTTAGCTTCCATGGAGGCGTCTTTGTGTCGTAGGGAGGCTGGGAAGAGGAAAGAAGTGAAGTGCCTCATGACCTAGTTGTGAGGCAAAGAGTTTGACTGAAGTTACAGGAAAGCTTCATCGACAGCATGTGATTACAGAACAGAACGCGAGCAACCATCCGGGAACTTTACTCAGCAGATGGGCTCCGAAGGCCTGGAACTTGGCATCTTTACATCTCCCTTGATTTTAAAAAAAAAAACAACAACAACAACAACAAAAATCCAGAAAAGAAAACCGGAAACCTGAAAACAGTCTCGTTATAGTTACGGAATGTTACATACAGTTTATTAGTTACAGCCAACTAAGCTGTAGGAAATGTTCACTGTTGGGTCCTTAGACTAGGAAATCGCCGAGGTAAGCTGGCCTCTGAAGTATTCTACAACTTTATAATTAGTAGAAACAAACATGAGTATTCGAAGACACTGACTGTGAGTCCGTTCGTGAGCCCTCTGAAGTCATTAACGCATCAGGCATCTGTGGAGCCGGAGATTCGTCAGTAGCCACCATCGCCGTGTCTTCTGTAAAGCATAACGGGGGTATTTGGTTCCGACTTGCTCTTTCTTATTGCACTGCTCCATCATCTGAGTCCAGTTGATATTTCGGGGGAGCCTTGTGAAGATGGGAGGATTTGAGGCGATAGACAATTCCATTTTCTGTGCAGACCTTGGCCAGGAGCGTAACGCCACCTGAACTCCACGCGAGCATTAAAAGGCAGATATACTGACCTGGAAAAGGTAGAAATCGTACCAAATCCCCTTTTTTGTGAACATCCCTTTGCGTCGGCTTACCCGCTTCGACACGTTTCGCCTTATCAGAAAACATAGATTAAACTTTAGACTTTCTTTTCTATTTATTTACATCATATAAATATGTCTGCACTGCTTTTAAACTTAAAAGTTGTGAAGCACTTTGTCACAAACACGCTGCTTTCCGCCGCCATACTGAAAGCGTCCTTCTGAAGCTTAACGTGATACACCGCTGCCGATTATTCACGGGCTCAAAATGTTCACGGTTTCTGTTCAAAGTGGAACTGTTTTACAAAGTTCAGAAATTCACCAGAGTCAAACTGGGGCCCAAAATATCCGTGTTTATTCTATCCGACAGTCCGCATCTTGCAAAATGAGGCTTCAGCTTAGCAATGATCTCTTTGGAGAGCCGTCTGCCCTGGTAGCCCTTCAAGTGCCACATCAGTTCGCCTCTGAAATTCTTCTGGAGTTGGAGACAATCCAAGGGGCATTCACAGCCATCTATATCTTCCCCAAAGCGTTCCAAAAGTGGTTGCAAGACTATTTGGCTCATCTAACTGGAGATGCCAGAATCCATTTCCTGCATCTAAAGCAGTGAACACGCGAGCCTTTGATAGTAGGGGAAGAACAACATCTAACGAGGGCATGGGATAATGGTTTATTAATGATCACCAGTTCTAGGTGCTAACTAGCTAACTCTCGAGCCAAGATATGAACTTGCATGTACCAGTAACAATAAGGGACTCGATCCTGTACTTTTTCTTGTTATTTGGGTTCACTATAACTAAATAAGTTTCCTGCCTAAAGGTTTAACTTCTGACTGGTTATAAATAACCAGATTCACTGTTTAAAGTTTCTCCTGGTCATTATTCCGTTCTCTGCATATCGATTTTTCACTGTTTTATCAGCAATAATGTTCACAGTTGTTCCACTATCCTGCTGCAACTTTTCTCCGTTTCCATTGATTAGGCAAAGACTTGATTAGAGTTGCCATCGGCCAGCTGAGGCGGGTGAACAAAATACAGTGATTTGTATGAAGTTGTAAACCCGAGACTCGTCCTCATCTTTTCTATAATAGTTTGATTTAGCAACAGGATGGGAACGTCAGTTGACGACTGGAAAGCGCGCGAAAAGGACTAAACACGACTTCCGGTGCTCAATTTGCTGCTCTGCCATTGGTCAAGCTTGGTCAAGCGAGTTGTTTGATTTGCCCGCACCGTCGTTAACTGACGTTCCCTTTCTGTTACTAAATCAGCCTTTTTGCTCTCTGGAGCGTAATGCGGGAAAGGTCTATTGTGAGGTAAATGAACTCGTTAGAAGCTGACAGGAAAGGTTTGCCCACTACATGTGATTACAGAACAGAAAGCGGGCAACCACCCGGGAACTTTAACCAGCGTGGGACCTAACAAAATCGCTGCACAGGTGGGAACGATGGGAAGTATCTCTCTTCCCGTCGTTCCCCGCGATTTTATGATTTTTGTTTTAATTATCCAGCTTCAGTAGATCATGATTGCCAACAACGAATTTTAAACTGTGATATGTTTAATTTTTTCATCCTTATAGATCCAAGGTTATGTTACAGGTTAATTCTGCTACTTTTACCCATTCACACGTTTTGCACCAAAAAAATTGGGTATGCGTATTGCGTATATTTTTTTTTTAAGAAAAGAGTCTTAACCTCAAGCTCTCTACTATTTCTCAGTAACGTTTTAAAATGGACTGAAACAAACAGAACAACAAACAGCTTTTTTTTCCTGCACAAGAACAATTTAACTTCAACTATTTTTGTAACTGTAAAGAAAAAGATCGTGTTGAGGTTTCAGTGTTGAAGAAACTTCGTTCAAGGAAAATAATATAAAACAAAAAAAATAAATAGCTATATTACACTCACCTTCTCGACAACTGTTTTTGGTAAATAGGTAAGAATTTTCTACCGGAACAATTCGCCACTTGCACATCTCCTATAATGCACCTTATTTGCCCCCCAATATTTGGCATAACATTTGGTTTTTTTCATTTCTGCCGGGTATTACAGCCGTCCCAAGAGAAATTGAAAGCAATCCTTATACAAAATTTTGGGGCCAAATAAGGTGCTTTATGGGAGCATGATGTGCAAGTGGTGAGTTGGAGAAAAAACTGCAGCTGTAAATACGATTGATCCTGTTCATAAATTTAAACTTTTCAGTCAGTCTTTAAATTTCACTTTAGTCGTTGGGAATCATTGAAGACGGAACGAAAAAGAAAAGAAACCTCCCATTGCCGATAGAAAGGAAAATATTTCACGCGATATACAAAACAGACCCGGCTGCCGATCGCAAGCGAAATTTGACTTCAGGGCAACCTAGAAAAGACATATTTAGACAGACCCATCGTTAGTTAATTAGTGCTACCTTGGCAACATAGCGGGAAGAAATACGTTATATCAAAAAAAATTCTAGTATTCTTTTTGTAACTGTATTTTGGGGGTCTGGATGATCCTAACTCGCTCCTTATCTATAGGCTACAATCTATTATTCTTTACTTGTGTAAATGTATTTATTTGTCCTTTTTTTGTTTTCAATCCGTGTCAGAGAGAAAAATTAAAGACTAAAACTGTATATACGATGTTAAAAGACATATATCAATGTTATGTAACATAAATTTTTCAGTGATTACCCCTGCAGTCTGTAGTTATTATTGTAATAACTCTTTTTAGTTAAAAGGAATTCAAAGTTAATAGTGATACGGCTTTGTTTAAAAAATTAAGACAAGCTTTTGTTTTATTTTCAAAATAGGAAGAGCAAATGCGGAGTGCATCGATTATTCCTCCATTTTTTATGTTACTTTAATACTTAGAGAATATCGTTGAAAAAAATGTTAGTAGAAATTATACTGTAGTAGGTACGTCACCATATTGGAAATGATGCCAGTAAGCATTTAACCTTTTTTAACTGGATTAGGGGAATATAAATCTTTAAAAAAATATGACAACTTCATTTTTTTCCATTTGTTTTCTCGAGCATATTCAAATCACTGTTTCAATAGATCAGAAGGATATATAAAAATGTATACGACAGCTTCATTTGTTTGCATTTGTTCTCTTTAGCATATATCATTTATAACACCGATCATTTAAGTGGAAACTTACCATTAAGAATTACGAGAAGTGTCCCCATTGGTTAATTGTGTTTTAAATACTGAAAGAAGACTGAAATCAATTAACGTACTTACATTTAATTCTTTTTCTTCTCGAAATTTCCACTTTGCCTTTGGGCAGTTGTTGTTCGTTATTTCTTTCACTAGCGGCAATTACTGCAGCTGTTAGTTACCGCTCTAATGCGTTAAGATGTATAATATATAAGATTCTTGTGAGACTGGAACAGTTTTGTTTACCAAGACCAGGAAGGTTGACGAATTTAAATCATTCTAAGATTTATGGCTTCTCCTACTTCAAACGTCAGAGCTGCTCTTTTTGGAATCATTACGCTCCTTGCGATCGTTGGAAATACAATTGTAGCTTATGTGTTGATTAAGCGCCGTAAAATTCTTCTCAAAAACCGTGCGACGTATCAATTTATTCTCAACTTAACTATTTCGGATCTCGTCATTGTGGTGTTTTTTTGCCCGTTTGAATTTACACAAGAACTATGGGGCTTATGGAAATTTGGTACCATTATGTGCAAGGTTGTTGAGTACCTTCAAATTTCAGCCTCCGGCACGGCAGTTATTACTCATGCGTTGATTGCGATAGAACGATACCGATCGTTGGCACATCCTCATCTCCCAAGACTCAAAGAAAAGCTTGCTAGACAAATGATAGTCCTGTCTTGGGTTATCCCGGCGATCGTGTCTACTCCATTTCTTTACATGTTTCAAGTAAAGACAAACGTCGGTCATCAGAAAGCCTTTCAAGGGACGTGTACGCCGTTTGCCATTCCAGTGCCGTGGGTAGACAAATGTTATGAAGCATGTGAGTTTCTTGTGATGTTTTTCTCTCCTTGCTGTGTCATATGCTGGTGTTACTATCATGTAATCACTTTGACAATTATTAATCCAGGTGAGGTGCAGATACCGACGGCCGGACGAGCTCTTCGACAGAGCAAAAAGCGTGTCACAAAAACGGCGTGCTTAATAGTGGCCGCTTTTCTAATATGCTGGTCGCCAACATTTGTATTGAGCATTTGGCGAATTGCTTCTGGGACGGAAAGTATTTATCAAGGACATTTACTGTATGAGATTGCCTTGTTTGGAGGACTTATCAATGAGGCCACAAACCCTGTAATATACACCACATTTGATAGGAACATGCAGCTATATATGAACGTTGGTCAGAGCATCGGCTGTTGCCGACAACGCATATGTGATAGCTCTCTGAAAGAAGGAATCCCATCCAGCCATCAAAGCACAGAACAGAATCGTCTTAGCTGTAGAGCGTCTATTAGGCGATTGGATTTTGTAAACTGACATTTCATATTACGCTTTTTTGAGTGAAGTTTATTCTACATTTCCAACTTCCTCCTCAATCCCTAGGGTCATTCCACGGTAATCTGTCGTTGCGGAGAAGACGCTTTGGAAACAAAAAATCGATCGTCTGTAAACTACTAAAAGAAGAAGTACACCTTTTATATTTTTTTTAGGCAGATGTGAGCTATAAGTGTATCTATAACACAAGATAAATCTACTCCTGTTCTTTACGGAGAGATACAATCAACGAATGATTTCCCGTTGCGGAGAAGACTCGCAAGAAGGGCGAATTATTATCCTTTCAATTCAAGGTTAGATTCTTTCGAATTCGAGCATCTTTTGAAATGACTCTTTCTTTGCAAAGGAAGAGTTCTTTGTAATGAATTGTGAAAAAAAAAAAAATTCGTTATTCCTTTTTAATGTACTCGAAATTTTGCAATGATTTGATGCGGTCCCGTTGTGGAGAAGATGTTGCGGAGAATACAAAAGGGCTCGCTGTAAAAAAAGAAACTGTCTTGTTAAGGGTAAAACGTGGATCAGATAGTACTAAATGACAGGAGAGGACTGGACGCAGTGTCCAAGGTGGTGGAATGGATATATTGCACCCACAGTGCAACAGTTTTAACTGCTCATGCTCGATGTTTTCTGTTTGTCCCTGAGGGCAAGACCCATAAATCTGGCCAATAAAAACAAGCCTGCTTTCGTAGCTGTCTTCTCCGCAACGGAAATAAAACACTAAATTTCCGTTGAAGTTTTATGTATTTTGATGAATGTTCAACATAGAAAGGTTACAATGACTATGAATCAGAACATTTAAAAAATTTAAACATTTTGGCCGATTCTCCTTATTGCAATCAAAACTCTTAGGAGTGAAATCGTTGCGGAGAAGACATTTTGACTTTGGAAAGTCTTATTCTTTGCACTCGTTTTTAATTACTCAAGCTAGGCACGTACATCGTATAGACCATGTTTAAAATATTAAAGACCCAGAGCGGATTTTTAAAAAACGTTTTTAGCTTTTCAAATAAGTAAAAAATAAATTTGTCTTCTCCGCAACGGATTTTGGCAACACATGCAGAATAAATTATAATTTTTGCAAAAATATGACCTGGGAATTGTATGTCAACTTTGGACATGTCGCTTTTAGTTTTTAGGTAGTATTAGACAAGTTTGGTACTTTTTAAAAACCAATGTCTAGTTTCACATTACTGTTGAATGACCCCCCTACAAAGTAGTTGTTTCAAACTCTGAAGTTCGAAAAGGCACTTATTGAAGCCTATCTCCTGGAGATATTCAGGAAACAGCTGATGGCCAGGGTAGTTAATTGCTCTTCTGCATATATGTGACTTAAGGTAATGAACGTTTTTCAACTAGCGCAATCAACACTCTTCTTTTACGGAATTAAAGAACGACTATATTTCAACTTTATTGATTCTTTTTTTAAGAAAAAAAGACTTGAGAAAAGGACTTCTCTTTGGTAACCTCAGATAAATCTATAACCATGCAGTCATTGACTACTTTTTAAGTTTCAAAAGCTTTCATATCATATCTAGTAAAATTACTTTTTTGAAATTTCTACTTGTAACTTGGGCTCCCTTATAATTATGATATACCGATCTACACAAATAATAGTTATTCAGTGTGAAGCATTTTATAATTATTTGTCGTGAGCTAGTCGACGCAGATGGATTGCCGAAGGATTAAGCGGGCCAAACGGCGGCGGTGAAAATATTGCCAAAAAGTAACTTGCGCATAATCCGGCCAGCTACGTCGGTTCGTTAACTTTTTGCAGCGATCTACAACTAATAAAATGAAGGATGGTTTCAGTCATTAGCAAGGAAATGAAACGTTCACAATCCTTTTTTATTCACTGCACTCGCTCATTACAGTTTTTATTACAGACTTTAAAATGATGATAAGACTCGAACCGTAAAAACCAAAAAGCATAATACAGTGGAACCCCGATACAACGATATGCCAAGAGAGCAGTGGAATTAGATCGTTATATCGAGGTATCGTTATATCGAGACTCCCGATATAACGAGATTGCCGTAAAATAACCGAAAATATCGTTATATCGGGGTAAAATTAACATGTACTTTTTTTACTACATACTGTTCAATTAAACTTGTAATGAGTATCAAATGACTCAAACGAACCAAATAATCCTCACGATACTCATGCTGTTGTCATAAAACGAATGGAGGGCAAAATAAAGCGCAAGCAAGTCATCGTCGGCCACGTGCCACTAACACTGTCACGAATCTTTCACTTATTTTTGAAACGTGGCTGTTCAAGTTACAGGAAAACGCAGGAACAAAGGCATCGGCCTTGAAATCCCGGCGACGTATACTTTTTGTCACAAGAAGGAGTCAAAAATAATAAAACTGAAAGAACTATTAAACGACAACGAGGATAAAGAGTCATCGTAAACTGAAAGCTGTTGACAGAAACGTTACAGATTACTGTACTCAATTACTGTAATGTTATAAATTCAATGTTTTGTTTAAATTGTATCTGTGTACTGATACTGTAATATCGTTATATCGGGGAAGATTTTACGCTCGGTGCGCTAAAAACTCATCGTTATATCGGGAATATCGTTATATCGAAGATCGTTATATCGGGGTTCTGTCCCATACATTTTACTGTAACTTTTGCCGGGACATAGCATATATACCTCTTATTAGCCGAGTTTTCGGTCCGTACTGTAAATTACGGACCGAGTTTTTTCCATCGATTTATGGCCCAAGCGCGAAGCGCTTGGGCCATAAATCGATGGAAAAAAACGAGGATCCGTAATTTACAGTACGGACCGAAAAAACGAGGCTAATAAGATGTTTATTATATGGCTTCTTCCTGTTTGGGAGACCGGAAACAAGTGCAGGACGCACGATTTGACAGTCAGTTGACAGGTGTCAAAAAGAAAGTTTTTATTGGCGCACGAAAACAATAGAACATAACAAAGGCTTTCCGAGAAAGTAAAAACAAATTCGCCATGTTAAAAAAGTTCATTCGGTCAAAACTAAGAGCACTGTAAGTTTTAGCTCTTTAATGTAACGCTGGAGTATTTTGGAAACCGGGCACTGTGTCCTTTTCGAAGTCATTTCCATCTTTCCTTCGTTGGTCCTTGTAAAAAAAACACTGAAAAAGGCAAAGAAGCTTTTCAAGGTAAGTTTGTTGTCATTGTTGAAGGATTCGCTCGTTAATTTTTCTGGGAAAACCTCTCGAATTTCTGCCAGTTCATTCTCGTCTTCAAGCGTGATCTGCGTTAAAATTTTCAAACACGGACCATATTTTCGTCGAAGGAAAGGTTACGATTCAGTTTCTATATCAGCTTGGTTCTCGTGCAAACAAAGCTAGGTTAAAATCTGGAAAGGCAAAGTCAACATCCCAGTCCTCAGGGTTTACAGACATACGTATATTCGGTCAAAACTAGGAGCATTGTAAGTATTCACTCGCCAATGTGACGCTGGAGTCTTTTGAAAACTGGACATTGTGTCTGGCTCGGAGTCGCTTCTATCTTTACTTCGTTGGTCTTTGTAAAAGCACTGCAAATGACAAAGAAGCTCGTCAAGATTATCGGGTGCAGGCCTCTTTGTTATCATATTTGTCGAAGGTATTACTCATTTTCTCTTAGGCAAAACATCTCGAATCTCTGCCGGTCGATTTTCGTCTTCTTAACTGTGTACCACGATAAAATTTTCAAACACAGTCTAGAATCGTCTTCGATAAGATTACGAGTTAGTTTCTTCATCGCCTTCGTTCGCAAGGAAACACAGTTTAAAATGTTGAAGGACAATGTCAAAATCTAAGTCCTCAAGGTTGATAGACGTCTTCTAACTTAATTTCAACCTTTTTTCCGAGGTAAAGAGATTTAAAGCTCCGAAACGAGCATTTTCGTTGAAATTTTGGTCCGTATAGCAAGTTACGGACTGCAAATTGACCAATCGCATGACGAAAACAGACTCAGCCATGTAATAATTATCGTTATACCGGGGATATCGTTATATCGAGGATCGTTGTATCGGGGTTCCACTGTACTAGGTTTCACTGCTAATGTTCATTTTTCTTCTGTATTTTAAGACGGCACCTGACGAATCTCAACCTTTCATTGTTTTGTTTTAACCGTAGGACGTACACGCAAAGTCCTACCTCCACCATGGTACAAAGGGGCGTGGGGGGGGGGGGTTAATGGCCTCCCCCCCGATGGGTTTTTTATATGCTGCAATATTTCGAAACGATTTTGCCCTCTGTGGAAAGCCTTTGATCTTCTGTACAAGATGAGGTATATTTTATGGGTGGTGGCGCTGCTGCAGGTGTGTGACGTCACCAACATGGTCGCCATCTTGGCCCGGCGTCATCTAGGATTTTATAAAGAACTAGAAATCAGATAAAAACATTGATAACTGATAATTTTTTGCGCTTAACATGTAAGATAAAATGCACAATAATTACTTTGCATCATTCATCCACCAGTTTTATTTTATTGTTAAAAAAGGTGAAAAACATGCATTTTCACTCAAGTGTCTTGACCACCTGCTACTTATGACGTCATATCTCGTGACCATATTAACTGATCATCACTAAACTTGCCTCAAAATGTGCGCGAAGGATAAACGAATGGCTACAGAAAACTTCAGGTGCCGATGTTTTTATCGTCTAAGAAAAAAAATCAGAAAAACTTTATGGGGGGAGGGTGGCAACCATACCCCCCCGCCCTTGTTGTACGTCCGAGGGTTAAATTAACCACTACTCGTCCCGATGTTTTTATGTTCTTGGAATGATGAAATATTATCTCTTCTTTCGTTATTTTCTTCTATTGATTCATTCGAAAGTTCAAAATAAATGAAGAGCTGTGAGGCAGGTTACCCTTTTTCCCAGAGCTGTTATTTTTAACTCTATTCAGACCGTAAGGGCTTATGAACTCCAATACCCCTTCCTCCTAACAAGCTAAAACAAACTTCAAAACCGTTCAAGCTATGATTGCCAAACGTTGAGAGTTTTCCTACAATTTATCTTCGAACTTTAAGAGTCGCTGTGACGTGTATGTCTCAAAAATTGATGTAACCATGGCAGCTGAGTTTTGACAGCCAAATAGGTTTATTTCTATTTTAATTATTATATTATTGTTTGACTTAATTTAACACTGTTCACTAAATTTATTTTAATTGTTAATGTAACTGAGGCTTTTTAGTGACTAATATGAGAAAAAAAAAGTAATTAAAAAATACTCAATGGCAGATGCTGAATTCATTTTCTTGCGAATTTCATAAACGCAGATTTTTTGCTTCCTAGGCATCAAATGAATATCATTTTATACTAAGATCAAAACTTCTATCATGATAAGTACCTCGATTTCTATGGGTCTTAAGATAAAACAAATACATTTAATTGGTTCAAACAGGGGGATCGAAGATGAAAAAATGGTTTCATTTCCTTCTTTAATAATGAATGATATCATGACATTACAGCTATTGTGTCAGCAAAGTTTCTGATATTGTCAGACCCCTTACGACATGTATCTATACATTTTTGGCTTCAGGTGGGTGTATGACTTTACGTGTACGTCTGAGGGTTAAATTGATTTAAATTATCTTTAATGGCCAATAGGCGAAATGATCACAGTTTTTGCCTCTTCTAACAGACTCTGAAGTCGTTTAACCTCTTCTTAAAGTTCAATGTTAGGAAGGTTCTCTAGGCGGACATTAAGCTCCTCATTCCCGCGTATCATGTCTTTTGCTGGGAATCGGCCACATACTTCTTCGCTGTCTCTTTTCTTCAACGTTCTTATCTGCGAAAAAATATAAAGAAAACAAAACAAATAAACATTTAAAGTAAAATAAGACGAAAAAAGATTAACAGCCTCTAACATCCCTTCAGAATTTTTACGCTATTGAGAAAATTTTACATGAACGAAAAGGGCATCACTAACAAGCGTCTATGGAGGGCATCAAAATGAGCATTTATATAGCACTCCTGTAAGGCTGAACATATATTTATTTTCTTGTGTTTTTGTTATTGTTTTTTTTTTTTGCTTGAATTTTTGAAAAAAAAATTAATTTCAGCTGCGTTTTCTTGAGTAAGTAACTGGCTCTCAAGTACATGTAACTGGCGCACTAGTTTAAAGCACACCTTTGGAACGAAGACAAGGCACAAGGTCAAAGTTGTGCAGAATACAATGCAGCTGGTTATGACGTAGAAGCAAAATTCATACTGATGACTTCTATGGCCAAATAGTGCAACTGGAACGCCTATCGCACAGACAATGAAGACATTGTACACAGCCATACCTATTAAAAAAATAATATGTATTTTAAGCACTGTGTAAATGAAATGTTATTGGGCTTCAAGTAGTCCATTATCATACGAATTGCCGAGGTCACATGCGCATGATGGATACCTTTAACAATCGAGTTTTATAAAACTATAATTATAGATATAAGTGATGACGTCACAAAAACTAAATTTGTGAAATAAGCGGATAAACTGGCATATCCAGAAAGAAAAAAGAAAATGTTTACTTTCTAAAAATCAGTCTTTTAGTGAAAATTTGCGTGGAGATATAGGCATTGTTATGCTTCAATGACTCCTTACAAATCCTTGTCATAGCAAAGTCGTCTCACCTTTCGTCACAGCAAATCCGGTGAATTGTTGTTGGATTCGCCCTGACGAATTGTCCAGCAAAGTCGTCTCATCTTTCGTCAGAGCGAATCCAGTGAATTGGAGCGGATTTGCTCTGACGAAGTGCTAGCGCTCAAAACGTCAGCTTCTCTTTCTCCCCGAGGTGGGAGCTACATTTCCAACCCAGCTGATAAAACTATATCTGTGTTGTGAGATGAGGACGAGTTCCTTCCACCATTTCACACTAACACTTGTCCTATTTTTTCTTTCCACTCTCTTTGAGACGTGGAATGAGAACAAAACTGGTAAGAGCAAAGTCTGAGCAGAAAGGCCCTTGCCCAAGTGCGGACGTGATCTAACCTCAGCTCGTGACGTCGCTAGCTATAGTAACCCGAAACCAGTAACCAGAGTTTTTGCGTCGTATATGGTACAGACAAAAACGCATAGTCAGAGGACTGGAACACCCGTATATTCTCCTAGTCCTCCACCGATCATCCAATCAATTTTTGTCATATTGATTTTTAGGCAGTAATATCCGCTTGAATACGTTTCGTTTTCCTAAAGACACTTTATTCACTGTATGTTGCGATGATGACTGATACCACTTCCCTATGGTTCTTGTAGCGAGAGATTTTTTGGTAGTTAAATGTTTGTAAACCCCTGACGTCTCCTATTACTCTCCGGTATTGGAGCCGTTAAAAAAGTTGACAAGCCAAACAGAAGTTATCTCCTCCACACACAGTAGCTTAAATCTGGTTTACTTTTATGCCATCTCTATACTAAAAATGCGGAGGCGTGTGTGGCCAGCGGCTCCGGATCTGGAGGTCTGGGGTTCTAAGCCCCGCCCGTCGCATTATTTCCTTAGACAAGGAACTTTATACTCTACTTTGTCTCTCTTCTCCCAGGTGTATAAATGGGTACCGGCGACATACTGCTGGAAGTAGCCCTGCGATGGAATAGCATGCTAACGAAACCGGGGGTTAATTTAATAAAACTTTTACAGGTATAATTTACAAGTGTAGCTATTGTTCTCAGACTGTAAAACAATGGCTACACTTGCAAATTACACCTGTAAAAGTTTTATTAAATTGACCCCAGGATAAGCTCCGGGCGTTTGGGCCTTCGGCTCGTGTGCGCCTTTGCCCTTTATACTAAAAGGGCAATTTCACAGAAATTACAAATTATCAAGTTTACACATGTAGTTGGATTTAAATGCACTATGGTTACCAACTGTCAAGTCTTACGATTCCCTGAAATTTGCATGACAGCTGCACTAAGTTGGCGCACCTGTGAATTACGACCTATCACTACAACTCGTACTTACCAATGTAGTGAGAATCATTTAGAGTAACTATTTTGACTTTGCGAGTTTCCCAAGCAAGAAATAGGCCAAATATGAGAAGAATGCCCTTAAAACCATACACCACCAAAAGCCAAACGAACGGCTTGTTTGTCGTGCAATGAGAAACTACAGGTCTGTAAATTACATCCGCATGGAGGTTCTCTGCCTACAAAGTGAATGAATTACTTTTAAATACAGTCGATTCCCGATAATTCGAACCTTCAAGGGAAATTGAAAAAAGTTCGAGTTATCGGGAGGTTGAAGCAAATAACCAGAAGTAAAGAAATAAGCAAATGGATGGGGAGGGAACGCAATTAAGCAGCAACGTAACGTATACAGAAATGGACACTGAATTTGAACTGGAGTGACAAAAAAAAGCAAAGACAAAGAATTGACTCGGTTGTTTTGAAATAAATTCAGTGTTTCAGACTTCAGTACACGGTTTTTTTCCAGACTTGTCACGCGCTTATAACATGGTTCAAGTTATCGAGGGTAAAATTGTTCGTTCATTGTTTGGCTTTGAATTTTTCTCCGTTGCCTTGTTTGTTTGTCTGTTTGTCCAAAATTAAGTGTCCCCCAGTTTCATATATGCAACACAATTTTCCCACAGTTCGAGTAATGTTCAGCTTTATATACAGATAAAAATTAACATTGTCATATATAAAAAAGAGTACCTTTTCTGTAAGAAACATCTTGTCTTTCCGTAAGGGATCCATTATCGTCCAGACGGTTATAAGTACGATATCAACAAACAGAAAAACGAAGATCATACCAAACAAATGGATGTCTTTTATCACCTGTATGAAAAATTAAATATTGCGGTGAAATTAATCTGATCGAACCAAAAGACCTTGTTGGTTCTCCTTGCAGGTTTAAGGACCTATGGATTGACGATTAGCGACGACGAAAAAGCAGACACCGCAACGCGAGATGATTGACTTCATGAAAAATTTCAGCCTCCTACGATATGTATTCTCCGCCGAGGTCGCAAAACTATTAATAGCCGCGGGGGTGGGGGGGGGAGACCAATGCGTGTGTGGCTGAAGCTTAAACTGACCCGTAAGGGAGATTCCTGTGTGGCCTGTGCATTTTTGCAAATTTCTTTATGCACAGTACTATGCGATACCTGAATGGGCAAATATAGTAACTTTCGATCCCAAACACCCTAACGGAGAGCAAAATCTGCTATTTACGCCCCAAAGGGAGACGAAAAGCATCCCGGTCACTTTTAAATGGGAGTTCCTAAGGTAAGTACGTATAATAACAGTCTTATAGGAAACTTTCTTAAACTAGATGAAGGTTTTAAAATTAACAGTGGCAAATATTCACCAGTCTTCGAACTTTGATTTTCCTTGTAATTCTGTGAACTCGCCATGTCTTTGAGAACAACGACCCAAATGCGACTGTAAAACCAACATCCAAGGTTATGACTCTTGCCTGAAAAGATAATTTTTGTTTTGTTTTGTTTTGTTTTTTTTTCCTTAAAAATTTTGCAGGTTAACTGAAATTAAGTACCCCGCCAAGTTGGTGTTCCAGACCAATCCTTTTTCTCATGCAAAAGAAAACTTTGTATTCATAAATTTGCTTAGCTGCTGATCTATTGAGTAAAAAATGTTCTATGACTCTCACAGGCATGACGTCACGACAGCCATATTTGTGTATCAAAACAATGAAATGGTGGGCATGTTGGTGCACCCAGAAAATCATGTTGGGATTGAACTGTCCTCTCTGTTAAAAACTTTATTTTATTCCAAGAAATTTCCATAGCTGCAGACCACCAGTGAGAAAACGGTCTACTTGCTATCGGATGAAGTATGTTAATGAACAGATGATTGTTTGTCTGTTTGCCTGCTTGTTTTTATTTTTATTTTCATTTATTTTTAACTTCATGTTGTTAGGGCATATCCAGTGTTTAGCAAAGAGCGAAAGATACACAATCTTGTTATACTGTTGATATTTCATGATGTGACCTCAGCCTGCGTTGTTTTTTTTTTTTTTTTTTTTTTATATCTTTTTTTTTACTTTAGATGAGGGTAATTCTGTCTCTTAACATTGTTACTTGTATCATTAGAAGAAACCGTAGTTCCATCTATTCATGCTTATTCCCTGATTGATTTCACTGATTGTTTAGTTGTGTTGCAATTTATCTCGTTTAATCGATAGCAAGTTATAGTCATTGGTCGTATTTATACTAGAGGACGTCTAAGACGTCTTAGACGACTAAGACGTCTAGTATAAATACGGGAAATAAGGCAGACGCATTACACGTCAGACGAATAAAACGTGTGAAGTTAAGTGCGTCCGATCGACGGACTTAACAGATGAATTAGTCGTCTCAGACGCGTACGTTTTAAGACGTCTAGTATAAAAACGGGACGCACTTAGCGACGCACTTATGGCCAGACGTTTAATGCGTCTTGACGTCTAAAACGTCTTCTAGTATAAATACGGTCATTAGTAAGATACCTTGCAAATGAGATTGGTTAGTTTGTCGCCATCAACAGCAAAGAGAATGGCCGAACAATATGCCAGAAAACAACCCACAATGATTGCGTTATTGATGTTAGGACTTGACATTTTAATGCACCTAAAATAAAAGTGTAAAGTGAAATGGAAACGAGAACAACGGAAGGGATGAGATTACGATGTTGGTATCAACTTTCATGAAGCACTGAATCAGTCTATCTTAGACAGGTATGTGTTTACTTGTGGAATCCGGAAACCAGGGTTTTGGAATCCAGACTCCAGTTTTAAGAACTCGGAATCCCGCCAAAGATCAACATCCTAATCCTATTGTTGCAGAACCTGGAATCGGCATTCCAAAGCGCGGAATGCAGATACTATTTTCACTATCTTATAAATCAATGACCATCAACTGAAATTCAACACAAGCATAGAAAAAATGAAAACAAACAAACAAAAGTAATAATAATAAAATAATAATAATAATAATAAAAACAGCAAGCAATTAGGTTGCCGTTAGTACTGTCCTACATGTCCTTGTTAAAACTTCTCATGGCGCAAATATGGAACTTCTTTAGCTATCACACGGTTAGTAGATCTTCTGCATTTTAAGCTTCACATGCAATTGAAGTAAAATGTTTGTAGTGAATTTTAGGTATTTCCTTTGCTGACTCACCTTTTTGTTCTGTTCAAAATATTAAAATGTAAAAACCCGAAACAAAGGATAATTCCCAAGCTGGCTAAGAGGCATATCACGATAAAATTTCCCCGTGACAGCTGGAGTAATTTATCCTTGTATATGATACGATCCCTTGGTGACCTACCATCTGTGTACAGTGAAGAAAAAAAGTAAGAAGAATTAAACTTGAGACGAAAGTTCAAAAACATATATAAAAAAATTCCTTAATTCTACACAGCAAGTCTGTTATCGTCACCCAGAAAAACGATTGGGAAATTTATAAAGAAAAGGCTTTTTCTTATACTAATACAATTTGTTTGTTTATTATTATTTTTTTATTTGATAAAAAGATGTCGTTTTTTAGAATTTTTGCATTTCATTATGTTATTTTGTTAATCTTAATGACCATGGCTTTTTTTTAGTGCGATCATGAGGACAAAACAGACCGAAATATAGAAATAAAACTTCATGGCTATCGTACTATTCAGCTGAGACAATCACTCCTTTCTCCTTACGAAGGGATAGTTGATGCCTGAATTGATTTAGTTTTAAAAAAAAAAGAGTGTTTTAAAATGTTTTAAATATCAGAAAGATCTTTCGAATTTCCGTTGTTTTGGGTATTTACCTCTCCATTTGAAATTCATGTTACCGTAGTAAGTAAGATTGTCTGCGTTTAAGGCATCATAAAGCGCGATGACTTCAAGATTGTTTCCTACACACAAATGTGAAAAACATAACCCATTATACAATGCATTGAATATTACGTGCGTTGTGATGAGTCGTTGACACACTTGCCTGCGGGTCGAGTACCATGTTTTTATCCTCACCACATTTTGACGTCATCAGCGATTCATTAGGGAACTTAAGAACCACGACGACGGCTTTATCGAAGACGACCGGAAGTGAGTTACAGTGTACTGCGCAAGCGCGATTAATAAATTTCGTCTTCGTGGTGTCGTCGACGACGCCAAACATAGTAGAATCACGTTGTCCTACAATCCACAAGCTTCGGCAGGTATAAATCCACTGTTTTAAGCAATTTTTGAAGTCCTTTGCATTTCTTTATTCTCGTAAATCCAGGTATCGTTCTATTTTTCTCCTAACAAGCGATGTTGATTGAAAATTCACTAATGAATTGTTTTTACTTCGAAGAATGACAACAGCTGTGGAGGCCGACCGAGCGAACTCGTAAGTGGTAAATTTATTTGTACGTTTAGGTAAGGCAAATCAAATGTGTTTAATATAGAGGAAATAAACTTTATATGGAAAACAGCTATCACATCAGTATGTCTCTTTTTCCAAATCTAAACTCTGACAGATACTCGGACTCGGTCATCTCATTCAGTTGAAAGCTGAATAATCTTCGTGCGGAACGCAGGTTTTTCCACTCGAAAAGGTCAGACAACACAAAAAATTCTTCATCGTCAATGAAATTAGACGTACGGCTTAAAAAATAAGATCTTGCGTTGTTTTAAAGGACGCCAATGCGGAAAAGTTTGTTGCGAACGGACATTACATTCTTACATTTGTGTTTACATTCAGTGTAGTCGTCGTCGACCTACCGACCGACTGTATCTTAAGTTTCCTTTTTCCCGCCGAAACTCACGTTCTCGTTCCAGTCTTTTCCCAGTCAACAGACGTCGTCGTCGTGAACTTCGTCGTGGTTCTTAAGTTCCCTATTATTGAACTAACGCAGGGCAACATAGAATCTATTCGACGGTAATAATTATCATTTCCTTAGTCTGCCTAACAGTTGACGTATGCAGTATACCTGAGCAAAACTTTGTCCATAATTACACCAGTAAGGTAAAATAGATCAATTACGTCAACATTGTTGCAATTTGTTGTATTTGTAGGAAAAGGAAGGAAAACAATGTTAGGCCGAAGTTTACCTCGTATTTGAAAGATTTCAAACATTCCAGTTCGGTCTCCATTGTTTTGAAGTTGAACTTCCCCCTGTAAAAACATTACACCTCAAAGAAGTCAGAAAATAACACATCATGTTTTTAGAGTATCACAAGCTAGTAATTCGTAAGCAGTAAACTCGGTCCCACGTCATGTAACTTTCTCAAAAACCTCTTTGACTTTCTTCACTAATTAAGTATTCTTGCGCATTTGAGTTGTCAACAGATCTCTAAGACAACCGGACCACTTGGTCTATTTAGAAACGCTCATTATATTAATCTCTCAAAGGTGAGAAAGCTATTCAGAAAAACCTCATTTCAGTCAAAAATACTAACCGTTACGCCTTTAAAGTTCGTTTTCAGCAGGCTACTCTTGATCATATCTGATGACGAATTATCTGTTTTTATGTCCAGTAGTTCAACATTTGACGATTCGCTATTCGACATATTTATTGCAAGTGCCACCAGCCACGCAGCATCAAAGCCAAAAGGTCCATAGTGGGAAACTGGTGTGTTCTTACGTTTTGAAAATGCTACATAGTTATCTGAAAACTGTCGTGGAGTCTGTTGAATAATAATAAAAAAATTATGATGATGATTTGAGGTATACAATAAACATCACGTTCCATAATTATTGACTTTTCTGATCGACTGTTTACAATAAACAATAATTTTTTTAAAAATCAACTATTACAGCTGATTCTTAAGTCGAGGCACAAGCCGATTAATAAAATGAATTTACAAAGAGAGGTACGAATTGCTCTTACTGAAAAGAAAACAACAATTAATTCTGAATAACAGCCTGCAAACCACTAAGCTGAAACTTATGCATGTTAGGCCGCTTTCAAACGTTGAACTTGTTATGAGTGCCGAACACCTATTTTAGTCGATGAAAGTAATTAAATGCGGCTGTTGAGACAGTTCAGACGTCGGATATGATGGTGCCGAATTTAATTCCGTTTGTTTTTGTATACTTTGTTTTCAAGTTACCGCATTATGCTACTAGCTATATGCACCCCACAGGTAAAAAAGAAAGTAAAAAAGAGATTTGAAAAAGAAAAAAAAAATCAGGTTACGAAAACTTCGCTTCTAAGGTATTCGAGCCCGGACCCTCAGAATCAATTAGAACTAAAAGCTAACGCCTCTACCAGTGGGCCATGTCGGTAAACGCCCACCAACCGAGTTTCAAAGATGTATTTATTTCTTCTCTATGTTGATTGACAGTTTTCAAGGATGATTTTTTCCTTTTTTTTTTTTTTTTAATTTCCCTGTAGAATTAAATCTTTTACTGATAAAATCTTTTACTGATAAAATCTTTTACTCTTTCAGTCTTGGTCCATGCTTGGGAACGTTTAAGAAATGTATGAACTTTCGATCGCGCTGCTACCGACTGAACCGTATGACCGTACGATACTCTTCCTGCGCGTAAGGTGTCTTTTCATCGGTTTGGGGAAAACATTAAAAGAACATTGTTCATCATTATTTCCATTGTTTTAGGTTACGGTAGCAAACTGTTTGACTTTTAGGGTTAGAAGAGCTGATACATGACCTCTCTCTCCCCCACCAAATACATCATTTTAGTTTTTAGAGTTCTCCTTAAGGAACAAACGTTGAACATTTATTTCGGCAAACAGACAGTTAAGTTAAAAAAGGATTTTACAAAAGCCGCAAGTAGTAGGTCTCCTTTTCGATTTTCATTTCCAATATCGGTCAATTTACGCAACTTTTAAACTTCTGGCTCAGTTTTCCTTTGCTACTGCTTTGAAAATGGAATTACTCGGAGGTAATAAAGTGTAAAGATTTGTATAGAAAAACAACACTACAAAAACCTGCCAATTTATGGCGAAAAATGTACTTCAAAAACGAAGTAAAGTATTCAAAACCCCTGATCACGTGACTGATGACGCCATGTTTCCCTTTTGGTAATAAAAAAGAATGTCAGGTAGAACATTACTTTCCTGCAAATTTTCTCTGCTGTGTGATGAAACATCAACTCTCTACAGCCCTTGGCCTAGTCTCCCGAATTTTTCGCTTATGTTCATTATACATAATACGATTATTTACACTCTTTCAGTGGAGTTAACACACAATCTGCACAGTCGTGTCACAGACTGTGTCTTATCTATGCTGTGCTTGACCGAGTTTGTTCTTAAAACTTGCTCTAGAGCAGCGAGCAGCGAGGATCTAGCCCTACGTTCCCTTCTTGAAAAACAAAACAAACAACAACAACAAAAAAAGACATTCTTGAGCCATCACCAGGACACCTCTCCAGCTGCATCTGACGTCTGCCGAGCAAACACTCCATGTAGGGCTTTTTCCTTTCCGTAGTATGATCATGATCTTGATCATGATCATGATCAATATCAATATCAATATCAACATCATTATTATATTCTCAAAAGAACAGAAATTAAGGACCATATTGGCAAATTATGGGTGGAAGTGGTCATCTTTTTGGTTATTTTGTTTACAGTAGCGACCGTAGATGCTCTAGCGGCAAGCAATAAATTACGTAATAATTACCGGACGGTATTGGCACATTTTATCACTTGTTGGCTCCCTGAAATACCATGCATATGATTTTACTTTTACGCCATTATAACCAGCGCGAGCAAAATTGGCGGGTACCGTGAATATCGTCTATTTACAAAACAATGCAGCCCGCCTGTATGTATCGTACTTACCAATCCAGATATAGTTGGACCTTTGGACTTGCTTAAATAAAGATGGTCAATATAAATTGTATACGCGGCTGCGTCGTTAACCTGGCTAGCTGTGCAGTCAAGAAAAGAGTATGTTCTGTTCCACCATCCATGCGAGTCGGGAGTGTGGACTACCCAGCCGTACTTATTACCATACAATTTGTGCTTGTAAATCTTTTAAAAGAGAAACCACGAAAAAACAGTCAAAAACAGTCACTATTACATGTTGGAACTGATAGCTGAGGTTGTTGTGAAATACCTCTCAATGTTTTTCACTCCCGCCTGCCGTTTATGATTTGCCGTTTAATTTTCTCACGTTCATTAAAAATATGGGGGAAAATCTATATATAAATGATTTTTTTTCTTATTAATGGTTGTGAAATACATAAATGATTGTATTCTTCAACTTCACTTTGTTCTATTTCATGTTGCTCACCAAGGAATTGATGGAATTGACTTAATTTAGATTATAGACTGTGGTTAATGTCCACCTTCGCAGGATGAATGGCATTAGCCCAGTTTCCATATCATTTGGGAAGCAAAGTGGCGTTTGCTATTTGCCATTTGCTGTGTAAAAAAGTGGTGCTAAGCGTCTCTAATATCGTGAGTTTTAGAGTTATGCACTTTTATGCTCTTTGCGTATTACCAAACACATCACACTCGTTGTCTTCTGTAAAAAGGCGAATATAATCCTCGCATCAATATCCTGTAAAAAGGAAAACATAGGATATAAACGAGTTAGGGAACAAATATAAGTTAAAATCATGTCTTTCTAATAGCTAGGCTTCTTTCACGATGCCGAAATCGGACGCTACTAAGCAAAACAAATCCATCTATATGCAACACAGGTCACTTAGTTTATAAAACCAATAGAGAGCTCATCCTCTCTTAAAACCTTGGCGCTTTGCCGCGCTTACATTCATGCACGTTAAAATGAGTGTTTGCCAATCCGTGTTTGTATTTGATAATCCGTGATAGTTGAAAGCGATTCAATAGGCAATTCAACAAGCAACGCATGTCAACCGGAAGTTTTTGCCAAATTGTCCTTTTAAGAGCTGAGTAAAGACACTTTAAGCAGTACAAATTTGGCAGCGTCAAGGCATATCATAAGAGAAAAAGGCTCACTTCCGGTCACTTCCGGCTTCGTGTGCGTCGCTCAAAAACGTCGCTGCTTAAAACCCATTATTGTATGTGATTGATCCTCCTTTTTAGATTCCTATTCTCTTCTCTCGAAGTGCCCAAGACTTTCGACTTCCCCTTTCTTTACAGTTCTCTTGGGACTGTTATGGTCGTCCAGCCATCTTATTTGCGTTAAACCATCCTTCATAATATCATATTTCTTGTAGTGCATTCGCCTGCAGCACATTTGATTATCTCGCTCTACTAAAGCAATCCTTATAACGACTAGTTAAACAGTCATTTGGGGGTGGAAAGATTGATACTTAAGGAAACGGGTGTGTCCTGCTCTCCTTAGTTCCAAAATTGAAACTATTGAAAAACTGAAATCATCGTTCGAGATCACCTTGATGTGCTCAAGCTGGTTCTCTGCATCGTTTGTATCTGCATAGCTTCCATACGACATCACAGTGATATTGTTTTGCTCACATTGGTCTTTTAAATCAGATGCAGCCTTAGATTTTGAAGGAAATGAAATGTATGAACATTCTAACATTTCAAAATATATTATTTAGAATGAAATAATCAGCATAAGCAATCATACTGAAGCTAAATAATTCTTTTAGGCGTGAATCTTGATTTGAAATTTTCAGGCATAGTTAAGGACAGATTTATCTTTCTACATTTACAAGTCATTACTGCAAATATATATAGACGGGAAAAGGCTACGATGAGATGATTTCAGGGTTGGAAGGAATTAGAAGGGACAACAACGGTAAATATAAATATAAAGAATAATTTTAATATGAACACAAAACGAATAAAACCTGAATTTGAAACTGTTTGCAATCGCATAAAGGACTAATATGATAAAGTTGTACTTCATACCTCCACATACATATCTCTGCTGAAAAATAATATTGATACTCTCTTCCAATGGAATATCTTTGCAAGAGCCACAAACGCTGATTTCGATGCAGAAATTGAACCAATTGTTCGAAAGAAATAAGGATATTTATTTGAATTAGAAAGGCCACCACTCTCTGCAGAAGCGGATATCTGGGCAAAAAAATAGAGAGCTGAGATGCATTATTACTCTTAGGCAATGGTCAGGGACGGCTTTTAAAAAAAGACCTCTACGTTATATTGTCACACTAGAGTGGATGACGACGGTTTGAATTTAGAATACCAAACATTAAGCCGTGACGTGACGTAATGGCGTCATATTTTTTACTGATTCAATCATTATTCAAAATGTCCGTCGTCTTAAGGTGGCTCCGTCATTAATACAGGCGCATTTAGATGTGAACAGTAGGGTCCTTTTAAGCGCTAATTTAGCAAAATATATTTACCATCAATGAAATCGGAATATTTCGTACTATTGCCCAAATGATATCTGTTGTTCTGTGCAAAGTTACGCAGCCATTGCGATAAAAACGAAAAAGTTATGACGAAAACTTCGTCACAGCTAAATGCGCCTTTATTAATTACGGAGCCACCTTAAATATGCCATCTTGGATTTCGTCGTGTCAAGAAATTAATAAGATTTAAAAAAATTCACACTTACTGCTGAGCGAGTATTTTATTTACATTTGAAAGTCTAGGTTTGTTATTGGTAGTAATATTTCATGAAGAAATTAAATATTTCCAGCTAGGAAAAGTTATCAATTGTTTTGGCAAGCGTTCAGCTCCTCAAATCTACTTTTTTGGGTTTATAATAAGACGTGATATGTCACACTATTAGCTCCTTGGTTTGAAAAGCATCAGTATAGTAAGAAAATGATAACTAACCTGAATAACTTTCCAGTATTTTGCAGTGTCTGCTACAGAGAGTGCGACATTTGACCTTCCAGGTCCTAAAATCAGTGATGGTCTTTGTTTGGAGATATAATCATAAAGGATTTTGTTTCCGAGACCAGTCTCTCCCTTTTAGAGACGAAGAAGAAAGAACTGAATGCAAGTTACCTTCGATTTACGTTATTGTTTTAACCGATAACATAACAGTTACCGCATCGGCCAGAAATTTGGAACCACTAGGGACAGAGCGCATTAGTTGAGTGACGTACTTCATCATATTCCACTCGGTAATTGGTTGGCCGCTTTCTCTTTCTTCCTCTTTCGTCACGCAACAGTCTCACCGACAAAAACATTTAGTTGCTAAAATAATGGCTCAGTCAATAGGCCACTTTCGATATATTAAAATTCAGCTTGATAGTGAGGCTTAGAGGACACAAACAAAAGAAATGAATAATCATGTTCGTTCAGTTTCCGTTGTTTGTGTCCTCTAGGCCTCGCTGCCAAGCTGAATTTTAATATATCGAAAGTGGTCTATTCCATGCGTGCCCATCCCCCCGGGCATTTGTCATTTTGTTTTAGAAAAGTTGCAAATACCCCACGGCGGGGCCGGGCGGTCATACAAAACCCCACGATGGGGCTTAAAAATAGGGTACAAATGCCGTACCCCGGGACAACATCAAAATTGTATTTTCCAGTAAATAAGCTGCAAATACCATATTTATGGAAAATCTCTATCAATCTAATCAAAACCCGTGCAATGCAAATCACCCCTTGCCGCCAGATGTAATCATTCCAAAAAAGATCACATCCATCAGTGATTCATATCAATGACAGAACTATAAACTAGAATTTAAATAATACATTTCTTATTCCCGAAGACGTTTAATATAGTGAATGATAAACAAACAACCGATGTGCTTAACATGAGAATTTCCTCACCACTATGGAACCGTTTCGCCAGCGTGGTAATTGTCGCATTGATCGTACCTACACGAAGTTTATACTAGCTCTCAAACATCTCGCAAAGTTTTTCTAGGCCATTCTACCTCAACTATTCACGCACAAAGAAAGTTTCTTTTCCTTTAAACTCTTCTAACAATACATTTATTGTTTTCCTCCACGTGCGAACTGATCACGATAGCGGCAAGCAATTTCTTGGACGGATGCAAAAAAAAACAAAAAACTGTAGGATAGGGAAATGATGGGATGGAGCGAAAACCATGCATATCAAAAATATTATTTGTAGAAATATCTAAAGCTATCTAAATAGGCATATTTTTAAATGAAATGTTGAAAAAGAAACGACTTTAACCGCTTCTAGAAGAATTGACAAATGCCCCACCACCGGGTATAGGCTTTCTGCCAAATTCCCCACCTCCGGGACCGACAAGATAACAACAAATAATAAATATAAAACTTATATTTTCATATGCGCATAGCAGACGATAAGATAAAAATGTAAGTCGATTAAATTCTATGTGATTAAATTCTACAAATGCCCGACAAATGCCCTGGGGATGGGCACGCTTGAAATTGAATGGGCCATAAGCACATCAGATCTCTAAATATTGGCCCCGATTTCTGACAATTTTCCTTCAAAAATCCGTTTTTAAAGCTCTTCGATGCTATTCTGCTCACCTGGTATCAATTTTGACATTAGATCGCCGGCTCTGAGAAGCTGTTTCAAGCGGCTCTAAAATCAAGATCGATGGATCACGCATTGAACACACACAAAATAAAGAGTTATACACAAGCTTTTAGCTTCCAAAAGAAAGCTGAAAAGAGCCTGGGGAATACGAAAATGGCGCTCAAATTTGGTGTAAAGAGAAAACAATATCGTAAAGAAAACGGCTTCTGTTTGGCGAGTGTTTCACTGGAGCGTCTTTGAAAGGTATTCAGTTAAAGATGATTAATTTTCGGTGAATTTGGGTGTCTTTGATAACAAAAAACCGCAAAGGATTCAATTCGTAAAGGGCCAGAAATTACGCAGATTGAAAGTGCTACATTTGGTCTCTAATTTGCGACCGAGAACCGTAGACTCTGATCTCAGATGGGAACCGAGGCCTGCAGAAAAGATCAGTGGTTTGCGTGAGCTGAAAAGGTCCGTATGGCGAATTCTTGTACTTCTATTTATGATTTTTTTGAGAGTGAAAACCGCATAGATTACAATTCGCTCAGCTCCACGACCCTTTCCAATTTAAACCTTTTGTTACAACTAACAATCTTAGACCGAAGGCCATGAAATCCACCACCAGATTTTTCTAAGGATCGATTGGACAATATGAAAGTGTGCAACTGAATGATCAGTGATGCGTCGGGGGTCAGGGTTCCGAATCTCTGGCCATGGTGTTACACATAATTATTTTCAGATTTCTTCCGGTGATTCTAGGTGGACTGACTGGTAAATTTCTATCTAATACAGATAAATGTACGTCTTGAAGAAGTTTTATCGTCCAGTTATTACTTGTGCACGGACTTTGGTTATCTAATGTAGAACTTAAATACCCAAAAGAACCTAAAATGAACTTAAATAAACTGAATAAATTAATGAAAATCTTCATTCACACAAACCATTTTTCTTCCCAAAAAATGGCACACATTTCGAATTTCAAAGCATGTATTTTCTAATCCCTAACCTGACATATTTGGAAAGCATTTTTTTAAACTTTTGACATCCTAATGTTAATTCTTTCGGTGGGAACATGTACAGTTTCCAAATACCTCATGATCAGTTACCAAATACCTCATGATATTGAAAATATCATTTGGCCCATCCTCCGGTATATATAGTGTCAGAATATAGGATAAACATACAATATTTTAAGGTAACGGTGAGATCAACATTGGTGCAAAATATCAGATGAACTTTTAAATTAAAACACATACACAGATTTTTAAATCAAGATAGATAATGAATCCGTTATTTCAGATACTGTTAGTTTAGCACAAAATGCCCACATTTATTGTCATTATTATCTTTATCACTACCCATTTTCTATAACTGTGAACTGAACTAAAACAAAAAAAGGAAGTTTTGGTAAAAAAACCATACCACTATGATAACAGAAAAAAAGGCTTTGAAATATGTTTGAATTCATAGAAAACGTGAATATATTTCAAACCTTATGTTTTCGAAAAGCCTTGATGATTACTTTTAATAAAAAAGTTTAAAATAACTACTCAAGTTACTATTACGTAGCGTCAGAATGCTCCGTAATATCATATCTTGATGCTAGGAAATTTAGTGTATTTTCTTTCTTGCGATCTTGAAAAATAACCTTTGGCGCTTTTTTGTACATCTCTAGAACGGGTCAACAGAAATTTTTTTTAAACCGCTTCACATAATCTTCACGGTGTATATAATAATGATACAAACTTTCATTAAGACTGATTCATTGCAACACCTTGAAGTTTCAAGACAAACCTGAATTTATAGATTGATAAATGTGCACGTAAACAGGTGGTAGGAAAACAGGTTAGTTTTCAGGATCGCAAAAAAGAAAATGCACAAAAATCTCGAAGCAATGACATATCATATCAAGCAACATGCGACCGCTACTAAATAATAATTTGAGTTATTTAGAACTTTTACATCAAACATTTTAAGGTTATTATTGAAAAAAAAGGGTTTAAAATATATTTATCTTTTATTTGAATTGAAACATACAGAATATTTTACTTCTCATAAAGGTTATTTGCTAAATACCACACTTAGCAGGTCTAGATCGCTCAAATTTTCATGAGTGCCGGATATTAATTTTTATTACTAAAAACTGCATTTTGACAAACTTCAATGAATGGTGAAAATTTCATAGCGATTGGACAAGGATAAAATAACTTTAAAGCGACTGAACTCTGTAGGTATGGTCTCCAAAAACTGCATCGAAACACCTTTTAGCTGATGCTGTTAGTCGCCTTATTCAGTACGCTATTATTCTTACCCGCGTGTCGTTTTCCAGTAGTCTCAACTCGAAATATGGTAAAATATCAGACCGGTTATTTATCAACTCAAAAGCCATTTGCATCGCTGTTGTAATACCAGCACCCCACCAAGAGCGTCGCCCAGTTAGAGGAGCCATTGATCCAACATACAGAGATACTTTCGAAGACTGTGATTTAGCTTGAGCAACCGTGAGGAGAGAACCGAGGAGCACTTGCCAAGAAAGCTTCATGCTAAAGATCATCTGTTAATTAAGATAGCGAAACCAAAATCTTGTTATAATGGACCTCCGGTCCTGACAGTTGTCAGAATGGGGCATCCACAAAATAATATGTTTCACATGACTAAATTAGGGTCTTGGCAATAAGTTTTAACGTTTCTTGTTTAAAAACAATTTCACTTGCTGTATTAACACCAATAAAACAGTAAAAAAATTGCTATATTTATTTATAACAAGTCTCAGTCTGGGCGTACTTAATTTCCATGCTTACGCAAGCAGTAGCAGGAACTTTCTTCCACTACAGTGACTAACAACAACAACAATGTATTTATTTAAAGAAAAATAAAGTTTAAAATACTCTATGTCCTACAAATAGCTGCTATGATGCTAATCTAGGCAGGACAAGACTTTGAATAAGCGAAAGTAACGAGCCAGCGATATATCTCAGTCAGCGTTATATCCCTAACAATGTAACTTTGTAAACACAGAAACGCGTTGCATTTTATGACCGGTGCCAGCCTTCGGCTAGGCCCCGGTAAAGACGTTATTATATTACATAAGAAAAAGAAAAGAAAAGAGATACAGTAAATTCAAGTACAGGATATTTTGTTATTTGAAATAGACTAAAATACAACTGGAGGTATATACATGTGTACAACATATCAGTTTACCTTCATAAAATATTCTGTTATAATAAATAATTAACATTCAAATAATTATCTTCATTACCTAGAACATCAAGGAGTAGCGATTTAATTTTTTTACGAAAATTAGATATCTTAAGAGTCTTAACAGAAAGTGGAATAGAATTCCAAATAGACACACCAATTCTAGTAAAATATTTTTTTCATTTTTTCAGTTCTAGGCTCTAAATCATGTTTCGCAAGTCGGCTATGCCACTTAAAATTATAAGAGTCAGTGCAAATTAAGCAAAGCAAGCCTTGCCCTTTTGTTCGTAAAAAAGAAATAAGCATCAAAGTGCATACATAATGATATCATATTTAACAAGTTGCCCGAACAATCACTCGCTCAAAGGGGCCTCCCTTGCAATGCGAGCTTGTGTGTTAACATGTGTTCTGTCGAAATTTTTAATAACCTTCAGCAAAAACTTTATATTCCCCCTTCGCAATTAGTTGTCGCAATTTAACCGTGCTAACAATTCTTGGAATCTCTGTCAGGTTTGATGCGCACTACAACTCCAGGCTCCAATTTACTCAGCTCTTTTGCACCCCTGTTGTAGTAGTAAGTCTAGATCTCTTTCAGCTTGTGTGGGACACCCTGAACTGTTTCCGGAACAAGTAGTCTTGAAGAAGTTGGCAACAGTGTTCTAGTCCTCCGACCAAACAATCGCTGGGAAGGAGAACTTCCGACTCCCTCAGCTGGAGTGTTCCGGTAATCCAAGAGTGACAAATTTGGATCTGAACCCGCATCTCGTGCTTCCTCCATGATACTTGGTGCAATTTTAACAGCGTTCTCTACCTTCCCATTGGACTGAGGGTAGCGCGGAGAACTGGTTAGGTGTTCAAACTCATAGGCTGAAGCAAATTCCTGAAACTCCTTAGAACTGAAGGGTGGACCATTGTCACTAAAGACCTGGACGGGTATCCCATGTCGAGAAAACTGAGACTTCAGCTTAGAGATTACCTCCTTGCCTTTCTTGTCACAAATTCTGTCTAGCTCGAAGTAGTCAGAGTAGTAATCCACACAAACCAAATAATGATTGTCCTCAAAGTCAAACAGATCACAGCCTACTTTCTCCCACGGTCTTGTTGGGATTTCATGACTAATCATCGGCTCTTTCTGCTGATTTGGTTGATAGCTCTTGCAAACAGCGCAATTGGAAATGAAATCTTCAATGTCCTTACCCATCTTGGGCCAGTAAACAACCTCTCTACCTCTTCTGAGACAACTCTGTATTCCACGATGGCTCTGATGCAGTTTCTGCTTGACTTCTTCTCTCATACTCAGAAGAATTACTAGCCTCTCACCTTTCAAAATCAACCCATCTTGCACTGCGAGTTCATCTCTATAGTGAAAATAGTCCTTCACACGCCGTGGGACTTCCTCTAGGGTATCTGGCCACCCTGCTTGAATTATGGCCTTTAGGAGGGCCATTTCACCATCTGCCTTTGTACTCTGCCGGACTCTAGCCAGGCCATGACGTGTAACAGACAGAAAGCTGAACGCATTAACACTTTCCGCTTCCTTTTCTAGAGAAGTTCTAGAATCTAATGTGAGGCAGACTTCCTCTCTTGGATCCTTAATCTGCACACAGGGTAGGTAAGCTCTACTGAGGGTATCAGCTACATGGAGAAGAGCACCTCTCTTGTACTCCACTTCAAAATCAAAGTTCTGCAAGCGAAGCATCATTCTCTGAAGACGTTTAGGAGCACTCAACAAACTCTTGCTGAGTATTGATTCCAGTGGCTTATGATCAGTCTCTACCTTAAACTCCAAAAGAATAGCCAATAGTTCCTTCTCAATTTGTGCATAGTTTGACTCTGCTGATGTCAACGACCGCGAAGCATACGCCACAGGTTGCCCATTCTGCATAAGACATGCACCCAAACCGTGCTGAGAAGGATCACATTGTAACACAACTTCCTCCCTAGGGTCAAAGAACTTAAGAACAGGTGCAGAAGCTATCACTGCTTTGACACGCTTGAAGCACTCCCCATGGACATTTTCCTCCCACACAAATTCAACATCCTCCTTTAGCAAGTCCCTGATAGGTTTCGTAAGCTCTGACAAGCCAGGCGCACATTTCTGCCAATTATTCACTGGTTTTACATTCTGATGATCCACGTGAAGATGTAGTTTGTCTTCCAGCATACCATCTCCCTCAAAGACATCCTTGTACTGCATAACAACTTGAGGCGAGGTAAGACCTTCGTAGCTCTGTGAACCCTCAACGACCAGAATGTTCTGCGTGTTTACTGTAATTAGATGCATTCCGTGTATAGCAGATGCTCCAAGCAATGGCTTGTTTTCTTCACCAACAATCTGAAACTCAAGGTTGCACTTTCTATTGTTCTTTGGATTACGCAATCCATACTAATCCTCTTTTTACCGACTGGGCGTATCTTGGTACCATTGTACATATTCAAAACTGCCAAAGAGGCTTCCAGCTCATTAAGTTCAGGATCTTCGTAAACTCGTTTGTAATCTTTTATAGGCAGAATATTGACTGTTGGTCCACTGTCTAGCTGAAACCGAACATCATGGCCATTAATCACCTAGGCTAGGATTAGCGTACAACTTCTGAGATTCAACACTATCCACCGACTCTGAGTTTACAGTGAGCAGATATTCCTTTGACGAAGAACCATCATAGCACGCTGCCTACGCGACTGCTTCAAAGAACACTTCGCAGCAAAATGGTTTTTCTCTCCACATTTGTTACAGTTCTTTCCCCACGCAGGGCATTCCTCTCTTCTTTTCATGTGCCGCTTACCGCAAAATTTACACAGAATGACAGGGCTACCAGCTTTCTCAGAGAGCTTAGAATCTTCAGAAGCTTTGGATTTCGACTTTCCATCCAAAACAAATTTAAGATCCTCCTGATTACCCATCGCTTGTAATTGCAAAGCAGTTGCCTCGCTCGACCTACAAATGTCAATACATCTGGTCAAGGTAACTTTCGGTTCCTGAAGAAGAGGCTTACGAGTGCCATTGTCCCTTATTCCAACGACGATCCTGTCACGAATAAGACTATCCAAAAGCGAACCGTAATTACATGTTTTTGCCAAAGTACGAAGGGCTGCTACGTACGAATCAACGGACTCGCCCGACTCTTGGTCCCGCTTGTTAAATTGATAACGCTCGTAAATTTCATTCGTCTCGCCGACGCAAAACGCTTGTAATTTTTCAAAAACAACATCAATATCCTTACGCTCCTCTTCACTAGCAAAACTGAGCCCATCAACAATCTCTGGAGCATCGGGACCCAAGCACGTGAGTAATGTCGCCGTTCTCCCCTCCTTCGACTGCTTAAACAGGCGAGAGGCCACTTCGTAATTCGTCCACACACGACGAAAACGCTTCCAGTTGCTACATTTCCTTTGCGTGGTTTCCAGTCTCGACGGAAACGGTACATTCTGCAAAACAGGAGTTGGAGTTTCGACCACCGGCGCTCCCTCGCCGCCCGGCATGACTAAGCAACTTGCTCGAGGAAACTAGACTATGCTAACATTTACGGGCAAATAAATGAGCAAAATACAGGCACCAAACACTCGCAATACTCCTGGCACCATGTAACATCTAGAGGGATAACACTTAGTAAGAACTCCAACAACGGCGACACTCAACTCAAAGCTAACATCTTTTAATTACAAAAAAACCCGCGTGTTTACAAAAGACTTTGCTTATATAAGATGCTCAGAATACTTCATGTAAGATGACACAAGATGATACTAAATACACTTCATGTAAGCAATACGTGACACATATAACGCTATCAATTCGATCAATCACTTACTGATGATGTATCCTTTCCCTCAAAAGTCACATGAATGTGCCCTTAAGATAACTGATTTGTGGATTACAATTTTATTGTTTGATCTAATTTATACATTTATTAATTGGAGCTTCGTTTTTAGCCCAGGCTAAATCTATATATTTTATTTTACTATTACTGGGGCAAAACAGCTTAAATAGTTTGTTATACCGAGGACTTCGTTATCTAGAGGTTTCACCGTATACCAAAGGGAAAAAAATTAACTAAACTTACCTTACTGTGGTTCTCGCAGCTTATTTGGCTTAAACAGAAATAGTCAATTACTGAACAACATTGAACCCCAATCTATTGTTACTTTTTGCCGCTATGAATAAGCTGTGTGGCACGTAAAATCTATTTGCATATTTCCAAAACCTCAAGCAAGTAATTAAAATCTCTGACTTTCTTGTTCCGGCGGTCTCCAAACTAAAAAGCAGTTCAATAATTAGCTTTTAACAAAATGTTTCTTTGGATCATACAGCTGCTAAAATAGCTAAATAAAAATCCATAGTGGTATCTTAAAACAACGAAGGAAAAACATATGCCTTCACGTATTTTTTTCTTACAATTTAATTAAAAAGGATGGCTAAGATAAGTGGGGAAACGAAGAAAAACTAATACTTTGTTGACATTAGTTTGTCAAAACATCATTTCTTTTGACAAACCGGAGACTGGGTCGAGTCTGAGAAGTATCACTTCAACTTAAGCTAACCTATCTCAATTTGAAAATAACTCTTTTCACTGTCACGCGATAAATTTGAAGCATGTTTATAGAACTTTTTTGTTTACGCTTCTTAAAAGGAATCGAAGTATAAAATTTAGCTTGTGTCCACATTTTAGATTTCAATATCTCTTGTTTGCCCAGATGAGCTTAACTAATGTCTTCTTTCAATCAATCCCTCTTTCGATTTAAAGTAAAGTAATCTTGTATGCTTCAAAAGCCTCCATGTCTGCTAGCACTTTCTAGCTTTCCAACTATCATCAAAACAGAGCGCGTTTACACTGTGTTTACTCATTAGCTAGGTACAGTTTTTTTATAGTTACAAATGATTAAAAAAAAAAACCACACAGCGCAGTCACTTGGTTCTCCATCTATTTAACGCCTTATATAGCAATTTCACAGGAAATCACAATAGAAATATCTTGAGGAACTAACGATCGTATTCAAACCGGGCAAGAAAATCCTAATTATAATTTCGAAATTTCAATATTGTATTGTATCCTAGTTACGTTAAAGGTGTCGAAGCATAACATTTGACAGAAAGTGAATACTACATGCCACGAATATGAAACGGATTATGATTAAGAATTGTAGTTCTCCCTTTGATTTCTCTTAAGTTTTAGGCTTACAAAAAAATTCACAGCTGAACGTTCGATTCCTAGTTCAAAGTAACATGATTTAGATGAGTCAAATGGATTCTAACTGAGTTGTCGTACACGATCTTTTTGAACTGAGAGACTTAATGGAACGAAAACTTATTTAGCTAAATTATTTTAGGTTTCACGCCTACAAGTTCAATTCATTTCAATACAAAGTAGAGAAAGGTTTTTATCCGGGGGGCGTACGACCGGATGTATTGATATTGTTTTGCAGGTAGATGAATCTGTAACTAAGGAGGGGTGCTTTTAAGTGGGGGGGGGGGGGGGGGGGGTTCTTAATACCGGAAGTTTACGCTACTTTACGACAAATTGTAAAATTTGGTGTTTTATCAAACAATCAAATGCTTAGTATAGTGTATGCAGTGTTTTATGAGCGAAAGTGGGGAAAAATAGTTTACTTATACAAACTATAAAATAGTCGATATGGTTAGCCTTTACAGGCCCTTCTGAAACGTCATAATAAGCACTTTATGATTGATTATACGTCAAGAACTGAGCACACAGATTTGATGGAGTACAATTATATTTTGAGGCGGAATATGTATATGTTGGAAAATCCTGTTATGACTTTCCCTGTCTATGCCCGCGAGCTAATCTAGAAATTTCAATTAAAAGAGCAGATTAAAGAAACATATCACCAGTCCCTTCTTCCTTTGAAAATAAGTTTGAGAGCTTTATTCGAATTAATTATAAATATACATTGAAATGAATTTCTTTCTTTCTTCTTTTTTTCTTGATTTTATTATTATTAATATTATTATTATTATTATTATTACTGATATCTTAATGACATATTTAATCGTGACATTTATTTCCTCTGCTTCATCTTCTTCTGTCAGTTCCCTATGCTTTACTGATCTTTTGAGCTAAGCCATTTTACGTATGTGGCTGTTGATAGGCTATAATTGTCTTCCTCAAAACACTTTCGGAATATGAATCGACATCAACTAATTGGAGAAGCGCCACTTGGAATATAGTCAATTCTGCGAAAAAATCCCTCTAAAAGTTGCTTCGGCTCTCTTATTATAACATGCGAGGTCTCTACGGTAACAATTACTAAGAGAGTCTTTTCCGCACAGAAGAGAAACTATTCTAAAAGACCAACGAGAAAGCCTTAACATTTATAAATTTATCGTTTGTTTGCAAATCTAAAACGTTCACGGCTGTGAAAATTCAGGAAAGCAAAGATGCGTCAAACCAAACCAACACGAAATGACACTTCCCAGTCCTAATATTTCAAATACAAAACTTTGCAAGCCAGTTCTAGAGAGGTTTGTTGAACATCTGGATCTCTTTACCTCGCCAAACGTTCTTTTTTTCGTAATAAATTTTCAAGACCATGTGAACTGTTAAATTAAACTTTTATGGAAGTATGAATGCTGAGACATTCTTAACTAAGAGATTGTAGCTAAAGAAAGCGAAATAATATTATAATAATTAAAATAAAAAGAGCCTTTTCTCCAAACAGCTAATCATTTCGTTGGTTTCAGTAGCATCCCATGCTTGTTCACAGGAGTGACTCGAAGTTTTGTTTGTCCGTTAGACGATCTGAATACTCTTCAGATATAATGCAACCAACAACAAAAAAAAAAGCACAGATAGAGAAGAAAATACACTTACTTGTTAAAATGAACTTCACGCAAGTGACGTTTAGCTGAAAATAGAAAGCGCAAGTGATTCTCTACTTATTTATGCATTACTTGATTGAATTTGGTTTCCCAATGCATAATTAATCTCACACTTAAAAGTAAAACGCCCCCAAATAAAAAATAATCTTTCCAGATTATAGCAGAATTTCCCTTTTGTGATTGGCTATATCTTCAAAACGTAATTTCGGTACCCGGTGTTTCACTTTAAAAGTTTTTTTCAATTGTTTGTGTCTCATTGTGTCTTCTGGAAATTGACAAGAGAACCGACAATAATTCACATGGCACATTGCATTGCTTTGTTTATAAAAACGTACCAGTTCGTTTAATTTATAATCCAGTCAAAGTTCATATTAATACTATTTCGTAACTCTTTTGATAGCCTTTATGACAAATTTTTGGCATGAAAAGAAGATACTAAGTGATAGGTCAATAGTGATATGACGGGAGAACAACTGGCCAAGCTGTTTGAAGAAACATCAGGTTTGGTCTTTGACTGTCTCTTTTATTTTTTTTTCTATGGATCATGGAGCCCACCTAATAAAGTGATCGGTAATGGCGGCCAGCTCGGCTTCTAGCAAGAAGACTTTGCCCATGAAATGCCTGCTTAAGTTAATACGTTTTACGAGCGTAGCATGCCTAGTATAGAATATACATATTATAAGTGCTGCCCCTTTCTTTGTCCTCTGTTTGATGGCTTTTGGCTAAGCCTGAAAAATACATAATACGTAATGCAAAGTTATTAATTATTCTACACAAGTAACGCTTGAAATTGTTTTATGAGGGCTTGATCCCTGGAGAGCATCTTCCATCCCTGGCTGATGGTTGTCATATAATCACAAGGTTGCCCTTAGTTGCGGCTAAAGTATTGTGTTTTTGGCAGATGTAATCAGCTCCTAAGGCTATGTCTTACACTTTACTGGACAGCTCTTGCGCATGCGCCGGTATATAAAAAAAACATATTGGATAGCGAAGGGTTTTTGTTTATGCATAAGAAGGGTGATTTCCGCGCTATTACCGCAACAGAGGGAAGCTTACCCGGCCGATCTTGAAATTGGATCGTCGGATATGTTTCTGTACGACTATTTCGGCAGTGAAAACACTGTGAATGGCCATGAGCAAGGACTGGAATCCGCTGACACGGAAGTTGATATTCAGGGTGAAGATTGGGGTTTAATGCATCATACCTTCTTGGCCAACGGTTACGTTTCGATGCTCTATGTGACAAAAACTGTGAACGACTTGCTCCAGTTCTGGGCCCTTCCTTTTTATTTCATGTCGACATGAACAGCCATCCGGTCATTATAGTGTAGACAGTCTACAACTTGATCTTAAATTCTGTCGTGCTCCGGTAAAGTAAATCTCGATGATATAATTCTAAACTGCGACGACATTCTCAGGATAACCACACTATGTATTTAAGTCATATTAGAAAAATTTAAGTCATATTAGAAAAAAAAAAAAAACAGTGAACAAAATCAATTTCATTTCAAATTGTAACAAACCTAAAGTTTAAAGGATCACAACTAACCTTTGTACTCGTTTTATTTAAACTCGAATACAGTTAGAGAGTAAAAGGCAAAATAGTAATAATAATAATAATAATAAAGAAAGATTGCATTTTTTTTCTTTTTGCAATAGTAACATGGAGAGATAATATCAAAGCAATTTACCATTTCGTAGTTGTTACCGTACTGAATTGAACATAAACTACTAACTACTAACAAAGCCGCATTTATAACGCTGATTTGCTAAAGCATCCGCGTTCTTGCAATGAGCCCTATTTCTTCGATTTAGTTGTTGTAAGGGGGAAACAAAAGGTGCAACTTGTAAAAGTAGAGGGTAGTCAGTTCTACCTTTTGAAGCAAAATTTGTGCGTGTTGTTCTACGGGCCCAAAGCAAACTTGTTTTGCAGCAAGTAACATAACTCTCTTGTATGATGTGACTCTCGCGTATTTATCCAATCAGAAGTCAGTAATTCACACAACTTGCAACAACCTAATTTGCTGCAAGACATGCAGGTTTGATTCGAGGGTGGTAAAAAGCGCAACTCGTTTTGCCGCGATGTTGCAAACCAAGTTACACGTTTTTTGTTTTTTTCTTTTTTACCGTAGCTTTAGCAATTAAAAAAGAAGGGCGATTGAATTTTTAGTTCCTTACCACCCGTAAACGTCTTCATTGCAGAAAATATTGTATTATTGAGCATTGATGCCTTGCTGTGTTTGCTGATTAATTTTTAACGATATGTGTCTGCAGAAAAATCATTAAAAATGAGGGATAATTTCACCAAATTACCTTATAACGTATGTTGTTTCTACTCTCTGTAAATTGTTCGAAGTTTTTTTTTTTTAAATGGTAATTGCTCATTTCAGCATATTTTGGTTCAGTTTGTTTCGATTTGTCTTACTGTTTGTATTCACTGTTTAATTTCTGCTATGTTTTCTTTTTCTTTTTCAGTCTTCTTCTCTCATATCGAAAGCGAATTAAAACATTTACATGTGCATTAAGTTTTGATATTTCCTGATTATGAGGATAATAAATGCTCAAGATTCCACCTGCCTCTTTTAAACAAGAGGGATTCTTTATCATTATGAGTATTATTAGAGTCAAAAATTCAGACACAATTTTGAATTCTATGTACTGTATTGATAACTGATTACAAAGTCGGTCTTAGTCGCTGATATTTACTACACAGAAGTACATTTGTATTCATTTTTGCTTTTTCGTGATTAAACTTCCGGTTTTCTCTCTGAGTGCTTCTCGTGTACGGTCAACAAAACCTTTCTTACTTCATCATCGTCCACAAATTCTAATGGCGAATCGCCGTCGTTATTCTGCATGTAAATATCACCTCCACACTTAATCAAATACTTCACTATATCCAAATATCCCTTAGCCATTGCATAATGCATAGCAGTCCAACCATCCTCGTCTCGTTTCCCTACCTCTGCCCCGAGTTGTATGAGAATCTTGCAGCACTTCATGTTTCCAACAAACGCTGCTGTGCTTAAGGCAGTGTGGCCAAATTCATTGAAAAAATTTACGTCAACTTCTTCTTCGCTTTGAGCAATCATTTCAAGCTCCTCTGTCGTATCTTGCCCAGGTACCGTCTCCCGAATAATCAAGTCTTCGGGAAAGCGTGCTAAGTTTGAACTCTGTTTCTTGACATTCTTTTTGACGGGTTGGACGTTTGACATACCAGTTGAGCTCATAGTCACATTAAAAGTTCCATTCTCTTTTAGCGCCTCTTTTAAGCCACTCTTGGTCTTGATGATGGTACGCCGGAAACCACTAGCTTCGTTAGCTTTACGTGATTCAAACGATAATTAAAGTTGTGAGGATGTCAATTATTAAGAGAAACAAATTGTACTGAAACCAACCTTCGACTATTATCCACTTTCGCAAAATAAGGAGCGTTATTTTGTTTACGACTACGTTGAGCAGTAATTAACCAATCATTGGAGTTTTAAATAGCGAAACCGCTATTACTAATTACGTATACGACTTGCCTTTGTTCTCTGTTTGCACCGCCATTGCCAATATTAAAATTATGTATGGTGATCAATTGTTTGTTGTATAGTATGTTTTCTTTATTTTGATAAAGCAGTGTCCTTGCAAGGATTTGTAATCAGCAATGCGAATTTTCTATTGATGGTAGATTTTGTTTACTAAATCTATTCTTCTCCACGTTAGCATAATTTATTTACTTGTTTTGAGCTGTGTTTGCTGATATTGAATCGATGAATGGTTTTGTGTTGTGGCACATAAGGTCAGTTAAGTACGCAATGAATATTTTAAAACAGTTTATTTCACACGCTGAATAACTTATCATTACATGAGGCTGTTGTAATCCACATACAGTAAAAACCCGCGACTAAAAATCTGTTCAGCCTAAAATTTGAAACAGGATCGTATTTTCTAAAATCGATGAAAAAAATTCTGTACAATTGGGCAAATAGGATAAGTCAACATTCAGGATCCTTTTTGGAGACAAACAGGTGCCTCTTGACAAATCACTCCGACTGCACAATGGTATGCAGATTATACATAAAACCTAGTAACAATCATTGATTATGGATCCGCGTTCGTCTTATTCTTTTGCCTGTTGGATTCGGGCAAAATGGAAAAAGCGAGGGGATTTTGGGACGAGGGCGGTTTGGAGAGGAAGAGGTAAAGAATTTTTTTGAAGGCGTTGTTTTTGGTTGCGAGAATCCATCAGGTGATCAGCTATTAAATGTTAAACGGAAAACCGTTAGGGTTGCGTGACACTTGTACTTCAATAGCTGATAAGGTGATACTTGGTAAAGAAAAAATATCAAAAAGTGTCAAATGATTTAAAAAAAAACACAAACGTTTCGTGTTTTAATCACCCTTCTTCAGTGTGAAAAAAAAAAAACGTTGTACAGTACTAGCACGCAATGCCAAAGACATCATAAAAATGATTGAAGCACGCGCAGGATGTATATTGTCTACTGCATATCCTGCCGCCAATGACCACTTCTTTACATTGGTGAAACCGGAAGAAACTCAGTTGTCGCTTAAGCGAACATCTGCGAAGTATACGCAACAACACTCCTGGGTTTCCTGTGGCCCAACATTTCAACTCCACTGGCCACAGTATTTCTGGTTTCCAAGTGCGTGGTATGGCATTAAGCAGTGGTACTAATATTCAACGAAGGCAACGTGAGATGCGGTTGATTTTTCAACTTGGCACCGTTCAGCCGAACGGACTGAATATCAATTTCAGTTTCATTTGAATTGAGACGTTATACATGTATACATCCTACGCGCGCTATTACATGCGCGCGTGCTTTGATCATTTTTTATGATGTCTTTGATATTGCGCAGTACTGTACAGAGGCTTTTTCTCATACAGAAGAAGGGCCAAAAAAACCGAAACGATCGATGGTGTTTTTTGATAGCATTTGACACTTTTTGATATTTCCTTACCAAGTATCACCTTATCAGCTGGTCAGCTATTGACCTGTCGTCCTTGAGGGCAAGGAGCCTAATTCACTATTACCCAACTTTTTTCTTTAGAAAATAAGAACCTAAATAAGAACGAAGCCTAAATTTGTGCTAATTGCCATTTATCGGTTCTTAGTTGCGGGTTTGCACTATACCAGTCATACTTAGCCTATAACTCATTAGCTGTCTCGCATTTACACCGATTGTTCTTAGCCCTGTCCACGCTGCGTTTGATTAAACGCGAAGATAGATAAAGCACAATTTCTTACATCTAGGGCTACCGTCAACACTAATCCGACCTAAATTGAAATGCAATTGGTTTGGACGTAAATAATTTTCAAAACAGAAACTTTTTCAAACATGCGCGGCAAGACAACAGCTAGATATTTCCTCTGGCAGATGCATCCGAATTAGTGTCAAATCCTCGTGGCATCATTTGCACCCTCGCCCAGCTCGCATGCAAACGATGCTACTCGGGCCACAAATAAATTATATGCCTTCCAAAGTCATATCATTGTCCTAGTAATATCACTATTTAGTAAAATCCAACTACTGGTCTATTATCAATGCTGCGTTCTGATTGGTTGAGCTACTACTAGGCTATTTGTTATAACCCACTATTAGCGAAAAGCGACGGCTTTTTGGAGGCAAAAAAGGATTAAGTCTAGCTTTAACTGGCCAAAGTTGTTTTGTCTCGATATTTTTTACCAACTATATAGTTAGATTTTACTAAAACAATTATTCCTCTCGCCCTCATGGCCTCATGGGCTATTGACTCAGAGCCCATTCGGGCTCGAGGAATAATTGTTAATTATTAAGTGACAGTGTCGCATGGATAACTCTGCTTTTTAAAGAGAAATAATGTTACTATATCGCAATAACTGTCTCGTAACTTTGTTAAGTACAGAATGCTCTATTGGACTCCGGCAGTATTTTTACATGACGTCACAACGGCTATATAATTATTAGTGTTTCAATATACGATTGCTCCTTAGCTTCATTCTCGTTCCCAGGGCTTCGATCCTATTGATCAGCGTCGCGGATCAAGAGCTCTGGCTGGGACCAAATCGCGGACTTCCGGTCAACTGCGCAGTCGTAGGAAAAAAAGGAAGGAAAAAATACAAAATTCATTGGCAAAATGCGTCATGGTTGCAAGAAGACTTTTATGTCAAATTTCTAATTATAGCCCTACTCTCAATGCAATGAAAAGTTTTACAAATGAATGCCTGTAAAGTGTGTGATTCTTGACTAGAATAAAAATGTTTCTCAATTTAACCAAATGGATTAGGCAGATCGTTCAATAAATCGCTGTGTTCGATGGTCTGTTTAAAGAAAACACCTAAAGAGGAAGCATCAGCTATTGTTATTAGGGACTTCTGGACGCGGCCAAGGAGGACGTTGACCTGAAGTCGCGATGGTGAAAACTAGAAGTTTGGCTTCCTCGTTAAACGATGAGTTTGTTTTCTTGTTTTCAGTGCAGAAATAGCTTATCGTACAGGATTTTCAATCCTTTTCACTTCAAGAGACACATTTAAGTGTTTTTTGTGTGGTGTTCTCTCAAGATTGACTCTTTTTTTTTTTTTTGGCTACCAAGCCTTTTGGGTTCAGTGTTTTGGCAGCAACTGAGAATGAAAGCGCAGCATCTTTCGACACAAAATCAACACTATAACTGCACTCGAAGAAATTCAGGGGATTTCAGTAGAGAAACTGGAGTCAGCCGGCAGCACATATTTTTCTTTCAATAAAAGATCAATAAGATATCTATCAAGCAAGACTTCTCGAGTTTTTCTAAAAGACGTCAGGGAATTAAAACACGAAAGCATTACTTTATCCTCTCTCGTCAGGCGAGCACTCAACGCAACCTGCTCAATCTTAATTTGTTTTTCCCGCCAAGGTGGCGACGTCCTCGCTCCAGGCTTTCTCCTGCAAACCCACGTTCTCTTTACCGCCGCGTCCAGGGTATCTTAAGGTCCCTGTTATTTCTCCTCTTCTATGGCCAAAAAGTGAAGATAAGGTAAGGTTGTAAGTGCGTGTGTAAGAGAGGATCGTGTGAATATGACTAAGATGGTGTGCTGTGAGATGGCACCAGCTCAGTTTTCTTATATTTCTCACCATAATCTATCACTTGCACTTTTTACTGATGGCGTGACAGTAAAAACAGGGAATTCTGTATAATAATCAAAGATTTTCCAGAGGTTGTGGATTTTTTTGCTTAGTTTTCATGTATGTTTGATAAACTAGATGTTTTCAAAAGAACAGAACATGCATAACGCAAAATTGCCTAGCACAAAAGAGAGATTGTTGTATCATACAGTAACGAAATGCATTTTACGGTCCATTCAAACAAATGTCGACTTAATATGAATAGAGACGTTTTTCATATATCATTCTATGCTTACAATATCTGAGAGCCTTTCTCAGAAGTAAGGCTTCTGTTACCTTGGACTTTTAACATGTTTGAAATTCTCCAAATAGTCAATACTATCAATAGTCAATTTACGTCATACCCCCCTCAAACAGTGTAGAATAACGTTACCACGTACAGTTTCTGAGAACTCGGATCATATACTGTAACTCGATACTTAGTATAACACAATCGTAGATCACAGCGACTTGTGCATCACTGAAGTCCTTTATCCTTCAGAGATGAATTGTATTTGGCGTTTCATCTAGTTATCAGAGAAGGTGGAGGAAGCCAAGTTTGATAGGAGCTTCAATTAAAGGTAAGGTGAAGATGAAAATCTACCAGTTAGACTGGCTTCATGCGTTCAAACTCCTCCTGAAAACGAACTGTCCATGTCTATTTCGGAATAATCCCCCGGGGGAATACTCAACATAGGTTTATTATAAGGGGAGGCTCCGCCCCGAGGTCCAACCCCTTACTCTTTCATATATGATTTTTGACAGAAAAGGTATCCTGTAAGCATACCTCCCATTGCCAAGTGATACCCCTTTCACGTATCCAGTTTTGACCGTTGAATACCTTTTAACTGCGCTGTAAATACACTGATATCGAATTTGAATAAATGAATAGTAATAATAACAATAACAAAAATTCAGGAAATTTTCTCCACTTTCTCACAGCCATAAGTTCTTCTATCGGCCTTTTAATTAAGGTCTTTTTATAACGGAAATGACATATTTCCCTACCCTTTTATATACTTAACCCAGTGAGATCCCTACCCTTTCATATATCTGAAGCCTTAAAAAAGTACCATTTCTATTAAAGGGATTACCCCCCCCCCCCCCGGGAATTCTCACCAATATTATTCGTATCAGGAGCTCACACTGACGTGGTATCTGCTCAACGCCGTGGGGCATGAATATAAGTTTAATATCAGAAATAATAAATAGGAACACCACACAGAGAGGCAAATGAGAGAGAGAAATTTTAATTTGCCTGTATGAAATTCCTAGAAAAGAAGGCAAAGGGACCTTTAAAAGTACACAGTTTGTTTTCCGGAATCAGTGTGGCATTCACCAGAACGTTTCTTCTTCTACGCAACAGTTCTTGGAACCAGTATACTTATTAAGTGCTTCGGTAATCGGCTCTTCATACAAAGGTATTTTCCCGGGAATGTGGACTCCACAGCAGATTAGAAGTCAGTGCCAGCCACAGTCCGTTGCAAATCGGTAGTCAGGAAAAGAGTAGAATACCTGTTTGACTCTTTCGGGTGTGTTAAGTTATTTTAACTTCCAGTATCTTCTTTGGGGCAGTGCTTGTTACTGTATCGACTGTATCGGATATGGGTAAATCAACATGTCAGCCGCGGTTCTTGTATTGGAAACCTGTCATCCAGTGGATAACGCAATTGTTTTCCACAATACTTATTCGCTGGTTAGTGATTTTAGCGCCATGTCCAAAGTTTGAACGACCGCGGCAGGGTGTGCATCTAACTGAAACTGTAATCCATTGAATATCCTGTGGATCAAAAAACCGTGCAACAACATGTCTACGTGAGTGTTACGATAAGGCACGAATAAACCGCGTGAGACTAGTACTTAAGATAAAACAACAATACTATGCCAACAAGTGGCCAAACAAGGGTCTCAGTTAACTTCAACAAGGTAAGCTCAAAACCCCAAGCACGACCATCTGACCTGTAGTCAATACAATGATACTTACAAATGGAAAGTAAACCTTCTTGCTAAGCACATTAAACTCAGTTAGGATAAGAACTCAAATACCCGTCCACACGTTTCACAATTTTTTTTTTTTTTTAATCAGACCGCCGTGCCGTCTTCGTAGCATGCGCAACTGTCCGGTAAGCAAGAGCTTAGTATCTGAAAATGTCAAAGAAATACAAAATAGATAAATAAAACATTGACCGTTTTCAGATTCCTTCGACTTGAAATACCCACCGATCTGTTAAAAAAAGGAAGAAAGGAAAGAGTCCGAAAGAGGCTCTTATTTGGGTTAAAAACCTTATCCATTTTCTGAGATTTCGCTATCTAAACATTCCTTGTCTCAGAATAAATATCACTCTCATCTTTAATAGGTTCCTTAAGCGATGAATTCACGCATTCACAGATGTTTCTGTTGGTTTCCGGCGGCCATATTTGTACCACTCAAAGGGACACAAACATGGGTAAATTTGGGTAAAACGTTTTTTCCAGACGTCTCGCATATGAAATATTGCACAGACGTGATTATTGGCGAGGGCCTTTGCATATTTATCTTTTTTTTATTTCCCAGATTCTGGACTTTCTGTATTGAATGGTTTGCAATATTATTTTTGATTGCGTGATAGTGAAAACCGTGAATAAAACGAAACCTCCCGATCATATTTCTTGGAAGGAATTTCCTGTTTTTATTGCAATTTTGATCTTTCATTTTCCGATAATCGGATCACAACCGGCTATCTAAATCGTTTACAAAAAAACAAAAGGAAAACAAAAACAAAAAAAAAAGCAAGATCAAATTCATCCAAAGTTGATCCAATTTTTATTAAAACAATCATTCCCTCCGAACACATTGTTTTATTCGTAGCAATTATTGGATAGTCTCAATGCACGCTATGATAAATCATGTACATTGAGGACGGTGTCATCCACCAAGGCCTCACCAAGGCAGATAAGGTCGGATAAGGTTATATCGTACCAGAGCAAATAATATTTTAACTCAAAAACACGCTTATATCTCATCTTTATAACAATTCTGAGCAATTGTATCCATCGAGTGGTATTCGCCGGAGCTGTGTTGTGTGACTGAGTCAGTAGATACAAAACATTGAATAAAATAACACTTCAGTGTCAGCAAGGTGATCGATACTATGTAGATCTGTTACGTCATTGAAACTGCCCACCTCATCCGTTTGCTCACCTACAAGCCGAGCTGGTACAAGGTAAAAAAAAAAGGTTTATGCTTACAAGTAGAATATAGTTTTAGTAAGGCTATTTTACATGAGATTTTAATTCGGAAAACATTACCTTAATATGCCTGTTTTCATCAATGCTCCCTAAGGAAACAGGGGTCCTCGAGGGATGAAGAGTGACAATAGGTTCGACTTTAAATGAAACGAAACCTTTCGATTATTTTTCTTGGAATGAATTTCCTGTTTTTATCATGATACTTTCCATTTTCCGAGAACACAAGATCAAATTTTGTTGTTGACAGAATGGATACAGGACAATCATTGAAGGAAGTTAGCTGATCATAGCCGAAAGACAAGAAACGCATTTTCTAATGAGGGTTTCTTAAATAACCACACGGATTTTAGAGGTTTTACTTGGCGTGACGTGGAAAGGAGTTGAGTTAAGAAGCAGATGGAACTCTCTTTCAGGATGTAATATGATGATTTCCATGCAATAAACACGTGGAAGGTCAATCAAATTTCAAGTGATGACAAGCATTAATAATATATAGATTTAGCCAGGGCTAAAAGCGAAGCTCTCGATAATATTTATAGTTTGTTCAAACAAAATATAAAATCGTGTAATGCTAAGCGGCGAAGGCATGCAACGCCAGAAAACGCGTGCAGCACACTTTTTTTGTACATTTCTTTGCCGTTGTTTTGCACGACTACAACGTGAAACTTCCAGTTACTTCTTTGTTACCCCCTTTAAGGAGGGAATTCGTACATGTTCCCGTTCACTTTTTTCCACTGCCGCTCATTTTCACCTTGCATTGGTGGCCGCTAGCATTTCTCATTTTGTCACCGTCGCTACAAAATTTTCATGTTGTTCTTCCAACAAAAAATGTCTCCTTTGTTTTTTTATCTCTCGCTCTAAATCCCCGTCGCCCTTTTTCTCGTTGAGCTTCGCTGGCCTGCCGCCCACTTTCTCTTTTTCTCTGTCTTTCACTTGCTCTATATTCCAAATTTGTGGACATGACAATTTATCTAAGCTTAATACTTTAGACAACACGGATACAGACACAATTTCCGCTAGTCTTAGTCTTAGTCTTTTGTTGTCTCTGCTTTACAAGAGGCGGATGGCTATGCGATTTCCCGCCAAAATAACCTCGAGTTGCATTTGGGTTACCATACCTGTTGATTGAGTTATTTTACATTGGTATACCTGTGGTGCGGACGGACCGTCTCTCGGTGTACGGTCACGTGATTACCAATTTTTCTCGGATGGGTAGATTACTTCATTTTCTTACCCATGATGCTTCGCGCGCGAGAGCTTCGCTAATGAGAAGAAGAAGGAGGTTTTTATAGCGCCTATCCAGTAATAGATCTAGGCGCTTAACAAAGTAAAAAAGAAAAAATAGAATTAAAATTGATTAAAACAAATTTAAATTTAAATAAAACACATATAAAATCAAATAAATCTACCTAATGACTAAAGTAAAAGTTCTTAAGAAGGTAGGTTTTAAGTTTATGCTTAGATTCTCGCATGAGCGTATGTCGTCAGGTATTTCCCTCCGAACACATTGTTTTACTCGCAGCAATTATTGGATGAGGCTGTGTATAATATGATTAATTATGCAGTTCGAAGACGGTGTAATCCACCAAGGCCTGACTAAGGCGTAAACACACTCCGAGTTCATATCATACGAGAGCAGAAAATATTTATTCTATTACACCCTTATTCACATCTTTATAACATTTGCCTGTTCCCCAGAGAAGCAGTTTCATCAATCGTGTAGTATTCCGGCTATTCAAGCAGTAGTTTTGCTACTTTCTTCTTAGCTAGTTAACTTGCGAAGGTTCTCCAACTCTGCCAAAACAGGCTCTGTCGATATCAGAACAAACAACATAATTTCTTTTTGTTATCAACAAACATCTCTCATATTAGGTCAACGCAGGAGACCAACGTTATAAACTGGTTATAAACAGTTGAATTAACAATAATATTTGTTAAAGTGACTTGGTGGTGAATTCCCCACCCCCGACCCGGGTACCCAGAAGGGTAGCATAACAAAAACTTTTCTTGAATAAATAATTATATTTTGGGAAATGCCATGTATTCGGTTTATTCGGATCAAAAGCACATGATACGGACGCGCGCATAAGTGCGCATGCTCACAATGTCAACCGCTGGCTCAATACACTACAACTCCTCCCCCTTAAGCCAGTCTCTTACCCTACAAATTTTACATTTATCGCTTACTAGCTTGGCTGGTATTCCATATCTAGGAAATAATTTCTGAGGGGTTTCAATGCATATGGTCTTCTCTGAGGTTGTAGTATTCATTCTCTCCATCTCTAGTGATCTTGAATGTGTATCCACTACCAATAGGAATATGCTGTTGAGGAAAGGACCTGCGAAATCAATATGAATTCGTTGTCAGGGTGACGAAGGCCATTCCCATGGGTGTACTGGTACTGTACCAGGTACTTTCTGTGCTCGTTGGCAACCTGAGCAGGACTTAACAGTCAGTTCAATTTCCTTGTGGATTCTAGATCACTGGATATAACTTCGGTCTCTGGCCATCGAGTACCATATGTCCCTAATGAAGTTCCTCGAGAACATGAGGGCGCAACTGGGAAGGAACTATGACTCTTATTTCACACCTCAGAAAACCTGATTGTAATGTGATCTCATCTTTGAGAACAAAATAGATGTTGATTTCAGGATCAAGGTTGTGTAGCCATCCTTTACTGGACATTTCATACACCTGAGCCAAAACAGGATCTCTCTGCGTTTCTCGCTTAACGTTTCCAAGTGCCCCGGTTCGAGTAGTCGAGCCTTAAAATTAACAGAATTTTTTTCATCTTCTGTGCCCTTAGAGCGTGCTATTTATTTAAGGATACAAGAACTGTTTCGCTCTTCCTTCAATTCGTTTCTGGTTATCCTTTTGTCTTTTTGTTTGTTTGTTTTATTGTAAGAACTCCCCAAACGTTAACATTTCACAAAAAAGCTGCGTTAACGAACAATAGATAAAACGTAAGTTTAGGTCCGTGCTATGCAGGATATGAAAAAGTATGCAGATCGCGAAGGGTTTACATTTTGGAGACAAATTATCGTTTTCAATAAATAATAAGCCTCGTATTATATTATTCCTCGCCAGATGCAGCAACGTGAAGTGTTTGAAATCTGAAAGATACTGGATCAGGTTATGGCTGATAATACTAAAGCGTTTTTACATGTCGTGTACGCCGGTTTTGGAGATGCTTCCATTTTGGAATTTAACGCTGGTGAGTTCCTGAGAATTCTTAGGAACATGTCATATTTGAAACTCTTACCTTGAGAATCTTTCTGTACTATAGGGAATTTAATCAAATAAACAGTATACTGAATGTAACTTATCAAGCGATTGCGAATGGGTACTGAGAAATCTAACGCACGATATTCAATTTATAGGTGGAAACCGCCGTTTCTACTTGGTGGACGGAGGGCCTGTCAGTTACAGAGGAGCGGGGGGGACTCTTAAAAAGCGAATCAAGGATCTCAAGAAACCGCAGCTCTCTAAGCCTTACTACCAATATCTTCTTTACACATTGACTCGCTTGGCATGCGATCCCAACAGCAAAGGCAAAGGTACATAGAGTAAATCAGCTCTGAACCAAAAAGACTACTTGTTTGGCTGACTGACTGACTGACTGAAGGACTGAATGGCCGATTGAATGTAACTACCGTCTGACCGACTGGCTAAACTATTAAGTGACTAACAGTCCGGCTGACCGAACAATGACTTGCTGCCTTTCGCTTATGCAGATAGAAGCCAAGGCACATTCGTTAATTTAACAGGATAAGCCACAAACTGGCTTGTTTCAGGGAATATCCAACTACAAAGTGTCCTCCTTTTTTAACGTTTGTTGATCCTTTTGAACACAAGTTCATTATGAAGTCTGAATAGCCAAAAATTTTGTACTTTTGTTAAAAACCAAACCTTCCGAGAGGAAAAAAGTGTTTTGCAACAAGAAACTCTACAACAAAACATAAATTTACAAGCAAAAACAACTGCAGCTAAGTCCCCCAAATAAGCCTTTAGCTGTGCGCATATGGAGGTACAGATGCTTTTGGGAAATTTGGAGAGCACTCAAGAAACCAAACTTTTGCGTTTCTCTCGTGTTCTCCAAAGTTCGCACGTGCATCCATAAGTTTACGCAATATACGCACTCTGAGTATGAACCAATTCTAAGTTATTGTTTTTCTGTACGTTTGTGAGCTTAAGGTCATTCCCCTGAATTGCATTGCGCATCTCTACTGCGCATAATATTGCAACACTAGTCACGCAATCTTTCAAGATGGCTACCGTCGGCGTCGGCACCAAGTTGAGAGACAAAAGAGGTTTTTTTGTAAGTTCAAAAGAAAAGGGAAGACGAGAGAAGTTAAAAAAAATATTTGGAAAAGGAAGCGTTGTAATGTGGAAGGTGATGGAGGCGTTAGCGCAAAAAAGAAATGCATTGAAGCCGGCAGCTGCAACTTTGGAGGCAGACGAGTGATCGAGTTACACGTGCTGGCCAGAGCCTTGGATAGTGGTTGCAGTGCATGTGGAAAAGCTCTTCAGCTATCAAACTGCCAAGATGAGGCATGGGTTGGGTAGTTTGTTGTATATCATCTGCAGCGATCCGGAAAGTCGAGAGGTAAATGTGTGCACCACAAACAAATCGCATAGTGCCGCCGGTGCTGGTCGCGGCCGACCAATTTGTTATGTTAACACCAAACTTGCAGCAGGTAGGTATATTTATTTGATTAGCAGCTTTTATCTGAACATTTTTCCGAGCTTCATCATAATTTAACAATCATAATACCGTGTAATAACTAACTTTAATTAGATCTGTACGAATAAGTGCAGTTAAATTTACGATGTTTTTTTCCTGGAAAGAGCAATGGGCCTGCCCGCCTGGGAACAGAAAATGATGGCATAGCTTCTAAGCGAATACGGCAACCCCCTCTTTTTTCGCTTGTTTGACTCTACAAACAATAGGCTGCCTACACAAAAAGAATGGACAATTTTCTATGTTCAGAAAAAAAGATATAAAGGAAAGTATAAAGCCAATACTCATTTTTTCATTTAAATTATGGTAACCATGGTAACGAATTTAGGGTAGTGCTTTCTCAACGTATGCGTTTTCGTACCAAAAGCCTTTTGAAAGTGTTACTCTTGTCCAACTCTAAATGTGTATAACCTCATTTCGCACAATCAATAACATTCTGAGTGTTATTAGGCCTAATTATTAATATAGTCCGTGGTGCATGGCATCAAACCGGAAGTGTCGAAACTTACTTCAAAGGGGGTATGTTTGAGCCCTCTCAGCTCGTAAATCAATACCGGCACCCCCCCTTTTTTATTTTGATTTCGAAGTCCCAGTATTATTAACAGTTAAAAGACGAAATTTGAGGAAAAATCTATGTTAAGTTCTATTTCAGGGGAATGACCTTAATAGTTAAAATTTAAGTGACAAGAAACTTTGCTTCATTTCTTTTTTTTAAGGTTTATTTATTTATGACTTTCGGCAATGGCCTTTTCCTTTTCAATAGACCCGACGCTACACCTTTGTACTGCTAAGTGTCTTCCCGTTTTTAGATACGACTTTTACGAGATCTTGGGCAAAACCGCCGCATATGCAAAAGGTCCACCGGTTGGCGTGCGTCGTTGAAAAACGTCTATGCTTAAGCTCCCTTGTTTCTTTGTCTAATAGCGCGAATAACCCTCTGTAATGTCCTTTTCAAGAATGATGTCACTGAATTGATCATCTAGCGGTTCAGTTTTCATAGCTGTGAAGGATATACACTATAAAAGAAAAACTAAACGTTATTTTAAAAAAGGCAAAAAATATAAAATTAGGTCTGGATGTGGTTTTGCTGACTTGTTTGTGGGAGTTAAAAGATATCAAAAATTCGCACCAAAACCATTCTAAAAATATCCTGGTCTCTGAAAACGCCGTGACACGAGCACATGGAAGTTGCTCGCTCCGCGTTATGGGCTCCTGATACCGCATGGCATTGTGAAACAAATTATGGAACAGAGAATTAATAACTCTGCAGTAAATATCAAGTGTTTACAAATAATCCGTGAATGGAATGAGCTCCAATGAGTGTTAGCCCTAGCTAAAGAGATTCCCTTTACTAAAGAAAGCGCCTCCTTCTCAATTTGCCCTTTCAGATGCTGGTACTTCTCGATCTCTTCTTAATTTTCCCACACAACAATCCTGGTGTCAAAAGGACAAGCCATTTTATTTCTGTTGTTGTTGTTGTTGTTGTTTTTTTTGGCAATAAAATATCAGGTCTGTTCACCTCATTTAGTGGATCGGTCTGGATTTTGAAGTCGCACAGGATCTTACTCTCCGATTATAGAACCGATCACAGGGTGTTTGGTGACACAATTTATCGTTCCTTTCCAGGCGAAGGTGTTTACAATGCCCGCCTGAGTGTATTACTATGGCTGCTTTGTCATGCCTTCAGTATGAGTCATGCTTTTGAGCAGGCATCTTGCGCGCCGCCAACTCGTGTGTCACTGCCTCCTCACGTTCGCCACACATCCTGCAAGCGGGGGATATATCCTGCTAATTATTATTATCATTTTCATTATTATCATTATCATTATTGTCCTTATCATTATCATTATCATTATCATTGTCATTGTCATTATTTTTGTCATCATTTTCAGTATCATTTTTATCGTTGTAATATAGAGATGTATCTAAGCGATTCATGTATATCTGCTCTGATGGTTAGAATTCACTCAAGTCACTAATACTATGATCTCGACGTTGCCTACATTTTAATTGTTCCTCTTACGCCAGTAATCAGCCTTCACGGCGAGATAGGTTGGATATGAGCTTAACGTTTGCTCAAACTTTATCGTGACCGACAAGGTCAGCCTCGATGAGGCTTCAGTTATCACACTGATAACAGTGTCTCTGTTTCTTCTGACCACTGTTAGAACACTTCTTGGTCTTAATTACCGTCCCTATACGTAACCTTATCGAAGAAGGTTTAAGCAAGGACTAACTAAATTTCATTGGCATGCGGAACACTTTAACGCAGTTAAAAGGGCTCTTTGAATTTTCTGGACGTCGTAGCCTCGTGAATGGCTTAAGTCTCATTTCATTACTAGCATTTTTGTTTCCCCTTAGTGTTTCGTTTACTTAATTTATCAGATGCAAAACAACATTACCTCTTAGAGATGCTTCGAATACTTGTAATTTTCAAATCTATTCAAACTCAACCCTCCCTCTTGGTTAAAATCGACACCTATACGATATGTAATGTTTTTTCCTCCTATAAAAGCCTGGCGGTAATTCATCAGTGCTTCTCAAGAAAGCCCCGACACCTTGGCCTACATTGTACTTCACTTCATTTTTTGTTCAGGGGCAAAATGTATAGTGAATATCCTCCATGCGGTCACCAAAGGGAAAGTGCTGAGTGTCCGAGATGTTTTCCTGTAGACGTATCCCTTTGTTAGAGACAAAAATTGAATAAGGACTGGTCTCCTTTGGACCAGGAGAAAGAAAGGTTCCCGTATTACAGAGCTGTCGTGGAGTAGAGGTTTGACTCTATTCGGAAATTGCACTCGGAAATTGCTCTTGTTGTTTCAGACAATACATGTTACTTTGCAACGTCTTTTTCCAAATTAACGTGTAGATGCGATATAACGCTACTGTCAAATATCGCTCGGTAAAGAGACGAGTAGCAGACAACTGCGAAAAGATTAACGTGGTAATGCAACTTTTAGCCTCTCCCTACAACAGATATAAATATTGTATATTATTATTATTAAATCCTCGCAAATCCTGTCATCTATGCTTCTGTAGCTTTGTGTGAGATGACGTTTTTAAACTTACTATCATTCTTCAAGCTTGTACTTTTGCCTTTCTTCGTACACAAACGAGCTGTTTAACTTGATTTCATTTCCAAACTATGCTTCTTCTTGCATGTATGTTTGCCAGAGATCAAACTGGATGGAGCGGTAGTCTCCCATCCCCACGCTGATCATTTAGATGGTGTGGAAAGACTCTTCAGAGAGCTCCTTCCTAAGAATCACCAACTCAAGGTTGCGGATGAGACCCCAGAGAAAAGATTGATCTGCAATGGACCAGTATTGCTTACAAGAAAATTTGCTCTGCAAACGGAAGCCTATCGTAGCTTTTCCAACTTTCTGCTACACGCTAAATTTGAAGTTAGTCTAAATGAAGATGATATACAGAATGCCTTTGGTGGTAATGGCATGTTTTTCACGTTTCCTACATCGCCTGGTGTGTTGTACAGTCGATACGAACATTCAAAAGAGGAGAAACCTTCCATAAAAGAACAAAAGGCTAAGTTAGCCAAGGGAGTAGAATGTGAAGACAAGGATCTGAACAAATCAAGCATCATTCTTTACGTAGAGAAGGGAGGTAAGATTTGCTTGACTGGGGATGCTCATGGGCATGACATAACGTCAACGCTACCAAAGCAAAATGTACAGGACCTAGATATTTTCAAGATACCCCATCACGGAAGTCGCGAAAACAGTATCCTGGGTACAGTGTTACCTCCAAAGTGGGCAATTCATAATTTGGCAGCCATGCTCCTTCTTAGAACAACTGTACGGCGGGAAGTCGCACTGGACAATGATTATGAAGAGGAAGACGACGTAAAACACCTTAGTGAGACAGTAAAGGACATAGCTGGATGTGGAAATGGGGAAATGGTACAGAGGGTGGCTGATACATTTCGAGAGGAACTGGTTCGAAAGAAAAGGATCAAGCGTATTAACACGTTTCTAGCAAAAGTTGGGAAGAAGCATATGGAAATTGTGAGAGCAATGCAAGAGAATACTAAGGATCCTTGGAAGGGTGTGAAGCCACTGGAAGAACTGAAACCCTGGAAAGATCTCACGAAATCAGTCGTTATGAAATATTTGGAAGGCTTTGAGCGAGGTACAGAAAGTCCCGTAAAAAGGGACAAGGTGGATGTTGCTGCATCAAGCATCGAGCATACCATCACGCTGTTGCTAGGCAAAGCCAAAGTTTTCGAAAGTTACTTCTATAAATTTGGGATTGGCAAGTTCTTTGATTCGTTTCATGCCAAGACGTACTACTTTTCAGCCAACGGTCGATATCAACATCCGTCTCCTCTTGTTAAAGGAATCATAAAAGCCGCCGTCAAGAAGAAGAAGCATTGTAGGATTGTGTTCACTTCTGGGGGATGTGTCCCTTCAACTCATTTACCTGACGTCAATTCCGAATCGTTCCAAGGATGGAAGAAACTTGTCTCTCTTTACTACCTGGAAGGTGATTTTTCATTTAAATTGGACCCAGGGGAGGACGTCAGCATTGCTCCAAGCGGAACAAAGAAATTGCAACACGATGACGGTAAACCATCCGAAGTGGCTGAACAACTGAGAAATAACCCTGCGTTTACAATTCCCAACAGGTCCTTTCTGCCCGAAGTTGACAGATATTGTGTGACAGCAATAGTCTCTGAAAAGACGTACTGGCTAGACGTTAAAGACGACGGAAATCTCTTTGTCGCCTCCACCAAACGCATCCTCACTGTTTCTAACGCTCCCTGCATCAATGGTGATTTGAGAAAGATCTCTCTCAAGAATGAAAGTGGCTGTGAGACGGTCGTGACTCTTGAAAAGGTACAAAACTCTGACTACTATCTGATTAAGGTTACTTCCACCCAAGGATACCTTTTCATTGAGGAACTGTCTTCTAACATAAAGGTTCAAAAAGACAAGAGCACTAGGTTTGCTTTCACACACACGACGCTTGCTCCTTCAAGCAAAAGCGGAAACGAGATAGCAATTTTGGAATTCCTCAAGTCACTTGGCTACAACGCTGATGGAAAACCAATATACGTTGGAAGCGTTCTGGAAATTCTTCTCGGTGCAGCAAACATGAAAAGGCTAACTGATCAATTACCAAACGATGTCATTGCAATTGTCACCTTGGACCAGGAAGTATATCTGGAAAGGTCTTCTGTTGAGATTTCTTCGTTGCGAGATGCCGAGGTTGTCTCAAGCCACATACATGTGTCCTTGCCAACGCCTTCAATAAAGTTTGACTCGCATGACATAACCAGACTTGAATTTGTTGTCAAAGACCCAACTTCAGAAAAGCCAAGCCTTTCACTTGTATTATCCACTTTTCACCAAGATATAGAATACACTGTCAACCTAAATAAGTTGTTGACGAAAAGGCAAGCGTCTGTTGACATGTATTTAAATGCACTTTGGACGTCTACAGAGTACCGAGACAATTTGACTCTGGGGACGTTACTTGATCGTGTAATGGGCCACCTTCCACTTGAGGCATTGTCAAACTGCTTTCCATCAAAGCTTTTTGAAGATGAGATACTTTCCTGGAAAATTGATCGCACAATGTCCACAGTGAAGTACTTTAGATCTCCACTTGCCGTGGAAGTTCTTTCTGGTGACTTTTATATCATCGTACCACATGGCATGAACCAAATGAAGTTTGGGAGCTCGCTAAGCGTAGAAATGTCTCGAATTCACGTTGTCGTGAGCGATCCACGTACATACAAGAGCAGTTTTGAGATTTACTGCGATGCAAATATCCAGAAAATTCCAGTGAACGTAAAAATGACTTCCACCTCTGTAAACCTACCAGAAGTCATAATCTCGTTTCCAGAAACCGTCACTCCGTTCGAAGTATTCAAATTACTTGATCAGACAGACGACTTATTAGAGCTTCGTGTGCCACTTCAAAATAAGATTCTGAAAAATTTGTCATTGACAAAGCCAAGAATATCGGTTGCTCAGGATGTTCGAGGTTCCAAACAAAGTCGCGTCTGCTCAGTGAGCTTTGACTTTTCGTTTGATTCGTTTCGTTCCTTCCTCCCGGAAAGCCTTCCTCAGCCTGAAGATACCAAAGGATGAGTTACCATTCTTAATCCCTTCAGCACAAAGCCTTGTGTATTACTTGAAGCTCACTTTAAATTGCTCATTGAAGAGAAAAAGTCTTACTTGAAATCGAAGTTTTCATTTTGGCCAATTCAAGTTCCAGATGTTCCAGATTCGGATTCGAAGGATGGGTATGCCTGCAGCATATCACTGTCTCCTAGTTCACCTGGTACTACATTGCGATCAGCGCTTAGCTCAGTTATTCCAGGCGACATGACAGACCTAATGTCGGTATCTCTGCCTTTCATTTCTTCAACACTTGATCAAGTGGTATTGGATACAATTTACCTTGAAGCAAATCCCCAAAGCAGAAATATCATTTCTGTGATGGTCTCGTTCATGGTTCCAGAACTAACAGTTGTCGAGGGAAAGTTGGCCATTTACGACGCAAATTTCGTCGTGGAGTACGCTAACGAGCAATGGTATGCACATGCTGAAGCAAAGTTGTGTGTCTTTAACAAGTTCGTGTGCCAGGCAGCATTTTCTTTGCCAAAGGCAGACGCACCGGGCACCTTGGCATTTGAAAACACTGACGATCTAACCTTTGAAGAGTTTGTCAAGGGAATGGGAATTGTTGATTCAGGTGATATTCCTGTTGTCAAAGAAATGCTTGGTTTGAAGGTTTCTCAAATTTCTTTGAGTTTTGAAAACGCTGGTGCGTCTCTCAGATTAACAGATTTCTTGGTCGTTGTGGAAAAAAGGCATTTTAACGTTGGACGTCTTCAGCTTTTCAGCATTAAAATTGGAGTAACGTACACCGGCATTCAAGATCGATCAAGGATGTCATTTTCAGCTGAAGGATATCTAAATGCGAAAACTCACGCTTCCTTAGCTTACAATGCAGACAAAAGAGAGCTTTATGGAAATTATCAATTAACAGAAAACATGTCCACGAGTGAATCTCTTAATGAATTATTTAAGGAAGATATTCAAGTACACCCTGAAGGAAATGCGTTTGACAGGGTCAAATACTTGCAAGTTCAAGATGTGGTGGTGGTTCTCAGTTTTCCACGCGACGAGGAGTGGAGCTTGAAGACGTTTTCCTTCGGCATTCAAGGTTCTCTGTCGCTTGGACCCTTCAATCTTCACAAGCTTCGCTTCGAATACATTAAAGAACAGGCAGAGGATTCTAAACACCACTACACAATCACCGGCCACTTTAAAAGCCATGAACCATCATTAAGTTTTATTATGGAACTTAACTGCTCAACCCAGGAATCGGAGAAAAGCATACTTGAGGCTAAGATTAGACCAGACATTTCAGGAGGATTAACACTTTCGTCTTTGTTAAAACTTTGTGGTTTAAACGCCCCTGACGTTCCAGTGGTCAATGGATCACCTAATTTTCTGGAAATAGAGCTAATGGTAGGTAACACTGTTGTAATCGCTTTATAGTAGGCTTATTTTGATCTAAAGAGAGCACATAAAAATAGGTGTCAAAGTTTGATTAGGTCTGGAGAATTAATAGTTTCATTTTAGTTTATTGAGTACCAACTATTGAGAAATACTCTTCAGTTTGCACCAAAAATGAAGTTTTTGTGATTATCAATAACAATGATACCGAGAACATTTGTTCTACTCTTTGGAAAGAACGGGTTCTAATAGAAATAAAATTACATGTTATTCTTGAGAACATGCATTTAGCCATAACTACTTATTATTCTTCAGGAGGCTCTTCTTCAATTTGAGGTTCCATTTCAAGTTCTCAAATTGAATGTTGTGATACAAACAAAAGAAACTCTGCCCATCCTTCAGACACCTATCATTAAACTTCACAACGCAAGATTTGAATATCATTCGGACAGCAAAAGTCGCCCTTCACGAACAGAAGTCTTCATCGAGGGAGATTTTACCATTGCACAGATCCACTTGAGGGTGAGATTAATGAAGGACATGAAGAACTGCTTGATTTTGGAAGGACGTTTGAACCAGTCAGATAACGAGATCTTGGACTTCGAAACGGCAGCTCAACAGCTTTCTCCAGGACTTGGTGTTAAACTTCCCGAGAGTGCTACTGCGTCTTTGAGCTCGTTTTCCTTGACGGTAAAAAAGAGTGAAGAATGCACAGAGCTGACATTGGTAGGTGACTCGAATGGGACCTGGGCCAAAGACGCTGGCTTTAGTACTATCAATGTTGAAGGTCTAGGTGGAAAGCTGCATTTCAGAAAAGAGCGAGAATCTGATCACTGGTCTAGTTCCATTTGTCTTACTGGAAGAGTTCGTTTGCTGCAATCAGTTATTATCGGTGTGGAGATTTACTATGACAGGGAGACTGGAGTCCTCGCCATTGGGACTGTGCAAAAACCAGAGCAAGTAAATCTTGAAGCTATTACTAGTCAATTGTCAGTTACCTCCGAGTCTTCCACATCTTGGAATGAAATTGTACCAGAAGGGATCGAGTCTTCATTGCGTTCACCTAATTTCAAGACCGCATCGATTTATATTGATTTTGCCAAGAAGACACTACTTCTTTATGGAAATGTATCTGGATTAGGGACAGGATTGTTGATTGTCAAGAGGTCAAACACGAACAAAGAAGAATCTTCTGAGTATGGTTTCTTGTTCGGGTTAACACTAGAAAGTGGCTTCAGGTTTTCGTTCATTAACAGAAGGCTAAGCGTTGTGGATGATGTCCTGTCAGTACAACAAGCAAATCTGTCAGTAATTTCATTGCACAAGGAGACCATTGATGAATTGCGCGAAGACTTTGCGAAACTACAGGATGTAAAAAAGTCTTTTTTAGCCAAACATCTAGATGTTAATGTCCCTTTTGCTGACCTTGACATCACAAGCATCTCCAAATTAGAAGTCAATCTACGGGGAGTAAGAGTATTTGCGAAGATCAACTTTTCCAGCGGGAGCTCTAAGCTAGTTCAAAACGTGACCCAAATTCAAAAAGAAGGCGAACGTTCGGATGTTGTTTTATTTGCCAAGTTACCAGCGAACCCTAATGAGACCGAATTTAACGCTAGCATTCAAGAGATAAAGCTCTTTGGCGGTAATTTGACTTTCAAAGAAGTTACTCTGGTATACAGGCCTTTCCCAACCGACAAAATGAAGTTCAACTTGAGTGGCAAGATGTATTTGTTGTTGGAAGAAAATTCAAATCCACTGGTTTTCATTGGCAATCTTGAGGTCTCAGAATTAAAGGTAGAGTTTAACATGACATTTGAAGGTGGCCCTAGGAAAATAACAGAGCCGTTTGGAATGTTTGGAATCTCTTTCGAACATCCAGAACTTAAGCTTATGTGGAAATTCGACGAAGACCATCAGGAGCCTGTTATCTCTTCATACATGATAAGTGGCGAGGTCATTTTCTTTAAATCAAACGGGACTGGTGAGGATCCTGCTGCAACTCTACGAGGATCAATCTTATTCCAACAAGGAAAACCAGTCCTGGCAAAAATCTCTCTCGATCTGGAGAAGCCTCTTAGTATCGACGATGTGTTTTTTACATTGATGGGGGACAAATGGCCAAACGGATATCTGGATGTCAAGTTCAGAGGGGGCCATATGTGTTACTCAAAATCGACTGTTGAAGTAGAAGATCGAGAGGGAAATGCGGTGATGTACAAGGAAGGATTTCATGGTGAGACACACATACAGATCTTTGGCTATCCTTTTGGGGTTGAAATTTCAGTCAATTAGAATCCTAAAGGAATGATTATGAAAGGCTACGCAGAGTCTGAGATCGATTTGCGGTTTGTCACACTGGGGGGCGCGGCTGGACGCAAAGACGAAGCAAGGGGCCCTGAAGTCGTGATCTCGCGCTTCGATGGGCATATGACGTTCAATATTTCTGCTACACTTAAACTTCTTCAAGAGAATATAGGAACCTGGTCAGTTGGGTACAACACCAAGGAAAGCTGTTTCTTAGGCAGTCTGACTTACGATGGAGAGTTACTTGGACGTGAAAATCCTTCCATTGAATTTGAATGGAGTAAAGAGGGAGGATTCAAGATCCGCCGGTTGCAAGCCCTACTTGATCTAGAGGCACTGATTGATTTTGCCAGAGCATTTGAGAAGCTAAGCGAGATTATAAGTGGCCCGTGTGAAAAGATTGTTGGTTTGGTCTTCGACCAAGTTATCAAGACGAAGTGCAGCCTAGATATAAAGCAGGTTCCTGTGAAGGAGTCCCAGAAACCAAATGCTTGGTTTGCACTTGGATTTCAAGGCAAACTGGACATCATTATCGGCCTCACTGACGAACCAACTTTGACTGCCAATTTTCCTTGGATGGTCTTAGCACCTGACAAACCACTCAGTCAGTTTCGCCTGTCCGATTTAAAAGGTTTCCTCATTGAAAATATTGTAGAAAACTCTCTAGATCTGGTGAAACAAGTCTTCTCTGATCCTGAGCAGCTGACAAAGTTCTTTGCAGCATTTGGTACGATCAAACTATCCAAGTGGATTCTGTCAGGTCTTATCTGCCGTGGTGTTACTAGTTCCAACGTTACAGCGGCAGCTGAAGCAGCGTTAGAGGCCATGGAGGCTTTAGCTGCTACAGAAGAGGCAGCTTTGGCCAGTCAATTCGCTGGATTGTAAGTAAATAACCTTGTCATGTTTCTTTGCCTCTACTAATAGTACAGCACTCTTGCAGGAAATAATTCAGAAAACGCTTTGACTGATAAATTGAAAAGTTGAAAGCATTCAATACTTGACCATAGGCCGTGTAAATATGATGGCTTCTCGTGGATGCACAAAGAAGTGCCGTCTAGGAGACCTTCTACCTTTTTCATGATTTATTTTAAAATAAAGAAAAAATTATATAATTATACATGAAGGTCTTTTGAACGAGTTTTGGGGCGATTATTGATTGATCTGTCAGCTTTTTGTCAGATTAGACTTTGTAATTTCTTCTTAATGTAACTGGCCTGAATTTCAGGACCTGAATGAATAAAGTCAAAAACGATAACGTAGGATTTTTTATATATTTTTTGTTTTATTATTATCATTATCGTTATTATAATTAATATTAATATTATTTATTATAATTATCATTGTTGTTGGTGTTGTTATACAGGCAGGCTGCAGTCGGAGCAACAGTAAGTATTGCCGAACTTGCTGCTAACGCAATCCTAGTCACTGGCACAGTCGCAGCTGTAACTATACTATTGGAGGACATCAAGCGGTTTCTAAAGGGCATCGTCAACTTTTTCACTGGGAAGACTGAACAGCAGAAAGAAGCCGAAAATAGGTTACAAGAAGCCAAGAGGAAGGGAAAGGAGGCACTACAAGCTGTACAGGATCGCTTGGTAATAGAAGGCCTCATGATCACTTTACCTGAGTCAGATCAGATCCAAGTTACTTGGAAACTATTGGAAAAAGGCGTAGAGTACCAAGTGCAAATTGTATGCATCGAACTGGGTGGCGCAAAGAAAATCCTACAAGACGTAACAACAACAAGAAATACTGTTAATGTTCAAAATGAGGCAATAAAGTACAATGCCAAAACATTTAAGGCGTCTGTTGAGGCATTCTACAAACAAGGTGATAACATGTTCAGAGGAAAGGAACAATCGTTAGCAGTGGATGCTGTAACTCGCCTTTATGCGCCATCGAAAGTACAAATTGAGTCTAAGCAAGGGGGAAGAGAGTTGCACGTGTTGTTCTCCCAAGTAAAATATGCTGAGGGATACAAAGTTGAAGTCCTTTCTCACGACGGCAGCGTTATTGGTGGTGCTGTCGTCAAGCCCTCTGCTGAGGGAAATGATGGGAGGCTCGTATTCCAGGCCCAAGAGCTTGCTTCTGGACCTCCGGGCTTAATTACAGTTAGGGTTTGTGCCCAACTATATCAAAGAGAGACAAGCGATAATGAATTCAGGTACTCCGGCGATTTGTACCGCGTGGCATCCCCGTCGAATGTCCGCCTCTCTTACAAGTCAGGGTCACAAATTGTAAATGTCCAATGGATTGTGACTAATGCCCAAGACATTTCAAGCTTCCTTTGCGACGTACTTTCACTGGAAGAGAAAGCTATTTATCAACAGGTTGTAGCCCCAAAAGATGGAGACCTTAGTTTCAGCATTCAAATTCCACTGATTGACATAACAACAAGTTCAGATCCTTCATACCAGCTTCGTGTATGTTCCACAGGCAGCCCAACAGCACTAGCCAGTTCCTTTTTCGCCAGCGACGAGCGCTTGTCCTCTCTGAAAAAGTGAAAATCATCTCATCATCGTACGATCCTCAGGCAAACCGACTGACCGTTTCCTGGCTGCCGGTTCCAGGAGCAGTGACCTTTGTTGCTAGTATTCACGCAAAGTCTAGTTTGTCAAGTTCTACCTCAACCAAAGTGGTAGAAAGCTCCAATGACAGGGTGGAATTTGAAATGGGGGACGTACAACTTATTACTGGCTTGCCGTATGTTGTGTCAGTGATGGCTGATGGAAACGATTTGCAGCACCTTCCAAGTTTACCGTCAATTACAAGCAAGGAGTTTACTAAGTTGCCACGTCCAGCGTCTGTCATCCATGATTACGCTTTTGAAGAGAGAAAGATTAAAGTCACTTTCACACTTATTCCTAATGCAACTGCTTCTAAAATTGAAGTTGTGAATGTCAATTTTCCATCCCAAGTGGCAGGCGAGCTGGTTACACCAAACACAGCAACAAAAGTACATTGTTCATTTGACGCCGAAAGCATGAGTTTCGTTAGTGGTGCTTCCTACAAGTCACAGATCACCGCCTTAGGAAATGAAACACTGATAAACAGCATCGCCTGTGTCACGGATACAGTGCTTACCTGCAGTGACAACGTAGAAACGTTGACATTGAAATACAGCGAGGCATGGAAGCAAATGGTTGTCTCCTTTGATTCAGGGCAGGGAATCTTTCTGCTACGGGTAGAGGACGTCTCAAAGAAAAAAAGGCCAATCAGCACCCAAGTCATAGCTGTCAAGCAATCAGAGCAACTAGTTCACCAATCGGCAGTGGAGATCCCTCTGAATATCACTAAAGAGCCCCTGGGTGCAAGGTATCAAGCTCCTGTAATGAACACTGGCGATCACGAGTACTTGCCTAGCGGGATTGCTCAATCCAATGAGGTTCTTTTATTGAATCCACCTGACCCCGTGGAACAGCAATATAAAGAAGAAGTCTTTACTGTATTGTGGAAGAGTGTTGATTCAGCACCCGGTTACAAAATTAGAGTGTATAATTCTAAAACGGCAAGCACGGCTATAGAGGAGACCATTAGTGATCTAGCACCTGCTGGCAAACGAATGAGGAAAGATTTTTTTCTTGGCTCCTTGCTCCTGGAGTCTGACGGCGCTTATGAAACGGTTGTGCAAGTCTTGGGAGATGAATTGAACATAGGAGGAGCCAGCGCCAAATCTAACACATCAATCCCGTCTTTATCCTCTCCTGAATGCGTCGAAATTTCTTTCGACAATGATACCCATCGCATGCATGTGAGTTGTTCTTTTGTGAAAGACGCAACATCCTTTAACCTTGGAGTAGTCGATGCCAAAAAAATAAGTAGCCGAGGCGCCACCATTCAAAACGCTTTACTAGGATTGAAGACTTTCATCGTTAACAAGGATTGCTTGGATGGACCAGTGGAAGTGGACTTTGGTGACAGTGTATTGATTAAATCACTTGACGGTGAACACAAAGGAGTAGCACAAGTATCTAGTAGGCAAGACGATTGCGCGATACTCCCAAGTGAGTATTCCATTTCTAAAGGAGTTGTTTCTTGGTTGAGACCTGCTGTTCCTATTCACCTGTATTTCAATCCGGTAGATTCAGTACTGAAGATTACATGGACGTCTGTTAGGCTTGCGGTAAATTACGTGGTTGAAGTCTTGCAAACAAGAGATGATGAAAACGGAGCAACCACGACCTTAATTCCGATTTCAAAAGAGGTTGATGGCCTCTCATATGAGGCCGACACAGAAGATTTAAATATCGAGGAAACGGACAAGTTATTGGCAAGAATTCAACCAATCGCGGCCGAAGGAAGTGTAATTAAAGATCACGCCATTGCCAACTCAAGCAAAGTCCTAGTTTGCCAAGGCTCCCCATCTCAGATTGAGGTTCTAGAAGTCAACGATGAGGCGGTGAAACTGACATGGAAGGGAGATGAAGCCGATGAGTTTCACATTAGAGTTTGGAAGGTTTTAAAGACTAGGGAACCACTCGAAGTCATCACTAAGGTAATATATTTCATTTCACATAACTAAAATGCATTAGGGGTGTTTACATGACACCGGGGTGACTTTCAACCCGGAACGAGTTCACTCCGGTTCCCACTCATGGCTCTATATTTGTTTACATGATACCACCACAAATTTCATACTGGCGCGAGTCACCTCGGCGTTAGTTCACCCCGGTTCTTGTACCGGGGCGAGAATTTCACTTCGGTACGAAATCTCGCAACGGTATCATGCAAACACGAAACGACCACCGTTTCGGTGTACCGGCGTTTCGTTCGGTTTGCCGGTAGACTGGAACGGGTAGCGCATGCGTAATGGTTACGATTTTGAATCACACGTGCATTTTATCAACATGAAGTGTACCCTCAAATAATGAGATGTGAAATAACCCGGTCATCATGTAAACGCGATACGAAATCAAAAAGTCATGTCGGTATGAAACTCGCGCCGGTGCGAGTTTTCTCATGTAAACACCCCCTTAGTCGTCCAAAGATCCTTCAAACTGCTTCTGTGAGATTTTTGTGGTATAGGTAGCTGTTAATTTCACGACGTTAAGTTTACATAGATAAGTAAATAACATATACCACATTTACTAAAACCGTATTTATGACCTGGCGGGGTAATCCTTGCATTTATAATTGTCCGTCGTTTGGCTGAATTTTCGGTATGTTCTCTTCTAAAGTCGTCATTCATTTTGTAATCCGATATCTTCAAACCTTTGCCAGTATTGTACCTAGAATTCCCATGTGCACATAAGAATACAACGCATCATGGTAAGTTGTAATTTGTCCTTAGAAAGGGAGGGAAGCAATTAAGCCGTCGTAGTGCCTCGGCAAAAATCATGAAATTGAGGACCCGAGATTATCCTAGAACCACTCAAACCATTCAAGCTTGAATTGCCAGTTAATTGTTGCACTAAATCCTCCTCTCTCCTCCCTCCTCCTCCCTGCAAGAGAAAAAATATAATAATAATTAAAAATGAACCCTTGTTGGTAAGTCTGGCACATGGTCGCGAATCAAACAATAGGCCATTTCCGAGTTCCCCCAAGCCTCTCTTTCAAAACGAGGGTAGGTGCTCAGCCTTTGATATGGAAACCATTTTTCATTCCCATGCAAATAAAACTCATTTACAAGAGAAAGGTTGTGCACCTAGCCTCATGTTGAAAGTGAGGGTTTTTTGGAACTCGGAAGAGGCCTATTAAGAGATAAGAATTCTTTTTGCAGCATGTAAAGAAACTGGAATTTAAAGCTTCAGCTGCTGACCTACTCATTCATTCGCCTGGCCAGTACAAACTTGGTGTTCGAACAAGGGGATCAAAGGCGAAATTGCACAGTGTTTTCAAAGAAGCAGATTTCCAAGCTGTCATCATGGACGCACCTATTGTCAATACCACAACGCAAAACACGAGTGTAACGGTGAGCAGAGCCGACGCCTAACAGGATTTTTTCTGTATGATTCCCAAAAATACAGTCGCAGGTTTTTGGCTTGTGTGAATTTTACTTTAAGTCCAAAACATACAACGCATGTAAAAGTTCTTGTACATGCGCACGATGAAAAACACACAAGAATTTTACTTTATCGGGATAAAATGAGTTGTAAACACGTCTAAAAACGTACACCTGCGCGTCCCTCAACCAGCTGAGGTACCGAAACTAAATGAAGTATGAGGTTCGGAAGAATAGTAGATATTTTAATCAGTATGCAATGTTATGGAATCAGTGGGGCTTACCTAGTTTTAGCTGTAATTGCGGAGCACAATATTATTTATGTTCGGCAGAGACAACCGAATAATCCACTACTGTTAAGAAGCCCTTGATTTATAGGTCTTCAAACAGGTCATGTATTAGCTAAAGCCACAACGAAGACTGGTACCTTTGGACTCAATGCGGTTGTGTTGCTTTGACAAAAGGCCCTGTTTGTGTCACTCGACGCTTAAGTCACCCCAAATTAAAGATTATTTTAACCCAATTAGGCTCCATAAAAGATGGATGTTAGCATGCAACACTAGCCTAGCCAAGCCGAAACTGATTAGACTACGAGTAGTCCCCCATTTTTCCTCAGGGATAGTAGAGGGAGCGAAACGCGAGCGCCAGTGAAAATCACCCCACCTCTCGCCTTTCTCGCGTGGGGTGATTTTCACGCGTGCTCGCGTTTCGCTCGCTGTACTATCCCTGAGGAAAAATGGGGGACTACTTGTAGTCTAAGCCGAAAAGGGCAAATCCCTTTAAATACTGTACTAAGCATTCACTTGAAACAATAATCTTCGGTAATCCATAGTAATTCTTGACATAACGGTTCTGTTTAGTTCCTATACGAACTGACTTATGACAATGAGTAACTACATTCATTTGACTTTTTTTTTAGTCTCGAAATTTTCTAGCAAAACATTAGCTTAGCTATTCAAAAAAAAAAAAACCCTGTGTAAAACCAAAATTTAAAATATATATTCAAATACGTTAGCTGGAGTACGTATCCTGGAAATGAACTCAGTTACGTAACCGAAGAATGTGTTTGTGTGCATCGAGAATACGATCGCAATAAGTAAGTCCTTTTCTTTATAAACAAACTGGGAAAGTATACAGACCAAAAAAAATTTACTAGACTTTTACAAGTCCAATAACCGGGTGAAGTGTAAGTTTATCAGATATCACCACAAAAATATCCTGCGTAGGATGGCGATTAATTCTTGTTTGTGCGCCCGACCAAAATCGCAGGCTAGTATCACCCAAGATCCCGCCCATAGAGAAAAGTAAAAAAGCACACACTTTTACGTTGCCTTGAGAATTCCTCCCTCCGCAACCCACCGCGGCTGGCACTTATAGAAATTGGCACTGGTCATGACTAAATTTTTAGATTCGATAACTTACCATGTTTTCTTAGCCATTGTGTTGCATTGTAAGAGCCCACTCTTGTATCAAGCCAGGAGGCATAAAGAATAATTTATAATTCTTGTGAGAAATGGATTTTGAAAACAACTGAATGCCATAGCAATGTAAGTAATAATGTTGCAACTTCATGTATCCCCTGAGTACTCGGGACCACAGGGCAAAAAAATATTGAAATTTACTTTAATTCACCATCAAGAACGGAGTCCATTCTGGCTGGTTTTAAACGTCTAATACGAACCATCTCCTTTCATAGCACAAAGCATTAATAGATATATAATTAGTACTTAGTAACGTTATTTTATTATTTGTAAATCTTTCTTTCTCTTTATTTTTTCTCGAAGATATTAGCTTTTTGGCTATCCTGTAAATTTGACATAAAATAATTTATGTATGTATTAATGTACTAATAATTATTGTTTAACTAATTTAATTCAAGTGATAGAGAGGCCGCCAAAGTTACATATAAGTGTATCTTATAATACAAAGTTTGTAAGCATGATTTTTTTTGATAACAGGTGCAATGGATACCAGTTCACAACAATTCAGGCCAGGATTTTTCAAACTACATCATCTCCTATCTCCAGCGAGGCACAGATTTAGCCTGGCAGCAAATTGAAGTCGGATTATCAAAGACTCAAGAAACAGTAGATCACCTGCAAGCTGACAGCGAATATCTTTTCTGTGTCTCGGTTGCGAGTTCTAAGCTAGGGGCTGGCATAAGGAGTCCTCCAACTACTGTTTACACTGGTACTTTATCTGGTAATTCGATTTTTTTTTTCAGTTTCCCCTGCAGTCTGAGGTTTATATTTGTGGAAATAAGTGTCGTATACTTTCTGTGGACAGTTGTCTTCCTCAGTGCATAGAATGAGATTTTCCCTGTTTGGAATAACTAAGATACGTAAATTACATGAGACAATGAGCAATACACACAATAACTAGCAGCAACAGGTTTTCCATCACCAAGAAACACCCCAAGAATCGAACCACTGAAACACTGCTCCAATATCGCCAGTAAAATTGAAATGTATAATAAGTCATTCTTCTAAGCCGCTTAATCAACCTTCTTTGCAGCCAGTTTCACGTAACCTGTTGGACAATCCAAACTTCTCCCCTGCGCATGATTGGGATGAGACTAGGCACACTTTGAATATCATCACAGAACCTTGGAAGTTGATACAACCAAAAGACAGGCAATACCGGCTTGAAAAAAGATCTCTTGGTAAGAAAAATAATTCATTATTAGGACCTTAATATACAAAGTCCTTTTTAGCCGATGGGTATGGGTAGACAAACATATATATTCCATGCATGAAGTAATATAAAAGACGATTGCGACTATAACTATCCCACGTGTGGTAATGTCATCAACGTCGTTGAAGGCGCAGTGTAATAACTGGAGTGCTTAACATTCCACACAAACCATTTGGTTGTAAATGGGAGAAGAACCCTCTGCAAACTATATTTAAATCAGCTGGGCAGACATTAAAGAATATAACTTTCCCCGCGTAAATGGTAGCCAGATAATAAACCCTGGACTCAGGTGTAAAAAAGGTATCATCTGTTACAAAATTTGCACCCAAAGCTCAACTGCAACGTGCCAGACAGCCAAGCTACTTCACCGGGTTAATAGGTGACCTTAAATCTCACAGGGAGGTACTTGTTTCCTTTACATAACCGTACACGGGAATAGTATTTTATGAGATTGCGATTGTTGGCCGTGTAAGCAATCTTAGCGTCGATTCTGTAAAGTATGTAACAAAAACTGATTCATATTCCTCTTAACATGATATTTCTGAAAGATGGGAAAGTTCAAGTCTTGCGAAATCTGTCCCCTCTAGGGTGAGTTCCGCACGTGTCGAGAGTTAAGCTCAAGTGTCAGGTGCAAGAATAGCTCTGTGTCGAACTTAGAGGTCCTTTAGTTTTGAGAAGTGGCTCTTGCGTCATAGCGTTAGACTTGCTAGCGCATAGCAATCGTCGGATAAATGGATCGTGCGTGCAGGAGTGCTTAGGAGCATTTTATCTCAACATCTACTTTTCGTGTGCGCTGAGTACGGTTGGTAGCTAGCTTGTTGTCTTTAAGTGTTTCTAAGAACTGTCTGTACTTGTCAAGTTGCTTTATTAGTAGGTGTTTTCCCCCGCTTTTATCTTCACACTTCTTGTCTTTGCTAGAGACGAACTCGTAGTCTGATGAAGGTTCCTGGTACGCAGCTTGGCTAGGGCATGTTGAATTGGTCTCTTCTCTTTTACGGGTTTGTTTTCCCTACACCTTGCCGTCCATTTAAAACTTCCTTTCTAGTGAGGAAAAAGACTGCCACAATTCCCGGTGTTGAATGGGAGGGCCCATTATTTGACTTGGTCCAAGCCGTCAACTTGAATGGTTTCTCTTTTGGCGATTCATTATTACGCCGCACTATAAAAGTATTTCGGCGTTTCGCCCCCTCCTTATTTGTACGTATCGAATTTAAGTAACAATAACAATAATAATCATTATCATAATAATAGTAATTATGGGACTTCCCACTTACTGAGAAGGTCACCTTCCATTAAGCAATCTACTGCCCTAAGTTCATGGGATAAGCTAGGCTCTTTGAGAGGAAAGAGCATGACTCCTATCATAGGAGCGTCATATAAATCAGCAGTGTAACACCTCGTGTCCCTTGGTATTAAGTTGTTATAATCAGTTTGTTAATTATATATGAAATGAATCATATGTGAACTGCGCAAATGAAATGAGTTGTCACCTATTTGACAAACACGAAAAGGCCTACTGCAAAACAAAGCGGCAACAGAAAATGGTTCTTTACTGAGACATCTTTAATTCACACAACTGATGCATTTCTCAAAGGAATTGACGATAAGAAATTGACTGCCTGCGTGCTTTTAGATATGAGTAAAGACTTCGACAGCGTTGACCACCAAATATTGTTACGTAGAATACAAAGCGTCGGCGCCTCAACCAGCGCGCTAAAATGGTTTAACAGCTACCTTACAAATAGATATCAAGTTGTACGAATCTGATCCTCTTCCAGTTGAACGTGGCGTTCCTCAAATTCTAGGCCCCCTATTATTTAGGATATACGTCAATGATCTACCAGAAGTTCCAAGCCATTGCTCTACAGAATGTTATGTAGACGATACAAAACTGTTTGTTTCTTTTAATTTACACAACCCCAACGGATTGTCCAAGAAATGAATGAAGAACTCCTGCAGGTGCGTAACTGGTGCTTCTTAAGTCGGCTACTACTGAATCCAGACAATTAAGACAAAATTAATTGTTTTCTGGAACCGACAGATGACCTCTAAGCTCCACGGGAAAGGACATTTTCCCAGTGCATTCAGCGAGAGATCTTGGCGTAATTTTGGATCTGAACTTAACATTTGATAACCATATAACGACCTCAGTGTCGGAGTGTATCGCACGTCTAGCGCAAATTAACCGGATCAAACATGGCTTAGACAAAAATACGTTGTTAACCGTAATAAATGCCTTAGCCTTCAGCAAAATGTACTACTGTTCGAATGTTTAGGCAAATACCACAAAAAGGAATGTTAGAAAGTTGCAGGCCGTTCAACCCTTGCTTGCCGAATCGTCAGCGGTGCGAAAGAATATTATAATGATCCTGTAACACCCCTCTTAAAAATCCCGTCTTGGTTGCCTGTTAAGGACCAATTTAGCCCATCTGTTAAAATTTTTAAACGTTCCTTGAGAAGCCATTTTTTACATAATTTTGTAAATACTTCTTAGTTAAGTTTAAAACATTGTAATTAGTAATTAGCTAACATTGTAATTAGTATTAGATTACCTATAAGTGTTGTAATTAGTTATTATAAGTAATGTAACATAATCATTGTTCCTGAAAAGACCCTTTGGGAAGGTAACAATAAAGTATGTATGTATGTATGCATGGACTCCAAAGAGAATAGATAATAACAACAATAACAATAATAAGAAGAATAATTGATGTAAGGATAGGGATGCTAGGGTGGAACTGAAGGAAATAGAGAAAATTGACCTAGAAATATGAGCGAAAACTGTGGAGAGTCAAAACAAGAAGTTGTGCCTTTTGGGGGCACTTGAGACAATCCCAAAAGGATAAGTTGGTCATCTTTAATTTAAAGCATAGGGGTGAATCTTAATGTGGTTCAAATACGGAACGAATCCTCCGACGGGTTCTCGAGTACTAAGAAGACGGTTGTAGGATGTGACTTGTACCGAGAACTGGTTACCAGTTGAACACTGATAGTATATACATAATAATTTTAAAAATAATAATAACTTAGTTACTTTTTTTTTTTTTATAAAAAATTCTGAACATATTTTATTGATAACAATGCCAACTATTAAAATCCTATCTACAATTAATTCACTTAAAAAAAAAAAAAAAAAACTATTCCGTCAAGACACTATTTACAATTCCTTTCGTTTAAAAGAAAAAAACACTTAGTTTTGATTGGAAAAAATTCATTGAATTAAAAAAAATATATTCGAATTAAAGACATCTCATTTCAATTGAAACAATCCATTTCGATAATAAAAACAAATTGGTATATTCAAGGTAAAAGTAAGTAAAAGAAAAGAAATAAACTACCAAAACCTATTTCAACAGCGTCTACATAATGGCTCCCTCCTGGGTTTCAACGTCAACTTAGTTACTTATCTTAAATGTACATGTATGATTAAAACTTAGTTGCTAATCGATCGCGTTTGATGATGTATCTTGAGACATAGGAAACGCCATGTATTCAAGTATCGTGTTTTTTAAAAAGGAAAATGTTTTCGTCATTCCTAATATTTGTTACTATAGATCGTTTTGATCGTAAGGGACATTTGATTCACTACCTGCATGAACACTTGTTGGTGTTTCAGGCTTTTCCCCTCCTGTCAGTGAAGGCGGTATGACAAGCTGGTTCGTTCAGGCATCGAATGACCTCTGTTGGAGAGTACAGACAATCAATCTCCTCTGCAAGGGTTTTACAGAGGAGTATCTTGATGAAGTGAAACCAGATATCCTTGTTTCTGAAAGGCAAGTCAGCCACCTTGACTTCACGTTGGGAATATAGGGTCTTTCCATAGGGTGCACCCCTTCATGACCCAGTATAACTTGTGAATTAATTGCCGTCTCATATAGCCCCACTTTCCAAGGAAAATTCTGCTTCGCTGTTGCAAAACGTCCCGGATTGGCGCGCGGCTGTATTCCCAGGCTATCATGAAAATAGAATCTCGGATAGAAAAATCAGCATGTTACTAAAAACACTGCCTTCTTATTTAGACAACATTGTCGACATTGCCTTTTTCCGAATGGCCTTAAAAGGAGCCCTTCCAGTATCGGAGCGGAACAATTTTTTCACTTAGCTGCTGATGTTTCAATTGGATTAATGTTTGTCATGACATAAAACCGTAAAAAACGTAAAACCATGAGAACGGTAAAGCAAAAAGTTCGATCTAAGCTGAGGAATGGCCCAGAGAATTCTTCAAATAGTTCATCAATCAAGCACAAACGGCTTGATCTACCAATCAAAATGAAGAAACGTATACTTAAAGGGATCTTTGGATACCGTTTTTGCTCTTAATTTCGTTAGACTTTGACGACTTTGGCGACTTTGACGAGTTTCTGTAAATCGGCTCCTTTTTCCGCTTTTCAAAACAATGAAAAATATGAAATGTTCCGGAGGCAATTTTGAAGGAGTAGACTGAAAAACAGAAAAAAAGAGACTTCAAAAGCCAATTGGCATAATTGCAATGATTTTAATTTTTTTAAAACTTTGATTATCTGAATTATTGATTATCTGATTATTATTACTTTGATTATCTGATTACACTTTGATTATCTGAATTTTTAGGTATGCCATTAAAAAGCGCCGCACTGGCACATTTCAAATGAAGGTGTCCTTGCTTGATGCCGAGGAGAGGGATCTTCCTGGAAGAAACTTTTATTACACCGGACAGTTGCCTCTTTTGTCGGAGCCACAGTCAAAACCGCCGCTGGCGTCTGAAGAATGGATGTGGAATACTGCAGGCCATATATTCTCTGGTTACCCTCCAGGTTTGCGATTCATTCGATTTGAGGACATAATGCAAAGCGATATAACTGGATCGGCAACAATTAGACCAATCGTGAGAGGCTCTGGCCAAGCTGCTTCGGTGGAATTCGATCCATACGGCGAACCGGCGCCCACCGATTGTTACAACATCAAGGCGTGTGGAGCTTCTGTCAAGATTACTCAGAAGTAAGAATTTGTGTTAATAGCTTAACTTCGATAAAAAAAAAAAAATCACTTAGCAATAGTATTCCTAGTATTTTTCTATTTTAAAGAAAGAAACCAGTTTGTTTTAAGTTGGCTTTTTTCAGTATAAATTCGCAAATTCATCAAATTCATTTTGAAAGAGGTTTGCAAACTGAAAGAAAAGCAGTTTTCATTATTTATGTTACGTCAAAACGCCAGCTTTGGCGACGGGTTTGGTCGTTTTCGTTCCATATATTTTTCCATATTTTTTTTAAACCCATTTAGCGTTCACAGTTTAAGCGAGTAAGTTGCTAAGCAGTGAATTCAGCAAGGATAGATCAGGCCTTTCGCAGGTACCTCAGTTTGGAAATTGTGACTTATTGTTATACCCTTACTGACACAAAAATAAGTGCTAAATCAATTAGTCAGTTAGTCAGCCACAATTCCAAGGGAAAGAAAGACGATAAAGCGGGAAACAAAACTAAATTGGAACATGAAAGGCAAACGAAATTGAAAAAGAGACGGCGAGAAAGAAAGATCGAAATACTGGTAGAATCGCAAATTTATCCAGTAAGCCCATAATGCTTCAGATCTTGTGTTTACCCATTTTCCTGCCAAGTATTGGCTGAAAACCGGTACAAAAGAGGATTTTATGATTTTGTTGTTTTTTGTTTTTTTTTTTACTGCTAGCTGGCTAGCAATAGACCTTTCGTCCTTCTCCCTTTGGCTTCCTTGATTCAAACCTTCTGACTGTATTTCAAAGTACAAGAAAATTCAAACAAAGACATACACACTCTTACAGTTGGAAGCCGAAAAAGGGTTCTGACATTGTGCTTCCATTTCTAAATACCCGCTCCATACTATCAAAATTTTTTTTCAGAGTTAAATGATAGAGTCTCGTTTATATGAGTTTCATTAATTGGCTGTTTGGTCTATTTTTACCACTAGCGAAGCTTGAAATCGTCCATTGTCAGCTCTGCCAAAAAATTGTGGAGAAGCTTTCTTCAAACGGTCGACTTGGAGCTCTATGATACAAGCCTTTTTAACAATGGTAGTCTTTACACTAGAGCCTAAATAAGCTAAAAAATATTTCAAGACAAGTAAATTTTAAATTCTTCAAGTAAAGGAAAGCTTCACACACAACCTGTCATTTTTACTTCAGGTTTACTTAGGCCTAAGATTGATTGACATGCTTCGCCTTTCTCAAAGCTTAGAAACCGCAAGTTCGCTAAGTCGGTTTTAAGGATGGTTTTCAAGTCACTTGAAGCTTTCTTGAATCGTTTCAACTTTCCGACTTTAACGAGATGCAAAGTAATTGAGATTTTACTTGTCTTCACACGTAACTTAGCAGCTCTTAAGTCTTAATTAAATACCTAGTGTAAAGACAACCAATAGGTACGACTTTATAATTATCAAATGATTCAGAGCTGATAATATAGAAAGATCCAGAGAAGGTAGGAGATTATATTATTAGGTTTTTAAAAGAACGATTATCCTTATTGCATCGCGAATCATGATCAGCATCGATATTAGCAGGGAACCCCTCCGTCTATTTCTTCTAATTACGTTTCATGAAAATGTTAACTTCCCCTTTATGCTTCCATAACAGTAAAAGAGTAGCATGAAGGCCAAAAAGAAATCAGTTTCTGAGAACGCATAAAACAAAAGCTTATTGTTTAGTTTTGGTATCAATATGTGTTAGGGTGATCTAATGCTTTTCAAGTTCCAAAGGTCGTCAATACATAGTTCTGTTATATAGCTCATGAGATGACATTGCAATCGAGACATTTTCAAGTTAAAAGAACCGGAATGAGTCGAAAGATTTGACTGCACACAGTCTACTCGAAGAGACCCTCGTGAGAAAGGGATATGAATGCGAAAATTGGAATTAAAGCCCAAAGGAAACAATCTGGGCGTGGCGCAAACATAGTCATACCATTCTAAAAAGAACTCCAAATCAGTAAGAGCTTAAAATTCTTGCGACGTGTTCATTGATTTCTGTATTCTTTTGTTTTGTCTTATTCTACTTTCTTTACTGGCTCTCCGTCCTGGACACCCTAGAAGATACCGAAAACTGCATTTTGCATCCCGAAAAAAACTACAGTATGCCTGCGTCTTTCATTTGGGCAACTGAAGTAGATTGTACTTTGCGGGTTGGAAAGAGACAAAATATTCTAAATAACATGATGCAATAAAACGATGGAAAAATCGTCATGTTTTATTAAGTGATTACAAAATTAAACTAAGCAATTTTAGACGTTCTGTATGAGACAACTACGGAAACCAAGGATAGCTCACGAATACAGCATTTATTGTTTATTATGTAGTTTATAGTAAAACACCGTCGAAAAGGCTCTAAGCCAGCAAGATACGGCAAGAAATATCTCTTTTAATTTTGCTTGACGCTCTTTTGAAAAAGAAGATTAGGATTCAGTTTTTACAATATTTTGAATGTTTGTGTAGCAGTAGATTCCTATTGTAGAGCCTCGCTTTTCCTAGCAAGTATCTAGACAAGCGATGGCAAGATGAGTAGATATATATTTTTTTGGAGTAATGTTTAAAATATAATTAATATACACCAGATCATTTCAAGGTAAAATCCCCAGTAACGAGTAGACTACGTGTAGTCCCCCATTTTTCCTCAGGGATAGTAGATCGAGCGAAAAGCGAGGGTGCGTGAAAATCACCCCACGCGAGAAAAGGCGACACGCGGCGGGGAGAGAGAAAAATGAGGGACTACAGACAAAGCCCAGCAAAAGCAAGCAACCCAGATACTTATATTCTTCACGGCTGTTTCGCGTAAAGAACTTGATAGTGTAGGCAACGCACGACTTTCACTCGTGCTAAAATGCTGCTTGTTCTAATGAATTCTTTTTCTCTGACGGGTAGATTAAGCTCTGGAGGAAAACGTTTTGACTGAGCAAGTGTGATTTTTGCCGCTTATTTCAAACTGAGAGGTCGTGACACGAATATTAATTTTCTGAGTTTATATGTTTATGGCACAATTTACCCTCTGATGCAAGAGCACTTTCTTCGACCTCTTTTGAAAAGTAAAACTCTTCAATGCGGCTAAATAAGGGTTTTGGATTGTTTAATTTCTCCGGCGATTGCCTTCTGGATCTGAATTTCTTTTCGGAAGTGAATGTGACGGTTTTCTGCAATGTTTTGTCACGCTGCGCCCAGCTCGTTAGCGTTTTTAGCAGGACGGATAGTGATATCCAAATCTCGAAGAATGGATTGCAGCTTAAACTAAAACTACATCAACTATGGAGAATTGCGATGTGACTCAGTCATGACTACTCATGAATTTTAAGTGCCGCTTGTTTTTCTGGAGATAATGTGAGTCTTTGGACTGGAGTGCGTAGTTCCTCCCTTGGTGATAACTTTTGAATAAGCTTAACAGCCTGGCGACTGTTCTGTTATTCCGACTTCGTGATCAGGCAAGACCATGGTTTCGGTTCTCCACGCGAACTACATCAGCTGCCTGGTTGGCTTTCTTCTTAGTTGCTTCTACAAGAGCAACTTATTTGTTCTGTAATTGTGATTATGTCGATTTGATAGCGGCTGGCGCGTTTTTGACAGATGTTGACAGATTTCCATTGAAGAGCCAATCAGAGTTTTGTGTTGTGAGAGCAACGCATTAGTACAAAAGCTTGGGCTTTGTCTGTAGTTCCTCATTTTTCTCTCTCCCCACTGCGTGTCGCCTTTTCTCGCGTGGGGTGATTTCACGCGCGCTCGCGTTTCTCTCGCTCTAGTATCCCTGAGGAAAAATGGGGGACTACTCGTAGTCTAAGTAACGAGAAAATGAACTGAGTTTTTCCGAAAAGGTTATCTTCCGCAAATCTTTTATGCACTATAATTTTTTTCTCCCCGTATATTCTTTCCTCATTTTGATCATGTAAAATTAAATATTTCCTACACGTAAATTGACTGGCCTGCCAAGATTAGCTCCAGCTACCTGGGGACCAGTGCGCAATCTTGTAAAACTCAATAAGGGAAATAAAATAATAATATTGTTGTTATTATTGTTATATGATCTCCTGATAGTGTAATATTAATATTGGGGCGTTCTACCCCATCTGCCATCGCAAGTTTGACTTTCCTGCATGTTTACCGTGACATCGAGGCCCCGTCTAAATGAAAAAAAAGTTGTCCCGGGAAAGAGTGTCAGCCTCCCAACGAGTATATGAGAAAAAAAATAGTCCCTTTGCCTAAGCCTAGAGCTGCCAACAGCACTCGCTTATGCTCTGATTGTCGGCGTGTTCATATGGAGAAATGTTGGCCCGGCTTGGAAAGTGACCTTGCCATCGAAAAAAGATGACCCAGCTAGGCGCGGTGACCCTTCTATCCGAGCCAACTCTTATTTATTCTCTCGTGTAAACAGTTCGGCGAGTATTGTAAAGAAATGTTGGACACGTTGGTTGGGTCCCCCTTCCCACCCTTCTAGCGGTGCAAGTTTTCTCCCTATAAATGGGGCCTGAGTTAATGGTTCTGATTTAAAAGGTGTCGTGTCCGAGGACTACGCTTCAGCCGATTTCGGATCCTCGCCCGAATTTTAACCATGACATAGCATATTTTAACCTCGGACGTACATGCAAATTCATACCTCCACATGGGTCCTCCACTCCCATAAAAACAGTTCCTTAGATGATGGTGTTTGGATTGCGTCTGTTAACACATTATTCAACCTTGCCAAAAAGAAATTCTACTGACAGTCTCGTAACTTTGCTGAAAAGAGTTCACCATTTTGGATTGTTAAATTTGGGTGTTAATCGATAAAACGTTCATAATAAGGTGTTCCATGAATTTCCGGAATTTTCCAATGGACAAGCAGACATGCTATTTAAACCTTACCAGTTGTGAGTATCCCGTTTTAATTCCTTTGAAATAAATAAACTATTTAGAAAAGGAAATCCACGAATAAACAACAATCGAAGGAAATTAAGAACGAATCGATCAATCAATATTGAATGTTGATGTCGATTAGCAAACCGCTGGCTCTGTGTGTGAATAGTGGTTCCTTTTCAGTCTAGGCCAATTAAATCATTCCTGGTTAAATAAAAACCATTTTTAAATAGTCGTGATTTCTTGGTTTTTCAGTGGACCGGATCAATTGGGTCCTGGCTTTGGAAATAGTCACAAAAAATAATATTCAATACACCCCGGCATCATCCCCAACCTCTTCCCCATGGTTTTTCCCTTAGAAAATGGGAGGCCAGACGTGGGATCGCTCTTCGAGTTTTCCAAAAAAAATGGCCTGGCTGGGGACAAGGTTGCAGTGGTGGATCGAGGGGAGTGACCCGGGGGGCCCGCCCACCCCCCTTATTTTTAGACCAAAATGAAAATTTTTTTTAGAGGCCGGGCCCCCAACCCCCATTCCCCCCGCCCCCCTTATCTCAGGTTCAGGATGACCGGGGCCCCTCCTTTATCTGAAGGTCTGGATCCTCCACTGGGTTGCCACCATTCCTTGTCTTTGGTTCAAAGTAATTCAGTGGGGACTTATGCTCTGGACTAGTCTTCTTCATGTGGAAAGGTAGCATTGATCATACAGCTTTATTGTCTGTTTATAATATTCTCAACAAAATTGCTCTTGCCATATTAGACAGGAGCAGTACATGTAACGATAGTTCCTCAGTGTGTGTTATGTCGAATAGACCAATTTCGATATATTAAAGGGACTGGTTCATGATAATGCGCATGTGTGAGTTCTGACGGTAGCTGATTGTTTTTAAACCAATCGGAAGCGAGTTAGATGCACGCAAGTAAATTAACAAAATTCAAATCGCGACGCGAGAGTATTTCCGGGCATTTGGTTTGATTTATATATCCCCATAATTCAAGTTTATTCTTTACTACTCCTCAAATTTATGTTGCCGCCGATAAGAATAAGATTTACAGCCCTGTCCTGCTTTGAAACAAACATTTACCAACGTGTATTTTTACGAGGTCGTACCCACGCTAACAAAGCAGTCACCGATCGGCAAACAAAATTTGTAAACAAACATTTTATTACTGTTCTCTCATTCGCTTTATATAAACCTAGGAATACCTACAAATAGGGCCAACCCGGTGATAAAAACACACAACTTATGAGTATAAAGATTATCCTTAATTGAGCATAAATTTCCATTGCTTATCAGCAGATGAACAAATTCATTCGCGTTTCATCGGGTCAGTGTTCCGCAATGTTCGAGTAGAACACATAAAGAAACTAGATTATAAACAGAGTATTCAGGCAATAATTTATTTTAAAAACATCAGTTCTTAAACATATACGATAGTAAAGCAAAGATACAAGGAACGTTTCAAGTGTACCAGATCGATGAAGATCGCGCGGCCTATTGCGGTATATAACTACAGGTCGGAGTCAAAAATCAAATCAAAGTTGAACGAACTCATGCCTTTAACCACTTTCCAAGTGTCGTGTATTCTTTTCGTAAGCCACACACTACTCCTAGAACCATACCAGATCGATCGGCTAAGCCTCTCTACATGATCTCCAAAGACTCTTGAGAACGTCCCGTTGCCGGACGGCCATGATGCTGTTCTGAACCTCCATGATCAAGACATTTTTTGCGTCTTCTTAAAACGTAACCAGTCAAACAACCCAAACACACGTTAATCACCACTACCGAAGTATAACTAGGCCAGCCAAAGCGATGGATGTCGGCATAAAACGAAGGATTTTCAATGATTTTGCCGGCAATGGCGATTTCGAATTTAGTGTTGACCCAACAAATATTTATTCTAAAGAGACACAAAGCGCACATGCGCATAACCGTGATCGCGTCCCGTTAAAACTCATACTTGGTTACGAGGCTTAGGGGAATAAAACAAAGAAAATGTATCATTCATTGCTGAACCTCAATATAAGTGTTTTGTAATTCCCCTAGTCCTAAGAACCAAGAATGAACAACCTTTAGTCGAAATTGGTCTATTGAATATAACTTCGCAATTATAAAATTTCTGTTTACAAAACTCGTTGTTAGCCGTTGATTTACACAAGTACAAATCTATTCCTGAAGATTACCGTAATGATTCGATTTAGCGCCAGGGCCGCGAAATTTACTTACGGTACCTCTAGGGAGGGTGACTATTGGGGACGGGGTGCTTATTTCGTTTTGAGGAATAACCGTTTGTGCGAAACAACCGCTTTGATATTTATTAAAAAGGAGTAATAACGGAAACTGTCTGAGAAAAAATCTACATTGAGTATTCACTAAATGATGGTAGGAAATTTTGAAAGACACTACTCCATTCAATGTCGATAGCTTCAATATTACTTTCATCAATAAAAAGGCTTTAGGGTGAAGCTTCTACAACTGATTCGGTAATTCCGTCAAAGGGATCACTTTCACGTGATTTGCTCATGGCTTGATGTACTACTTAATCTCAATGTAAATGTACTCTAACAATGCTATCACTGTAAAAAAAGAGGCCAGTATCCGGCCACTCCACGCGTTAGTAGCAAAAGTCGGTAACAGATGTTTGCGTTGGTTTCCGTCCGCCATGTTGAAGCTCATCTAGGTGAGCACCAGCATGGCGTCTCCATACAAATCTCTATAAGTTTGGGTAAAACATTTCGTATACGAAATATTCCTCTGACTTGAATCTTGGTGAGGGTCTTTGTATATGTACTTCCTTTCATTCCCCAGATTCTGGACTTAATCTATTGAACGGTTTTGATTTTTATTTTGATCTATTTTGAATGGCCAGCAATTGGTTATTAGAGCGAAACAGTTAAAATCGTGCCAATTGTAGAGGAGGAAGAGCCCGGGCGCGATTTACGTAACGGAGTCAAATTGAGCGGTGCCGACCTCTAAAGAGGATAGTCACATTTCGGATAGAAGTTCAATATAGCTTTACCTGTCGCCAAGAAAAGCTATCCGGTATAACCTGAGTGCAGATTACCAGCAAGGACGGTACACCTGGTGCTCTCATATGAAACACTCCATCCTCCACCATCAGTGCGCATGTCACAGTATACAAGGAAGGCTCCTTGACCGTCTGGGTTCACAGAGTACACTCCACTTTGAGTATAGCCTGTGATTGACGAGTATTATAAGAATGAATTGAAGAAACTGGGCTAAAATAATTAACAAAACAAGAAGGGCCTAGTTGATAGTTATAATTCTGTTATTGATTCTTAATTAATGTTTTACGACTATGTTATCTTTAATTACTATTTAATTAATGAAGTAATACTTTTTATCTAAAACAACTATTTTGTATCTATATTCCTTCTACTCATATTCTTGTTTGGGTCACCTACTCGGTTAGTTCCATGAACTATTTAGATGTTCCAGAGAAGACAGGATGGCTATGTGGACTTCTATCACGGCTGGAACGAGTACAAATTAGGCTTTGGTCAGCTGACGGCTGAGTTCTGGTTAGGAAACGACAAGATCCACAGGCAGACGGCCGCTAGACCCAGAGTCTTTGCGGGTGGAACTGGGTGACTCGAACGGAGCAAAAGCATATGCCAAATATGGCAAGTTTTACATTGGTGATGAGCAGGAGAAGTATCGTCTTGAAGTGGGTTCGCATTTAGGAACGGCGGGAGTTTCGTTAGCATGGCATAATAACGAGAATTTTAGCACTAAAGATAGAGATAACGACAGATGGGGTAGTATACACTGTGCTGTATCATTCATTGGTGCCTGGTGGTACAGCGGTTGCCACAACTCCAATCTAAATGGAAAATACCTGGGAAATACTAGGTGGAATTATACTGGACTCATTTGAGTGGCTTCAGATTCGGTCTTTCACTAAACTTCACAGAAATGAAATTGAGGCCGTCATTATAAATACGGAAAGATCCTGTTTGATAAAGAACTCTTATCATTGAAATAGATTTCAATCATATCAGACAAAAAGTATCAAAATTGAGCTGAAATAAACAAATCAAAATCAAAATACTCCAATGAACAAATGCATATTAAAATCTTCTTCGGAAAAGTTATCAGCGACTTAAACGTCAATTCTAATAAAAAGATCTATATCATGGGAAGGTCGGAAGCAGATACTTGTTCTTTCTTTTTAAAGCCTTAGGGACGGCGGTGGGGCGGAGGGTAGGGGGTAGGTCGGAAGCGGCCACTCTTAAATTTTGCGATTTGAAAGGAATGCATGACTTTTACTTCGATATGTTTGATACCTCTCTTATGCATATACAGAAAATCTAAAGTCGTTCCTTGAATGTTTTTCTTTTTTCTTTTTAGAAAAGACATGCGGTATGTTCAAACAAAACGTTTTAGTCGGACAAACCACAAAAGTGGAGGGACGTACATTATCTTGATTTTAAATGCCATTTACTGTGCAAGTCTTCGGCGGCAAAATTATTGTCTTTGCTGTTCAAGTCATTGTGTTCCACTGCAAGTGAAGGCTTTCTCCGGAAATGCGCAATTTAAAACATCTTATTACGACCGACTGTTATTAGCAGCTCTGTTGTGTAAATGACTTTCACATGCACGGTTTCCAACAATTTTTTTAAGTTGAAGGCAATTCCTCAGCCATTTACACCAGCGACAGAGCTTCAGTTACTTCCCCCTCCCCCACCCCCCCCCCTTTACTATACGAGTAAGCTGAACTCATACGTTTGTGTAAGTCTTTTATTAATTTTAAGATTCCCACCCTAATTTAGACAGAAAAAAAATGCACCGATGGAACGCGAGAAAACCGCGTTCTAACCTCAAACTTTTTAGCTGATTAAGGTAACTCCGTAGAATAACAAAGACTACGAAAATAGAGAAGGCTACTTTTGAAAGGAGACATTTTTAAAGGGAAATAAAGATTTACAGATTTTATTGTTTTTACATTATTTACATACTGTTTACATTGGAATTTTAATTTGAGTAAGTACCTTACGGAACAATGTCAGAAATAAAGATAACAAGAAACAAAGGAATTAATATGTGCGCAGTGACCAAGGTAGCTAGTGCTTCCTGGTTGCTCCAATAGTTGGTCAATGGTCTTTTCAATTTGACATTTATTTTGTACCTTATTAGACTCGAGGATACCTTTTAGTAATAATATATAGATTTAGCCAGGGCTAAAAGCGAAGCTCCTATTAACTCGAATTTATGATTTAAATCAAACAATAAACTTGTATTCCACAATTCAGTTAACTTTAGAACACATTCATGTGACTAATTTGAGGGAACGGTTAAGTGATTTTAGAGAACAGTAATTTGCAAACAGTCAAAGCTAAGAGTGAACTTAATCTTACATCGAGTTGATAGCCTTATATATGTACACCCAAAAATAGCAATCATCTTCGATCACATTTAAGAGCGCGGACTCTTGATCACAGTAGATTAGGCCTGGAAAACAAATCAGGCGGAATTTTTTGCGTTCGACAAGTTTACTTTACAAAATCTTGCCAACAAGTCTGGGGACGTGTAAACCAACCTTTTATCAGGGGCACCCAACGAGGATATAGTTCAAAACCACTTAACATAGCATTGTTGAAGGTATTTTAGTATTTAAATGGTAGATATAGGCATATTTTTATCCCCTAAAAACTTTTCACCTGTTCGGATTTCCTAGCTGAAAGTCTAGTGATCCGAAAATTATAGGGATCAAAGCTTACCTTTTCGAAAATTTCAGCCAGAAAAAGGCTCCCGAAAGTTCTAGGTGGCCTTTTTTAGGGTAAAAATACGTTAAAAATGGGTAATTATACCAGTTTTTAGATGTTCGAAAATCCTAGGAGAGGCAGGCAAGCAAAAACTTTTACAACAACTGTTCCGAAAATTCTAGATCAAATCGTCTTCCGAACAGATATTTTCCGAAAATTGCCGTTGGGTGCCCCTGTTTTATACTTTTTATACATCACATCTGAGGTGAAACAGTACCATGAGGCGCTGTTTTTATCATACAGACCTCGGACAGAATGCAGTATTTCACAATTTTGCAATACAAATTGCACTCGCTAAATAGTCAGGACGATCGAAGCACGTGTGGGCTTTTAGCGAAACCGTTAAAAAAATTTCCAAAATCACCTATACGGCGAGCCAGTTCTCACTTTTGACAAGCGCCAAAGTCGACTGTTTAAATTATGATAAATAGAGTTATACGCTTCAACATAATAAAGAATTTATTACGTTTTTTTTTTATTTAATGTTTTTATAACGATGTGTAATCTTCAAAAGCGTTTGATACGCGCGGCATTTTGACTACTCCTGCATGCAAGCGATGTTCATGAGCGACTGAAAACAAACGGCACAGCGATAAAAATTGCAAAAGAGACTACCAACAATCAATAAAAGGACAATAATTCGGTGAAACATATACAGAGACAACAATTTTCATTCACGAACTCAAGACAAGTATTAAAGTGTCTCAGAAAATCCTTGTTTATGTTTTTCATTTTGTAAGCCGGCTTCCCAGTGTTTGCTTTTTCAAAGATGAACTCGAGGCAAGAAAATCGCTCAAAGCTTTCTTTTACAGCCAGAATTATAACGAAATATTCTTTGGAACGTTTTCTTTTTATTCGCGGTAAGAAAATGACTAAAGGCTTTTTAAAGTTTTATAAGCTTATAATCAAACCTGATACTCGGTCAGATCACTGTCTCAAATCTTACAATTAAGAACGTGCACAAACTAAATAGCCGCATAAACTACGCTCGACTTCATTAAATTAGATATAAAAAACAAACGTCAAATAAATAATTACTCAGGCTTACCATTCGAGATGCACTGAAAACTATCAAGTAAGGCCAGACTCGCTTCAGACTTTTCAACCCTCTCACGCATCAAGCAAGGTGAAAAAGGAAAACGATGCCATCCGAAATCAGATTTCCGACTTTAACAAGCGACGTATTTCTCAACCAAAAACCCAATAAACAAACTAGCCATGAATAATAGAAGACTCTTGATAGCAGCTGAATTTCATTTTGTTCATTCAGTGGAAAAAGACAGTTAAAAACAACACAAGTTGACACAAAACTCTGTCAGCTTCAGCTGTCAAAGTAAACAGGTTTCAAGATGCTGCATAAATTTTCCGCATGAACTCACCTGTCAAATTTTGACCAATCACAGCATAAAAATTGGACGTAGAGCATGACCAACGCGTGACCTTGGTGAGAAAAGTCAAAAAGCAACTGGCATGTATTCCCTGACTGTAAAAACTTGCTGAATTTTAGCTTCCGAGGTCAGTTTGAAATCAAAATTTTAGTTGTCCGGCACATAAAAAACACAACATATTTCATATGAATTTAAAAAAAATTAAACTTGAGCCTGCGATCATTTGAAAACTAGTAACTTGTCAGCGGATAACTTCAAAAAGATACTCCACCTCGATGGGTCGACACCTGAGCCCGCGATACGGTCGATGATACTGGTCAGCGGATACCCTGTTTTGACAGCTGTCAATTGATCACAACATTGATGTGCAATATATGTTTGCAATATCAGTCTTCCTGTGCTCCCAAACTAGGCAGAAAGTGTGAGGATTGAACACTGGTTAGCCTGTGGTGCGGACGTACGGACGGGCGGGCGGTGTACGGTCACGTGATTACCAAATTTTCTGGGATGGGTAGATTTACTTACCCATGGTGCTCCGCAGGCGGGCTTCGCCCGCCAGAGCTCCGCTAAAAACTTTTTGTTTTTCGTGTAAGGTAACATCAGGCAGGGAACTAAAGCCTCCGTGTTTAATCCATGAATGGTTTCAGGAGATGACTCAGCATATATGAACAATCCCATCGTCTATATCATGTGCAAAGTATGCCAGCCTTAGAGAGACTGTAACTGTTCTGGAGGAATAATTTTCCAAGTCCTAGATTAACGACTTCGAATAGAGAAGAGAAAACAAAAAATCGAAAAAGATGTGCTTGCACTGCCATCCAGTCTACAGATTCAGGGAGATTGTTCACGCTTCCCTTTTAACCATGCTCCTTCGTTGAGGCTTAATTAGTTGGTATCTTGCGGAAATCAACAAGGAGTTGTTTACAATTTAATGGAGCTGTGTCACGAAACTCAGCCAAATTAGAGGGAAGGTTAAAATAACATAGCAGAAACAACAGATGCCATGAATGGGCAAAACTGAAGAAGATTAAAACGGATTGAAATTAGGATTTTTGAAAACTGTTCAGCCCAACAGTTTTTCAAAGTTGATCCCTGCTTCTGGCAACTTAAAAAATAATGCTCAGGAGACAAATTTGTTTGTCTTAGATCTCTCATTTTGTCATTTACCTGTATTTTTTTTGCTTACTTTAAGTTCCATAGCGATTGAGGGCGAGTAATTGGTAAAATTAAACAAAATGAACTGGACTGCCGTGACACAGCCCCTTTAAGGTGGAAAAGAATTGCTCTGCGGTTTCCGCTGCTTATGGAAAAGAAAGAAAAGGCGAGCACTCACAGTCCTCTCATGAAAAATATAACAAACCATAATAAGGTTTTTTCTAACCAGGGACTGGACTCACAATAATTTCAGCATATAAATCCCAAGAGGTAGATGTTAGTGGGCTAGGGAAGAATTGCAATACAACGCACGTACCAAATGTCTCTATGAGATAGCTGGCAATATAGATATCATGCACACCTCTTTTGCTGAAGGTAAACATAAACAGTGAAATGTTGATCTTTTCAGCTTTTCATTAACGTTTTGGAATGTACATGGTTTGAAGCAGAAAACCGTTGTGCTAAGATTAGAGTTTCAAATAATTTTCAACAGAAGTGAACATAAAACCTGCCCGCCAGCCCCTCCCATAAATCTCAACAGTTTACTCCAAATAAGAAGTTAGTGTTGACATTGAGTTAGAATGTAATACTGATCCACCCAAGATATGCCTAAACGAATATGAACTTTTGCCTCCTTAGAAAAGGGAAGCTAAGTGGAAATAATATTCTTGAATAACAAGTAAGTCCCTATTTTTGACCAAAGTTAAGTATATATCATGTAACAGGTTCACGTACCAGAGGGTAAGGTAAACATAAGAAGGTAAACATAAACAGTAAAATGTTGATCTTTTCAGCTTTTCATTAAAGTGTCGGAATGTACAAGGTTTGAAGCAGAAAACCGTTGTGATAAGGTTAGAGTTTCAAAGAATTTTCAATAGCAATGAACCTAAAACCTACCCGCCAGCCCCTCCCATAAATCCCAACAGTTGACATTTTGTTAGAGGGGATGGGTAGCTGGGTAGAATCTTATTCTGATCCACTCAAGATATTCCGAAACGGATATGAACTTTTGCCTACTTAGAAAAGGGAAGCTAAGTGAAAATAATACCCTTGAATAACAAATAAGTCCCTTTTTTGACCAAGGTTAAGTATATCATGTAACAGGTTCACGTACCAGACCGACAAAACGATTTTGAAACTCGCCGATCAGAAATGGCGACTCCAAAACAACGCTTTCCTTCACTTGCTTCCACCACATCTGTTTTAGGTATTGTTTTGTACTGCGTTGTGGTTTTTAAGAGTTGAATTAGAGTTGAGCAATCACAAGAAGAGGTTAAAAGCGCTTGAAAGCTTGGCGAAGAGCATTAATTCCCGATCCAGCGATTCAATCTTTAAATTTAATGCTCGCGGTATGTATTTTTTCTCATTTTATTGACGGACTGTAGAATTTCATGCAGTCTAAAGGTGTTTTTTCCCCCAACCTTTCTTGAATTGCATTCATATGCATATGAAGGACATAGGAATCTGGCAAGCGACACAAAAGGTTAAGGGGATTTTAAAAGTCATCTCGTTTATACATACTTCGGTATACGTTTGGAAGTACGTATACATACTTCTATATGTATGGAAGCCTTCTTTTCATACAAGAGTTATCGTTTCCAAAGATAGTAAAGAAATGAGATTTTTTTCCTCGAACCTGACGTTTGACTCACGTCATGTAATCTAGTTCTTCCGTTTCTTGTTGTGACTGAGTTAAAAGGGTTGTGGTAGACAGTAAGTCCCACACTTCAATGTAAGAAGCGGAAGTCAGAGCTATCTATATAAAACTGCAATGAAAGCATTTGCATTCAAGACTACAGTATTAAATTTCTTATTTAATAAAACGCTAGAACATCATTATCAGAGTCGACTCATCAGTAGTGACTCTAAAAAATAGAACCAGTAGAACGTCTTGGCTAAGCAGGGGTTGGGCTCACAATACCAATATTAGAACTGAAGCACACGCACATGTACCAACTTCGCGGTATTGGTCAATTCCTTACGCTTGTCCACAATCATATCACCCCCGCCCTTATTGGGGCTCATCAGAATGGCATAGCCTTCGGGTCTATGAACTGGCGAACCAGTGTGTCAAATTCTTTACTGCCGACGTTTGCACTTACTTAAACGCCAGCTCCACCGTACACAAGATGTTGGTTGGGAGCTGCAAAAGAGTTTGGACTCACAATGTTCTCTCAAAGGTTAGTTCAGTTCAGTAGACTGGGACGATTTGCAGTACAATACAAGTACTAAATATATTACCTGCTGTCAGTAATAATAACACTGTCAGTATGTCATCACTTTCCGAAACAGCATGATCGAGGATATCCCCTTTTGTTGGTAGTATTGATCCTTTCTGCCAAACATATGCCAAAAAAGATAAGATTTTTGAACTTTGCCATCTTATAAAATAAGAAGGAAGTGAAAATGATCGAAACAGCACCAGGATCAAGTAACGAGCTCACGCACCAAGTCTTCAGATAAACAAGGCTTGTTTAATTGAGACTGACGCATGAAAATGACATCCGCTCAAAATCAACGCTTTCCGTCTTTTTCTACTACCATCTCTGCATTAGGTATTGTTTTGTACTGCGCTGGATTTTTAAGAGTTGAACTAGAGTTGAATAATCAGAAGAAGAGGTTAGATGTCCTTGAAATAGACGCGAGGACAAAACAACCATTCAGCGAGCCACAACACAGCATCATCAAGTTCATCAAGGATGCTCACGGTATGTGCTTTTCACCTTGTCTAAAGGCGGTAAAAAAAAATCATGTTTTCTCAAATCTTTTGAATTATCCTAAAAAAAACACTCTTGTTTACGAAAGTTTGTTCAATGAGCCTGATTTTTAAACACCAGCGAAAACGTGAGCAAGTCAATTCGTGAAAGAATTAACCTTTGCGTGTTTTCAACTTAACTTCGTGGTAGTTTACTACTCCTTCTCTTTACACAGGCGGTGTGAATGACTCTTCCATACACAAACTGACTCTGACATGATAAAAATAAAAAAGTAATATTTCACGATTAAACTTAACAGAAATAGTTTCAGTTTTCCTAAGAATTAAAATTACCTCAAGGGCATTGTTTTAGATAATAACGTTAGAAGTCTTACCGGAGATTGGGGTTTACCTCGGTGTAAGAACCTGTGAACTTTTCTTCGTTTTGTACCTTTTGTTTTTCTAGGTTTTATCGTGTTGACTTCTTTGTTTTCTTTGTTTTACGTCACTGGTGAGTTTAACAGGTTCTTACACCGAGGATGAGCCGGAGATTGTTGCTTTTTGCTTGGATTTAGGTCATTAAAACTCAAACCAAAATAGCGTCTTAATCACTGAGTCAGACCTAGAAAAAAACATGAATTAAGAAATTTTATCTAACCATTGTGACGAAAGAAAAATTATTAATGAACCCCCAGCTAGGAAGACGGAGTCATGAAATTTGCGAAAGTTTTGTATTGTCGGTTTCCTTTTGATCAAAGCTTGTTGTAAGGATCACCATTAATGAATGGGATTTACCGAGTAGCGACAAATAGCGAAAAATATTACTGAATACCGAACAACAACAAACAACAACAACAACATCCTCTTTATTTCCCCTATTCATTAATTACAGATTTATATATCTATCTATTGCCAAAGATTAGGGGTTCTGACAACCCGAAATAACCACAAGGTTAAAAATGCCGGGTCATCAGTTTACAAATTGATTAGTCAAATTTTGGCCGGACACACACACATACAAAATATAATATAGAATATGATATATACCAGAAAGTAAAGAAGAAAAGAAGCTGTATTTACACGCATAATCTATTACCTTAAATAAAGAAATATAGTTGAACTGAGCAATGAAGAATATCTTTCTCAGCTCAACTAATGGCGCCAGCTTCTCATCGAGTTTTTCCACTAAAATAGTCGTTAATTACTCTGTTGTTATAGTTGACATTCTGGTATATAGAAAGTAACTAATGGAATACACAAAGGGCACAAAATAGTAAAAAAAGAAACGAATAAAACAAGATTTTGGCCAGTATCCAGCAGAAGCCAAAAAACACGGCCATCTTGTTTCCGACCCAGGCTCTCTCCGACGAAAAGAGATAAAAATTACCGACTACCGACAGGAAAAATATTAACCGACTACCGAGTCATGAACCGACATTATCCGTATTTGTTTTCATAAAGAAGAGCATTTGTATTTTTTTCTAGCTTAGGAAGTAACCACATCAAATTTATGACTTTGTCAGATGGTCCAACGGAAAGACCTTCCTCCTTTGTTGATACGTTTATACAGCAACTGAATTTTAACCGACAACCGACAAGTGGACTATGGTGGCCGACAACTGCCATTCGTCAAAACGACATAAATTTGTTAATTTTACATTGAACTTTAATTATTTTGAATTGCAAAAGGAGTGAAAGCAAAACGCAAAATTATTTTCTTTTTCTTTGAACTGGAAAAAGATTATTATTTTTTATTTTCAAGTCAAAACAAAAATTTTTATTATGAAATGAAAATAAAAATAAAAATAAAAGTGAAATAAAACTGCCATTCAAAAAAAAAAAAAGTAAAAGTAATATGTTCATGGCCGAGAACTGACATTCAAAACAGAAAAATGTAAAATTAGTATGTTCATAGCCGGGAACTGCCGTTCAGAACAGAAAAAGTAAAATTAATATGCTCATGGCCGGAACTGCCGTTCTTTGTGTCGTTACGCAAGTAGACTAGATGAAAGGCTCGTAGGAGCAAGCTCATGGATGAATTGAACCGTAAACGAGCATGGGTGCTAAGTGCCGCTGCTCTTGAATTTCGAGATTGAGTTTCGTTATTATTGACAACCGAATGTTGAAGATTATCACCCCTGTATTTATAGCGGAGCTCCTCGCGCGCGCGTGGACGTAGCCCCATAGCTAAGGTAATCTACCCATCCCAGAAAATTTGGTAATCACGTGACCGTACACCGCCTGTCCGCCTGTCCGCCCGCCCGCCCGCCCGCCGTCCGTCCGCACCACAGGGAAACCAGTGTTCAATCCTTACACTTTCTACCTAGTTTGGGAGCACAGGAAGACTGATATTGCACACATATATTGCACATCAATGTTGTGATCAATTGACAGCTGTCATAACAGGGTATCCGCTGACCAGTATCACCTGACCGTATCGAGGGCTCAAGTGTCGACCCGTCGAGGTCGAGTATCTTTTTGAAGTTATCCGCTGACACGTTGCTAGTTTTCAAATGATCGAAGGCTCAAGTTTCATTTTTTAATCCATATAAAAGAAGTAGTGTTTTTTGTGTGCCGCATATTAAAATTTTGATTTCAAACTGACCTCGGAAGCTAAAATTCAGCAAGTTTTTACAGGCAGTGAAGACATGCCAGTTGCTTTTGACTTTTCTCACCAAGGTCACGCGTTGGTCACGCTCTACATTTTATTTTTATGCTCTGATTGGTCAAAATTTGACAGGTGAGTTCATGCGGAAAATTTATGCAGCATCTTGAAACCTCTTTACTTTGACCGTTGAAGCTGACAGTGTTTTGTGTCGACTTGTAATGTTTCTGTCTTTGTCCACTGAATGTACAAAATGGAATTCAGCTGCTTTCAAGAGTCTTCTGTTATTCATGGCTAGTTTGTTTATTTGGTTTTTGGTTGAGAAATACATCGCTTTTTAAAGTTGGAAAGCCGATTTCAGATGGCATCGTTTTCGTTTTTCACCTTGCTTGATGCGTGAGAGGGTTGAAAAGTCTGAAGCGATTTTGGCCTTACTTGATAGCTTTCAGTGCCTCTCGAATGGTAAGCCTGAGTAATTATTGTATTTGACGTTTGTTTTTTATATCTAATTTAATGAAGTCGAGCGTAGTTTATGCGGCTATTTAGTTGATACACGTTTTAAATTGTAAGAAGACAATGATCTGACCGAGTATCAGGTTTGATTATAAGCTTATAAAACTGTACAAAGCCTTAAGTCATTTTCTTATCGCGAATAAAAAGAAAACGTTCCAAAAAATATTTCTCGTTATAATTCTGGCTGTAAAAGAAATCTTTGAGCCATTTTCTTGCGTCGAGTTCATCTTTAAAAAAGCAAACACGGGAAGTCGGCTTACAAAATAAAAAACATAAACCAGAATTTTCGGAGACACTTTAATACTTGTCTTCATGAATGAAAATTGTTGTCTCTGTATATGTTTCACCAAATTATTGTCCCTTTTATTGATTGTTGGTAGTCTCTTGCAATTTTTATCGCTGTGCCGTTTGTTTTCAGTCGCTCATGAACATCGCTTGCATGCAGGAGTAGTCAAATTAAAATGCCGCGCGTATTAAACGCTTTTGAAGATCGATTACGGTCCTTGGTCCGCGTCTTTTCCAAAAATGATAAAATATTTCGTCAAGAAAAAAAATACGTTGAATTATGAAAGATATCGTGATTTACTGATTAGCATTCTTTCATATGACGAAGTTTCAGCCTTCTTGCTGCGGGCGAAGACGCGAAATTAAAGTCTGTTGACAGGTAGGTTAATTTGTCTTTCTTGAAGTTTGGATTTTTGCGGCACCGTAAATTACGTGGTCATGTTTACTTAGCCTGCGAATAACTAATACGCAACGGGAAGACTAGTCTTTTTGCAGAACAGGTTTTCAGATCAACTTATTTCTGCTGTTGGAAGCATATTGCCATATACGTAGACGCTATTTTTTTTGTTTTTAGCGACTCTTGAAAAAATATCACCAAATTTCGCTTAGCGGTCCTTGGTCCGCGTCCTATGACCTTGGTTGAATAATACTTTCTAAAGTAAAAAGCGACGGCCTTTGTTCTCGAAGAATGTTTTGAAAGTCGCCCCTTATACATTTCTACAAGTTCTCTTTTTTAATACCTCGAGTACATAATATATAGATTTAGCCAGGGCTAAAAGCGAAGCTCCCATTAATACATTTATTATTTAAATCAAACAATAAACTTGTAATCCACAAATCAGTTAACTTAAGGGGAAATTATTTTCGGAAAGGCTAAGTGATTTTAGAGTGAAACATCTTACATCGAGTTGGCCTATAACGTATATAACGTATATAATTAATCTGTCCATCAAGCAAAGAACTTTTCCTGATATTAATCTAAAAATCGCTAAAGTGATTCCTATCTTTAAACAGGGATCCCGTTCCATGACTGTGCGATAATTATAGACCAATATCAGTTCTTCTAGTATTAAGTAAAGTGTTTTGAAAAATGTATTTATAATCAACTTATATCTTATTTTTTGTCTGAAAATATGATAATACTCATACTCAATATGGGTTTAAGCCAGGCAGTACCACTGTGGACTGTCTTGTTGATCTCATTGAAGAAATCTCTACGTACTGTCTAGATCAAGGATATTATGCTGTATCAATATTTTTAGATTTGAGTAAAGCATTTGATACCCTCAATCATTCTATTTTATTATCAAAGCTATTGTCCTATGGCATTCAAAAACCTCATATTGACTGGTTCAAATCGTATCTTAATAAAAGAAAGCAGAGAGTTTTTGTAAATGGTAACATTTCTGACACCATGCCAATTACTTCTGGTGCACCAAAAGGATCAATTTTAGGACCATTGTTATTTTTGATATATATAAACGACTTTACTCAATCTTCCGATTTTTTCTCTATGAGACTATTTGCAGACGATACCTCTTTAACAGCTTCAGCTAAAAATATAGATGAACTCTTATTTGAGATAAATAAAGAACTACCTAATATTTATGACTGGCTATGTGCAAATAAATTAACCTTAAATCTAAGAAAAACTAAATATCTTATCTTTCAACCTCGTCAGAAAGTAGATCATAATTTATTATTTCCGCTATCGATAGCTGGAAAATTCTTAGAACAAGTATCCAAAATTAAATACTTAGGTATCTATATTGACAGCCACCTATCCTGGCATGATCATATCGACTATGTATGTGATAGAGTCAGCAAGAGTATTAATATTATGACAAAGATAAAAAGTTATCTAGGTAATCAATGCTTAACTAGTATCTACTATTCTCTTGTTTACCCATATCTCATATATGGTAGCTTATTGAGGGGAAATAATTATGATAATCCATTATCACAGCTCATACGTCTGCAAAATAAAGCAGTTAGAATAATGAATGACGTTCCTTTACGAGATCATATCACTCCTCATTATGTTCATCTAGGTCTATTAAAATTTCGTGATATTGTTAAATTTATGTACAATTGTTTGTTTTTATATGACTATGTCTCTGATAATAAGCCGTGTAATTTTCCATTATTACTTGTATCTGAGCAGCATGATTATTTTACACGAAGTGCATCTGCCCAGCAATTACATATTCCCCACTCAAGAATTAATATTCGAAAGTTCTGCCCCACCGTCATTGGTAAATACTATTGGGATGATCTCCCCCTTCATATTCGCAATAAATCATCAAAAATCCTGTTCAAAAAGGCACTTAAATAGAGGATATTACACGGTGGCGCAAAGATATGAATTTTATTTTCGAGTGGCAAAACAATATTTTACGAACGAGCACAGCGAGTGAGTAAAATATTGTTTTTGCCACGAGAAAATAAAATTCATATCTTCAAGCCGCCGTGTAATGTTCTTTTTATTATATAGACTAAAAGACATCGATAAAGTAATAGAGGGAAATGACCGAAATTACGTCATCGATAAACTCACTAGTGAGATTATGGAAAATAAACCACTCGGGTCCCGGATGTAGCGTTTATGAATTTTACGAGTGGTATATTTCCCAGTAAAACACTCGTGTCTATATAATAAAATATATTATCTTGCTCAGTATTGACTTGTGTGTGTGTGTGTGTGTTTTTTTTTTTTTTTTTTGTGAAAAACAAAACTACAAAAGAATAAAGTCAATCTTGTGAAAGGGCCATGATTAGTTCACTATAATGTGCCCTTCTCCATTCTAATTTTCTTCTTTTATTCTGATTATTATTATTATGTGCACGTAGGTTAAGCAACTATTGTATTATTGAATACAATTACTGTATTACTGTACAATTAATGTACCGGTATTATTATTGTACAACTAATGTATTAAAGGATGGAGTAAAAAAATAAAAACAAAACATAGCAATCACCTTCGATCACATTCAAGAGCCGTAATGGTTCTTGATCACAGTGGATTATACCTGGAAAACAAATTCTTGGAAAACAAATCAGGCCGAATTTTTTGCTTTCGACAAGTTTACTTTATGAAATCTTGCCAACAAATCCGGGGATAAGTAAACCAACCTTTTATACTTTTTACACACATCACATCTGAGGTGAAACCGTACTATTTATCATACAGACCTCGAGCGCAGTGAACATTAAAAGAGTTATGCTTCAACATAAATAATTTAATGTTTTTTTTTATTATTTAAGGGTTTTATAACGATGTGCAATCTTGAAAAGCGTTTGATACGCGCGGCAAAAAGATAACTCCTGCAAGCGATGTTCATGAACGACTGAAAACAAACAGCACAGCGATTTAAATTGCAAGAGAGACTACTAACAATCACTAAAACAAATATAATTCGGTTAAACATTTACAGACACAACAATTTTCATTCACGAAGATAAGTATTAAAGCATTTCGAAAAATCCTAAGTCTTAAATCTTAATAACTTTATGTTTTAAGCCGGCCTCGCGGTGTTTGCTTTTCTCAAAGATGAACTCGAGGCAAGAAAATCGCTCAAAGTTTTCTTTCTACAGCCAAATTTATAACTAAACGTTCTTCGGAACGTGTTCTTCTATTTGCGGTGAGAAAATATATCTAAAGGCTCTTTTAAGTCATGTAAGCTTATATCAAACCTGATATTAGGTCGGTTCACTGTCTCAAATCTTATAAACGTCAGTGAAACGTGCATAAACTTGCCGCATAAATTGTGCTCGACTACATGAAATTAGATATTAAAAAAAACTTCAAATGCAATCATTACTCAGGCTTACCTTTCGAGATGCGGTTCGTAAAAGCTATCAAGTAACGCGAGAGTCGCTTGAGAATTTTGAATCCTCTTTATACGCATCAAGCAAGGTGAAAAACGAAAACGATGCCATCCGAAATCGGATTTCTGACTTTAACAAGCGACGCATCTCTCAAGCAAAAAACCAATGAACAAACTAGCTATGAATAACAGACTTGATAGCAGCTGTATTTCATTTTGTACATCCAGTGGAAAAAGACAGTTAAAACCATCACAAGTTTACACAAAACTCTGTCAGCTTCAGCTGTCAAAGTAAACAAGTTTCAAGATGCTGCATAAATTTTCCGCATGAACTCACCTGTCAAATTTTCACCAATCAGAGCATAAAAAGTAGGCGTAGAGCGTGACCAACGCGTGACCTTGGTGAGAAAAGGTCTTCCTAGCCTGTATTGTTACATAACTTGCTGAATTTTCGCGACCATGGTTAGTTTGAAATCAAACTCTTAATAGTGCGGGGTCATCATGATATAAACACGGCATATTTCATATAAATTTAAAAAAATAATAAACTTGAGCCTGCGATCATCTGAAAACCAGTAACTTGTCAGCGGATAACTTGAAAAAAGTACTCGACCTCGATGGGTCGAAACCTGAGCCCGCGATACGGTCAGGTGATACTGGTCAGCGGATACCTTGTTTTGACAGCTGTCAATTGATCACAATATTGATGTGCAATCAGTTTCCTCCTGGGCTTCCTGGGCTCCCAAAGTAGTTAGAAAGTGTGAAAGTAAACATTGGTTGTCCTGTGGTGCGGACGGACGGCGGGCGGGCGGGCGGGTGGTCGGTGTACGGTCACGTGATTACCAAATTTTCTGGGATGGGTAGATTACATTAGCTATGGGGCTACGTCCACGCGCGCGCTTTGCACGCGCGAGGAGCTCCGCTACAAAGTTTTAGGTAATTATTTTCGACCGCGCTAAAAACCGCTTGTCGACGCTCGTGTGGGAGACTCGAGGAGACTGTTGTCTGAAGTCTTTGAAAGAAAAGCAGATTATTTTACGCTCACAACATCTTCCGAAAAAAACTTTTGCTTAATAGCATCAAGAAAAGAAAAAAAAAAACAAGAAATGCTGTGAAAATCACGTTTTCGTGTGGAAACTATAACATTTTTACGTTTTTATCGTGCTGCTTACCAAGGACCATCGAAAACAGGGCTACAATGTGAAATAGATAAATTCGTTTCGTAACAATATCAATAAACACTTCCATATGTCCGTGTCTGTATGCCTATAAGTCAAACTTGCTGGTCGTATAATGCCAAAATTTGAGTTTAATTTGAAAGTGTTGAATACCTCCTCCTTTCAATAAATATCACCTAATCGTCTTTCGCCGTTTCCTTTGGAAAAGCTTAACACTTCTTAGCCTCAAATTTTACATATGTTAAAGGGGGATACATTTTGTATAACATAACAAAAAATTAGATTGATATATTTTGATATAGTGGCGTTGTGCTGCTTCAAACTTTGCTTCTCGGGAGCAAAGCGCCATGGCGATTCGCCCAATGCGTTGCAAATTCGGCAACCGCATGTAAACGAAATTTATTGAGGTTACCTTTAACGTTTTTTCTCCGTTTGTCAAGGTAAACAGTAAAAACTGAGAGGAAACTAATTTTGAAGTTTCGAAGAAACAGAAAGACGTATGAGATGTTTTTTTCAAAATTAAAAAGAAGGATGATAGTGATTGAAATTTGCATTATTTCACCTTGCACGAGCTGCATGCACGCATTTTTAAAATACACGTCATCTGAAACACAATCTGTTGTCTTTAGTTTTGCCATGGATGAGATTTTCCTTCGTGTTTTTGCGAATTCCAAGCAAAATATTCATGTCTGGAACTTGAAACTTCAGGATTATTGACAGGAACATAAAAGCTATCTTCAGGGACTATTTCAGCTCGTTGCATGAAGATTCGGGTAAGATAATCAAGTTAATGACTTTTACACGCGGCCCAAGGACCACATACTGTACACATCGTTATGAAACCATGACATAAAAAATAAATATAATAAATTCTTTATTATGTTGAAGCGTATAACTCTATTAATCATAATTTAATTATTTTTTGGCTGTAGATATAAGGCTATCAACTCGATGTAAGGCTAAGTTCACTCTTAGCTTGGAGCTGTTTGCAAATTACTGTTCTCTAAAATCACTTAACCTTTCCCTCAAAAGTCACATGAATGTGTTCTAAAGTTAACTGAATTGTGGAATACAAGTTTATTGTTTGATTTTAAATCATAAATTCGAGTTAACAGGAGCTTCGCTTTTAGTCCTGGCTAAATCTATATATTAGTAACTAGAGGGCCTGCAGTGGCGTCGCGTGAGGTTTTGAAGGTGTACGCACGGAAAGAAAGGTTGGACCTCCGAAGGTGCTGCACTGACTAGGGAGGTATGGGGACATGCCCCCCAGAAAATGTTTCAAATTTAGGGCCACAGAAAAGCAAAGGGCGAGATATCTACCCTTCAGACGGGTAAAAACACCAATACAATGCCAAAGATTTATCAATCATCCCGATTTAATAATTAAAGTGCTTTCAGGAAATGAAAAAAATATATTTTCCAGATTTCAGCTGTACGCACGGGCGTATGTGCGTATAAGGACGTTACGCCCCTGGCCTGAGAAACATTCCATTTTGAAATTCATTTGTTTTAAACTGCTTGAGCACAGCTGACTGTGACTGTGACTGTGATTTCTCCTTTTTTTTTATATATTTCATGATTTTCTCTGTGTGTTGGTTACCCGATAGATGATGTTTACATTTCTTTAGCATTTGATTTCTGGCATGTGTGTTTGGCATACGGTATTTAGCATTTGTTTTTTGGCATCTACTTTCGGCATACATTGTCTTTCTTAAAAAGCATTTTGTCAGCATTTCTATGTTAACTTTTTGGCATCTCTATAGCACTCATGCTTTTAAGGGAGCTAGATCCTGTCGCGAAGCTGTACTTGTTCTGACCTTATATTAGGAATTCAAACCCGACACAGTGGAAGTATTCGATTGCATGTACACGTGAAAATTCTGGAAACTTGTTATCATCGCAGCATTTCTTTAAAACAAAAATCACTTTAAGTTTATTAACACTTTTTAGTTGTAAAATAATTTGCTTTCTCATGTGAACGTCAGCGCCGCTTTACAATTCGAGGACCGTTTTTTGCAGCTAAGGCTCTTTGGCTTATTCGCTTTTCGCTGAAGGGAATCCCATCGTCAGGCAGTTCGATAGCTCCTTCACACTCTGTCGATCGCCGCCTCTCCACATCAAGTAACATCGCGGAACAAATGTGCACAATTCGTCCAAACATACAGCAATGATCCACGCTCAATTATTTCAACGTTCTTTTAACAATTCCAAGTCCATTTCTTGCAGATGATATTGTCAGTGTTCTTTAGAATATTTCCATTTATGCAAAACCCATCTTCGGCTCACTACTCTTTTGTGTCGGGAAAAAATGTACCCTCTAGAATATGCCAAACATATGCGTAAAATTAAGGCACTTCGAACAAAAGTAATTCTAAGTAAAGGAGGCAAGAATAAAGTGTATAATTTGACTTTGAAAGAATCGAGTGAGTGAGTAAGTGAGTGAGTGATCAAGTGCCATTCGAGTGCCTCCAAAAGCCCACGGCATGACTTCGCCATCCATGAGCTAAACACCTCTCTTGCTTTAGCAAACCGTCTATTCAGGCAACCTCGTTCCCAGGATTCTCTCCTACGGAGAGAGAACGTGGGAACGAGTTTAACCTAGCTGTCAACACGTAACTAAACGAGGCGCTCATTGGTCCGAGCAGACTAAACCGCAAAACAATGGGAGAGAGATGTATGACAGTTTAAGGCACATAGGGGTGGGGAGCATTGCACGACCCCGGTCCGAGCGGCTGCGAGGAAGACAATTGTCTCCCGCCAAAAGTCTCAGGTTTCTTTCTTTCTTACTTTTTTTTTCTAAATGGCAGTTCCCGGCCATGAACATAGTAGTTTTACTTTTCCTGTTTTGAATGGCAGTTCCCGGCCGTGAACAAATTAGTTTTACTACTGCTTTTATTTCACTTTTATTTTCATTTTCATTTCATAATAAAAATGTTTTTGTTTAGTTTTGAAAACTAACAAAATGAATCTATTTCCAGTTGATGACAAACAAAATAATTTGACATTTTCGCTTTATTTTCAATGCAAAATAAGTTCAATCTAAAATTAACAAATTTATGTCGTTTTGGCGAATGGCAGTTGCGGTCACCATAGTCGACCCCCCTCCCCCCCCCCCCCGCCCCCCTATTTAGACCCTCTTAATCGAACTGACAATTCCTTATTCTTCGGAAGATTTTTTCCCCAATGAACATTATCGAAGCAAGCGACATGCGAAGTCAGCTAATAATACGAGAGAAGCGAAAACAACAGCCGTCTTGGTTAAAGAAATTCACAATATTTTATCAGAGGGGAGGATCCGCCTTTGCAAATCAACAAATGAGTCGTGTCAGTCAGGTCCACCCGGACCGAGGGGAAAGAAGGGAGACCGAGGACGAAAAGGGAAGAGAGGGTCACGTGGAAACAAGGGAGACAGAGGTATTATGGGATCACAGGGGAAAAGTGGACCCGTGGGACCAAAAGGTGACGCTGGACTGAAGGGGCAAAAAGGAGAGACAGGGATCGCTGGCATGACGGGAGCCAAAGGATATAGAGGCGCTATGGGACCACCAGGAAAGAGTGGCAAACAAGGCATCATGGGACTTGTAGGGCCCAAAGGTGTTCCTGGACTCAAAGGGCGAAAAGGAGACAAAGGGATCGCTGGCATGCCGGGTGCCAAAGGAGCGAGAGGTGTGACAGGATCACCAGGAAAAAGCGGCAAACAAGGTATCATGGGACCTGTAGGGCCAAAAGGTGAACCTGGACTCAAAGGAAGAAAAGGAGACAAAGGGATCGCTGGCATGCCAGGAACCAAAGGAGAGCCTGGTCAAATGAGTGAGTGACATAAGACTATTAATATCGACTTCCCCCTTTTTTGTCAACTATTTTTCTTTTTCAATACCATTTCTGGCACAAAAAATTTTGCTTCATCTATGTTTGACCAATATTCCACCCGTATATCTGTCTGGATTTACAAAAAGGTGCCTACAGAAATTTCAAGTGCGTTTTAACAATTTGACCCTTGAGATGAATAAAAAGCAGTTGAAAGTCGCTAGTTAGGGCTTAAAACGGACAAATTAATCACTAGCAACAGACCAAAAGTTGCTCTTGGCAAAAGCGACAGATTTGTAACGAAATGAACAACATTTAAAAGCAGAAATTATGACCGTTTGGTCTCTCAAACTATGAGGCTCATAGCGAGATTCCCTACTAAAACAGACCTAGAATCCAGCTTTCTTGACCCCACAATCGGTTGTCTAAGGCAAAATTACTTCAACTCAACTTTCACAAAGCGTTTTTATGCTTGTACACAATATTCGTATAACACGAGCGCCACGACATACTGAAATCTGTCCGTCAACAAGTTCAAGAAATCACACAATTAAGGTGTTTCGATACAGTTTTTCGGAGACCATACCGATATTTTTCAATCGCCATAACAGGGATTTTATCCATGTCCGAACGCTATAAAATTTTCGCCAGTGATGGACTATGGATTGAAGTTTGTCAAATTGCTAGTTTTAACTAAAATCGATATTACTATGACAACAATAAACAAAAAAAATGGAAATTGATGAAAGCCGAATTTTGCGCAATCTAGACCTGCTACTAAAAACCCAACACTAGGAACTTAAAGTTTGGTGTTTAGCAAATTTCCTCCATGAGAAGTAAAAAATTCAATATGTTTGAATTCAAATAAAACGTAAATATATTTCAAACCTCGTATTTTCAATAGCCGTGATAAATTATTTAATAAAAAAGTTCTAAATAACTTAAGTTAATCTTAAGTGGCGTCGGAATGCTGCTTAATATCATATTTCGATGCTGGGAAAGTTTGGTGTATTTTCGTTTTTGCCATTTTGAAAACCAACCTGCTTTCTCACCACCGGTCTAAGCGCAACTCTATTCTAAATCTTGACTTTTAGCGGTTTTTTGTATATCTCTGAAACTACTCGAACGAATTTTTTTTAAAATCAAATACCATAATCTTCATAATGTATGTAATAATGTCTGAAACTTTCATTAAGGTTGATTCACTTTAACACCTTGAAATTTTAAGACGAACCTAGCCAAAAACCGGTCAAAAATCTGCGTGACAAAATTCACTGTTTTGACGTTATGCTAATATTTGCTAACTAATGCGCACGGTACATACCTCCATGACTAGTATATTTCAGTGCGACAGAATAATTCGTAAAAAATTAAGCCTCTCGTTTTCCTCAGTTTTGAAATGTACTAGTCATGGAGGTATGAACCGTGCGCATTAATTAGCAAAAATTAGCATAACGTCAAAACAGTGAATTTTGTAACGCAGATTTTTGGCCGGTTCGTAGGCTAGGTTCGTCTTGAAATTTCAAGGTGTTAAAGTTAACCAATCTTCATGAAAGTTTCAGACATTATTACATACATTATGAAGATTATGGTATTTGATTTTAAAAAAATTCGTTCGAGTAGTTTCAGAGATAAACAAAAAAGCGCTGAAAGTCAAGATTTAGAATAAAGTTCCGCTTAGACCGGTGGTAAGAAAGCAGGTTGGTTTTCAAGATCGCAAGAACGAAAATACACCAAACTTTCCCAGCATCGAAATATGATATTAAGCAGCATTCCGACGCAACTTAAGATTAACTTACGTTATTTAGAACTTTTTATTAAATAATTTATCACAGCTATTGAAAATACGAGGTTTGAAATATATTTAAGTTTTATTTGAATTCAAACATACAGAATTATTTACTTCTCATGGAGGAAATTTGCTAAACACCAAACTTTAAGTTCCTAGTGTTGGATTTTTAGTAGCAGGTCTAGATTGCGCAAAATTTGGCTTTTATCAATTTCCAATTTTGTTGTTTATTGTTGTCATAGTAATATCGATTTTAATTAAAACTACATTTTGACAAACTTCAATCCATAGTCAATCACTGGCGAAAATTTTATAGCGATCGGACGAGAATAAAATCCCCTTTAAAGCGATAGAAAAATATCGGTATGGTCTCCGAAAAACTGTATCGAAACACCTTAATGACGTTCGCAGCACTGATAAAACTATCCACAACCAACCAGGCACAATGTTTCCACCCTTAATACGGGCGAAATCTCATCAAATCACTCTCTCATGATCCCATGATAACTCGGGCTTTCTCCACATAAATCATCAGATGTAAACTTTGCTGACACAGTCGATTTATTCGAGATCCCGGATGTAAACGAGCCGTTTTGAAAGGGACACATAGAGGCCGGCCTTCAAAACAATTTTTAACTAAGTCTCTGGCTTGGACAGATATCAGCTTCAACTTTGCTCTCGCCGAATAGATTTGACTCCCACAAACTACTTTTTGAGGCCAGAGACTCACCGCCCACATCAAAGCTATGATACCTTTCTGTTTCAAGCCCGAGATCAGTGTTTCACCTGTTTAGCCAAAATGAGACGAAATGCGGTAACATATTCGACGACGGCAGTTTTTGCCAATCGTGAGACTTGTTCCTTCATAAGGTTTAATGATGCCTTCCAGAAAACTTTGCTGCAGACGGCCAAAAAGAAATCTAGAAAATAAACCGACCACGGAAAACAACTTCTACCGCGCGCTGATTTCAAATGTCATAGTGTTTTATGAGAGGGAGAGAATTATGGCAAATGATAGGTAGGGGACAGGTGGGGACAGATGTAAACAGCATATTTAACACATGTTTTTTTTTTTTTGTCTACTGCAACTTGTTAGCGGATTTTTGTACAGAAAGTAACAATTAAAAAAAAGAAAAGAATGGTCAAGTACTGAACAATCCTCAAATGAGACTGTTGCTAAAAAAATCCTGGAGGTACCTTTTTGCAAATCCAGACAGATATATATCTTTATAATTCAGAAAACGTTCATTAAGTGAAATCAAAGTATTTCTAATTCTGCTGACTATCCATATTGTTTTAATTCTCAAAAATATTTTTAATGGCTTACCTAAAACACTTTCAAAAGGCCCCTGGAAGAAAAACATTTGAAACTAGTCTTAACTATAGATCATTATTGGACTTAACAACTATGGTTACAAAGGAAAACGCTTTTTCGTGTTCTTTAACTTAAAAAACCGCCATGAAGTAGCTGGAGTGACGTTCAATTTGCTACTTGAGCTTTCTGACATACTCTGAAACATTGCTGTAACATGCTTAAGTCAACAACGGAGGTAGGAAAATAGCGAAACGCCACAATCTACTTCTTCAAACAAACTGCATATTTATGGCCCCCTAAGACTTAGGCAAGTATTCACGTACTTGCTAAAAAGATAGCTTGTATAAAAGAAAGGTTTAATTTTTTTCTCTTTTGTTGTACAAAAAAGAAACGTTTTAGCCGTGTCATTTCAACAAATGTTCTGGCTAGTAATAACGATAACTTATTGGGGGTAATCAGTATTGATTCTAGGTAAAAAATGAAATTCCCCCCTCAAAAAAAAAAAACATTTGTAAGCGATGTACCTGTTGAACGCAGAATTCCTTATTTCTTTGCAATTTAAGAGCGGCTGTCTGTAAATATCGACCAGGCGTGGGAAAAACAAAAATTTCGAAAAATCCAAAAAACATTCAGTGGACTACCCTAGGTACCTTAGTAATGAAAATATAAATTTTCCTTTCATCGGTTAAATATTTTGGCAATACAGCGAGTGTAAAGATTGACCGCTTCACGGCCTCCACCGGGCCGCTTTTTCGGGACGCTCGACAGGGTAACGAAAAAAGCTCGATTTTAGTCTAATTCAAACATCATTCAATTCACAATGCTTCTCATCGTATTAAAGGGATTTCAAAATACATTTTGAGTGGTAATATGCTTCAATTGATTGCAACCAGAATATTTTACGGATTTTAAGATACTTGAATAATTTTGAGGATTTCACCCGAGCAAACTTTTGTCGAAATTCGAAGGCCTAAAATTCAACCCGATACATCGTTTTAAGAAGAAATAGATATCTGACATTAAAAAGCAATCTTTAAGCTTTCGAAATATGGGTTCAAAACTTTGGGCAACATGTGAAATGAATTTTTGGGAAAGCGAAATTCAGGGAGCACTTGAGTGAAATTTGACCTCTCTGACTTGACAGTTATGAGGTTCGGCGCGACACGGTGAATTCGAAAACAAATCGTTCAGCCCAGGTACGTTTAATTCAGGCGATTCCAAGTCCCACAGTGATACACACGTAATTGAAAAAAAGTAAGATGGAAAATTGTACCTCAATGTTTAGCCAAAATGAAGGTCAAATTCCGGCTTTTTATCGTAACCTGTAGCTTAACACTAATGTAAACATGAAGGTCAAGTACTCGTATCACGACACAGCAAAGTGTTCAAACTTTACACCAAATATCTATCATTTCTAGTAAATATGAGGTCGGCAATATTTTTGTTTGTACCTTATGTCCCTGCTTGTCCTCATGACCGCAAAAACTGAGGCAAACTGCAGCGAAACCCCCGCGCACTCGACATGTGTCAAGTAATGCTGTTACGTGAGTCGAGAATGCGTTACATAACATGACAGTGACCAAGAGATTTTTTCTTTCGTCGTAAAAAAAATGCCATTTCTTATGAACATGTTATGACTATACTAGTTTTTTCTCCCCATTTACCTCGCAGCTTTACGATCGCAAACATGTGAACCCAAACGTCATGAAACGTGTCAAATAGTATTCATTAGCGTTATGTAAATACATAGTTTTTTGTTTGTTTACTTTAAGTCAAATGTTACTTTCCCATTCCCATATTAGTTCTAATTTATAACGACTGCGAAATATCCCAACACGTTGTGTAGAAGCGGGTCACGGAGACCGCTTTCGCAATACCTTATATACCTTCAACGATTTCTTGATAGCGCGGTTTTCGTTAGAAATAAAGTTTTCGGTAGCGAGAGCTCGGCTATAGCAGACGTCTACTACTCGCTGATGTGCGACCACACAGAGTGTAAATATGGAGCGCTGGTTGGGGGTGAGTGTGGTTCAAGTACCAGATACTTGAGCACAGAGAACCTACCCATCAGGGAATGTAGCCGATCAGTTGAGCGTCACATTACAGAAACACTGCAAACCAGTTCTGCCAACTGTGGTTAAACACTGAAGCAGAGCTGTTATTAGCCAGGGCGGGTAAGTTTGAGACATGATTATACTTTTTTTTTTTTTGCTTGATATTGTTAGTTATGATTTTCCATCACTCTCTTCTTTGCCTTTTCCTCGCAAGAACTTATTTTCTTGGAATTTTGGCGTGAAAGGTTTTTGGGATTTCTCCGATCCTCAAATCTTCCCTAAAAATCTAATGGCTATCCCCAGTCCACAACAGAACTCTGCAGACCAAGCGCAGTTTGCTCTCAATCTTGAGGCAATAGGAATAAAAATTCCTTGTTTTATCGTCATTTTCACTTTTGTCCCAGGTGTATTTGAATTTGATCACTCAAAATTTCAAATGACGATTTGGCCGAAGCACCGTGACGAATTTGGCATCGGATGGCGCTGCCGACAAATGTGATGTAAAGTTCCCTTGGCTCTGGCCCCCCATCATGTTAAAAAGAGAAGGAGGAAAGAAAGGACGCTTTCTTTTGCGCAGTCAAAGTTGATCTGCATCCTTACGATGACACTTGGCAAGCCACAAATTAATTTAAACTGAGGACCAAACTAAGCATAAACTGTTGTGGGTCGCCGACGGAGGAGGCAAAGCCTCAACCACCAGAGGAAATTGGCACCACCGATTCTTCCTGCACATAGACCTTACAAGGGAACGTGCGCCGTGCTTCTCTGTAACAGGTGGTGGCAATTTCCTCTGGTGGTTGAGGCTTTGCCTCCTCCGTCAGCGACCCACGACACGCCCTAGATATATATTGTTGACAAAGAAAATAAAAAAGCTAGTATAATGGGGGAAGGTAGTCTTCCATTTATAGCGCTGGATTTCCTTTTACCTGAAGGCGAGTTTATGCTTAGTTTATGCGAGTTTATGCTTATGCTTAATTAATTTGTGGCTTGCCAAGTGTCATCGTAAGGCTGCAGATCAACTTTGACTGCGAAAAAGAAAGCGTCCTTTCTTTCCTCCTTCTCTTTTTAACATGATGGAGGGCCAGAGCCAGGGGAACTTTACATCACATTTGTCGGCAGCGCCATCCGATGCCAAATTCGTCACGGTGCTTCGGCCAAATCGTCATTTGAAATTTTGAGTGATCAGGCGCGGATCCAGGGGAGGTGAAATGGGGGAATTTTCACCCCCCTTTTTCTGAGCCCCTCTTCAATCATGTTGATGCACAGACCTCAAACACCTCAACCAGGCTTTGGTTCTATTACATTATTACAAAAATTCACCCCCCATTTCAAATCCTGGATCCGCGCCTGGTGATCAAATTCAAATACACCTGGGACAAAAGTGAAAATGACGATAAAACAAGGAATTTTTATTTCCTATTCCCTTAAGATTAAGAGCAAACTGCGCTTGGTCTGGCGAGTTCTGTTGTGGACTGGGGATAGCCATTAGATTTTTAGGGAAGATTTGAGGATCGGAGAAATCCCAAAAACCTTTCACGCCAAAATTCCAAGAAAAAGGTTCTTGCGAGGAAAAGACAAAGAAGAGAGTGATGGAAAATGATAACTAACAATACACGGAAAAGTGAGTTTTTAAAAGATATATATGTATAATCATGTCTCAAACTTACCCGCCCTGGCTAATAACAGCTCTGCTTCAGTGTTTAACCACAGTTGGCAGAACTGGTTTGCAGTGTTTCTGTAATGTGACGCTCAATTGATCGGCTACATTCCCTGATGGGTAGGTTCTCTGTGCTCAAGTATCTGGTACTTGAACCACACTCACCCCCAACCAGCGCTCCATATTTACACTCTGTGTGGTCGCACATCAGCGAGTAGTAGACGTCTGCTATAGCCGAGCTCTCGCTACCGAAAACTTTATTTCTAACGAAAACCGCGCTATCAAGAAATCGTTGAAGGTATATAAGGTATTGCGAAAGCGGTCTCCGTGACCCGCTTCTACACAACGTGTTAGGATATTTCGCAGTCGTTATAAATTAGAACTAATATGGGAATGGGAAAGTAACATTTGACTTAAAGTAAACAAACAAAAAACCATGTATTTACATAACGCTAATGAATACTATTTGACACGTTTCATGACGTTTGGGTTCACATGTTTGCGATCGTAAAGCTGCGAGGCAAATGGGGAGAAAAAAATAGTATAGTTATAACATGTTCATAAGAGATGGCATTTTTTTACGACGAAGGAAAAATATCCCTTGGTGACTGTCATGTTATGTAACGCATTCTCGACTCACGTAACAGAATTCCTTGACACACGTCGAGTGCGCGGAGGTTTCGCTACAGTTTGCCTCAGTTTTTGCGGTCATGAAGACAAGCAAGGACATAAGGTACAAACAAAAATATTGCCGACCTCATATTTACTAGAAATGATAGATATTTGGTGTAAAGTTTGAACACTTTGCTGTGTCGTGATACGAGTACTTGACCTTCATGTTTACATTAGTGTTAAGCTACAGGTTACGATAAAAAGCCGGGATTTGACCTTCATTTTGGCTAAACATTGAGGTACAATTTTCCATCTTACTTTTTTTCAATTACGTGTGTATCACTGTGGGACTTGGAATCGCCTGAATTAAACGTACCTGGGCTGAACGATTTGTTTTCGAATTCACCGTGTCGCGCCGAACCTCATAACTGTCAAGTCAGAGAGGTCAAATTTCACTCAAGAGCTCCCTGAATTTCGCTTTCCCAAAAATTCATTTCACATGTTGCCCAAAGTTTTGAACCCATATTTCGAAAGCTTAAAGATTGCTTTTTAATGCCAGATATCTATTTCTTCGTAAATCGATGTATCGGGTTGAATTTTAGGCCTTCGAATTTCGACAAAAGTTTGCTCGGGTGAAATCCTCAAAATTATTCAAGTATCTTAAAATCCGTAAAATATTCTGGTTGAATCAATTGAAGCATATTACCACTCAAAATGTATTTTGAAATCCCTTTAATACGATGAGAAGCATTGTGAATTGAATGATGTTTGAATTAGACTAAAATCGAGCTTTTTTCGTTACCCTGTCGAGCGTCCCGAAAAAGCGGCCCGGTGGAGGCCGTGAAGCGGTCAATCTTTACACTCGCTGTATTGCCAAAATATTTAACCGATGAAAGGAAAATTTATATTTTCATTACTAAGGTACCTAGGGTAGTCCACTGAATTTTTTTTGGATTTTTCGAAATTTTTATTTTTCCCACCCCTGGTCGATATTTACAGACAGCCGCTCTTAAATTCAAAAAGGCACGAATAAATCTTTCGGAACGGCTAAGATGGGTAAACGGAAAGTGACATTCCGTCTAGTTTTTCCCAACCAAAATGAAAGGACTGCCTCCGAATTTGAAATCTTAACTTTACACCATTCCTTATCTTTTCTGTCTGAGTCTTGCCAGGGATATGCAAATTTTACACTGATGTCAATGGCGCACCTTGCTATTCAACATACACATACTATATTTCAAGTAATATTTATGCATGATTATCGATCAACAAAAATTTTTCGTTATTTTTGTTTGAGACCAAGAAAGTATAACAAAAAGACCCATAGTTTTATGGTGCCACACATTTAATACTTTACACCTTTAAGAGATCTTTTTCACGCGCTAGATCCCTAAATACTAGAACATTATCTTTTTGTCGAAGACTACTCTTTCTCGAGTGAAAATACACATTTTTAGCTTGTAAAAATTGTCTTTATTATTTCAGATCTAGACTGTTTAACATTATTAAAGTTAGGCTATACTCAGAGTGGAGTGTACTCCGTGAACCCGGACGGTAGGGGATCCTTCAATGTATACTGTGACATGCAAACTGACGGTGGAGGATGGACCGTGTTCCAGAGAAGACAAGATGGCTCCGTAGACTTCTATCGCGGATGGAACGATTACAAATCAGGCTTTGGTCAGCTGACAGCTGAGTTCTGGTTAGGAAACGACAAGATTCACAGGCTGACGGCCGCCAGACCCTGTTCTTTGCGAGTAGAGCTCGAGGACTGGAACGGAGTAAAAGCACATGCCAAATACGGCAACTTTAACGTTGGTGATCAGCATGCACAGTATCGACTCGAAGTGGGATCATATTCAGGAACGGCGGGAGATTCGTTAGCATATCATAATAACATGGCGTTTACCACCAAAGACAGAGATAATGACATATATAGCAGTGGTAGCTGTGCTGTGTACTACACTGGTGCCTGGTGGTACAAGTCTTGCCACAACTCCAATCTAAACGGAAAATACCTGGGAAACACTAAAGGGAGTGGAGAAGGTGTCCAGTGGTATCACTTCAGAGGAGGATTATTATCGCTAAAATTCACTGAGATGAAACTAAGGCCGGCATCATAATGTTCCAGTTTCAACGGAAATCTTTTTGTCCTTGACACTGCACAATTTAATGATATTGATTGTTATAAAGAACTTTGAATTTCATTTAACTTAGAAAAGTATCTATATTGAGTTGAACTCAGTTATAATCAAATGAAAAATACTCAAATTAGCAAAAGTATAAGATTTGCTATCTTTTATTAAGCATCAATTTTAAATAATAGGAACCCAGCGTTTTGTTACAGGGTTACGTAATAAAAAGAAATATTGTGACTAATTTTCAAAGGACGACTCCAGATTTTCCCTACAGAACGAGGTTCGGTGTTCAAGTATCTTATTTTAAATCAATTTAACCCTAGTTACATAGTTAAGCTAGCAAAACGTAAATGATCCCATGAGCCACTGGTTTTAAACCAGACATCATTTCCAGCGCATTTGCAGCCGGTGGCTGTCAGGCAAAGGATAACGGTGAAGCTGTACTTTGAAGAAGCTGGATTCGTGGATGTTGCAGTAATCTTTATCATGATCGAAATGCCACGAATTCGTTCTAAGCCGTATTTTGTGGGGGACTGCAAACAAAAGCAAGTAGGGTGGCAGTCAAAGAAATAATTGACGGCTGAACAGTTAGTTACGAGTGAATCACGATGCCTTGAGTCTTCCACCAGTTTATCCCACCCCCCGGCCGAAGAATCATAGAATACGAAAACTTGGTAGAGATAAAATCGTCTTTTTATTCTCTTGGATGTAATTATAGGATTCATATTTGTTTTTTGATGTATGAGTGTAATTAAGGCAATACTAAAAATTGGACTTTTTGCCAATTTATTTCGCTCCTTCTTTCCTGTCCTCATTCTTTCCTTTGTTTCTTCCTTTGGCGAAATTAGCAGTGATTTTTTTTTTCTGAAAATATCATTTGGTCACCACTTTGGGTGTATATCCCCGGCTGGTAGGATTGCCGCTCAGAATTCCCAAACGAAGCATCTTTACAAAAGACCTATAATCACCGCGTGGTGATTGTAGCATTGATGGCTAGCAGTTTTCAAAATGGCAGCCAGATTTTTTTATTTTTTTTTAGGGGTCAAAAATTAATCAATAATTTTATTTTCTCGAATAATCATCACTGTAATTATACCAGTTAGTGGCCTCAGGCGACGTGAATATTTAGTATAATTACATCGATGACTATCGAAAATAGAGCGCTGTGATTGGCTAGGAGCTTCGCACTATCCCGCTATAATTACCGCGCGGTGATTATAGCATTGAAGGCTAGCAGTTTTCAGAATGGCAGCCAGATTTTTTGATGTTTCGGGGTCGGAAATTGATCAATAATTTTATTTTCTCGAATAATCATCAATGTAATTATACTAAAACAGTTAGTCGCCTCAGGCGACGTGAATATTGGCGAATAGTCACCTCGACTTCGTCTCGGTGACTATTCGCCGGTATTCACGTCGCCTTCGGCGACTAATTGTTAATAGCGTATAGTCACCTCGACTTCGTCTCGGTGACTATTCGCCGCGGTATTCACACCGCTTTCGGCGACTAATTGTTAACAACAACAACAACTACAACAACAATCTTTATTTCGTGCCCAGAAAAGTTTACAATAGATAAATACATGCAAAGAGAAAAATTAACCATAAAAAAATGAGCACAGCCACTTAGAAGTAGCTAAGGCTAATCGAGCTAAGTAAATAATACCTGCGCTGAGAAATTGCCTAAATAATCAACATTTTTAGAGAGCAAACATGAAATTTTGAGGACAATCTCTCAGCCAAGCCGAGGGCATTGTCATCCGATATACCAGCAAGCCAGAAAGGATTTTATTTACTTCATAACCTTGCGATTAGCTTTTTACATCTCCAACATGTTGGGGCAGAAAGAAAAACAAGTGATGAGCGCGTGTGCAAATGACTCAAACAAGTTTATTGATTGGTTGAATCTTTTTTATTGAAACTGTGATTGCACCAGGGCTTTACAGGCTGTCATGTCAAATGAACTGTCGCAAAACCCCATAGATCAAACTCGAAAAAGAAACGCTTTAAGTTTATATTTTACTGACTGCACTGTCCAAAAACTACTGAAAAAAAAAAACGTTTCTAATGACTAAAGAGAATACAACTATACCACTAAATGGCACCGCTAGGGCTAGAAAAGTATAATAATGCAATTTTTTTTTCTCTATAATGAAAGTCACATAAATCTGGCTTATTTTAAACACTTTGTAGTATTATTTTCCCTAACTGAAAGCCATGACTGCATTAAAAATACACTGTATTCAAGTTTCTTTAGGAATACATTGAATAATATTATTCTTAAATTTTGCTCATTTTCGATTCTGGGCATATTTTATTCTTTGTTTGCCGTTTCTCGGAACTGTCAGTTGTGCCGTAAGCTACAAAATTTAAGTGCAATGGCACATAACTAGATTTTACTAAACGAGTTGTTTTACGAGTTGTTTTACTTTTTTTCTTTTCAGAACACTGCTTCCATTTGAAATAAGAAAATAAAAACTGAAGTAACTTACTTTGTTGACTTTGTCATGCTTTGTTGCCATCGAAAAATCCCAAAGCAAATATGAACGCGGACGGGGTGTATTGCCTAATACCCGCCCTCCGATTTCCTACCACGTCGCTCAAAATAGACAAAGAAATCGCGAGAAAATTTATTGGTAGGTTATATTAAGAGTTACCCTTTATACTCAATTCGAAAACACACAAACCTCCGTCCCATTATGACCGTAAAACTCTCTTTTTCATTACATTTCCGCTCTGCCTTGTCAGGACTGCGGTCTTTTAAAAGGTATTTCAGTTTTTCAGAGGTGTTACGAGGCTAATCTTTTAGGGGACGGGTAGCTTGCAAACTAAACTGAACGTAGGGTTGTCGGAACAGCAACAAGAAGATTTATTCCAAAGATGAACGTAGTCTCCACGAAGTAAAACTCCACAACAGCACGTAACTCGATAAACTCACACGGCCTCCGCCAACTTGAGAATAAATTTACACGGCCTCTGCCAACTTGAATGAACACTGCTTCCGTCACACTTGACTAAACACGACCGATCGTCAAACTCTCTTCGCTTGTGGTAAACTAGTTAAAACTCCACTCGAGCTCGCTTACTTATATACGTTTACAATAGCATTCTAGAAGTTTCTAAATAGTCTAATTATAGAAAGATTACAAAAAGATTACAAAATATCCCACTTTAGAAACACTTACACAAGATCCAAAAATAAACAAATTATGAACTCTCGCGAAGCTTCTAGAAAGTCACGCTAGTCACGCGATACAATTTTTCGTAACAAGAGGCCATATACCAATATTTTTCAATCGCCTTAAAAGTGTTTTTTACCTTGTCAGATCGCTATAAAATTTGACCTTTTATAACTTTATCAGAGTTAAAAAAACTTTCTCCTTCACGGTCCCCTAATTCCATTTTCAAGAGAAAATAGATCCAATTTGGTTGTTATATTTTCGAGTTAATTATAACAGAAAATTTCACATTAGTTGCTATATATGGCTCGAAACCTCACTTTGTCCATTCTCCCGGCAGTGGCAGATCCAGGAGAGGGGCCCAGCCTCCCTCCTCCCTTATTTTTAGGCCAAAGTGAGGCCCGAAGGGCCGAAAAAATTTTTTTGAGAACGCATGTACAGTCTTGTGGTCATTAACAACAATCCTTTGATTTTGCTGGGATCGACAGGGTCGGTGTAGACAAGCGAAAACAGCTCTTGGAAAAATAAATTAAATTTATCCGAATCTAGTGTCGACGGGGCCTTTATACTACAAGATTGTCCGAGAGTATAATCAGACGAGCAGCACGCGTACGCTTTTAGCTAATCATCACTATTAAATTAAAACTGTGAAAGGTTTGAACCCAGGAGTCATTTCAAAAGTAGGTTGAGTTTGATCGTCCAGGTGAACGTAGTCCTGAATAGGACTGTTGTTGTTGACAGTGACTGACGTTTCGACACTGTGACCTGTGCGGTAGTCATCTTCAGAGTCAAAGTGAGTTGTATCACGTCAGTAGATGGTATTATATACTCTGGTTATTGATCTGATTGGTCAATAAAGTCAAGATGTTATTGGTCGTCTGTCAGTTAAGCCGCGGTGTTATTGGCTATGAAGACTCGTAATCAGTAATTGGTACGTTTCGATCCGTCTATTGTCACTGTTAAGCAGTCGTCTATTGTTAGTCAAATTGTCAGTTCTCCAGTCGATCTCTTGTAGTTAGTTTCGCTTCATCTCGTCAATAAGTCGTTTGTACGGCGTTGTGATGGTACTTCGAGGTAAATTTGTATGATTATTTAACTCAAACATAACGTTCTTTGTAATGGTATTTGGACTTCTTGTCGTTCAATTCTGCAAGTAATGGGGCGAGTATTTTTTACATCAATTTGCAATTTGAAGGGAGTAATTACGAATTAGACAAATTGCGATTTGAAATCACTGGACGAAAAAATGGATTTACAAGGGTAACCAAACTACAGCAAAGGTGTAGCAAATACCACATTTGCATAATTTTGCTCAAGTGCAAAGACAAATATTGCACCAGATTTGCTATCCATAGCAATGCCGGTAAATGCCACATTTGCACAAGATTTACCTCTTTGTGCAAAGATAATGTGTAGTCATGGATTTTAGGATCATTTACCGATGGTTCAAATGTGTATGCAAATGTGTTTGTTTGAATATCTTTGCATACTAGGCAAATATGAGCACAAATCTCTTGTTTTGCGCAGGTTTGCCCCAGTTATAAAAGCATGTAAACCTGTTATTTTCATAAAGTTTACACAACGTTGCAAATGTGAACAAAGTATTAAATCTGAATAATGTTTGTTTGAGGTGGTAATTATGATCAAATGTTTATCATTGCTATCCGTAGCAATGCCGGTAAATGTCACATTTGCACAAGATTTACCGAGGGTTCAAATGTGTTTGTTTGAACTATCTTTGCTTACTAGGCAAATATGAGCGCAAATCTCTTTTTTTGTACACCTTTGCCCCAGTTGTAAAAGCATGTAAACCTGTTACTTTCATAAAGTTTACACAACGTTGCAAATATGAGCAAAGTATTAATTCTGAACAATGTTTGTTTGGGGTGGTAATGATGATCAAATGTTTCTCAGCGAACCGGATTGTTTGTATAGCAAATGTTACCAAACTTTTGGCATTACATATGTATGCTCACGGAGCTAATGTTAGAAAAACCACAACTTTGACCAAATTTGCTAGGGGTTGCTAATTTGATCAAACCGTCTTTGATCAGGTAGCAAGTATAGTCAAAGTTGAAACTTTGCTAGGGTTAGCAAATGTTTTCAAACTCTTAAATTAGAGCATGCTTTGCTCAGGTAGCAAATAATATTCAACGTCCTAGGTTTGAATACGTTTCATTGGGTTCTAGTAAATGCCATAAGCCTTTCAATATTGAGCATGTTTCACCGGACAACAAATATTTTTATTGCATTGTATAGTCTGAGTTCTTAACAAGTACACGTCTTGAAACTTTAACATTATTGAGGGGAATACCACAAGTAGCGACCAAGAATTGAATTCTGTTTAAATGATTAATTCCATAAACCAAAGTTAGCTCAGGCATCCTTTAATTTTCTGAAAGCGGAACAAATTACAAACTACGATGTACATGAAGCTTTCCATATTTTTCCTAAATTCAGTATGTTAATATATTATATAAGTACGTATCAGATCAAAACTAATATTAGGTATCAATATTAAAAGTGTTCCTTCTCTAAGATATTCTAAATATTTGTTTCTACGGTTGTGCCAGCATTTCCTTTTTCCAAACAATAGTTACTTATGGACGAGACTTTTATTCACTAAAACTGTTATATCCCATGACAAAATCCTCTTTAATCTACTTGGAACTCTAAAAAAAGGCGTTTACGTAGTACAAAATAATATAATTATCACTTCTTAAAGAAACAAAATTTATAATTCTGGTGGCATTTTAACCTTGGCCTCTATAGAAAGGGATTATAATTTCCTCCAATTTATGATTTTTGTACCGTATAACACTGTGTAATTGCATATTATTATTAATTTGACTGTACTGTTCAAAACATCTTATTAAATTATAATTTCTATTTGCAATACACCCATAAACCAATCCTTATGATATCAATGTTCTATCCCTATTCTCTTTAATTATACAGTAGAACCCAAGAAACTTAAACTCCCTAAGAAAATGCAAAAACATTTGAAGTGGAAGTTCAAGTTATTGACGTTGGTTGAATTTAAGCCATTATGCCATGTTAATAGTTACTGTACTGTTACTGATGGTTTACTTTTTTAGCACATCAGTGTATAAACCACTGCAATAAAAAGTAAACTTATCTCGTAAGAAACTGTATACATGATCTGGTAAGAAACTGTATACATGATCCTCATAATATTGGAAAATGACTGTTAACTATATGAAATGTTCATCACACTAATTAAAATCAAATTGCTTTGAGTAAGTTTCAGGTGTTTTGCACAACAAGAAGACCTAATGGAATGGCATAGGTTGTGTCAAGTGACAAGAACTAGTTATAACTCAGGGTAAACTATGATCGAGGGAATTCAAGTTAACAGAGTGGGTTGAAATTCAGAAGAAACAGAACTTATAATTTGAGTTATTTGAGTTACTGGGGTTCCACTGTTGTCAATTTTTACTCTGATTTAGGCCTTTAGCTTGACTGCAGCATGACTTGGTTTCAGATGTAGAATTTCATTCATTCGAATAGAACGGCTGTTGCCAAAAACAAAACGCAAAAATAAAGAAACAAAACTTTCAATGTATTTATAATTTATGAATTGAGTTTGGCACGGCGGTAGCACAATGCTTGAAAATAAGTCAAGCTACTGCTGTGTAGCACGGCAAGGCTTGCCGTGCTGCATGGCAGTAGCATGACTTGGTTTTAAATGTTGCGCCACTGCCCTGCTAAAGTTGAATTTAATTTGATCAATTGAGTTTGGCACGGCAGTAGCACGACATTTGAAACAGGCGTTATACTCCATTTTAGGTTCTTTTTATTATTTTAGTCAATGCATTTCTGGTTCAGAGAAAGCCTCATGGCACTCCACATTTTACTTAAAACACTCTCACCATACTTTTCTCTGATGGCTCCTGCAAAGCAAAGAAACAATCCATATTATCAATCGAACTAATGCCAATAAACCATTTTTTTTTTTTTTGTTTCAGTGACCCACCCCTAAAAACCAGGGAAGAGGTGGAGGGTTTCTCCTAAATCAAAATTCCTGCTTGTAGGCATACCTATGTTCAACTTCATTTAAAGGAGTTAACCCTGTCCAATGTAACATTTATAATTCATAGCTCAGTTTAGTGCAATAATAGTTCACAATTCCTTGAAACGCTTCTAAAAAACAGAAGAGACACGTCTACATTGTATAGGCTCTCATAGCTCTCATAGGCATAGCTCTCTAAATACACAAATAAATAACTTGAACACCCAAAGTATATATACATGTATGCCATATCTGTTTATTACTCTTTGGCTACAACAAAGGTTGCTCCATTACTTTATTAAACTGATTAAAGAGATATGTCTAACTTTTACGCACTAAAACTGGAACGAAATGCCTCAAAAGAAAACAGGACTTGGGTTTTATATTTTTTTGAACTTACTCGGCACTTAAAGCAAAGAAAGCAAGCTTTCACCTATCTTAATAAAACCTGAGGCTTAACTCGTGTGCAATGTTTTGGGAGAATCGATAACAACTAGAACCGATATATTTCTCACAACATAACTTACTTGTATCGCCAGATTTCAGTGATGATATACTGTTTTCTCGTGGCACTCATGTTGTACGCTAATTGTGAAGATACAACAATATTTCAAGCATATAAACATCTTGGAGAAAGTCCACTAACGCACGAAACACCCGAAACAGCGAACGTTTTCGAACGTCGAAGTCTGTATCGCCCGCCAAAACCATATATGGAAGTTAGGTATTTTGTAAATGATTCATACATGACCGTATTAGGAAATCCACAAGATCCCGTATATGTTCCAACAGTACTGCAAGGCAGCGGTAATTCAATACCTTCATATACACGGCATTTCTCTGCACGTAAAGATGGTCGATTATTTGTCCGATGAGTTTACTTCCAGTTCTCGTTCTATTTCTTTAGATCCTGATAAAAAGGAGGTTACACGATGCGGGCCTTCATCAATTTCATCACATTTGAAGTATAAATGAATTACATTTGCCAAATATACTTCAAATGTACTTTTTTTCTGAGAGTATTACGACTATTACTTTAACTTAATTTCTGTAAGGGATAGTTTCCTTAACCCTAACTGATCTTTTCATTGAGGGAATCAAAATTGGAATTCACACTGTTCTCTGTTCTCTTCTCTTCTCAAGGAAAGCCCGAAAATTGTGATTTGCAAGATAATGTTAACAGGTAGTTTAGGGTAAGCCTAGGTCAAATCATTTTTTTGGATAGAAAAAAGGTTACTGTACACAGTGGCTTATTTTCAGCCCAAGTACTCTGCCTTACTACAAGATCAGCGTATACTAAGTTCTTAGTTATTTTTGAAAAAAGTAAGCTTTGTAACTGAGTGAATTAACCTCACAGTTATGATATAAGTTTTCATTTAAAATTAAAGATGTTATTAATTGTACTTTTTGCAGCTCAAATTCTCATTAGGATTCTATGAGATGTTACCATGATTTACAACAAAATCTTAATAAGAAGGCCAGTCTGAGATAGGTGAAAACTTTTGGCACCTTTTTATTTAAGATCAATAAGTTTTCTTTAAGATCTTTGAGCTTCTTACAAGGAAATTTTTAGTAAGATTCTCACAGTCACTTAATAAGATCTTATTAATATCGTATTAAGATCTTGTAAGTTTTCTTCAAGATCTTAGAGCTTCTTACTAAAGAATTTTGCTAAGATTCCTACAGTCACTTAATAAGAACTTACTAAGATCGTATTAAGATCTTGTAAGATCTTATGAATGGCAAAGACATTTAAGATATTGTCAAGATCTTATTAAGAGATCTTTTAAGATATGATTTCTTAATAAGATCTTACGAGAACTTAACAAGATCTTAATCTTAATAAGAATCTTACAAGATTCTTACAAGATCTTACAAGATCTTAATAAGATTTCTACCTGGGTAGCACCGCATGTACAGTCTCTCACTAAAATACCCAAGTTGAGGTTATCATTGGTCAGATGTTATTGACCACTCCAGAAAATACCGTAACATATCACAATACTCTTTGTTTGTCACCCCAAAAGTTTGCATAAGCATTGTTTTCAGTTTCTCTTGGGGCCTTTTTCATGCTTTTTAACTCCCAAGAGACACTGAAGACAATGCTAATGCAAAATTTTGGGGTGACAAACAAAGAGTATTATGGTGTGTTATGGTATTTTCTGGAGTGGTCAGTTAATGATGTGGTCTATCTTTAATGGTTTAGGTTAGGGTCAAGCACCCATTTTGGTCAACTCAAAGAACTGCCTTGGTATTAATGGCAAGTCTAGGGTTAATTACTTGCTTTATTGTAAATTTTGGTGGACTGAAATTAAAATGATATGTTGCTATCCTGTGTTCCTTTGGTCTTGTTGTGTATTAATCTAACATTGGGGCTGAATTTTGGTTAATGCTAGTCATTTCAGTAGACGAAAGTTTCGTTTTTTATCAATGTCCTTCTTCAACTTTTGTCTATAAAAAAGGGTCATGTTTTGGCAGTCCAAAGGTCGCACTTTGATGTGGGCACATTATGTCCCATACACTACGTGCCTATCTCACTGTGGCGCACATTTCGGCGGGAATTTGTTGTCGTGTTTCGATCATGGAAGACGAACAAAAGAAACGAACCCCGTTTAAATGGAGAGAGAATACCGCTACCGAGCGTTGTCGCATGAGAAAGCAAGGCAAGAAAAGGAAACGACTTCAAAGAAGAAAAGAATATGATAAATGTAAGTTTAAGGCAAACGCAGTCATCGAGGGTCTCACCGACCGATTGCGGATAGAAACTAAGCAACGCGAACGACTCCTTTTTCTTGCGCGGAAGTATTATTTAAAGTGGAAGGAAAACAAAGATTTGTTGCTCAGAAGGAATGGCGGAAACCTACCAAGCGCCTCCAGATTTGGTACGCGGGCAAAGGTAAGCAAATAGTGGGCGGATTAATTGCGAGCGATGCAACTCGCGCGTGTACTTTTCCCAATTGTTGCCTAAATGGAGAGCTTGTTCGCAGGCTAATCATGGCCGTAGCCAGGTTTTTTTCTTTGCGGGGTGGTACAATCCGATGAGGAAACGAATCGAACGGGGCCGAAGGCGCAGTTGTGTGTGTGTGTGTGTCTGTGTGCGTGTCATTAGATGCAGCCAAGTACTCCCGGTCAGCCTTAATTCAGGAGATTTCCGTACTGACTTAATAATATACAAGTCATATGCCGGATACTAATTAGGTTTACAGGTTCAGAGCACTGGGCTCCCTTCAGTTGTCCTTATACCCTTGAGTATTTGCTCTTAATATTAAGATTGCAACCTTAAAAAAGTAAAAGGCAAGAAATTGTTGGGTTATTTATGTGTATGTTGTAGTTAATTTTTTATTTCAGTTAATTTTTATTTTTCCATTGTTTTTGGGTTTGGTGATGTATGCTGATGAATTTTAAACAAAGGAAAAATAAAAATTAACTGAAATAAAAAATTAACTACAACATGTACATTGCTCTGTTAAGTGGGCACTACAGCCAGTTGCAAGAATGTTGAGATACTCCCATGAAAAAACAACCTTTCTAACTTCTAACAAATCTCTGGGGTAGTTGTACTTTTTGAGATATGATGCTCACCTCCCACTCTCCTCCATTCAAAATTTTTCCTTCAAGTTTTGATTATAATCTTGAGTATTTGCTATAAACTTTGATAAGGGGAGAAGGGGGGTGGGGTGGTCTCAAACACAAAATCATATTAAGAAGTCCATCTGTTACAGAAACAATGCTTTTATTGACTTGTCATCAACAATTCTCCCAGGGTATGAAAGGGTATTGCTGGTATCCAGGGACTAAAATACAATACAGGATTCTGGAAACAGTCAGGATATGGGTGTTGACTTTTATCTGCAAAGTGGGATTCTCCAAAATAAAGTGGGAATTGGGAAAGTAAACAATATTCAAGATAGTGATCAAAATAAAGAGACGAATAATTGACTTCGAACCCCATGTTGTTTAAAAAGCTGTCGGAAACCTTAGGCCTGTTAAAGAGATTTTTTTGTATTTTGATGTCTCCTTAGCTTTGCAGAGTGACTCATGCTTTATGTTCTTGCAAAGTGACTTGGACTTCTTAAGTTAAAAGTAGGGTTTAGATATACAGTGCTGTCAAGTAAATAAGGTGCTACATGTGTTTATAATAATGCCCATTAAGACAATAGGCTATACAAGTTAAACACAATGGATTTAATTTCCCAACATTATCAAAGAAAGGTTGAATTACTGGTTATTTTTAGTGGGTTTAGTGATTTTGTTTCACTTTTGTTTCAGATTTTTTCCTTGATTGGCACAGACATAAATGAAATGCCCAATGTTCCTGAAATTGAGTGGCATCAATTGAACTCTTTAAAAGAGAAAGAGGGAAATGCAGTACAGGATCAACTTGGGGAGGGTGTTTTTGGTCGGTGTGTTAAGAAATATTACAAGGGCATTCCACTGGCTGTCAAGGTATTAAATCAGTTGTCCTCTGCACAAGATGTCAGAAATGAAGCTTATACTATGGCACAGTGCTCCCATCCATCAATACCCCATCTGTTTGGGGTAAATGTGACAAAAAAACCTTACTTCATTGTGTCATATTTTTATCATCTTCACAATTCTTCTTGTACTTTGTACCATGCTCTCCAGAGTAAATTGATGTCGCTTTCACAGCACTCTGCAGAGAACATTTTACTGAAATTGTGTGAAGCAATAGAACATTTACACTCAAAAAGATTTCTCCACAGAGATATAAAGAGTGACAACATTATTCTTACAGAGGTAAACAATATGTACCATCCAATGCTGATTGATTTTGGAAAGGCTATTCGGCTATCAGATGCCCCTTCAAAACAGAAGTCGATGACTGCACAGGAACAAGAAGAGTACAGAAAACGACATCGCCATATAGCACCAGAATTAGTTGTTGGTCAGCCACCATCTTTTGCCTCAGATATGTTTTCACTTGGGTTAGTCATGAAAGATGTTAGTGGCAAAGTGAAAATGGGAAGTAATTTTGTGGCTGGACAAAGAAAATGCCTGCAACCAAATCCAAAGTTAAGATGTACTATTTCATATCTTCTATCACTGCTCAAAACAAATCATTAATCATGAATCTTTTTTTAATATCCTATTCCTATTTAAAAACCAACATCAAAAAATTTATCTCACTGTGTGAATATTCCTATTCTAAAAAAATCTATTAAAACTCAACTCATGTACTACAAAAAGGTCATAGCTTCATTAATCTTTTATCCAGCAAGTATTGTCAATTTTGTAGAAACAAGTTCTTAAAAAGAAGTTAGTGTCAAGCCTTAGTGGTCTGAACAGTTTTTTTTTTTGAAGAAATGCACCAAGTTAATGTTGTTGAGTTAAGGCTGACATAAATCTCTTCAATCTGTTTGAGCAGTTTAAAAAGGCAAATCATATTGAACTCCAAATCAGGGTTGTAAAGAGCAGCAAACAAATTATTCACTCATGTCTCTGCTGAGTTTTTTCCTCGCAAACTTTATGAAATACAAAGCAATTTCACCATATTTTGTTATAGTATATTGGCTGTTGGGCTTTCAAAATGTGGTCATCTTTAAGGGGGTCAGTGAAAACTACAAAAAAAAAATGGTAAAAATGAAATTGTTGGTTTTAATTTGAATTAAGTTTGTTGGATAAATGAGCATGAGGAAATTATGTAAAAGTGAATAATCACAACCCTGAGTTTGAAATCCAAAAAACTTTTTATTTTGCTGCAAATTTAGGGTATTGTGGGTGGCCTTGCTACTTACATAGTAGCTTTTTAGTATGATGTACAAAAAATACAATCAATGATCTGACTACTGGACCTTTGTCCAGTAGATTTGTTGTAGTGTATTTTACTTTATATAATAAAGGGGAAGTAGTGTGGGCCCTGCATGAGCAACCCAGCCCAGAAGGATAAATGCTGCATGTTAATTTGTTTCACCATCTTAGTTTTTTCTTTATAGCTCTTAACTTTTCATGATCCAAGGCCAACTCAGAGCTCCTGTAACCCAATAAGAGTCTGTTCATTTTTTATGGTGTTGGGGGTGGGGTGGGGGGGGGGGGGGGGGGCTTTATCAGTTGAGATTCGACCATTTGACCAGTAGCTTCTGTAGAATATGAAGACCCTCTCTTCATCAGAATTTTTTTGGGTATGCCATCCTCCCCCTCCCTCCCTCCTTGTATCCCAAGATCAAATAACCAGGATTCAGGTGAATTTTAGCCACCAAACATGCTGACTTTTTTTGGATTGAATGGGTAGTACTTAATGAACAGTGAAACTCAAACTCAGAGTTGCAAACAACAGAGTAAGAAAAATTAGCCTTTCATAAATTTGTCGGCTGAGTTACCAGTAATGTTGAAATAAAATTGTGAGCAGTTTTACCATATTTTGTTGTAGTATTGGCTGTTGGGCTTTCAAAATGTGGTCATTTTTAGGAGGCCCGCCATCGAGATGTGGTCATCTCTAGGTGGGCAGTCAAAACTTCAACAAATATCGGTAAAAATGAAATTGTCGGGTTTAATTTGAATTAAGTTTGTTGGATAAATTACCGGGAGGAAATTATGTACAAGTGAATAATTACAACCCTGAGTTTGAAATCCAAAAAACTTTTTATTTTGGACCAAATTTGATTTTTTAGTATGATGTACAACTGAAAAGTACAGCAAATGATCTGACTGCTGGATCTTTTTCCAGTAGATTTGTTGTAGTGTATATACTTTATACAAAAAGGGGAGGTAGCGTGGGCCCTCGATCTGTACGGTATAGAACAGTCACTTTGTCATTTTGAATTTCTAGGTTTAGTACTTGGACATCTTTGCCCATTGTGTGACCCTAGGCTTTATTATTGTTATCAAATGAAAGAAGAGGAATGCTACACATTCCCAGGTTGTGTACCCTTTATTCACTTCGAAGTGGTTATGTGATTTAGAATTATTGGACCCAACAAAAAGACCAGGGCCCAGTTGTTCCCAAGATTGATTAGCACTAAGCCAGGGTTAGATTGTAACCCGCGTTTCTTTCTCCTTTTAATCAAAAGCACTTTGTCACAATTTTCGCTTTTCTTTTTAAAGTATCCAATCACCAAAGTGTAGACAAGAAATTCAACTGAATTTGTTTTTTAAACTTTCATATCTGAATTCATATTTCGTACTAACCTTGAGTTATCTTAACCCAGCTTTGAGCAGCCCAACCCAGAAGGATAAATGCTGCATGTTAATTTGTTTCACCGCCTTAGTTTTTTCTTTATAGCTCTTAACTTTTCATGATCCAAGGCCAACTCAGAGCTCCTGTAACCCAATAAGAGTCTGTTCATTTTTTATGGGGTTGGGGGTGGGGTGGGGGGGGGGGGGGGGCTTTATCAGTTGAGATTCGACCATTTGACCAGTAGCTTCTGTAGAATATGAAGACCCTCTCCTCATCAGAATTTTTTGGGCATGCCACCCCCCCCCCTCCCCTCCCTCCTTGTATCCCAAGATCAAATAACCAGGATTCAGATGAATTTTAGCCAGCAAAAATGATGACTTTTTGGATTGGATGGGTAGTACTTAATGAACAGTAAAACTCTAAATCAACATTAAAATCAGTGAAACTCAAACTTAGGGTTGCAAACAACAGAGTAAGAAAAATTAGCCTTTCATAAATTTGTTGGCCCTCGTTATAGGAAATACAGTGCTTCAATGATGCGACTACTTGACGTTAATAACCAGTATATCTGAATTAGTGTATTTGCTTTAAATTAGAAGCCCAGGAAAGGATTATGCTGGGGGCACTGTCAGATGGGGACATCTTTTTCACACTTCAGGTATGAAAGGATAGGGATTTCCTGAGTTAAAGTATATGAGAACAGAATTTTTTTAGGAAGTTTGCACAATGCTCCAAATCGCTTTGTGCAACCCTCCCCACCACCACCATCCCCTCCCCCCCAAAAAACTTCCTTGATTAAAGATTTGGTTACGTTGTTACCCTATGCCTGGAAATGAAATGACGTTAGCAGCTTATGAAATACTTTGTCAAGTGTTTGGGTCCATTGGCTGCTGCACTTCAATCACCTGTCATACAATAAGGCCACATACTCTTCCGGATTCGTTACTTATTTTGTTACTAGGTTGGTTTCGTCGTTTTTAAGCAGAAGCAGCGGGTGAATCCGACTTGTAAATTCGCAATGATTTGTATTGTAAACAACTTGTCCAACCTATCCCAATACATTTCCGCATTTGATCATACGAGTTTGCAGTAAAACCTTATAGTGTGCCTTAGCAACGACTACGGCGAGGGCCGGGAACAAAAACGTCCCTAGCTACCAAAATGAATGCGCGTTTATTTCCGTCAACTCTCTTAAAATGTCAATACAGGTGAACTTGAGTGAGTCTTGGGAGCTGCACCCAAGTTCTGACTCGAAAAAAAATTGAATTGTCCCTGTGTTCATACGTCCTCCAAACAACTTCGCAAAAGGAATTTAACGGTGGTGTTCGTACAGGTTGTAAAGAAAAGCGTGCTGGACGTGCAAAACTTGTAGTTTTTCAATTACTTATTGGGCTCATTGCCGTCACTGTCGCCTGCGTCGTTGCTCCCAAGATTTATCGATGTGCGTAAACGGTTACGAATGAGAACACGATTTCAGTAAAAACACTTACCATCTTTTCACTAAATATATATATATATATATATATATATATATATATATATATATATATATATATGTTATTCTAGATTCGGTCCCTCATTAATGAATTACTTCGTTTCTCTGGAAACCGACATTTCGCTGGAGATGGTAGGCTATCTGTCATTTCGTTCTGTAAAAAGACTAACAGAAGAAATTTGTGACTGTGAAATTGTCGAAAAAATTAACGGGTTTCTGATTCCTTTTATATTAAAATGACAGTGCATAACAGGAAAGATGCATATAAGGGGTTGGACCCTTGGGCGGAGTGTCGCGGCGTGTACAAAATGTTAATGTAATGTTACAGTTGAGATTGGAAATTTGCTTTAGTCACAAAACGAATCAAACATATAGGAAATGTAAAATGCACATTATCTTTGACTGTCAGCAAATGTTATGAAGTTCACTATATTTGCTCCCCTTGCAAATATGGATAATTATGATGCAAATGTGCAAATTTATGATACAGCCAAATATCTACAAATTTATTGTTTTTGCTCTTGTGGCAAATACGAGTAAACTACATGCAAAAGTGCTCTTTTGGTATCCTGTAAAAACAAGAGCAAACACCACTGCAAATTAGGGGTTTTGCAATATTTTTGCCCGCATTTGCAGTGCAGTGAAAACTGCCATTTTTGCCAAGGATGTAAATTTGAGTAAATTGGAAGAAATGTTGAAGATTTGCACATGCTGCAAATATGTATCAAATTTGTATCAAATCATTACATTTACTTGACTTTTGCGTATCAATACCTATCTAGCAAATATATGTATTTGCCCACACTTTAGCCAACAGCGCAAATGTAATGCAAATTTAGAGCTCCAAATTTACCACATATTCACACCTTTCGCAAACATTAGTAAATCCGTTTTTTCGTCCAGTGAATAATGAACCCGATTACCAATGACTTCTAGAACACGAAGTCCTATTACCAATTAGTTATGCCAATGAAAAAATGCGGGAATCTCAGTAGTATTGGTAAAAGCATATTTAGCATTATTTCGGCTGCCGGATTAAAAAAAAAAAATACAAACACGGCAGTTACTTCGGGCCGTAGAACGGAGAGATGAAACCGTTTGATGAGGGTGTGAATGGGGTTAACCGACTAGCGACAAAGGGAGAAAAATACTATTGACTACCGACAAAATGCGAAAAAAATTTCCGACTACCGACAGGAAAAATATTAACCGACTACTGACATGGACAGACATCATCTATATTTTTAATTATTTTACAGAAAAAGGAGCGCATTGTATTTTTCCTACGTTTTTGGCAAGTAACCTAAGATACCACCGACTTTCTAAATTTTATTGAAATGACCAAGGTGAAACACCGAACATTTCTTGTTTCGATGGACGTCGCAAGTCTTTTTACAAATATACCACTAAACGAGGATATTGAAATAGTTTGCGTAGCATATATATGATCTTGAAAATTTTTTACAAAGTAACCCACCTATTCCTGCACATTACCTGTGAGAAGAGCTTACATTAATCCCTAGAGGAAATTATTTCCAGTTCAGTGGAAAGCAGTTCACCTACAAATCCACGGCACTGCGATGGGTACAAAGACAGGACTTTTGCTTAGCCAACATTTTCATGGCATATATTGAAACACAAAGTCTAAGCAAAATCGTCTTTAAATGAACTGTTTGGAAACGCAACATCCGTGACATTTTTTCGCTGTGGGACATAAGTAAACCTTAGACATCGTAGCCTTCTTCGAACAAGCAAACTTACATACCCTTCTATTAAATTCCCCTACGTAATTCCGACTGAGGTAATGTTTTAGTCCGCGGGGGGAGGGGGGGTACTCCCTATAATGGCCTATACGGGGAGGATCCGCCCGAAAGGGGTACATTTTTCAGGCTTCAGGTATATGAAAGGGTAGGGATTTTACTCGTTGAAGCATATAAAAGCCGGCAGGGAAATTTGTCATTTGGTACTGTGAAAGGGCCCAAAGGGTTAACAGATGATTTTTATGGCTTTATAAAGTCGAAGAAACGTTTTAGTTTTCTGATCGATTCCTATTTAAAAGACAGTGCATTTACAGCAGTTAAAAGAGATGCAAAGTTCTAAACAAGGTATGGTGAAAGGGGTACTGTACAGTACCGCAAGTGATCCCCGACCGCAAATGATCCCGAGGCCGCAAGTGATCTCCAAAATGGACCGCAAATGATCCTCGACCGCAAGTGATCCCCAAAGTCGACCGCAAATGATCATGATTTCGTGAAAAATTGCGGAATGGATTGGATCTTCGGGACTGATTACAAAAAAGGACTGATTATAAAAAGGAAACTTTTTCTTTTGCCTTCTAAACAAAAAGGCATGGAGGACACCAGATCTCGGGACAATTTGTACAAGGCGAAAAAAATTGGAATAAAATGATATGGTTTCAAGAATGTATCATCGCTGTAAAAAAATCCTTAATTTTGTATTTATTTTGTCTTTTAACGCCTAGAAGCTCAACTTGTCTACTGAGGAATACAAAGCCGGGCACCCTTTACATAACAAGCGCTAACTGACTTTACTGATCTTTCAGAAGTGTCGAATTAATTTTCAGATATTTAATTATGATTAATCTCTGAAGTGTTAATTGTACGTGATAAACAGCAAGACATTTGTTTGTAACCCAACTGCTTGTTACGAAACAAGACATGATTTAAAATAAACAAACGTCAAAATGCCCCCGAACTTATCGATGTTCACACAATTCGGTTTATTTCGAAATAGCAACTTCGTTACAGCTTATGAACATGTTGCGAATAGTTATATTGACGCTTATATGTATATTCATTTGTTGTGCCTTTGCTGGAGGCAGTTACCAGGAATCTAAACCTGGTAACAAAAACACAAAAGCGAGGTAAGCGGTAGTTATTTTTATTTTTACTAACCCAGCCAGGAAGAATGCCAACATTCGGATTACGGTAAGCACGTGGCTGGGTATTCCATTTAACAAGTATTTGCAAGAGAGGATACCTCTCTTGGTATTTGGAGACTGACGGGACCATAGTAATACACAAAAAATTGGTATTGTTATAACGGGAATAGTGTTCCTGAGCCTCTAGATTTTCTGCTCCCAGACTCTCTACTCGCGCTATCGCTCGCCCTCGGCGATCGCAGATCTTTCCCATGTCACCTCAAGATTAAGCTTTAAGGTTAAATGTTGCAGGTATACTCCGACGACAGCGTCTTTTGCGATAATTGCCAGATGTTAGAGGACTTCGATTTTATGCAATGAAGAAGGACACGCTAATTCATAACTGCAGTCTATAACAGACATTGCATTACCTCAACGAACCTTTTAATATATAATTTCGTTTTGTTAGTGTTTAGCCCGAAAGAGTTTTTCTTAATCATATACAGACGTTCGCAGTTCGAACCTATGACAAGGAATGCCAAGAAATTAACGATCACATTCACTGTGATAAAAGTTATTATTTTCAAAAGATAATAGTAAGTTTAGCCTATTAATTGATTATGAGAAAGTTCTTATCTATTTGGAAGTTAACTACAGTACGTTAAAGTCTACTGTTTTAAGCTTAATTTTGAAATCGTAACTAAATAGACACTGCCATGAGTTGCAGCTGTGTTTCTTTGACTTAATGAAATTCAAGTTTTAATAACGGTATGTTGAAAGTTTAATATTTTTTGTTTGCTTTTATTTGATTTAACAAAGTCTTTAAAGAATTTTTTTCATTTAGTTTTTATGTAATTATTCGCTTTTATTGTGACTTTCTGTATAATAATAAAATTGAGACAATAATCCGCAAACTTGAGTCCAAGCCATTCCTATTTTTCTTTCGGGATCATTTCCGGTCGACTTTGGGGATCACTTGCGGTCGAGGATCATTTGCGGTCCATTTTGGGGATCACTTGCGGTCTCGGGATCATTTGCGGTCGGGGATCACTTGCGGTACTGTACAGTACTGGCAAAAAATGGCATATAAAAGGGTAAGGGGTTGGACCTCGGGGCGGAGCCTCCCCGTATAAATATTTGTGGAGTACCCCCCTGGGGTTTTAGACAGTTGCATACAAAGGCACAAAATTCAACGAAAAAGCTATCCTTGATGTAAAGACACAATTTTAGACAAACGGAAATCTTCCTTCGTCCCTTGTCACACATTGATTTTCAAAGGAAAAGCTTTTATCCAATTTAACAACGTTTGAGAAAAGTATTTTAAGTTTTAAAAAACTAAATCGCTTGATGGACAGAGGCTACCAACACAATTTGACATAAAAATTGCTATCAAAAATAAATAAAACTATACTCGCAGAAACTGTCTTCGCTCCTGAAACAAAACGGCAAGGAAGAAAAAGAAATGTTGCCTTTCGATCCCTTAGTGTCTACTATAAAAGAAAAAGTAGAATCCTCACACAAAACCAACCACTACTTTGCCAAATTTTTAAAGAACCACCTATTATTTCCTACAAGAATGGAAAATCATGGCTAATAGAGCCAGCTGAAGAGCCACCTCGCGAGCAGAGGTCAGGGGCACTCAACGACAATATGGTTCAAAATAGCATTGTTAAACGTATTTTAGTATTTACGGAGCCCATGACTGTAAATATCGAGAATCGCTGGCCAGGCTAAAAAAAATCGAAAATTCTGATAATTTGTCAGAAAAACCCCTTTGGGGGGAACTATCTTCGAAAAAAATATTTTCAACTTTCAAGAATCTATAGTTTTCGAGAAAATGAGGAAAAACGAAAATAGCGGTTTTTACCTAATTAATTATGCAAAAATAAGAGAAAAAATGACCTACTTTATCGCGTCTGCACCGAGGCAAGATTCAAAGCTATAAAACAGAAATATTTTTGTTTAAAAGAATTCTATCTTTTTTTTCTATCCATGGTACGTTTTAAACCATAAACTTGATTTTGAATTTTTTATGGTTTTTTAAACAATACCGCGAAGCGCACTTTTTAAAATGGCTAAAAAATGAGCAACTTCAGAGGCAAAAAACTCACCTGGGTATGTGTGATACCTAGCCAAAATGTATACTAGGACAAAGCACAGCTCTTATATTAACAGAATATGAAATAAAAAATCTGGGTACTCCGGATTTGCCTTTGTAAAATAAAAAGTTTCGTGACCACCAGTAGCAAAATGTCACAAATTTGCATAAGTCAAATTTGTAGACAAATGTTGCGGCAGCTGGTTTTGTTTCAATTCAGGGTCAGTATGTAATGTTCGGAAACATCACGAAGCAAGAAAACGTTTTTTGATAAAGTTTATGTTAAAATATCAGAGTAATTAACCGTTCCAAAAAAAATTATAATAAAAAACGACCTCGAAGAAGCGTTATACAAAAGCGCTGAATTATTATGTACTAAACTATATCCCATGTCTCTCGTTTCTTTTCCTAACTTCCTTGTATCAGCATCCATCTGCATCATCGTAAATTCGCCTCCGGTATATCTAAAATAGGTAGGGACATTTTCTTTGAAATTTTCTTTTGAAGGAGGTGTTTTGCGAACGGGATACACTGCGTGAGAGGAAGTCATAAACTAACAGTCAAAGTAACAATGTCACGCAACGACGTCTCGTGCAGCTCCGCCTTCTTTAACTGATTTTTTTTCCTCCTTATGAAATTTTATGGAAACTTTGCTTTGAACAGACAATGCGTTGTTCGCAACATCATTTGTTTCTTAGTAGTTTATTTTCTTTTCAGAAAGAAGGGATACTAACTTTGCATGCCAGTCAGTCACGCACTAAATGTTAGCATTTTCTTGTCAGAGATGTTGAAATCTGATTTTTTTACTGCGTATTACAAACAACAAACTGTCCCTTGGTTAATTTTTTTGCTTTTTCACAAATAGAGGTATAATTAGGCAGCTACCAAAGGCCCTAGGAAACAGCTACGTGTTCGTAGTTCATACGGTCCAGCGGTTTCTCTCCTCCGAAAGTTCATCGCGGAGTTGTACCACCTGCCAGCGCCGCGCCTTAGTATGTAAATCTATACGCGAAACCCATGAACCAAAACAAGTTCCAGCCGACGCCACCGAAGAACTGGAAAAGGAGTCTACAGGCGAAACTCCCGAAAGCGACCACAAAAAATGCGCAGACTTAGTGGTCGCTAACGGGAGGTGGTCTCTTACGAAAATCGAACCACAAACCACAAACCACAGCAGGTTTCTTTGAGAAGAAAACTGGACACATCCACTTCAAGGAAGATAATTTATTGCATGCAATTTCCAAGTTACGATATGTGCAGTTCCATGTTGTTGTTGTTCCTACCACAAGAGATCAGAAAACTCGTCAGGTGGTCGCTTACAAAAGGTTAAAAACAATGTAAAATCATTAAACAGTCAGTATCAATTAGTGGTCGCGGGAGCTTACAGGAGAGATTCCAACTGTAAGACTTAACTGGGTGGGTTTTGGTGTTTTGGATAGGTGGTCGCACATGGAGGTTCAACTGTACTCCAACAAAATAAATCACCTTTCACGACGATGCGACCAGGATTTGTCTATGGAAGATAAGACTCCATGTTCACCGCTTTTGAGCTACTCTAACCAACTCCCACCATTGTCGAGTGCTTGCAAAACGTAGCATCATCTTGAAAAGAGAAGTATCAGAAAGGTCATCCTTGACGCCCCTGCCCTATCGCAGTATGTGCAACGAACTTACATCGACGTAAGTACCGTTTATTAACCGGGCAGTCAGGCGACGTAGAGTAAAAGCGTAACTTGACTACGTTTTTCAGTTTACAGCAGACCCGAGTTTTGTTTAAAGAAATACCTGCCTTTTGCTCAGGAGTATTAACGTCAGTACCCACAATGTCCCAGCTCGCGCCTTCACACCGGAACGTCCGATCGAATTATTGTTTAGTTGATAGTTACCCTTCTCTTCCTCTTCCCGACTTATCTAGGAAGATCGAAGGGCCTCTGCTCCTGCTCGCAGGGTAGTTGATAGCGACCAAGGAGCTAAATAACAGAGCGAGGTAAGTAAGTGGCATCGGCGGTTTTATTTACGCCTAACCGTTTCCCAAAGTAAAGAAGGAAAGAACTTCAGACAAAGGGGAAGAAGAGCTATGCGATAAAACTGCTCTTAAATTGATGTTTAGCTATGGCTTATGCGAGGGGCTGGGAACTATGTAATTGCTGAATAACATGTGCCGTTACCAAAAAAATTGCGGAAAAACATTTTTCCTTGGTTTGGAATTTTGACCATGAAAATTTTAGCTCTAGCCATTTGTGATACCAGGCAAAAAAATCCAATATTTAGATATTTCGCTCTTAGCAGCAGGCCCTCTAATTAATGCCAGTATCTAATATTACATATGCGCAGGAGCGAAAGATGACAGCTGGTTACAGATTGTCAATGTGTGAGGCGGGGGTTCTCTGCTCCCTGTGACAGTTCTTGTCAAGAAGACCCCAAATCATTATATTTGCTGTTTTAGTTTGATTCTGTGCTATAACTTACTGCCTTTATCCAGTCGAAAAATGTTCAGTGTAGATTTACATGTGGGGTATGAAGAAGATATCATTTTATCAGGGAGCACTAGCCAAAAATATCTTTTTGGGTGATGCATTTAAACTTGAAAAAGATAGCCAAATTTTTCCAGTTTTCAGTCCATGTCCATCCTGGCCATCAGTAGCAAGAGAACGCGACAGGAAACAGTTTCAGTGCCTAAATATCATCCTAACATAAAAAAAAAACTGGACCATAATTTTGGGAACTAAATTGATGCGAAATGAAGACCATATCAGCTTTTTAAAATGAACTAGCAATTAGCCTGGCATAGCCTCTTTAACTCTTTTTTGACGGTCAATTTTAGTAGAAGAAAACCCCGCCTTTTGACCAAATCCTCCCTTGTGGTCCGGCTTTCAACCAGTTAGTAGCCTGCATAACAGGCGTTATTTTTTTCGCGTTTTTGCAGGAGAGCGAAGGCAAGCGCGAAGTGATTGAGAAGCGCCAGACAAGCGCGACGGAGAAGACGCAGAAAAAACAACGGCCTGTCCACATACATTGTTTTTTTGCATTCCGCCCCAGACATACCCCTCTCTCCTCACGCGCTTCGTGCTTGAATTTGCTCGCCTGACAAAAGCATGCACGCCTGTTATGCAGGCTAGCCAGTTAGCTTGATATGGGAATGGCTGAAAAAGAGATTTGCAACACAAGACTGCTCAATTGGACGTACACTAATTTAGAAGCCTTTTTGGCGCGTTCACAGAAGCCAAAAGTTGGACATCTCTTACAAACCTATGTCGATCTTTCTCTCCCGCTCTCTTTTTTCCCTTTGCCTTTCTTCTTCTGTTGCTTCAGCACTTGATCGTCTTCCCACTGTCTTTGTTTTGCAAGGAATTTTGGCTGGCTAACTTTTCAGGAAAGGGACATTTCATTAATCTGTAGCGAATAGAAGGTGAATAAAAAAATTGGAAGTAGATTTTTTTACCCCAAATGTTACTTTTTTTTGTGTGTGACTCTCTCAAGATACATGAAGATAGGTGAAAATTTGCTAAATGAGGTACCAGTGGAAAAAGCCATCCTTGTTGATTTTGATCAGTTTATAACCTTGTTGAATAAATGGAAAGCTAACTGGGTTCATGAAGGATATCCATGGTTAAAAAAAAAAAAACACCAAAACGACCCCAGTGTCGGCAGTACTCCCTCCATCTGATTTACTTTTTCTATTGAGAGGACAATTGCAAGGATCCGTGAGGGTCCGTTCAATGAAGGTTTTAACTAATCAATGGCACAATTACGGGTCGGTCCACTTGGCGATCTTTGACCATCTTTGGGTGTTCGAAATCGTGTCTGGACTTAATAGTGTTGAACGCACGAACAGTGAAGAGGCAGAAAGAGCAGGAGGAAGAATTTCAGAAAAGAGAGAAAAGGGGGCAATGATTACTTTAATCTCGTCTTTACTTACGTTATTTTTAATATTCGAGACGTGGCAATTTCACCAAAGTATAACTTTGAAAAGCTACTGAGAAAATTAACTATTTCGGATTTTTGTTGGTTGAAAACTTACAGGGTATGATGTATCACGGTGTTATTAATGGCAAATCCCCCAAAATTCCTTGACGAATGAACTATCGGTACAATAAAAGCATGTGCCCACTCCAAGAAAGATGTATGACGGTGAAATTCATTCAGGTGAATAAAGTAAAGTTAAGTTATCTGACATGAGTAGTATTTCTTTACACACTACTTCATAAGCTCACATTTTTTTTATCGTACCCGGTAAAAATAAAGTCTGACTGTGATGAATTTGACAACGGTCACGCAATTGCAGAATACAGTTCTCCAACACCCAACAACGATTGCTGAACAACCTTAATTTTATAATGTACAATTAAGAAGAGCTAACATGCAAATTACAAAACATCTAACATTAGCTATTTTCTTGGTTATGCTATTTCAAACCTCAAATATTGCGTGATGCTAACGGTATTGAAATGCGTCCTTGTGTACGATAGGAATATGCAGACGTCTTTGTATGCAAATTTGCTACATTGTGTCACCAACCTTCACAGCAATTTGTTATCAGGAATATCAATTTTTCAGATCCTGTACTTAATTTTAGCTTCATTTAAAGTCGCTTTCATCCTTTCTCCTACGTTTCGAATATGCCACGTACCGAAACTACGAAGAAAAATCAGGCAGCATCATTTCTCTACAAATTAGACTTATGCAAATTTGTGACATTTTGCTACTGGTGGTCACGAAACTTTTTATTTTGCAAAGGCAAATCCGGAGTACCCAAATTTTTATTTCATATTCTCTTAATATAAGAGCTGTGCTTTGTCCTAGTATACATTTTGGCTAGGTATCACACATACCCAGGTGAGTTTTTTGCCTCTGAAGTTGCTCATTTTTTAGCCATTTTAAAAAGTGCGCTTCGCGGTATTGTTTAAAAAACCATAAAAAATTCAAAATCAAGTTTATGGTTTAAAACGTACCATGGATAGAAAGAAAAGATAGAATTCTTTTAAACAAAAATATTTCTGTTCTATAGCTTTGAATCTTGCCTCGGTGCAGACGCGATAAAGTAGGTCATTTTTTCTCTTATTTTTGCATAATTAATTAGGTAAAAACCGCTATTTTCGTTTTTCCTCATTTTCTCGAAAACTATAGATTCTTGAAAGTTGAAAATATTTTTTTCGAAGATAGTTCCCCAAAGGGGTTTTTCTGACAAATTATCAGAATTTTCGATTTTTTTTAGCTTGGCCAGCGATTCTCGATATTTACAGTCATGGGCTCTTAAACGGTAGATATAGGCATATTTTTATCCCCTCAAAATTTCTCATCTGTTCCGATTTCCTAGCTGAAAGTCTAGTGATCCGAAAACTGTAGGGATCAAAACTTACCTTTTCGAAAATTTCAGCCAGAAAAAAGGTTCCCTAAAATTCTAGGTGACCTTTTCAGGGTAAAAATCCGTTAAAAATGGGCAATTATACCATTTTTTAGATGTTCGAAAATCCTAGGAGAGGAAGGCAAGCCCGAAATTTTGCAACAAATGTTCCGAAATATTCTAGATCTCAAATCGTCTTCCGAACAGGTATTTCCCGAAAATTGACGTTGGGTGTCCCTGAGAGGTTTCTCTCTTGCACGGTTTTTAGCGTCAGTTTAGCCTGTCAACCCACGCGAACGACTTCGTAACGATAAAAGCCTCTGATCATTACTTTTTATTGTGCCCTGTAATCAACAGGGAAACCCGAGTTCGTATTTGCAATTAAAGCTTGGGTGATTTTATCGGTACAGGCTATATAATATTGGCAAACAAAGGTCTAATAAACGGCATCTAGCTGCGCAGCAGGCGCAAAAAGTGGAAGGGGAGGGTGGAGGGAGAAAAGCTCCTTTTTCCCTTCCTCCCTATCCCCTACCCCTTTCGACGACTGCTACGTAGGCTAAACGGCATCATGTTGCATAAACAGACCAGAGTTATTGAAGTTTTTTTAAGGTCAATCAAAAGATGCATTGTTAGAAGTTTTACACGTTTCATAGGGATCAAAATCTTGAAAGTGCATGAGTGAAATACATAGCAAATATTAATAACTAACATGTATTTTTACTTATTAACTGAGATTTACCGACAACCGACAAAGATCGAAAATTTTAACCGACTACCGACAAAATAACTGAATTTTAACCGACAACCGACAAGTGGACCCCACCCCCCCTCCCCCAATTCAGACCCTCTAAAATGTTTATTGAGGGAGACGTTGGAAACCGACAAATTAAATCCCCAGTAGCTTGCAGGTCGATCGGTCGTACTTGTATTCAAAAGGGCCATTTAACATCCGAACGAGTAGAAGAGGCAAACAAAGAGTGTCGAGTCCATTTAGGGAGGCACTAGGAAAAGTTTGAATTGAAAATTTTGGTTTTATATAGTATTATTTTAAATGAAAAAAAAATAATAAATGTACCAAGATTTGGCTCGCAGCATTTAAGGCTAGTCTGGTTTTAGAGACAGTTTACTCCTCTCAGACTCTAGCCATCGTCTTTGTATCTTCGTCTTCTCCTTCTTTTTCTTCTTTCTTCCTCTTACTCCGTTCCTTGCATGCAGCAACTACATTTTGCAGATTAAACTGCACCTTCTACAGCTGTACATTATGCTTCGTTGCAAAGTAAACATGCTTACTTTAGCTTACTTTGGCAAAATGATTAACCGTATTCCGAGCTGAAACAGTACCTTTGTTTAGTGGCGGGCATTATTTAGGGGCACCCAACGAGAATATAGTTCAAAACCACTAACACATAGCATTGTAGAACGTATTTTATTATTTAAACGGTAGACATAGGCATATTTTTTATCCCCTAAAAAATTTTCATCTCTTCAGATTTCCTCGCTGAAAGTCTAGTGATCCGAAAATTGTAGAGATCAAAACTTACCTTTTCGAAAATTCCAGAAGATCTCTTTTAGCGTAAAAATCCGTTAAAATGGGCAATTCACCATTTATTATATGACTTTCGAAAATCCTAGGAGAGGCAGGGAAGCAATAAATTTTACAAGAAAAGTTCCAAAAATTCTAGATCTCAAATCGTCTTCCGAAAACTGATATTTTCCAAAAGACTGACGTTGGGTGCCCCTGATTAACTAAGACGTTTGCACTAACGAAATACATTGCAGGTCGAGGAGCCAGCATCCTTCCTGTATAAAAGTAACTGTAACAAAGAAAAGCTGTAATCATAAAAAAAAAACTTTGGAAGTATTAAATTAAGTTGATCCTGCTAATTGAAAGAATAACAACAACAGATGGCATCAGCTTATGATAACAAATCCTTGTTTTATTCCTAAAGCGTATCCCACCTACAATAATTTCTACCCAAAAAACTGACGTGTATGAAGTAATCATCTTAAAAAGTAAAAGTTCCGCTAAGGATTGCGATGCTTTAACTGTTTCAAGCAACATAACTGTACAAGACTGTGCGATATTTAAAAGCATTTTGATGAAGCTAAGTTTTTGGATAACAAAGGAATTTCTCAGTTGTTTTCAAAACCATTCCTACGGTTTCATGGAAAAACAACGCTCGTTTGTTATTGCCCAACACAATGTTTTCTTTGGCAAAAACAGTTAAGTATCCCAAGTTGAAACGCTCAGTCTGCCTTGTTTGTTTATTGAGTAAGTTGCAACGTGCCATGAGACATTTGCAAACGTATTATATGATCACTTGCAGGTAGACAAAGCTATTAAGAGTCTGAGTTCTTCAATTGTTGGGCCCAAATAAACTTCATAACACTTTCCAATTTCGTATTTCTTCTGGGTATTTCAGTTCCAACTGTGAAAGGTACGCTACCGCCATGCTATTTTATAAACAATTATTATAAAGCTAAATACAAAGATTTTCCACTGTTAATAAATGCAGGGATGATCTAGTGTTTTGCTTAACTTTTCTTAGTATCAGGAATTTTAGAGAAAATTCTGCTGGTTACTCTAATTTCCTTCTTAAAAAGTTTCATTAGTTGGCCGGTAACGTAACCTTCGAAAGCAAATCAAAAGTTAAAATGAATTCTGCAAACACTTTTGTATTTTTTTTCCTTTCCATACTCTTGGGACGACATAATTATTAGAATTAAGAAATAGAAATATGAGTTCTTAAGAAATTTAACAACACAACCGCCCTTTTTCCATTTCGTTTGGGTAACTAAATGACAAGATTAGAGAGTGACAAGCCAAGATTCATCGTGATCCTCAGACTCATTACACTATGATTTGTATCAGAAAGCTGTCGATGTTTTCGGCCGATTGGAGGGGTAGAGACCAATAATTTATTCAAACTGGACATTTTTTGAGGCTTTGTTTCCTGTAGAGGCATTTGGGTCCGATCTGTTTGATAGAGTAAAGAAATATCATAGGAGCCGAGTAGTAACGTATTTGACTCAATTTGATGCAACTGTTGGATACTACTAGACAGCAATTGTCGTTAGGACGGTTCCTGTTTTTTCCCAATTTAATCATAATTTTTAAGAAACCGTGAGCCTACAACTTTTATTTATATCCTATTTACACTAGGACCTGTTGCAGCTTGAAGATTATTTTCTAAAATTCATCGTTATAAAGGCATTTAAGAAATATAATAACTTTAACCACATTGTAGGGTTAACGTTCACTTTGTCGTCAATTTATTGTAAAATCGTGTTTTGTCATTAAAGGGATCTCCTATCAGGTTGGAAAAGTGAACGTTTCAGAGACACGTCGAGGATGGAACTGTAACAGCGGATGTGAGGCGCCAGAACATTGTACTCTTCCACGCTGTACCAGCGTGTTTTTTCCCCAAACTTTTAATGGATCTGGCACCGTAAGTGTACCTTAACGAACACTTTGATAATTTCGCTTCAATTTATGGGTAGTAGTCAGTGTGATTACCTCACGTAGACGCCTCAGTTTGCTCTTTTCAAGTTCCTTGGATGCTTGCCATCTCTAACACCAGAACGGGGCAGTTTTTATGACGTTGGTTCAGAAATGCACGCGTAAGATTGGCATGTTCCCTTTTAACAATTTTATTCCGTTATAATATTCATCATAGATTATCTTCTACCTCTAATCCTCAAGTAAACGAAAGTAATTCTGCGAAAACTGAAGTCGTATGGCGATTAGAATGTTATAAAAAGGAGGTACCCAAAGTTCGAGTTCAGTACGTCCATTGTGGACGTAAGTCAGGGGCACCCAATGTCAGTTTTCGGAAAACATCTGTTCGGAAGACGATTTGAGATCTAGAATTTTCGGAATATTTGTTATAAAATTGCTTGCTTGCCTGCCTCTCGTAGGATTTTCGAACATCCAAAAAAATGTATAATTGCCCATTTTTAACGGACTTTTACCCTAAAAAGGTCACCTGGGATTTTCGGGAGCCTTTTTTGTGGCTGAAATTTTCGAAAAGGTAAGTTTTGATCCCTACAATTTTCGGATCACTGAACAGAGGAAAAATTTTTAGGGGATAAAAATATGCCTTTTTATCTACCGTTTAAATAGTAAAGTACGTTTAACAATGCTATGTTTAAGTGGTTTTGAATTATATTCTCGTTGGGCGCCCCTGATAAGTGCGATATGACCCTAGGAAAATATAAGCGACAGTATTAGCCCAGGTATATTCATGGATAAGGTACATTAAATTCCTAGTCAATGTTACAAAATGCGGATATAAACGATCAATAAGATTCTTCCCTGTTGAAATAGGTGGTAATCGAAAATTTTCACTGACTTATGTCTTATACTGAAATAGGTTCGAGTATTTGTGTCGTTGAGCCATGAAGATGCGTCGACTTCTAAAGTTCATTCACCTTCGGCCGTTTGGGCAGAGTTAATAAGCACTGCTGGATTTCAGTTATGTTCGCGTGCACCAGGTTCTACGAATAACACTGGAATAATCAACTGGGTAGCGTTCCAGGACAAACCAATGTTAGCTCATGGCAGCGTTACTTTTAGTGGAATATGGACCACAGAAACCAAATGCCAGAAAGAGGTCTTTTCTCAGGTCAGACAAATAAATTTCTTCTTGCAATAATTGGACCCGGAATAACGCCATTGTAGATATTACAAAAACATTTAATAATTAGTCTACTATAGCTATTCGAAATTTGTATTGTTGGATAATCAGGATTAGTCCTGAGCTCACACACTCGTTTCGTTCGTATGAGGGCTTAGTGCTGAGACCCACCGACCTCGAAAAGCAGATCATAGCGGAAGAAGTGAAGTAAATAAATAAATACTTAGGAGCGAGGACTGGAATCCACTGAGACGGAAGTAAATATTTAGGAATAAGGACTGGAATTTAGGTCGTTCACCAAACCGTATCCGACAACCACGCGCTCCGGCACGACGTTTGATGTGTCAGTAAACGACTTTTTCCAGTTTTGTGCTGTTATAGTGCCGCGCGGTTTTATCGTCACAAGATTTTCCATTGCAAAAACCGTATCTTGTAAATTGACTTTCGCAGAAGAGTACTGCGTAATAAAACTGGCCTTTATAACAGTAAATTATGGGGTATACAATAACTTCTGAAAAGGGTGAAGGGCGGTTGAGAGTTTAAATTAGCTTGGAAGAGAACGTTTTCCAAGCCTACCACTGTAATCAAATTTGATTACTAACTTTCGGATTTAAATATAAGTTATAGACTATCGAGTCGATGCAAGATATTCTGCTCATTCTAGGTTTGTTTGCACAGTATTTTTCCTGTTTTTTTTAAATAATCCTGGATCCCTCATAAATTTAATGGTATACTTCTTAAAGTTAAGCAAGGATTGATGGACTTCTTTGCTTACTGTTTTAAGGAAATTATAAATATTTTAATAAGAGCTTGGCTTTTACTCTTGCCTACCTCTTTATTATAATTATATTCATGTACCCTACATTTTTTTTTCTCAGAGCTTTGCTTCTAGGCCACATGTGTTTGTTTCCGTTAAGTATACTCGCAATACAAAGCCAAATGATGCCATGTACGTATGGTTAGAAAACGTGAATTCCGGAGGATTTGAGGTCTGCATAAGGGAATTCTTGCCTTTTGATGGAAAACACCAAGACACAGTTGTGGTAAGTGAACTTGAAGTTTTTCGTGCTGTCGAGTCTCCACTTGATGTGATCACCCGTGGGTACTCGGGTGGGTTTAAGGTGGGTATAACGGTTTTTATCAGTGTTTCGGTTTACAACCATCTTTTATGTACTTAACGCAACTGAGAGACACTTTAACTGACATTCGAGTGCGATAGATCTGTTTCCCGTCTATCCTGACTCTTGTAAGCATCGATCCTCCTCCTAGAAGTGACCAACGATACTTGGCCTTTTGATTGGTCACTGACCGGAGGCTCCACTGTTGTTATCACGTGTGACTTTACGTACGGCAACCTCATTCCCAGGGTCTTTTTTTAACACTTTCCACCCGTCAAGCTAACATGTGTGAGAATTAAGAATTATTCGCTAACATTAGATTTCATCCTCCTGAGTCCCCTTGGACACTTATTATGATAGGTTACATGATGGCACCACAACGCTTCCTTATCGCGCAAGTACATCAGAATGGAATTCAATACTGAAGAGTGGCAGTTCGGCCACAACATTTTACAGGCAGCTGCTAAAAGAACAACAACAACAAGTTGCCAAATAGAACAATGTGGAAATGACTTCACGAGTGAATTTACGCGCCAAAATAAAGTAAATTAAATGTACGCGCCAGCATTGGCTGAAACGGAACGGAAGTAAAAAGCAAAAGTCGATTGATTTGAATGGAGAGTGTTTTTTACAAAATTATTGAAGTTAAGGTGACACGAATTGTATGCTGTATTGCCGAATTGTACTCGTCTCCGGTAATCTGTCTCTTGTAAGTAAAAAATGTGCCAACTCAGTAGCTTCGTGCAGTAGGTGTTGCGTGTCACCACAGGTTATAACTTTATCACAGAGAAAAAATAGGTTTTAAAATCTTGTTTTATTTTCTGCAGGACTGGTTCGCATTCGTTGGCAATGGAAGTCAACTTAATTTCACAATTACAGGAAAACAATTATTCCCAAACAGTGGAAACCCTTCATCCCAAAACAACTACGGCTTCTGCCAGGTGAGAAACTGAAACGTTCACTTCAAGGCTCAATCTTGCTTTATATTCAACAACGACAGCTTAGGGGGGCTTTTTTGCCGTTGCTGTTTTATATTGTTTTTTTTTTGTTTAGTTTTTTGTTTTTGTTTCCCACCGTTGTTCTTGGACTGGGTTCTTATCTGAATACTGAGGGAAAGAAAAGGGGGAAGGGAGTGGGGCTAAATATTAACATTCTTTGATGCTTCATTAGAAAAACATAGGAAACACTAGAAAAATATTTCTAAAAAAAAAATGTGTAAAGCATGGCCCTTTGCAACAGTTCAAGACTCAACTCTGTACTTAAACTGCTCTACCATCTGCTACACGCTTACACAAAGTATTCGACAGCAGCCAGACTATAAATTTATTAAAAGTATCCATCTCGTCTGATAGAACGGAGGCAAGTAAGGTCAAGTTATGATTACTTTCGGGGTTTATAAATTTGTGGCAGACTAGGGCATATGAGAATTGGGGTCTTATTCGACGCTTGAAATTAAATAGAGGAACTACGGTATTTAGATTTTGGGAAACCACTTTCTCATTTATTCACTTACTGACCTGGTCCGGGTTGGCTGAGTAACCTGGCCAGAGTTAGTTCGAAATTAGAATTTAGATTTGAGAGCTTGAAAGGTTTATTCAGTTTAATTATCTTTGTATGTAATTTGATGATTGGATACTAAAAAAAAATGGAAAAAATTATCCGAGAAAATGTTTTCGTACAAAAAAAAGGAAACCCAGATTTAATTTAACCAGAGTCTAGCCCTAATCGTCCTTCAAACAACTGGGCCTTGGCTTAATTAGTTATTTATCTATATTAAAAGGAATTGCCTTTCAATACAACATTCTACAAATCGCCAGTTGTGATTCTTTCGGTGGACCATGGATATGATCGGAAAGTAAAGAGCTTCCGTCTTCCAGAAAACAACATCATATCATCCTGGTTGGAGGTGGGTTTGAACATCTATATCCTGTATATTCACGTGCAAGAGAACACATATTAAACGTATTTAATTCCTCTGTTGTCACGTTTGTGTAATCAGGGAATGGGGATTCTCCAGTGCCTTGTTGCACCTTTTCATTTTCTTTGTCATGTATTAGCATTGATTGACCCAAATCCCCGATACACTTTAGTAAGGTGCTGCAGGTATTATCTTACTTCGAAAGGAAAGGCAGTGAAAACCCAAGAAAGCAAAAGAAATGATTTTATTTATAGTTAAAGTTTTAAAGTAGTAGATAAAGTAAGTGAGGCCATAGGCTCTAGTAAATGTTCAAAGGCCATATTAGAGTGGCTGTATGCCGCTTTTCCTCAGTGTGAATGCAGGGCTCTAGTAAATGTTCAAAGGCCATATTAGAGTGGCTGTATGCCGCTTTTCCTCAGTGTGAATGCTACGTATCCGACTTTGTCTACAGGAAGTTGGGCTGGAGTCCATGAAGATTTGTGTTAAAGATCTAAGTGGATCAGGATCGAGTCATGATCCCTTGACGGTCAGCTATGCTGTTACTGGTGGTAGGTGTTTTAATTGTGTTTCATTGAGAATTTACCTGTATATTAAGTATAAGAAAAAGTATTAGCTAACGGTTCATTCAAACATTTTCTGATGATATTCAATAACTATAATGATGAAGGCTGAGTGAAATAAGAAGAATAAAAGATACGAAAATCGAAGGGATCGAGTCAGTGTCATGGGGCCTAAGTGGATAACGTTTGCCTCCATCTTTGTAATTCTTTAAGAATACCAACTGGCCAGAGGCAAAACCAACTGGTTATTTATAAGCATGGCCGAAGATTTGAACACGGGACTGACGTGAACAAATCCAGCTCGCGCTCAGAGCGGGACTTGAATTCAGGGCCTCCGAATAGCAAGGCCAGCTGTCTAACTACTCGGCCACGCTGGCGATAGCATCTTCTAATTTGGTCGGCGCAAGTTGGTTATGGAGATAAGCGGAGGATTAGATGCGACCAGAAAATGATTAAAATACAGAATGAATATTAGATATAATCAATCATTAAGTTTCGCAAAACCAAGTAAACAAGAAGACAAGTAATTAAAATTAGTTGACCCTATAAGCACACAAGTACTGATAAATACCTTACCTTAGTGGAAAACAATAACTAGGGAATTATTTCTTGGTACACTAGACCTGAATCCATGCCTGCACGTACATTGCCCTAGATTTGGAGTCTGCAGGACCTACAGTGCACATGACGCTCGGTGTGAGTGTGATAACCAATGCCCGTCATATCAAGATCCCGTATGCACTGCAAACGGGACAACATACGACAACCGATGCTGGCATAAGTTAAGCTATTGCAGAGGACTTGAAAATAATCTCGTCTATCACCCAGGAAGCTGTGAAGGTAACGATATGCCATGTGAAAAACATGTCGGGGGCGGTATAAAGTGTAACTCTTCTCTAGATCTGCAGTGTACGTTATAGTCGTTTTGCCTCCTAAGATGTGCGACGCTCGTAACGGCCTATGTTCACTATCAAATCAAATCCAGGGCAACAACATTTTATCAGATGTTTAATTCTTATTTACTGCGAACTTTAGGCAACCCTTCAGTATAAGGGAAATATAGTTCCTGTTAATGGTTTCAGTGCTGTCAGTACTTGTATTCACTCAAAAAAAGCTCTATATTCACAGGCTATGCCGTGTGGATACTATCATAGGCGTACGGGCCGGGGGGGGGGGCGATGGGGGCTGCAGCCCCCCCAAATTTTGGGCAGCAAGAGAAAATTTGGGCAAAGCCATTTTTTAAAGACGTTTCTGTGTTTTTTTTTTATTAGTTTAAAGGGACAAATATTTTCTATTTTAATCTCAAAAAATCCTGAAGTCAGCGTAATCATCCAGTTACTTTCTCTCGAGACACTCACAGTGGTTGCTTAGCAGGTGATGAGTTTCTGGTTATAGGGAAGGGTATCATTTGTTGATTTACATATTTATAGTTTGTTTTATTGTTGAGCACTGTACTGCACTGCACTGCAGTGACTGGAATGCGCTCTTTCCAGTCGTAAATTAATTAGAATACACTTCCGCACATTTTTCTAGAATCATCTCCGCCCGTAGAACAGTGTATGGCAGATAGCATCAGCAACAGTGAGTGTGAAAATGAAGAAGTGTCTGACTAGTACTCAGCTCGAATTACGAGAAGAATATTAAATTTTTTTAATAATCTATCAAACAATAATTTATAAAAGTAGACCGAAATGTTTACAAAACCGCTAACAAGAGCGCCTCGTTGCATACTAATGAAATGGAATCCTTCTCTCCAGCGATCGGCCGGAGCTATCTCCATGATCTTTTACACACGTTTTTAAAAAGATTGAAGCTACCATGAGGTGATCATGAAATTGCATGTCAAAAGAGATTCGTTTTCTACAGATAACGGTCAAAAATCAATATTTTTTTTAGCATATTTCTAAAACTTCATCCCAAAATATCCCGATAACTCTTTTATAGATTCCGTTTTAACTTCACGAACAGCGACGCGACTATTAGACAAAAAAGTTCCTGTGAACGATTTTGTAGGAACAGTTCCCAGTGCCAAGAAATATTGCTGTAGTTAAGGGTGCGTTCGGATTTCCCAATCGAACGCGAAATCCGAAAACGGATTTCACCTCCGAGATATCCGTCCTCAGGGTGGATTTCAATTAAGAAATCCAAATACGAATTTTTTTATCCGTCGCATAATTAACACAAGATAGTCCGCTGTTCACGAGAACAGTTTAGCAAATCCTTTTTCGGATTTCCCAATCGAACGACAAAAAGGGAAATAAAAAAAAACCGGATTTGCATTTCTTAATTGAAATCCACTCTGAGGACGGATTTCTCGGAGGTGAAATCCGTTTTCGGATTTCGCGTTCGATTGGGAAATCCGGAATTAGATTTTGATTTCCCAATCGAACGCACCCTATAGACAATGGCGTCATTTCGTTGCTATGACAACTCCGGTGTCATTAAAACCCTATGATAAATTTTCATCTATATCTAATAAAACTATGGTAGCAATTTTTCCAAATGTTTGTCTACGGCGACGTAGTTCTGCTCAAAATTAGGAGGTATTGACCCTGAAAAACTGTTACAGTATCGAGCCACCTTCATATGCCAGTACGGCCTACGTTGTTGCATCGTTTGGCTTCGTTTCTTTTCTACTGTTTCGTAAAAATTTGGGCAACTTGCGAGAATTTTTTGGGCAAATAATTTACCGCCCCCCCCCCCCCCCCCCCTGGCAAAAAATTGCCCGTACGCCTATTAGTACCATCACTGACCAAAAATACTATGTAAATAGATAGTCTTAACAACTGATAATGTTAAGAAAAACTGCAACATGTTTCATGCTTAAAAACATGTTTCTCAGTTTGAAATAGTGTTAATACAAAGCTGACTATTTAAAAAAAAAGAAAAAACGCTAATGAGGAAGACGAGAGCTTTGAATTTATAGGCACAATTGTTGGTTTGAGAAAGGTCGTTTCCATCGGACATCAATGGGCCTTCCTTTATCTTGAGTTTAAGGGAATGGCAGCATGTTCTTTTTTTACCCGTCATTATTATTGTAAAATAAGTTGTGTATTGCACATTTAATCTACCCTTGCGTCCGTATTCCGATCACGTCGTCCTTAATTGATTTATGGCAATGTTGTAGCCAATCGATTTTTAACGAGAATAAAAGCTTTCCACCTCTCCAAAGGGATTTTCATAACATATTTTAGCTTCTTCATTTTTGTAATCATGAAAAAGTCTGTATATAAGCAAATACCTTGTAATTCGACAAAGTAATTATCTTGAAGGTCTCATGCTAATCAGTCTGTTTTAATCAATCAGAGAAGACTTATGTGATGCTATTTATTGGGTACTGTATCATAATTGTGGGGAAATTTTATTCCGGGATGCGAATATGTTAGGTATCTATCCTGTTTTTAGCTTATTTTCCCTCTTTTTGGTCGTCTTTGGTCTTTACTTGCAATTAAAACTATTTAAATAGTGTTATGGAATATCTCCCAATTCTCAGGTAAATTTTATAATGATTATCTAGTTTTTAAATTATTGCCCTCTACAGTGCACTGCATTTTTAATTTGTCCTTTGTTTCTTCCGGTCAAGTTCGCAGTTTTAGCCAGTTATTTTCGATGAAGAAGTTTTAATAACACGTTCTGTTGACCAATAAATGGATATGATATTTTCAATCTATAATTCTGATTAGTACTTTTCTCGCTGTTATTTTAGGAATTCAGTTTAGGAGCCAATTCTTTGTAACTTTTATATTGCGCTTCTTGATTTATTAGGACTGGACAGTCCAAGCTTGAAGGTGAAATTTAAGAAAGAATATCGCGTTTTGTTAATAACTCAAAGGTTCAAGGCAAATCAGTCTCTTCTAGGCCATCCCAGTCATATATCAAAAGGAGGTGCTAAACAGTTTTAAAAAAGGAAGTCATCATGAGTCTCATTTGTAAAAAACAAACAACCTCACCTGCCAATTCCTCCCTAAAAAGTTCTTTCACGAATTTTCACTTAACAAATGGTTTGTTGGCTGATATAAAAATGGGTATAGCAATGGACATCAAATCCTGTTAAATTCTATGACTTTCCAGGCCTGGAAAATGAATTCTTATATTTCACGACTTTCCAGGTTTTCCATGGCCTATACAAACCCTGTAACTTGTAAATAAATAGAATACCTCAAAAGAAGTTTGGCATCCCTCAGAAGGAGGTACACTCTATTTATGACTAATATGTAAAATAATGTAATCCCTCAAAAGGAGTTTGGCATCCCAAAAAGGGAGCTTACTTTACTTATGTATAACTTGTAATGGAATCCCTCATGAGGAGTTTGACATCCCTCAGAAGGAGGTACACTTTATTTTTGACTAACATGTAAAATTATGTAATCCCTCAAAAGGAGTGTGGCATCCCTCAGAAGGAGGTAGAACTTTATTTATGTATTTTCAACCTGTTCTAATACTGCTTTAAACTTCATGCCGTCTGAAATCCTTCTCCCCATCCTTTTTACGAGCATTTCAGGATACGTAATTATGCTCGGCAGTATCACCAGCAAAGGAGTAAATTTGTCAAAGAATAAGACTTGTGTTCTGTTGTCAGAGAGGTTAACAAATTAAGTAGTGTCATTCTCTTTGGAGAGGCCGTGTGACACTTGTAAAACTGTCTCCAGACACGGTGCATTTATTTTCGCACAAATAAAGGGGACGAACTCTTTTTGCCATAACTAAACCAGCATTTCAAAGAGAAGACTGCTCAAAGCCAACGCTTCTATTCTTTTGCGACCAAACAATCACATTTATTGAAATTTGTCTCATTATGTAATGATTTACGTACTAATTTGTTATCAAATCATGCAGATGACACTTGATTGACTGTAGTATGGAGGCCCATAAGAGAATTGAAAACATATTTAACAAGAGATAAATAAATATACATAAATATAAAAATACAAAAAAATTATTAAAATAAAATTGAAAGATTGAAATTAAAGATTAAAAATCAAATAAAATTTGAATTTAAAAAAAAGAAAGAAACAAAATGAAAATGTAAATAAATTTTAACCAAAAAAAAGTAAATTTCTATGAAAATAATAATAAATAATAATAATAATAAAAATGAAATCGACGAAAAAAATAAGAAAAAAACAATAAAATCCCTAAGTAGAAATGCAAATTAATTTTTATTTTTGCTTTTATAACGCTGGGCCGAACTGAGGTCACAATAAATTTCTTTTCTCAAAATAAAATGTCGTGTAGTAATCAATGCATTGCATTATCATTATTATAAATTGTAACTTTATGTTAAAGCTTTTGCAATACTGTAACTACATAATTATAGTCGTGCAAATAAAGCTCATGTTGTTGTTGTTGTTGGTATCGTTTTATATTGCGTTGGTTTTTAAACAATTGAACAATCACGAGAAGAGATTCACAAGAATAATTTAAACAATATCGCGTTCTTTTTTACATTTTTCGTAATCAATTATCTGTAATAACACCAAAGAAAATTTCGTATGAGAGCCCGAGAAAATAAATGTCAAATATCACAAAATGACATCTTACGCATGAAATTTTCAGAATTTTACCTGACGTGTTTTCACTATTCTTGTGAAATTTAACATTTATTTTCTCGGGCTTCTATGAGAAATAGTCTTTGGTGTTATCACAGATTACAAATTATATCTGTAGCCCTTGAAAAATGTCCAAAAGAATGTGATATTGTTTGAACTATTCTGGTACAAGGTTTTTGTCCACTGAAAATTAAAATTACTCAGTTTCATGATGGATTCCTTCTTAATCCGTCTATCTTTCATACAACAATAGGCTAATCATACATAAGGCGAGAAATGTTTCATTGCTTTAACTGTACAACGCTAAAATCCTCCGGGGGGAGGGTATTTTGGTTAATTTTTGCTGGGTATGTGCTTTTCACGATGGTCGGTTGGTAGGGCTTTTCTCCCCGCAACTTCGTAAATTCAATTTTTGGCTCAGAGAGCACTATTTTATCTTCCATATGAAGCGAGACATTAAAACATCTTAATTAGAGAAAAATTTTCTTTAAGTTTTTACCATCGTAAAGGTATTTTTGACGTTTCTTGAAAGTATGACGTCATGAGAGACGTCTATTTTTAGTAACGACATTAAATACTTGCAAAGCAGTGTTCAAAACATTACAGACATTATTGCTACACAAAAAGAATATGTATAGTGAAAACCCCATCTCAATCGGATAAAATGGCGTAAAGTTACAGCTAATAAAAGAAATCAAATTTCCCCCCACATGACCATATATGGTCAAAATTGGGGGGGGGTTTAAACGCGAGAATAATGAATGTATTGTCACAGGAGCAAGGAAAAAGTTGCATAAAATCAAATTTGTAGTTTTTTCTACTTACTTTTTTTTACTTATGTAGTGCTATGACGCGTTTTCGTCACAAAATACGTCATTTTGACGTCAAAAAGACGTATTTCGTGACGAAAAACGTGTCATAGGACCACATACCCTAAGTAGAAAAAACTGCAATTTTGATTTTATGTAACTTTGTCCTTGCTTCTGTTCCAATACATTCAATGTTCTCGCGTTTAAAATAGCCCTAATTTTGACCATATATGGTCATTTGGAGGGAATTTGAATTTCTTTAATTAGCTGTAACTTAAGTCCTTTTTATCCGATTGAGATGGGGTTTTTACTAGAAATCATAGAATTCTATACAGAAAACTAATGTAAAATTTTTAGCATTTTATTCCTGAATTTTTGTTCTGATGCCAAATTTGGACATCATTTATGACGTCACAACAGAAGTTACATGGGATGAAAGAAAAACCAATAAACAGGTAATTAATCAAACTACTTCCCTGCCAAATTTCGTTACATTCGATGCATTCTACTTCTGTCTATGGCCTAAAACTCTCAGTTTTGAGAGGTATTTGGGAGGAAAAGCCCTAGCAACCGACCACCGTGTTTGGCCTCTCGGAACCCCTACCCCATTTATAGTCTATTCTGTGGCCATTGGGAAAAGAGTAGTTTTCGCAATTCCAACATAATAACCTTCTGTTTACGCATCTACCTTATAAAGTATTGTAACTTGGTCACTCTGAAATGAACTGACACATTTTTTGACTATGAGATGTAAATCTCTCTGTTTTTTAAAAATCCCTACATACCTGAATTCCCTGACCCCCAAGTAACTCTAGTAACTACATTTTTTTACCGCAAGTTCTCGATACACTTTCGACATTCTTGACACCAAAGGGAGGGGCAATTTTAAGGGTGGGGAGATCAGCCAATATCATTGAAACTTTGAAGAACCGTTGAAGTGGCCAGCTTTCTTCGCCGGACCCCCTTCGTACGTTTAGGGAAAGTACCACGAACAAAGTTTCTGTTTCGGTTTATACGTTTAACTTTGATTCAACAAGTTTTGTTTTTTTGTGGACACCACACTAATTTCTTTATCTTCATTTTGGACGGTTACCCTCTCTTCCTTTTTTCCGAAAGTCGTTTTCCATTAATCTTGCATTAATTAAAGTCGCGTTTATTTCCAATACCTTAATTTTATGGGGCTTTAATTTCCTATAAGGTAGATATGCTCAATCTATGTATGCTGCTTACCTTTTTATTAAGAGACGTTGTTTTGAGTTCCCATTTCGCTGAATCACGTTCTATACACGCAACACAACTAAGCAAAGTTATGATTTTCTTGTTTTATTAGCGGAGCTCCGCGCGCGAAGCGCGCCAGCGGAGCACCATGGGTAAATAAATCTACCCATGCCAGAAAATTTGGTAATCACGTGACCGACCGACCGACCGACCGTCCGTCCGCACCACAGGAAAACCAATGTTTACTCTCACTTTTTTAGCTAGTTTGGGAGCCCAAGAGAAAACTAATTGCACATCAATGTTGTAATCAATTGACAGCTGTCAAAACAGGGCATCCGCTGACCAGTATCACCTGACCGTACCGCGGGACCAAGTGTCGACCCATCGAGGTCGAATATTTTTTGAAGTTATCCGCTGACAAATTACCAGTTTCAAATGATCGCAGGCTCATGTTTATTTTTTCCAAGGATTCATATCAAATATTTTGTGTTTATGTCACCATGGCCTCGCACTATTAGGACTTCGATTTCAAACTGGCCTCGGAAGCGAAAATTCAGCCGGTTTTTTTTTTAAAGTACAGGCGGGGAAGACCTTATTCTTACCATGGTCACGCGTTGGTCACGCTCTACGTCCAATTTTTATACTCTGATTGGTCAAAATTTGACAGGTGAGTTCATGCGGACAAATTATGCAGCATCTTGAAAGTTGTTTACTTTGACAGCTGAAGCTGACAGAGTTTTGTGTCAACTTGTGATGTTTTTAACTGTCTTTTCCCTCTGGATGTACAAAATGAAACACAGCTGCCATCAAGAGTCTTCTGTCATTCATGGCTGGTTTGTTTACTGGGTTTTTGATTGAGAAATGCGTCGCTTGTCAAAATTCGGTAATTCGTTTTTGGATGGCATCGTTTTCGTTTTTCACCTTGCCTCATGCGTAAGAGGGTTTAAAAGTCTCAACCAACTGTGGCCTTCCTTGATAGCTTTCAGGAACTGAATCTCGAATGGTAAGCCTGAGTAATTATTGTATTTGATGTTTGTTTTTGTTACATCTAATTTTCATGAAGTCTTGCGCAGTTCACGCTGACAGTTTATGCGGCAAGTTTATGCACGTTTGTAGGATTTGAGTCAATGATCTGACCTAATATCAGGTTTGATACAAGCTTACAGAACTTTAAATAGCCTTCAGATATATTTGCTCACCACAAATAGAAAGAAAACGTTCCGAAGAATATTTAGTTATAAATTTGGTTGTAGAAAGAAAGCTTTAAGCGATTTTCTTGCTTCGAGGAGTTCACCTTCGAAAACAGTAAACACCGCGCCGGGAAGCCGGCTTACCGGTAAGCTTTACGCTTAAAGACTCTGAGGATTTTTAGAGACACTTTAATACTTGCCTCCGTGAATGAAAATTGTTGTCTCTGTAAATTTTTCACCGAATTATTTCTTTTTTTGATTGTTAGTAGTCTCTCTTACAATTTTCATCGCTTGCCCGTGCCGTTTGTTTTCATCGTTCATGAACATCGCTTGCAGGAGTACTCAAAAATGACTCGCGTATCAAACGCTTTATAAGATTACACATCGTTATAACTAAAACCATTAAATAGCAAAAAAAATAAATAAATTCGCTATTATGTTGAAGCGTAACTCTCTTAAAGTTCATTCAAACACTCGACCAACTGACAGCTCGCACTATAGAAACGAGAACCAGCTGGCCGTATGGGTGATTTTGGAAATTCTTGAACGGTTTGCTTAAAGCCCACGATTGATCGTCCTGAATATTCCTGAGTGCAATTTGTCTTGAAAAATTGTGAAATACCGTATTCTCTCCGCGGTCTGTATGACAAATAGCACTGTTTCACCTCAAATGTGATGTATAAAAATTATAAAAGGTTGGTTTAAACACCCGCAGATTTGTTGGCAAGAATTTGAAAAGTAAACCGATCGAACGCAAAAAAATTTGGCGTGATTTGTTTTCCAAGAATTTGTTTTCGAGGCCTAATCTACTGTGATACATGAATGTGGATTAAAAGTTTATTGTTTGATTTAAATTATAATTTATTAATTGGAGCTTCGCTTTTAGCTCTGGCTAAATCTATATATTATCTTTTACAAGACTTTGACTCCTATGAACATGGTAGAGGGAGGCGTCAAGCAAATTTGCTCAATACAACTAGGAAAGATACAGCCACAGTGGATGTGATGAGTAAAATAAACAAACTGCTAACAGAAGGGAGACTGCAGCTCTGTCAATCAAAGGGTGACATTTGTCAGTCAGGTCCCCCAGGCCCTCCCGGTCCATCTGGTCCGAGAGGAGAGAAGGGAATTCGACGACGAAAAGGGAAGAGAGGAGCACACGGAAACAAAGGAGATAGAGGAATTATGGGATCACCAGGTAAGAGCGGGAACCGTAGGACCAAAGGGTGATCATGGACTCAAAGGGCAAAAAGGAGACACAGGACCCGCTGGCATGCCGGGAACTAAAGGAGAGCCTGGTGAATCGATTTCAGCTCCTGTTGTCGCTGTTTCACCAACAAACCTGACAGTAAACGAAAGTGAAACTGCTTCATTTCAGTGTTCAGTCAGCGGTAATCCTGAGCCTGCAGTACTTTGGAGTAAAAGGGGTAACCTTTCCGAAGTAAGCACGTCAGTGGTTTCGAGAGGGAGATTGCTATCAAAGAATGTAAAAGCAAGACACTCTGGAGAATACCAGTGCTCGGCAACAAACATCTTGGGACATGCGCAAACACTAGTGCAGCTTGTTGTAAATGGTGAGTCTTCTGTGAAACATTGAAGGCCTACCATTAAATTTTATTTAATTCCGGTGAGATTTCGGATGCGTTCATTGTTTTCGGGTAAAAACGATCGTACCGGTATCAGGTTTCCTCTTGTGATAAAGTAAAAAATTTAATGGTGGGTTATTTCGTTAATTAATGTACACTTTGATCCCATTCCTTTTTTCCGCGTTTTAAAATCGAGATTTTACGGGGTTTTTTTCTCATAATTTCCTCGAATCAAACAGTAAAGCTTTAGTAAGTAATACATTTGTGACAAACAGCCTGCTAAAGTAAACGTTATTCGTAACACGACTTGCAGCATTAACTTGGAACTCAAAAGATAAAACGAGGAGAGTAATTTTTTGGCTAGTGACTAGCTATTAGCAGATAAAAAATCTAAGAGAAGTCGAACCTGTAACTCCAGATGTTCTTTTACTAAGTACAGATGTCTCAGAAAAATTGAGGAAAAGTTCGCCCTTTAGTGGTCCTTCTAAATTTGAACTTCAGAATTATTTCATTGTGTTTTGTTTGCCGTGTGCACCTATTCATATTTATTAAACTTTTATTAGTTATCATATAATATAATTTGGCCTAATATTTATTAGTTGGCACCTATTATTATGTTTTATTAGTTGGCATTCAAGGTATTTTATCTTTGTTTTAAATTTTATTTTTTGTTTGTTTGTTGTTTTTGTTTTTTTTAACACATTACAACAGATTGAACGACGATGATGTGAACTGCAGAAATACACATTTAAATTAAGATATGATCCTCACATTGGCAATTGCAATTTAAGAAGCCGCAAACTAACGCGAAACAAAATTCGGGACTTCAACGAAAAAAAAGAGTAAATAAAAATCAAACTAAGGATAAAACTGGACGGCAACAATGACATGTTGATTTTGTTTTATTCCTGCAGTTCCTCCTCGAGTTTCTCTTCACCCCGGGCCTCATTACGTCATTGAAGACAGCAATTTCACTTTTCCAGCATGCCACGTGACTGGTTATCCGACACCAGTGGTCGCTTGGAGAAGGGTAACCGGGCAGTTACCACAGGAAAGGGTGAAATACAATAACAGTACTAGTACTTTGGAGCTTTTATATGCTCGAAAAATAGATTCTGACGTGTATCTTTGTTCAGCAACAAACCTGCTTGGAAGTTTTGAAAAGAAAACACTGGTGGCCATCGTTTCTCATCCTCGCTTTACTGTTAAGCCACCTGTGAGCATTTTTGCAGGGTTCGGAGACACCTTGACGCTTAATTGTAGCGCAGCTGGTGACCCTCAACCAGTTATTAGCTGGAGGAAACAAGGAGGTCATCTTCCAGTTGGAAGGAACCAGCAGATTAATGGTGCGTTAGTGATTAGAGAGATTAAAGAGAACGACACAGGTCATTATATTTGCACCGCAACCAGTGCAGGAGTGTTTAACGTGGAAACTGTTACGACCATTAAATTTTATCCAAGAGGTCAGTTTTAACTACAGTCTATAAGCTTCTGATCACTTTGAATGATTGACAAGTAAAGAGTAATAAAGAGAAAGGTGGTGGATCTTAAGCAAAAGTAAAGAAATGTTTTTCTCTCGTGCAATATTATTTGATTAACCCTTTTCATTCTAATTTAGGTCAAGACTGTTTATTGCTGCTAAAGACAGGCCATACTCAGAGTGGATTGTACTTTGTGAATCCAGACGGAAAAGGATTCTTTAATGTTTACTGTGACATGCAAACTGACGGTGGAGGATGGGCCGTGTTTCAGAGAAGACAAGATGGCTCAGTAGACTTCTATCGCGGCTGGAGCGATTACAAATCAGGCTTTGGTCAGCTGACGGCTGAGTTCTGGTTAGGAAATGACAAGATCCACAGGCTGACGGCTGCTAGACCCTGTACTCTGCGTATAGAACTGGAAGACTGGAACGGAGTAAGAGCATATGCTAAATATGGCACGTTCAAGATTGGTGATGAGCAAGCGAAGTATCGACTTAAAGTGGGTTCATATTCAGGGACGGCGGGACATTCGTTAGCAGGGCATAATAACATGGCGTTTACTACAAAAGACAGGGATAATGACAGATGGGGCAGTGGTGAGTGTTCTTTGTGGAGCGGAGGTGCCTGGTGGTTTAACAATTGCCATCACTCCAATCTAAACGGAAAATACCTAGGAGAGAAAGTTGATGTCAAAGGTGTCACCTGGCGTCATTTCAAGAATAAATATCTATCATTAAAATTTTCTGAGATGAAATTGAGACCCTCATCCTAAAAGCAAAATTGACATTTCATTTGATGACTGACATGTGACGAGAAATATCATCTTCAAAGACAGCTGGAAACTGTTCTTCCTAGACGCGCCTTTTTAAATTTATGAGGTGACTGTGGTGTTTAATATCTTAACTTATTTTATCTTCAGCTTTTATTTTTTAATTATGGTTTTTAAATTTTAACTATGATTGTAGTGTTTGAATTTTACCTTTAAACAGTCCTTGTCTCATTGTTGTTACTATCATCATCATCATCATCAATATTGTTATTATTGCGAGAGTTCAGTTCATGAGACCGTATTTCTTCTCCACGGGCTAGGTCCAAACCTTGAACCTGGGGCACTTGAGGGTTGCTTTGTCTTTGTTGTCACTTGATGGATAGGACCTTCTGTAGAATAGGTGCCGTTTCCAGTAATGCTGTCTTTTAAAATTTCCCAGGGGTTGACGCTTCCTTGAATTTCTTTGACGAGCTTCTCTGAGCCTTCCTTTCATTCCTAACGCACCTAACGACCACTGGGATTATTTCTGTCTTCATCTGCCACATTCTGGTGATTTCTATTTCATGATCTTTATGCTTAGATACTTTCTTCGGAAACTTTGGTGGAAGTATTTTTATCAGGGGGTATAGCCACATCAGTGAGAGTGTATTTCTATCCCGATTGTTTTTATGACAATGTCAGGGCGATTTGCAGAAATTTCTCTGTGTGAATAGGTATGCCATAGAGAATGGTGATATCATTCTTTTCTTCCACCATTTTTGGCTCGTGTTGTACCACTTGTCTACTGTGTGCACGTAATGTATTCTTTACAGATCTTCCAGTGTACACATCCTGCCACACATTGTTGAGCCAGTGTTTGTATAATAATTCTATATTTACTAGCTCTAGGCAACCCAAAACTGACAACGTAGCCGGGTCCAAGCAATGGACCTGGAGCGTTATAAGGGAAGAAGTTGCTTCAGCTACAGTACTTTCCTTAATATGTGGGCTGTTCCAAGCATTGTGATTTTTCCGAATTTCATTGCTGCTAATGTTACCCGGGATGCTACTAGTGACCTTTTATAATCCCTTCTTAGTGTGCGTTAGTATTTGTTTCTGAAAAAAAAGAGACCAGTTGTATACTGTATTCTTGTGTAGTGAATTTAAGTTAGAGAATACAGTATTTCCTCTGGAGGAAATTTTTACGGGAAAAATTTTTGCGGTTATTTTTATTTGCAGGAACTTATTTTTGCAAAGTACTGACAGTCATGAAATCCTATCAATAAAATTCAGCCGTTAGTGAAATAGTGAAAATAACAAGAAGACGGAGGGGAAAAAATAGTAACAGATCAGTCCACTGGGTTTAAAATTTGTTTGTTTTGGAGCAATGAATTTTTTTAAAAAGCACGTTTCATAGCAAAAATTTGCTAAAAATTTGACTGAGAGCCATTGCTAGATACTATGGTATTTTTTCTCGTTCCTTTTTTTTTTTCTAGTTTTGTTTGGTCACATAAACCGTGATGTCAGCTTTTTAAGTTAAGATAACCATGTTTAGGCTGTTGTGGACATGTCTCATATTACCTCAGTCGTGACAGATGAAACCTTTATTACACTTGGGTTCAAATGTTATTACGGATGGACCTTTATTACACTTGGATCCAGTTATTACACTTGTGCTTTCCACAAGTTCCACTAACAAGAAATCAGGACCCTTGAAGGGAATTTTGCCTAAGAGGCAACCAACCATTTAGCCTCCCTTGGTAGCATTTTCAGGGGAGTCATAATTTCCCATATTTCCTCCCTTACCTCAGACCAAGATATGTGTCAATTATACCAGTCTGTAAATAAAGCGAAGGGCAAATCAGAAAATTGAGGCTAACGTTGTTGAGATCAAAGAAAAAAAAATTACACTTTTCGTTTGTTGGGGAGGGAGGAATTACGAATCCCCTAAAAACGTCCGTTCATCAAGTCCAAGATCATATCAACGGAAAAGGCAACTTTGCCCTCAAGCGAGGACAACAAGGAAACAGTCCAAAGCTAGTTTTATTTCATAAATGTTTTAGCACACAGCGTGGAAGAATTTCTTCCCTCCTTCCCAAATGCGCGGGGCAGAACATGCTTTGCATGACTGAACCTGAAAGCTGGTTTGCCTGTGGCAGTGCGACAGTTGTTTTCGTTCATTGCCGTGGCGGCAAGTGAAATTGTTACAGTTATAAGTTCAAATTCTTCATTCATTTCCTTCTGGAGGTCTTTCCGAGGAATCTTCTGAGAAGTGCTGTGGACTCTTAAACTAACGCAGTCTCAGGTGGGTATCGTTGGATTAAAAATTGTTAATTCGTTAAATGGCATAAATCGCTTCATAAAATTCAGAAAACGGAACCGATTACTCGTGACTTTCGTTGTATTTTTTACCGCTTTGTGGACTTTTTGACACTTAACACTTTAACTGAGCTTTATTTTAAAAAGACTATATACATTTCGGACTAATATTGTTGCGAGAAGTTACCGAATAATTAAAGGTTTGGCGCCTACCATAATTCGCATTTGGTGGTGCTTCGGTCAGAGGTCACGTTTTTCGCCCGTTTTTAGTGTAACATTTACATTTGCCTCGCTTTGTCAGCGCTCGTAATTTCATTTACTCAAAAATTTTATTTCGCTGATTTGTAGAAAAAAGAATGCTCTTTCAGTCTAAATAAGCCTTGGTGTTCAAAGCCATGTACCAATCCGCTTTTTTCCAACTTTAAACATTTCGTAAAGAATCTTTTGTTGACCAAATCGTGATCTAATCAGTTAAAATTACAGGGGAAAGATAGTAAAAATATGAAGTGTCATTATGTTTTAGTAGCCAACTTTATTTTAAAACATACGAGCCCCTGAATACGACTCTAATTTTGCATGATTTTTGCCCATTTTAGGCCTCGGGAAGAAGAAAATTCGTTAAAAAATATTATTCACTCGATCGTACTTAAACCAACGATTCTGTAACTAGGGCCCATAGGGCTTTATTCTGGCTGAGTTTGAGGCCAGGTCATTTTTGGACTATTTCCACGTCTAGTTGATATTTACGCGAAGCCGCTCTTAAAAGCTATTTTTCTCATGTCGCGAATTTTGAGCTCCTCCCTATTTCTTTTTTCCATAGCCATAGCCTTCCTGCTTTCTTCTAGCGGAGCGTACGAAAAAAAAAAAAAGAAAGAAAGAGGGCAAAATAAAGAAAGAAATGTCATAAGAAAACGTGGTCTGCATTTTTCAAGGGACCCTTATTCTTTTGGATGACTGTTATATGCAAATTACCAGTTCCTCAAGAATTCTTCAACTTGACCGCAATTTATCCTTCACCATACCCAAGCGAAAACACACCAAGAGTTTTCCAAAGTTCATTTTTAGTTCATGGATGACGTAGTCATGCCATGGGTTTTTGGAGGCACTCAAATGGCACTCGATCACTCGAAATCCTTTCATTTTCGTAGGTTACAGAAACGATAGGTTTTTCCCCATACAAATCCTTTTATTTCGAATGTTACGTAACAATGTTGATGCTCATATTTTGAGTTTGGGCTACCTGTGCTCTAGCCTCCCACGCAGACGTTAGGAACTGTAACAATAGACAATAGGTTCGTTGAAACTCAATCTCATCATGTGATCGCATTGCTTAGGCACTCCTCCAACCAGATCAATGTGACCTTAGTCTAAGAGAACTCCCGATTAAACTAGTCTATTTACATCGCTACAAAGTCGTGCTTTTACTTGAGCCTAAGGAGGAGCTTACACTTCAGAGTGATGCGTCCGATACAGGTTTAGGAGCAGTCCTAACTCAGAATGGACAGCCCATAGCATTTGCCAGCACAGCCTTGTCCGATGCCGAGACAAGATATATGCAAATTGAGAAGGAGTTATAATATTGGCAGTGGTTTTCGGGCTCGAGAAGTTTCACCAGTACACATATGGCCGCCCGGTCACTGTCCAATCAGATCACAAGCCCCTAGAGGTTATTGTAAAGAAGCCAGTGTACAAGGCCCCTAAGCGTCTCCAACGCCTATTATTGAGATTGTTGGTGTATGATATTAACCTGCTATATCGGAGTGAGGCAGCCAGATGGAGTTGGCAGACACTTTGAGCCGGGCCTACCTACTACAAGTAAACCTGGCATCAATTCAGAAAGAAGTTGAGGCTGTAAATATGGCACAAGATCTACCAGTATTAGCAGCCCGAGTGGATGACATTCGCAAACACACGAAACAAGATCATGAACTGCAAGAACTTATCAAGTTATCTTGACCGGATCGCCTGAAGATAAATCTCAAGTCCCTAATCAGCAGTCCCATATTACAATGTGCGCGATGAACTGACCGTTCAGAACGGTGTGATTTTTCGAGGCCAAAGAGTGGTAACACTAAGTCTCTCCGCAGGGATATGCTACAGCGAATTCATGCCTCACACCTTGGTATTGACGGTTGTCAGCGGCGCGCCAGAGAGTGTCTGTACTGGGCAACAATGAGCAGTGAGGTGAAAGATTATGTGCAGCATGCAGTGTGTTGTGTGTCGGTCCACAGATTCAATGCAGCAGAAAGAACCACTACAGCCCCACGAGGTACCATCACGACCATGGGCCAAGTTAGCTGTAGATCTGTTCCATCTCAATGGCCAGCAATACCTACTCATTGTTGAATACTTCTCGGGGTTCTGGGAGGTACAACCCTTACAATCAACCTTGTCTGCCCAGGAGTTTCAGCGCTTCAGCAAAACCTAGCAGTTTCAGCTAAACACAACATCTCCTCGTTACCCTGAGAGCAATGGTAAAGCTGAGAATGCCGTTAAAGCAGCCAAGCACTTGTTGAAAAAGGCAAAGAAGGACAAGGCAGATGCCTATCATGCGTTACTTGCCTACAGAAACACCCCAACACAAGGCTTGGATACCAGTCCTGCTCACTAAGGCTTATGAGCCGTGGAACGAAAACCCTGTTACCAACAACTGCCAACCTGTTACGTCAACAGATAACGGAAGATCTGCACCAGAAGCTCCTGTTTAACAAAGAACGTCAGGCAAAGTACTACAACCGAGGAGCTCGGACACGTGCAAGGCTTAATCCCGGTGATACAGTCAGAATGTATCATGGTTCCAACAAGACCACAGATCAGGAATTACTCAGGGCCTCAGTCAGGTCCCAAGTCGGCACGCGGTCTTATGAAGTCGTTACCGAAGATGGAAAAACGGTTCGCAGAAATCCGGTTCATCTAAGAAAGTCTACAGAGCACTTTTCCTTCCAGCAGTCCTATTCTCTACCAAATGGAGCGTTCTCTGTTCCAATGCAACAGAAAAGCGGCGACAAAGCTATTACACCAGCCGAGCCTACAGTCTGTAGTTCTCCTACCCAAACATCTAGAGATGATCCTCTGCCTTTGGATCCAATCAGCAACCGCTCTGCCCAATCACCGTCTATAACGACCAGATCGAGCAGACAAGTCAAACGCCATAGCCACCTCAAGGACTTTGTTTGAAAGCAAATGATCGAGAAAACCGGACAGTCATAGATGTGTCTATTTGATTTTTTTTTTATTAGTATTTTGCTCGGTAACAAAAAACATTCGATATTTTTTTTACAAGATCAATTTATTACAGAATAAGGCTTCGTCAACTGGACAGACCCATATAGGTATAGTTTTTTTTAGAAAAGAGAAAGGATGTAAAAATAGACAATAGGTTCGTTGAAACTCAATCTCATCATGTGATCGCATTGCTTAGGCACTCCTCCAACCAGATCAATGTGACCTTAGTCTAAGAGAACTCCCGATTAAGGTAATTCCCTTGTTTTGCACTGCGCACCCGCTACTGCGCATAACATTGCGACATCCAAGATGGCGGCGGTTCTTCCCACTAGAACGAAAAGAACAAAAAAGGGCCCGCTTTTGCAGAGCTAAAGCTTTTTTTCGCACCAAGAATGCCGCAGATCGGCTGACAGCTTCCTGGTTTGCTATTGAAAAACAAGAAAATGAAAGAAATGTGCGTGATCCCGAAGTCGGCAGTGATTTTTCACTTCGCGGCCGTCGAGTTGTGGAATTATTAAAATGTACTGGCTGAGGCTTTGGATTATGGGGGCTGTGAAGCCTGTGGGACAGCTCTACGGCTCTGCAACTGCATTAACGAGCCAGTATCTGGCCTAGGATCGCTACTGTACATATGTTGTTCAAACTTCGAGAGTGGAGAGACGAATATTTCTGGAACAAATAAGACCCACCGTAGCACCAGAACCACGCGAGGTAGACCAATCTTTGATGTAAACGCGAAGTTTGCTGCTGAATTCACATTTTGCTGTGTATAGAAACCAAACAAGCGAACATATGAAGAATAGGAATCAATAGTCTTTTCTTCAAGTTTCTTTGTCAAGTATTATTATGCAAAAGCGAAAAAATCGAGCCCTAGCTCACTGGAATTAAACAGAACGCCAGCGCTACAAAATAGCTCAAAATTAAGATTCATAACTCCAAAATCTCCTCAAATCTTGACATACCTCCTTCCTTGGTATTCAATGTACTCTTTTCAAGTTTGAATTTCTGTGTTGGAGATATCAAACACATAAAAACAACCGAAAACAAGCTTGATCTCGAGTGCATACTTCGAACACGATGGGCGTTATTTTGTATCTCGCCCCAGTCCCCACCGAGCAAATTATCCATCCAGACCACCTTTCACAGCAGTTTGTGACCCCCGATTTTTTTCCCAGGTATTTGCTAAGAACAGTCTAATAAAAAACATATTTAAAGAAGAAAAAAGTTTGACAGTAGAACATGATTTTTTTGGGGAAAATAGTTTCGTATTTGCTGTATTTGCGTCGAGGCGAGGACTTTAAGCTAACCACGGAACTGTCCGATAAAGTGCAATGCTCCACAACCAGGCATTCAAAAACGAATTAAATGAAGCAATAGTGTTTATTTGAATAAAAGAAGCTTTATTACAAGATAAAATTTTGTGTGTTTCAAGTAACAAAGACTTTATTCTGTAAGAAGGGGATTCGAATTTTTAACACGCAACCAGTAAAACTACCCTATTTTAAGAGCCTGCTGACGCGTAAATAAGCACGGTGACCCCATCTTTTTTATTGCAGTTTTTTAATGTTCATATCATGAATGTTCATTATGCCAAGTTTCAAAAAAGGTTTGATAGTAGAACAGTTCCAAGGGAATTTAAGCTAGTCTATTTACATCGCTACAAAGTCGTGCTTTTACTTGTTACAGGAACGTCTGCGTGGGAGGCTACCTGTGCTCACTCACTCGATTCTCATTCATTTATTCATTAAAGTCAGAATAAACACTTTACTCTTACCTCCTTTACTTAGTATTACTTTTGTTTCAAGTGCCTTTTACGCATATGTTTGGCATATTCTCAGAGGGTACTTGGGTGAGGCGTACATTTTTTTCCGCCGGACACATCATAGAGTAGCTATCCGAGGATGGGTTTTGAATAAATGGAAATATTCTAATTAAAAAGAGCACTGACAATATCATCTGCAAGAAATGGACTTGGAATTGTTAGAAGGACACTGAAATAATTGAGCGCGGATCATTGTATATTTGGACGAGTTGTGCAAAAAAAAATTAATACATCTATTGCTAAGTATAAAAAATAAAACAGTGCTTTTAAGTACTATTACATCTGATTTTTTAATGCTTCGTGTTATTTCCCAAAACATGTTTACTTTGGCAAAAAGATTCAGCATTCCTAGCTGAAGCGCTCTCCTTTCCCAGGGACATTTGCACATAGGAAATCCCTTGCAGGTCAAGGGGCCGCGCACGAAGTGTCTAAATTCAGCAAACTTCATGTCTAAATTCAAGCCACAAACGATCAAAAGGATTAACGGCAACTAGTCAGCTCGAGCTATTATTAATATTCAATGAACGTTATCCAGCTGGTTATCTCAAAGTGGAACTAATTGCTGTAAGTTTGAAGTAATGTGTGTGCATACAAAGGAGACCTGTTATGGCCCTAGTTAATCCCGCTAATTGAACATAACAACAACACTGCTCAGATGGCAGTTTATGATTACAAATCCTTATTTATTCGTCAGTCTATAGACAAAAGCTGACAACATATATATCTATCAGTAGTAATTATCTAAAACAAATGAAAGTTTCTGTTTAGGATGTTCTGCCTTACCATGGTACACAATTATGCAAGAAGGTGAGATATATATGTATTAACATCCTTTTGATTAAATTATCATTAAAAAGCGGATACACTTTTTTTTCAAATTCCTTCAGTTTTCGCTCGGTTAATATTGCCCAACAGATGTTTACTTTGGCAAGAAAAAGATGTGTTTTTCCATTACCAACTTAGCTAAAACGTGCTTATTCCCTTGCTTCATAACGTTGGATTGCGGATTATGATCTTTGGTAATCTCTGTACTTGATGCTTCGTTATTTACGCGGCTGCTTTGAAACATGCTCCTAATTTTCTTTATTGAGGGATTTGTTACCTACCTCGAGCCAGCGGATGTTTGCATTCACAAATGAAATCCCTATGCTTCACAGTCCCTAGTATACTGTAGCCATCGCCTTTTGTTTGTTTGTTTTGTTTTTCTTCTTCTTCTTCCACTTTTTCTTCTTCCTACCGTAAGTACATTCTGCGAATTAAAAGCTTTAAGATTAGAAAATCTCTCTAGACTACTTAATTTTTGCCTTGTTATTGTCCAAAATATGTTTACTTTGGCAAAAAGGTTCTGCATTTCTAGCTGAAGCGTTCTCCTTTCCCAGAGACATTTGCACCCAGGAAATCTCTTGAAGGTCGAGGGGCCATGAAGTGTCTGAATTCAGCAAACTTCACGTCTAAATTTAAGCTACAAACGATAAATGGTTCAATGGCAATTAGATTCAATGAACGTTTAACCCAGCTGGTTATCTCAATTTGTAACAAGATAATTCCTGTAACTGATTGAAGTAACGTGCGTGCATACAAAGGAGACCTGTTATGGCCCTGATCATATTAACCATTAAAGTTAATCCCGTTAATTGAAAATAACAACACTGCACAGATGGCAGTTTATGGAAATCCTTATTTATTCCCCAGTCTATCCTACCAACAATGTCTTTTAACTATAGACAAAAGCTGACAACATATATATCTATAAGTAGTAATCTGAAAGTTCCTGTTTAGGATTGTTGTGGTTTAACAATTAGAACACAGTTTTGCAAGAACGTGAGATATATAGCATCCTTTTAATAAAGATATCATAAAAAAGCCGATTCACTTTTTTTTTTCAAATTCCTACAGTTTTCGCTCGGTTAATATTGCCCAACACATGTTTACTTTGGCAAAAAATTTAGCATTCCACGCCTGACACGCTTTCCAGTGTTTGTTTATTAAGTCAGTTGTTACGCTCCATAAGACATTTGCACCTATAAATGAAATATCTTGCAGATCGAAGGGCCACAAAGTGTATCCGTGCCCAAATGGACTATATAAAATTGTCCACTTTCGTATTTCTCCTGACACTAGCAATTCCGGTTCCAACTGTAAAAGGTACGCCACTGCTATACTGTTTAAATATAACGATTTTTTTTCTGTATTTATTCCACAACTAGTAAAAGGGATAATGTAGCCTGAGATTTCCTTAACTTTGGCTAGAACGTTTGTGGGAAAACTGTTACTGTAACAGTGCGATTACTCTTCTTTTTTTTTTCCTTTAACAGATTTAGCTCGTCGGAACTAAGTAACTTTCGAAAGCAAATCAAAACTGAGTTAAATTAATCCCGCAAACACTTTTTTCCTCATACCCTAAGAGGACATAATTATTAAGAATTACGAAATCAATAAGACCATAAAAGTATGACTAGAGTTCTTTGGGAATTTTACAACAAAACACTCCTTTTTGTCCATTCCGTTTGGTGACTAATTGACAAAATTAGACAGTAGCAAGCCAAGATTCATCGTGATCTTCAGACTTGATTACACTAGTAACAGGAAGTTCGCGACGTTTGCGATGGACCTCTGTTGTAAAGGTAGAAACGGATGATTCATCCAAACTGAACATTTCGTGAGACCGTCATAACTTTTATGTCATGTAGAGGCTGATTCGGGTCAAACTATTCGTTAGAGTAAAAAGCATCTTGTGACTCTAGTAGTCGAGACGTCACAGTTTTATTCAGGAGTCTCGATTTACTGGAACATCAATTTTGTACTTTTAAAGCTTATTTCATTATAATGTATTCTTGCCGGTGATTCTTCGGCACTTACAACCTACCGGTTGAAACGATTTACTGCTTTAGTTTTTCATCTTTCGATTCTTTCCTTTCTGCCCTTTTACATATACATATACAGGGTGTCCCAAAAGTTCGTTCGCCTACTTGTAAGTTTGTATTTCAGTACGATTGGACTTGGTAAGCAAATCATTTCATCAAAAGTTGTGTCTTTCAATATAATTCACTATTTTCATACTTGTTGTGCCATCTTCTGACTCGGGTATTCGATTTGTGTACTTCCGCGCCAAAAGTGCGCGTGCGCGAGTATATTTTCCAGCCACATATTTTTTGTTTTTCATAGCCCGAATTGCTCAAACCCCTTCCTTGTTTTTGTGAATATCAAGAAAGATAAACCCCCTTAACGCAAAAACGTTCAGCTGTGTGAGGGCATAAGCCTGTATACTTCGATTTACCAGCTTATCTGTTGTATAAATTGCTAAGAAACTGGAAAAATCAGAATGTTGGGTGGTAGAATGATCATGGAGAGATGAAGGTTTTGAAGACAAGAAACTAAGGGGAAGACCAAAAGCCCTGGCTAGATACAAAATAGGAGACTCGACAAGGAAGCTCGGTCTCACATAGCTAGCAAGCCAAATAAAAGGGTCGCGAAAAGCTGCTTAAAATGTTTAAAATTAGAGGCCCCTAAGATGGCAAAAAAACCTCTGCTTAGTCTGCCAATTACCGCCCAGCTAGTTTCACATTTGTAAAGAAGTACACAAGCCTTGCTGTGGAAGGGGACCGGGCTGATTATCTCTTTTGGATGAACGCCCAGAATATATTTTTTTTCAGCTGCCTAAACTAAGCGAATATTGTTTGGGGGTTGAATTGGATCCTGCGCACCAGGTGATAAAAAAAGCTCAAAATGGATCATTTGTGGGTCTACACACTGTATCCCACTTCATGCCGCAACGGCTACAGAATGTGATAAAAAAAAAAAAAAAAAAAAAAAAAAAAGGCATGCCAGTTACTGAAATTCTGATTACAGGTACTTGACAGAGAAATAAACATCTTCGAGAAATTTCATGTAAAAATAAAGTTTTGATTAAAAGTTATAGCGCATGAAATTAGAGGAACGAACTTTTGGGACACCCTGTATATACAGGAAAGCTCTAACACTGGCATGTAAATGTCGGGCTAAATGTGATAGGAGAGTGGTAAATAGAGTATTTGAGTGAGTCAAGGTAATGTTCTCGCTACTCTCCAACAGCTATAATTTTTTTTTAAGAAAGCTTTAGTTAAGCAACGATTTTCATTCATATCCCCTTTCCCGCGGCCCTTTAAATAAGGACCACTATTTAAGCATCTAAACCAGGCTCCTATCTTATAAGAATCATCGTCATAAAGGCATTGAGGAAAGAAAAAAAAAAAAACTTTAAATATGGTTCAAGTTTAGTTTGCTTTGAACTTCATAAGACATCGGGTATTTCCTTCAAAGGCATCTCCTATCAGGTTGGAAAACTGAACGTTTCTCAGACGCGTCAAGGATGGAACTGTAACAGCGGATGTGAGGCGCCGGAGCATTGTACTCTTCCACGCTGCACCAGTGTGTTTTTTCCCCAAATGTTTAGGGGGTCTGGCACTGTAAGTGTACCTTAAGGGAAAATAATTTTGCTTTAATTTATGGGTAGTAATCAGATCTCTTTTCAGATAGTGTCTGTCAGTGTAATTATTAGCCTGTTCCAGGCTCCGAGATGGTGGTGAAAGTGAAAAGTCGTTCAAGAATAAGAAAACGACCGCCCCCTTTCCCAAGTCGCGCGCGTTTTATTTTCGCTTTGCTCGTTTAATACGTCCCCGCTATACTATTTGAGAGCCTGGCACAGGCTGTGTAATTATACACCAAATAGACGCTCTCACGCCCTTAACGATCCCGTTGCCATCGGTAATACGAGTACGGTAGTGTTTATAACGGACGTGTTCAGAAATGTACGCTTATAAGATTCATGTTCCGGTTTTAACAACTATATATATTCCTATATGAAATGAATCATATATGAACTGCAGTGGCTTCATAGCTCAGTTGGTAGAGCATCGCACCGGTATCGCGAGGTCACGGGTTCAAACCCCGTTGAAGTCCTGAATTTTTTTCAGGCTTCTTTACGCAATTGCTTAAATTGCGTTTCACTGCAACGATCATACCTTCATTTCATTATATATATTCCGTTATGACATACATCATAGATTGTCCTTTAGCTCTAATTCTCAGGTAAACAGGCACTTTAGCCTACAATACAGTAACTTTTGCAATACTTAGTTGCTCCATTTTTTATCTGTTATTGGCTTTTGCGACGTTATTGTTTTTTTCTCAAACAGCCTCGCTGAGCTTGGCACCCCTGACTAATATTGTTTTAAATAAATAAATAAACGTGAGCAATTCTGTGGAAAATGAAGTCATACAGGGATTACAGTTATAATAGGGAGGTACCCAAAGTCCGAGCTCAGGGTGTCCATTCTTGGGTATAATTGCGATATGACCCCTGGAAAATATATTTGCGACAGTGTTAGTGCAGACCAGGAATATTTATTAATGCCTGGTTACGTAAAATTCCTAGGAATGCTAAAAAAAACGTATATAAACCGGATGAATAAGAACATTCCCTGCTGGAAGAGGCGAGAGTAGAAACGTTTCTCTGTTGTATGCCTTTAAACTAAAATACTTTAGGTTCGAGTATTCGTGTCATTGAGCCATGAAGATGTGACGTCTAAAGTTCATTCACCTTCGGCCGTTTGGGCAGAGTCAATAAACACTGCTGGATTTCAGTTATGTTCGCGTGCACCAGGTTCCACAAATAACACTGGAATAATCAACTGGGTAGCGTTCCAGGACAAACCAATGTTAGCTCATGGAAGCGTCTCTTTTAGTGGAATATGGACCACAGAAACCAAATGCCAGAAAGAGGCTTTTTCTCAGGTCAGACAAACAAATGATTGCAATAATTAATGGACCCAGAATAAGGTCATCGAAAATACTCACGGCTACTAAAACAACTAATAATTAGTCTACTATTCGAAATTTGTGTTGTTGGATAATCAGGATTGGGAGAGGGTATAGCTCACATACTCGTTTCGCTCGTATGAGGGCTTAGTGCTGAGAGCCACCAACCTCGAAAAGCAGATCATAGCGAAAGAAGTGAGGTGAATATTAAATGAGTACATAGGAGCGAGGAGTGGAATCCACTGAGACGGAAGTAAATATTTAGGAATTAGTTCACCAAAGCGTATCCGATTATCCGATAACCGCTCCGGCACTATGTTGGATGTGTCAGTGAACGACTTGTTCTAGTTCTGCGCCATTAGTGCACTAATGCCGTTCAGTAAAATCCAACTAGTGGTCTAGTATCAATGCTGCGTTCCTTGCTTTTTTTTGTCCTTGGCTATATTTTAACTTATTGCTGATTAGATCCTTTATTAGGATCCTTCTTTTTAGTAAGCTGGTCCTTGCTTAAAAAAAATTGAATTTACTACTAGGCTATATGTTATAGCCTACTAGTAGCGAAAAGCGCTGACTTGTTGGCGCCAAAAAAGGATTTTTTAACTAGCTAAAGTTGTTTTGTCTCGATATTTATGACCAACGGGCTGGATTTTACTAAAACAGTTATTCCTCGAGCCCGAATGGCCTCTGAGTCAATAGCCCATTTGCCCTTCGGCCTCATGGGCTATTGACTCAGAGCCCATTCGGGCTCGAGGAATAATTGTTAAATAGCGCCTGGGCGCTTATTCGAGAAAATACAGCATTTTATGAAAGTGGTTAGGCGTACTCTGTTAAGTGTCCCGGGGTGTGTCTAACAAGGCTTAGTTGATTTCGTTTGGTTGACTTCTCACCCATCAGGTTTATTGCCCGCGCAGTTTTATTGTCACAAGAATTTCCTTTGGAAAAACCGTATCGTGTAAATTGACCGTCGCCGAAGAGTATGTGTAATAAAATAACTGGCCTTTATAACGGAAAATTGAGGGGCATGCAATAACTTCTGAAAATGGTGAAGGGCGGTTGCGAGTTTAAAAGCTTAGGAAAGAACGTTTTCCAAGCCTACCACTGTAATCGAATTTGATTACTAACTTTCGGATTTAAATATAAGACTATCAAGTCGATGCAAGATATTCTGCTCATTCTAGGTTTGTTTGCACAGTATTTTTCCTGTTTTTAAAATCATCCTGGATCCCTCATAAATTTAATGGTATACCTACTAAAAGTTAAGTATGGATTAATAGACTTTATTGTTTATTGTTTTAAGTAAATTTAAGTGCTTTTAATAAGAGCTTGGCTTTTACTCTTACCTACCTCTTTATTATAATTATATTCATGTACCCTACATTTGTTTCTCAGAGCTTCGCTTCAAGGCCACATGTGTTTGTTTCCGTTAAGTATACTCGCAAAACAAAGCCAAATGATGCCATGTACGTATGGTTAGAGAACGTGAATTCCGGAGGATTTGAGGTCTGCATAAGGGAATTCTTGCCTTTTGATGGAAAACACCAAGACACAGTTGTGGTAAGTGAACTTGAAGTTTTTGGATCACTCACCGTTTCTGGGCAACGCAACGTAAAGTACTCGATAAAAATCGTCTCGATTTCAAGTCCTCTCTATTACGTAATCGCCAGTCCAATCGAAAACGTGAAATCGAGACTCGTTCCCACGTCTCTCGATGACTCGTTTTAGAAACGAGACACGTAAACGGGACCTAAAAGGAGAGCCCTAAAACGAGACTCGATTTTTCTCGAAAACGTAGGGCAAAAAACGAGACTCGATTTTTCGTGTTTGTAGAGACTCGTTCAAAAACTAGAAAGGGTATTTGCCGGAAGAGGGTAAAGTACAAAAAATAAATTTATGTCAGAGAAATATCCTCTAAAAAAAATTGCCATGCACATGCTTCAAGATATCAGATATAAGATATCCGGTTTTTTTTTTTTTCACTTGTAAGGACAATGGCAAAGAAAGGATTGAGTATAGACAGGAGCCCATCAAATTTGATGTGCTCCAGGCCGCGGTTGCTCAAACGTTGGATAGCGCTATCCACAGGATCAAAATCTATCCAATAGATAGCGCAGTTGGTTTCCCTAATACTTACCCGCTGGATAGTGATTTATGAGGGTTAAGTCCAAAAAAAGTCAGAAAAATATCCCCTGAAAAAATAACCATGCACCGGCTTCAAAATATAAGAGAAGGGAAATAATGTGATACGTTTTCCACTTGTAAGGGAAATGGCAACAAAAGGATTGAGTGTAGATAAGATTTCTGGCCAGGGGTAATTCTCAAATTTTTTACATGGTTCGCGCCATTCCGCTGGGGAATCGTCAGTAATAAACATTGTGAGGTGATTCAAATTTTTAACTCTTACGCAGGTCGTTCTTTTCTATGTAAAAGTTAATAGTCATATTTATATATTTGCAAGATTAAGAAGAAAAGGTAATTCTTCAACCGGAGGGGGGGGGGGGGGGGGGGAATACGGAGATTAAATGCAACAGCCCATTTATGTTTAACCTTGTAGTCATATTCTATTCTTTCTTTATTTAACCAAGCACATGATTATGTCTTCATTTTTGTGTTTACAATGTTCAAAATAGAGGGGTCTTTTCCCTCTTCAGTCAATAATACTAACATTAATCGTTATCATCATTATCCAACACTAGAGGTGTAAAACTATCTCCCTATTTTCATCGAATGTCGAGGACGCAGATAAAAATAGAATTCAAATTGCTCAACCAACATTTTCAAGATTCAAGTGACAATGAAAAGAGAACTTTAACCAGAATCACATTTCACGATGGAAAGCTATTTTATAAAAGTTATGTTATGGTTTCCCTCGACTTTGCTGGCCTTTACCATTTAACCACTGTCTGTTTCTAGAGCCTTGCAGAGTGTGAATTTTGTTTCCTTCATATGGAGGGTGAGCCGGTCTTCTCAATCAGTCTCTCTGCGATCACTGGCTTTCCTTACTGTACACTAGTTTAATAATCCTTATCTGGGCACTGACCTAAGTTATATTTAAACCAAGAAGTAAAATTGGGATGATCCCTGGGGATTTTCTTAACATAACTATTTCTATTCTTCTTTCTAGTACTCAAGATGCATTAGTAAAGTTAATAGTGTCTACAAAAAGGGACTATTTTATATTGTGTATTCGACAGACAAAAATGGAATTAAATTTGCTAAAAATGTTCTGAAAATATTTTTAAAAACTTTGGAAAATGTTGGAGATTGTAGAGCAGCAGAAAATATCTGAAAGGAAGAAAATTACAAAACTCCTTTATTAATAACTAAGGATTTTTGTCATTTTGTTCTTTTTTCTTTTTTTCTCGCGAAGCAGTCGTCCTTTTATCTTTCCTTTTTCTTTTTTTCTTTTTCGAGAGGACTTGAAATCGAGACGATTTTTATCGAGTACTTTACGTTACGTTGCCCAGAAACGGTGAGTGATCCAAGTTTTTCGTACTGTCGAGTCTCCACTTGATGTGATCACCCGTGGGTACTCGGGTGGGTTTAAGGTGGGTATAACGGTTTTTATAAGTGTTTCGGTTTACAACCATCTTTTATGTACTTAACGCAACTGAGAGACACTTTAACTGACATTCAAGTGCGATAGATCTGTTTCCCATGTATCCTGACTCTTGTAAGCATCGATCCTCCTCCTAGAAGTGACCAACGACACTTGGCCTTTTAATTGGTCACTGACCGGAGGCTCCACTGTCGTGATCACGTGTGACTTAAAGTACGGCAGCCTCATTCCCAGGGTCTTCCTTTGACACTTTCCACCCGTCAAGCTAACATGTGTGAGAATTAAGAATCATTCGCTGACAATAGATTTCATCCGCCTGAGTCCCCTTGGACACTTACAGTACTGTGCAAAAGAAATGCAAACGAAATTCGGTGTTTTTCGCTCTTTGTTCTCAAGAAGATTCGAGGAAATTTCGCCACGAAATTTCGTCAAAGCGCTCGCGGATTTTTGTTGAGTCAAACGAAAGTTCGCTGTTATCTTGGCGGAATTTCGTTTTGACAAAATTTCGCCATAGCGAAAATTCGCACTCGCGAAATTTAGCCATAGCGAAAATTCGCGCCCGCGAAATTTCGCCATTGCGAAAATTCACATTGGCGATATTTCCACAAAGCGAAATTTTGCTGGCAATTGAAGCGGGTTGTAATGAAAACCCTTTGTTCGGATCGTTGCGTTTGCTGTACTTGTACATGTAATTGCTTAAAGCGAAGTCTTCAAATTGAAAGGTTGGTAATCGTTAAACCTACCCTCGTCAAAGAGTTGACAAAAAAGGAAAATGAATGTTAGAATCTAATATTTGCGATTCTTTGTGATAGTTCGGAGCGTGACAAGCGATACACGACCAAGCATGCGAATAACGAATAATTAATGCTCATAAAGTGAATTTTTTTCTAGTTTTCGCAGAGAAAGGTTAACTGATTCCACTATATATCTTGTTTGCCGTCTTTGCACTTTTGACTTAAGTCACACGAGCGGCTTTTTAAATTAAGGTGAGACTTTTCATGTAAGTCAAAGTGTATTGCTGGTTTTCAGTGTCACGCCATTCAAAATAGAGTAGAATAAAAATCAAAACCGTTTAATAGATAAAGACCAGAATCTGGTAAATGAAAGGAGGTACATATACAAAGACCCTCGCCAAGATTCAGGTCAGAGGAATATTTCGTATACGAGATATCCGAAGAAATGTTTTACCCAAACTTATAGAGATTTGTATGGAGACGCCATGCTGGTGCTCACCTGGATGAGCTCCAACACGGCGGACGGATACCAACAGAAACATCTGTTACCGAGTTTTGCTACAAAAGCGTGAATTTATTCTTCGCGAAACTCATAAACATTAAAGTAATACTTTTTCTAATACATGAACTGTTTGGATAGCAAAATTCCCTGAAATAAGTCATTTTTTTAACCTACATGACAGCTCTCTTGGCCGTCATGTAAATGCCGCGTCACGCAAAAGCTTAGGAATTCAAGCGTACTCTATCACAAAACCAAGAACCCTTTTGAAGCGAAAATTTGTATGAAAATTAGTTTTCAGCGGCTCTAATGCATTGTGAAAGTAAAATCTCGGTAAGATCGATAGTTTTTTAGTTTTCATTTTTGTGATGTCATGTGAAAACCAACAATTGTTTATTCATAAGCCAGCAATTTCATTCGGCCCTCAAAGATAAGGATTTTTACCCGTTATTATTTACTATCGTCTCAATACCCTAAACCATTAGTCCGAATAACGAATAAGCTAGTGCTTACTGCAAGTCAATTAATTTATCTATCTGGCCGGTCAGTGCTCTTTTCACTTAAGTCGCACGCGCGGCCTTAGAGGTGAGACTTCGCATTTATTTTAAGAGTGCTTTGTTCACTGATACTGCGCGGGTTGAAGCATGTTTACATGGCGTTGGGGGACCCCAGGTAGGTGAGGTAACATGGGGCAGGTTACCCCACCTAACATGTAAACGTGTTCACATTAAAATGAGAGATTATACGGACAGGCGGGTCACCCCACCTAAGAGGGTTACTTCACCTATCTGGGGTACCCCACGTCCATGTAAACAGGCCCTTAGTTTCATCTGGTTCTCTTGTAAATGACGTTATAACCCGTTTTCAGTTATCCTGGTCTCAATACCCTAAACCATTAGCCCGAATAACGAATAAGTTAGTTCTCACTGCAAGGCAATTAATTTAACTACCTGGTTACAGACAGTGCTCTTTTCACTTATAAGTTGCACGTGGGGCACGTACGTTACATGATGGCACTACAACGCTTCTTTATCGCGTAAGTACATCATAATGCAATTCAATACTGAAGAGAGGCGGTTCGGCCACAACATTTTACATGCAGCTGCTAAAAGAACAACAACAACAAATTGCCAAATAGAACAATGTGGAAATGATTTCACGAGTGAATTTACGCGCCAAAATAAAGTACTAAATTAAATGTACGCGCCAGCATTGGCTGAAACGGAACGGAAGTAAAAAGCATGGAAGTTAAGGTGACACGAATTGTATGCTGTATTGCCGAATTGTACTCGTCCCCGGTAATCTGTCTCTTGTAAGTGAAAAATGTGCCAACTCAGTAGCTTCGTGCAGTAAGTGCTGCTTGTCACCACAGGTTATAACTTTATCACAGAAAAAAAATAACTTTTAAAATCTTGTTATATTTTTCTGCAGGACTGGTTCGCATTCGTTGGCAATGGAAGTCAACTTAATTTCACAAATACAGGAAAACGATTATTTCCAAACAGTGGAAACCCTTCATCCCAAAACAACTACGGCTTCTGTCAGGTGAGAAACTGAAACGTTCACTTCAAGGCTCAATCTTGCTTTATATTCAACAACAACAGCTTAAGTAGTTAAGATAGGATGCCTTGTTCCTGACTTTTTTCACCGTCTATTTCCGTCATTTCCCTGATTAAACCCACCTAAAATTCCCGAGTCCCAAAAATGATAAAAAATATCAGGGAATTTCTTCATATTTTTGAAAAAAATTTGGTACCTAAAAACCCAAATCGCAATTTTAGAATTTCAAAGAATTAAAAAACTAAAGAAATTCCTGTTATTTTTTACTTATTTGAAATGCGGGATATTAGGTAATTTAATGCTCGCGTCCCCTGCGGGGCCGCTCGCGGAAATGACGGAAATAGACGGTGAAAAAAGTCAGGCAAAAGTCATCCTATCTTAACTACTCTCTGTGGAGAGTTGAGTGAAGATTGATATGAAAAGTTATATAATTATATAATAAAATGGGATACGATCACTTTTTTCGTTTTATTAAAGATGATTTAATTGACCCTAATATTGCTTTTATGCAAAATGTTGATAATTTTTTGTTTTGTTTTTATTTTAACTACCTAGAAAGAAATTATAATGATAATGATAGTAAAGAAAGAAAAATATTTTTAGAACGTTTGTTTAGGAGTATTAAAAACACATTAATGTGTAAATATAACTATATTATTAGAATGGGTGAATTAAAAGATTTAAATTTTAACGAAAGAAAAATGAATTATGGTGAAATGAAGGTGAACTTAATTTTATATTGCATCTTGGTAAATGGGTTGAATAAAACAAAAGGGAAAAAATTCGATATGATTAAGAAGAAAATAGAGCCTTTAACAAAAATATTGAAGGAGATTTTTTGTGAATTTGATAAGAATGAAATACATAAAGAAAGAACCTTTATTTTTGCATTAAGGTCGCCCAATGGCACTGATGATGATTATTATAATATTAATTACAAAGAAGATTTGTTAAGAAAAAAATCTTTTTGTTATGAAGATTATGTTAGTGATAGTGAAGATGATGTTAGTGATAGAGAATATGAAGATGATATAAAAAGTTTCTTTTTACATAAATCTTCTAATAAAAAAGAAGTAAAAGATGAAAGGAGATTTAAATATTATAGTATTGTTTTAGATAACTCTTTATATAGACACTACAAAGAATACAAACTTTAAAATTGAAATTTAAAGAAATAATTTTTCTTATATAATAAAAATGCAGTTGTCAAGTTACGATCGTCTCACACCAGAAAATATTATTTTTAAAGAAGCCAAAGAATTCAAAGTAAAGGATAGCAAAATTAAATACAAACGGATCCCAATTGAAGTCAAATACCCAAATGGAAAGAAAGGAGCTTTGGTAATTGAAACTCCTCTTCTTTTCTCTTTTGGAGTAAGTGAAAAGAAAAACCAAGAAACAGGAAAGTTAGTTGGTTATAGTATTCCGGTTTGTCTCTGGGGAAAAGATAGTGAACCAAATGAAAAGGAAAAAGCATTTTTTGATACCATAAATAATCTCAGGGAAATATGTTGCCGTCATCTTGAAAATGAATATGGACCTGACATGGCATCAACCCTGTCTTCACCATTCTATTACAAACAGGTTGAATATACTGATAAAAAAGGGAAAAAGAAAACACGAAAAGATGAGTCATCTGCCCCAGTTCTTTATGCAAAACTTATTTACTCTGATAAATCCAAGAAAATACTTTCTTTGTTTAATACCAAGGCGAAAAAAGCTTTGAATCCTTTTAAATATGTCGATCAGTACTGCAATGTCAAAATGGCATTGATAGTTGAAGGAATATTCATGAGTAAGACTGTCACATCTTTACAAATAAAAGTTCATGAGTGTTATGTAAAGTCATTAAAACCAAGAGAATCTTTACTAACAATAACTGAGAAAGAAAGTGATAGTGATAGTGATACTGTGCCTGATGAGAATGTCAACATTGAAGAATTAGTTATTTCTGATAAGGAGGAAGAAAATGATTAATTGGATTTTTAATACAAAATTTGTATTAAAAATTAACCAAGTCTTTAAAACTCACCCATGAGTTAAATTTACCAGGGTATCCACTCCATTTTACTAATGCTATTTTTTTCTTGTTATCTCGTCTGATAACTTTTTCTATTCTAAAAGTTTGTTGTTTTGCTTTTTGTAATTCTTGTTCGTAAAAAGCGCCTTTTATTGATTCCCCCATCAAGTCAACAATAGAATACGTAACAGGTTTTGATGGAATAATTTTATCAATCACAAATATCTCCTCTGTCCAGTTTGGTGTGTAACCTTTATCAAATACCTTTCTCTTGTACTTTGAAATTCTAACATGGTCTCCAATCTTAAACTTTGGTTTGCCAGGTTTCAAGTAAATCAAATCACCATACAAATTAGACCAAACTTTTTTTTCATTTTTCTTTTTACTTGCTTCAACAGGTGTCATTTTAACACTAGAATGTCTCGTATTATTGTAATCATTAACTAACTTATCAATCTTATCAAAGTAAACAGTGTTGTTATTCACAGTAAACATCTTCCACATCTTGTTTTTCATTGTTTTATTCCATCTCTCAACAACACTAAATTTCTCTTCATTTTCAGTGTGATACAGTTTAATACCGGACTTTTCCAGAAAATCTTTGAAATGTTTACTGATAAACTCAGAACCTTTATCAGTCCACAACATCTTTGGTTTACGTCCACTTTCGAATATATCATCAAATGCTTTACTAACAGTTTCAGTTTTCTTGTCTTTCAAACCTCTTATCCAACCATACTTGCTAAACACATCAATAACCATTAGCAAATATTTAATTCCTTTATTCCACTTAGCAAACTTTTGCATCTCAACCAAATCAGCAGCCCAGATTTCATCAACCCCGTTTGATATTACTGATCTTTTTGGAAAGTTTCTTGTGATTGGTTTGTGAAGTTCATCGGCTAATTGTTGAGACCAATCACTGCTCAACGCCGACGCGCGTTTTTTTGAAGTCCAAGTCCAAGTTTTTTCTTTGTATTAATCAAGAATCGTGCTGTTGATCCCCACTTTGGCATTTCACCATAGGGAATCTGATCCAATGATTTCACCATTTCTCTATCGCAATCACCTTTGTTTTTTCCCATGTCATAACAAATATCATGATAAGCAGCAATTTCATCAACTTTATTATATGGTTTGTCACGCCACTCTGTTACTTTTCCAGTTTCTGGATCATAACTTAATTGTTTATCCAAAGGATTAAAAGGCCCCATATATTTGTATTGACCTGGAGTCCATCCTGCTTTGGGTTTGGGAAGTTTTCCTATCCATTTATGAATATCAAGTCCAGCACCCCATCCCATTTCCTTAACAAAAGAGTTGTAAGACTTACTGTAACCATTTGCTTTTGCTTTTTTATATTCATCTTTGTAATATTTAACAAGCGCTATAGCATCTTTTTTAGGAATTTTTCTTACTGGAGCAAACAGTTCAGGGTCAGTTAATAATTTATATCCTTTTTTTAAATCAACTTGAAAGGGTGAGCCATATACCCCCGATTTTAATGCATCATCAATTAATCCAGCACCGTCTAAATCCGGGTTATCAGTTTTATATCTTTTATTTGGCCTAACTTTGGTTGAAAGCTGATCCATCGCCGATCCAACACTCTCCTGAATAAAAGGAGTTAATTTATTTATCCCATAATTTACAGCCTTTTTTGTAGTTTTTTATTTCTCATTAATTCACTTGCTCCATACCTTCCCATTTCAACTGCTTTTCGCCCCATCCAAGGAAGAGCATGTTCAACAAACGCATCTGTAGCTGTTCCTACAACAGTGTCAAATAAATCTCCTCCTGTTTGTTTGCCCGCCTTCTCAGACGGGCTAATTAGTTTTTTGTCCCCATTTTTACATATCTTACTTTTTTAATTCCACAAACCGCACAATGACAATAAAACTGCGCCCTTCCTCTTTTATCGGTTTGGTAACCACTTGGCCCAGTGCAAGGAGTTACTCTTTGATCTTTAATACAATATGTTTCTTTCATTTAGTATAATGTTTAGATAAAATGTCAGCAAGGGTTAATTTTGTAAAAAGTGAACTTGAGAAGATTTATAATAAGTTAAATGAGAGTTATGAATATGCCAATATTGCAAGATTGGAAAATGATAATCGGTTTATAAAAATATTTGAGTTGCTTGTGGAGTTATCTGAGAAATCAAATAATCTTAGTAAAGTTTTAAGGGTTAGTTTAGTACAATCATAATATAAAATGGAGGCTAAATTCTTTTCTGAGATAGAAAAAAATATGGATGTTAAAACACTCAAAGATTTTGAGAAAGAAGTAAGGACAAAAATAAATAATGAGTTTGAGGTACTTAGAAATAAAAATGATGATCTTTCAAGAATTTTAATGGGTGGTGAATGTGATATGTGGGAAAAAATAAGAAGAGGAGATTATGATTGGCTGAAAATAAAAAGTGGAGATAGAAAGAAGAAACTTTTTAGACTTATTGATATTTACTCAAAATTTGATTCCATAGTTGATACTGTTAAAGAATTGGAAAAAAAAGTTGAGAATGTTAAAAAGCTAAAGGATGCACCAGTGGATACAGAATAAATATAAATTTTATATTTATTCTTTAAAGTTGAGTTCTTACCCACCAAAGTATTCTTTTATAAAATCGCTATTGTCATTATCAAAATGAGGGTTATGTATTACATCAAGAATACTTTTTCCATTCTGTCTCTCAAACAAATAGTAAAGACACCAATAACCACAGAGAACAGTGTTTCGATTTTGTATTTCATCTATCGAATAAACAATTTGTTTTCCAGAAGTATTAAAATACTTCAAAGCCAAACTTGGCATTATCAGACCAAATGGATCAAAGTATTCGACTACTGAATCCAAGTTTCTATAACAAACCCAGTGTGTGCCAGGTCCTTTCATATCATCAAGATTGATTATTCCACATTCTTTTTTGATCTTATTTGGTAATTGGTCTCGACTGTAAATTCCTCTTAAATGTTTTATTTTAAGTTTTTTTATCCATTCCATCAAGTCAAAATTCGATAATGGTTTAACTAAAAAATGGAGCCTATTATGGGAATATCGTTTAATGGGCTGTTTTCCCCCAGTAGCAAACCTTTGCCTTTGGACTTTTTTTTTTTATTTCCCATTCCTATTGTATTTTCCCAGTTACCATTAAAGGGAGGAGGGTAATACTCATAACCATCTCCATGTGTGGGTGGAACATAAACACTTCTTGTGTTACTTGATGATCCCCTATCAACCTGTAAACCAGACCCAAAAATCTTTGAAACCAGACTAATCGCCATTGGAATTCCGATTGATGCAAGTGTTCCCAAGAATCCACCCTCTATTTGTTTTTTATTTAGTTTGATAACAAGACGACCTCCTGTTTGAAAAACTTTGTTAATCTGATCTATTTGTGCTTTGGTAAACATATTAGCATAAGGAGGTAAAAATGGGAAAAACTTTTTGGGAATTGTAATTCCTTTTCCAAACAATTTTTTTATTCCAAGGTCTCCAAGTGCAGATGCAGCTCCAGTAGCAAGAGCAGGGGCAGCTTTTGAAATTCCCTTTACTGCATAAGGAAGAAGTTCAGCACCAATTCTTGCTAAACTAGTGAATAAGTTTCCTCCTTCTTTTACTAATTTTCTAATCTGTGTTTCACTTATTTTTATAACTGTTCCCGTCCCATTTGCAAGTGATTTTTTTATCTTATTAATCTGTCTTTGGTTTAACATTAACTCATCTGGCCCTCGAAGATGAGAATGTTTTAATCGAAGTGATAATGCTGATCTTTTTTTAATTGCACTAAACAGTTTTGTCTTTTGTCCATCTGTCAGCTTTACTCCATATTCAATATAAGTTGTCATTTTATATATTATGTTATATTAAATTTTTCTAAAGGAAACTAATGCGGCGTAGCCAAGGGAGGGGGGTCATAGGGGGGAACCTACGGTTCCCCCTATTTCGTAGGTTTCCCTTTATGCTCTAAGAAGTAGTTTTCCACTTTGCTGTTCTATTTCTGCTTCTCTCTCATGAAGTACAAGAGCGTAAATATTATAATCAGCGTTTGGATTGGCGCTTAGTTCGTAATGAAAAGATAGTTTTGTAACCCCATCTTTTATATCAATTTTTTGTTTTGTTAAATCAAAGTAAACAAATGGGAAAAGATTCTCAAAATTTGATCTATTGAGAAGAGTGCCTCCTTGAAAATCATTATTAGCATATACATAACCCATTACTTCTCTGAAAACTCTTGCTGGATCTGTAGCTGGCTTAAAGTGAATATCAGGATATTCATTTCCATTTCCAACCTCGAGATAGCAACGTGAAATATTAGCATTGTTTGGCAGACTAAAAGTGTTGTATAAAATGGATTTGCTGTTTGTACATCAACATTGGCTGTGTTTAGTGCCCAAACAAATACATGTCGTGGTTTTGACATACCATTTGTAATTCTAAATTGACCTGTTTGTTGCTGACCATTATTTGATCTTTCAACTACTTCATTAAGATAAGTCCATTTGTAAGGTTTAAGGTAATTATCAATATAAAGTTTTTGTCCTTCTGAGTTGAATGTTAACCTTGGAACAAATAGTTGAAATCTTGTTAAAATAACTCTGCAAGCATCTCCTCCAGTTCTCCAGATGAGATTGTTATCCGATTCTAATTCAATATTTAACTCAATTTTTGTATTTGGAAGAAGCTTATCTTCAAGTGTTTCAAAAAATGAATATCTATTGAGAGGAATTTCACATCGCACTGTTGCTGAGGCACCCAGTAAAGTTTTTCTCAGGGCAAAACCTTTGTTGTAATTTGCCGCTCTTCCTTTTACAACATTTGCTCCTCCAGTTACATTTGTGTTATTGATAGTAAATTCTGTTTTATTAGCGTTTCGTGTTTTGTCAAGATAGTAAAATTCATTTGTTGCAACACTCTCAACATAGGAGGGATTATACTCAAGCAAATTCTTAATATTAACTACATGATTTGCGTAATTACAACTATAAACATCTCGACCATTTGCCAGAATAGTTAACTTTTCTATAAAAGAACTAGAACCATTTACAATTCCATGATCATCATTTGCAGCAATATTAGCTCCATCTGCCAGTTTATTAACTTTAAAATCTACTGAAAGTCTTGCATTATACCAATCAAATGGAGTAGCCTCACCTGTGTTATCAGCTATAAATTTATGACCTGTTTTTTTTTGGTGAGCATTATTTGCTGGCGCTTCATCCAGGGCTTGTTCAAGATCAAAAACAACATCTTCATATCTTTCAAGATATTTTGGGTTTCTAAAAGATTTCATTTTATTTTAATAATTAGATTATATTATTTTTTCTTTCCAGATCCAGACATAATTTGTAACATTTTATTATTGATTTCTTGTTGTGACATTGGAGATTGTCGCTTACTTGTTTTATGAGATGGCGTATTTTCACCAGAAAGTAATTTTACTATTTTATCACCAGCCTTTTTAGCTGTACTGGCAGGAGCTGGTTTTGGAGGAGGTACTGCAAATTGTACCTTTTTTCTAGTTGGTTTTTTAGTTAAAAAAGATTTTACTGTATCAATTATGCCTTCTCCATATATATGTTTTCTTGAAAACTTTCCTGTATCAGGATCATTTTTTTTTTTAAACTCTGATTGTCGCATCATTTTATCTATATATTTACATTATCTTCAGTATGACGAAGCAGCAATGTCATAAACCAATCATTACCATTGAGATCAATAGGTTGACCGAGTGAATCATTTACTGTTATGTGCATTTCAGAAATATTATTAGAACTGACAGGACAGTACAGTGTCCTCCTTGGTTCAAAAGTGAATGGATATGACCTTGGAAGATTAACTGTTGGAATAACAGCAATTGTGTTTGTATTTACTCCATTTACAACAGTCTTTTATAGCAGTTGTGTTTATGTTTAATGAGTCAATCGATTTTGTAATATTTGGAAGTTTAGTTCCATACTCTGTCTTAGTCACCAGTTTCTTTTCAAATCCGATGAGTTCTCCAAAATTTGTTCCTCTCAAATCAAGTTGATAATCACCCTCAAGTGATACCAGTACTCGATAGGTGGATAAAATAAAAGACAGATTTATTGAGTAATTCTTTTCTCCTTTGGAGTCTGTTGTGTGATGAGTCTTTTGATCCATGTACTGATGAATGTAATCATTAATATCTGAGTAGGAATACATTCCATCTGAAAAGGTGATAGTTTGCCATGTTGTTCCATCATGAGTGTATTTGATTTTATTGTTTCCATAACTACTTCTGATGTTGTACCAAGAGTAAGTCATCGATAACCTGTCCAAGGCGAGAAAATGCTTGAATTGTGGGTCAAGTTTTAAAGGAGGATTAAATTTAACTGAAAAATCATGGGGTTTGTTTACTCCTATTTTTTCTCTTTTAACAGATGAAATATGAATAGCACTTTCATTCATTTATCTTATAATTATAGCGGAGCTCCTCGCGCGCGCGAAGCGCGCGCGTGGACGTAGCCCCATAGCTAAGTAATCTACCCATCCCAGAAAATTTGGTAATCACGTGACCGTACACCGACCGCCCGCCCACCCGCCCGCCCGCCCGCCCGCCGTCCGTCCGCACCACAGGGAAACCAATGTTCAATCTCACACTTTCTAGCTAGTTTGGGAGCCCAGGGAGCCTAGATAGGAGACAACTATCAATGTTGTGATCAATTGACAGCTGTCAAGACAAGGTATCCGCTGACCAGTATCACCTGGCCGTATCGCGGGCTCAGGTGTCGACTCGTCCAGGGCGAGTATTTTTTTGAAGTTATCCGCTGACAAGTTACTAGTTTTCAGATGATCGCAGGCTCAATTTTTTTTAAAAAAATTCATATGAAATATATTGTGTTTATGTCATTATGGCCCAGCACTATTATCATTTTGATTTCAAACTGACCTCGGACGCGAAAATTCAGCCAGTTATTTAAAAATGCAAGAAGGGAAAACAGATGTTTTTCACTTTTCTCAGGACAGTCACGCTTTGGTCACGCTCCACGTCCAATTTTTATGCCCTGATTGGTCAAAATTTGACAGGTGAGTTCATGCGGAAAATTCATACAACATCTTGAAACTTGTTTGCTTCAACAGCTGACAGAAGCTGACAGAGTTTTGTGTCAACTTGTGATGTTTTTAATAACTGTCTTTTTTCACTGGATGTACAAAATGAAACACAGCTGCTACCAAGAGTCTTCTGTTAACGTTATTCATGGCTGGTTTCTTTATTGAATTTTTGTTGAGAAATGCGCTGCTTGTCAAAGTCGGAAATCCGATTTCGGATGGCATCGTTTTTGTTTTTCACCTTGCTGGATGTGTAAGCGATTCAGGCCTTACTTGATAGCTTTCAGGAGCTGCATCTCGAAATATGGTAAGCCTGAGTTATCATTGTATTTATATCTGTTTTCATGAAGTCGAGCGCAGTTTATGAGGCTAGTTTATGCACGTTTGTATTTAGATTTGAGACACTGATCTGACCTAGTATGAGGTTTGAAAGCTTACAGAACTTTGAAAAGCCATTAGTCGATATTTCACCGCAAATAACAAGAAAAACCGTTCCGAAGAATATTTAGTTATTATTTTGGCTGTAGAAAGAAAACTTTGAGCGATTTACTTGTCGCGAGTTCATCGAGGAAAACAGCAAACACCGGGAAGCCGGCGGCTTAAAATTAAACTTAATTTTTAAGCTTAAAGACTGTAAGATTCTTATAGACACTTAAATACTTGTTTTCGTGAATGAAACTTGTTGTCTCTGTAAATGTTCTACCGAATTATATTTCTGATCTTTTATTTATTGTTAGTTGTCTTTTGCAATTTTCATCGCTTTGCTGCCCTTTGCCGTTATTTGTTTACAGTCGTTCATAAACATCGCTTGCAGGAGTACTCAACGTACCGCGCGTATCACACATCGCCGTGACGGTCATAAAACTATCAATAAAAAATAAACACAATAAATTCTTTATTATGTTGAAGCGTAACTCTGTTAAAATTTCTTTGCAAACTTGGTAGGTGATTTTGGAATTTTTTTGAACGGTTTCGCTAATTAAAAGCCCACGCGTGCTTCGATGGTCCTGAATATTGAATGAATGGAATTAGTCTTGAAAAATTGTGAAACTGACTGCTAATTGTCTGAGGTCAGGCGGTCTGTATGATAAAAACAGCGGCTCATAGTACTCTGTCACCTCAGATGTGATGAATAAAAAGTATAAAAGGTTGATTTGCACGCACCCAGATTTGGTGGCAAGATTTCCTAAAGTAAACTTGTCGAACGTAAAAATTCGGCCTGATTTGTTTTCCAAGAATTTGTTTTCCACGCCTAATCTACCGTGATCAAGGGCCATTATTGCTCTAAAATGTGACCGAAGATGATTGCCAGTGCTATTTTTTGGGTCTACATATAAGGCTATCAACTCGATGCAAGATTTGTTTCACTCTAAAATCACTTTAGCCTGCATTCATTATGTATCCTACAGGGGGGGCAGAGGATTTTAGGGGGGGTTCTCAAATTTTTAGAGCAAAAAAGGGGGGATATGAAAATTGTTTAAATATCTCCTGGGGAGATGCTTATTTTTTTGTAAGATTCTGTCTAGCTTTTGTAATAGTTTTAAAAAGTAGAAAAAGAAATGATAAGCAAGGATTGTAAAGCAACAAGGGTACCTCTATTATTCTGAGAGACTATAGTACCTATTTTGTAGTTTTTCAAGCAGTGTGCCTGGCCTGTAGATGTAATGTTTCGATACAGTATAGAAAGTAAAACATCTAAAATGGAAACATTTAATGCAACCTCAGTCTAAGCAGTGCAACTTTATTGAATCAATGATTGCAAAAGAAAACAATGTAATTCGACAGTGCACAGTTTTATGAAATTGAACAACAAATGTGCACTTTTAACATGACGTCGCTAAAATTCAAACTAAAAAACTATCCCTCTTAACGAGATTTTACTCTCACGATGCATTAGAGCAGCTGAAAACTAACTGTGAAACAAATTTTCGCTTCAAAAGGGTTCTTGGTTTTGTGATAGAGTACGCTTGAATTTCTGTAAGCTTTTGTGTGACGCGGCATTTACATGACGGCCAAGAGAGCTGTCATCTAGGTTAAAAAAATGACTTATTTCAGGAAATTTTGCCATCTAAACAGTTCATGTACTGGAAAAAGTATTATAATTTTAATGTTTATGAGTTTCTCGAAGAATAAATTCACGCTTTTGTAGCAAAACTCGGTAACAGATGTTTCTGTTGGTTTCCGTCCGCCATGTTGGAGCTCACCCTTGTAGAATCAGACACTATGTAGAATCTATGCAAATGCTATGTCACAAAGCTATGTAGAACCTATGTTAATGAGTCATACATTGCTTTGACCAGATCCTATGTTGTTTCTATGCCAGGACTATGTTTTTTGTATCGAAAATGCTATGTTTTCGCTAGTCAAACGGAACCTACTTAAAAGCTATGCAGTTTTTAAAAGTAGGAATAAAGGAAGAAATGACATACTTTCCACATAGCCTATACATACAATTTACATAGCTTTGGGAAAGAGATTCTAGACCTCATAGTAAATCTTATAGAAAAATCATAGGAAATAAATAGCCTTCACATAGGACTGAAATAGACTTTACATAGTAAAATGGAACAGGGAACAGTTTATTAAATAGCTTTTGAATAGGGTTTGCTTAGAATTTAAATAGCCTATGAATAGAGAAAACATATGATAAGCATAGCCTTCACTTAAAGTTGACATATATTTTGCATAGCATTAAAATAGGTAAAACACAGAACAAAAATAGTCTTTGCATAGGTTTGAAATAGGATTTTAATAGTATTGGAGTAGGTAAAACATATCACATACATAGCCTTTAACTAGAGTTCAAATAGAACTTACATAGAGTTGACATAGTCTTAACATAGTCTTTTATGTAATTATATTTGTAGGTTTCGATTTACTTATAAAGCAAATGTAGGTTTAAAATACGCTCGTAATAATCACCAGAATAGAAAAAATATTATAAACATGACATAGAATGCCTTGAACATTGGTAAGAAATAGGTTTGGAAACAAAAAAATGAACAACTATGAAACAATTGCAAATACAGTATTTTCATGCAGCAGTTTCAGAGAATCGAACCCTCAAATTAAAGTTTGCTTAATTTGCTTATCGTGTTGACTCTTGGCTGATGTCGTGCTTGTCAGTGCCATACAGTTTGCTTGTGACTGCAACGAATAAGTATCTGCAAACAGAAAAGTGGAGATTTTAAGGCAAATAAATGTAAAAACAACCTTAGTTTTTATAACTGAAACGAACGAGTGTTACAGCGTGATCGAATTGTGACCAATCGATCCAACTTGTTCAGTCGGATACGCGAAAAGGGGAGAAAACACAAGCAAATCGAAACTTAAATTGAGAGAAACATCACTTACCGATGTCAGGAATACTTATTGTTGAACCTGGCAGGAAAAAGTCTTTAAACTGAAGTAAAAAGAACCGTTTTCTTTTAAACGCACACTTGGCAGTTCGTCTTCTTCGACTTGAAAGCACCCGCGTGGAAATCAGACAATTTTCACACCTTTTCATTGGTTGAAAAGGCCCACGTGACGATAAAACGCAAAATACGCATGTGTTGTACTCACGGGCTTCCCTGGGATCTACTGGAAACAAAATAGCGGACAAACAACGAGGACTGCAGCTACCGTTTCGCAGTTTTGACCAGTTTTATTCAGGAATCGTCCACAATCAAGACGAAGGATAGAAGCTAAATATATATAAAAGGAGAAAAGAATGCATGGAAGTATCATTTCAAGTGAAGAAACACTTGGAAAAAGCTAGTAAGGAAAGTTAAGGCAGGAATGATGGATGCAGAGATTACATGCTTAACGAAAAATTTATAATCTTCTCACTAAGAACTATCTGCAAGCGCAAAAAAATTATAGTATATGACTTTTAAGCTTTTTATTTTAAATGCTGCTTTTTACATTTGATGTACGCTTTTTGTACGCGCTATTTAACCTGTATCATCAACATGCCTAGTAGACTACATAGGAAACGCATAGACTACATATGTTTTTCATATGAGTGACATAGGAAAAAATACGTTTATGTAAAAGCTATGTAACCTTTATGTCCTGATAAAACTAAATTCAAATGTTACACAGTAAAGACATAGGCTGCAAATATGTTTCATTCACACAGCAAAGAATATACATAGCACTATGTAAAAGCTAAGAATATTGTTGGCAATAAAAGTGAACATCGAGATGCTATGTAAAAGCTATTTTACTTTGATACATAGTGAATACATAGGATGCAAATCGGAAGGAAAAGCAGAACTTTTTGTTGCATAGTAAATACATAGCTATGTCAAGACTATGAATAGATTTTGAATAGTATTTGCATAGGTATTAAAAAGCTATGTACTTTTCAAATAGCCTAAACATAGTTTCAACATAGATTTTTCATACTTTAGACTATGTTATGAGGTATGTTACATAGTTAATACATAGGCAGTAATGAACATAACATAGCTGAAACATAGTCCAACATAGTAAATCAATAGCATGAGCATAGGTTTTGCATATGTCTGGTTCTACAAGGGCATCCAGGTGAGCACCAGCATGGTGTCTCCATACAAATCTCTATAAATTTGGGTAAAACATTTCTTCGGATATCTCGTATACGAAATATTCCTCTGACCTGAATCTTGGCGAGGGTCTTTCCCTATGTACCTCCTTTCATTTTCCAGCTATTGAATGGTTTTGATTTTTATTTTCATCTATTTTGAATGGAGTGACCGCGCTGAAAACCAGCAATGAATTTTCTGTACCAGTTTGAAAGGGGTCCACATACACCCAGTGCACCCCCTGCTATATCTGCCACTTGTCAAGACAACAAATAATTAAGCCATTAAGGTTAAAAAAGAAAAAGATATGACCATAAAATGTAGAACATTGTCATTTTTACTCATCTTTGTCATTATCCTCAACACTGTCTATCTCATCAGTCACCAACATCATTGTCAATATCATCATCAGCAGCAGCCTTGTCACCAGCAACATTGTTATCCTCATCATTATTGTCATCATCATCATTGTCATCATCATTATTGTCATCATCATCAATATCCTCCGCATCGTCATCCTCCAGTGCACATGTCGCACTTGAGAGGAATGATTCTGAACGGCCGGAAAACGAGGGTGAAGAGGATGGCAACAGCGGAGATGAATCCGTGGATGAGTGTGATAGTGAGAGTGATGATGATGATGAGGTTGTTGCTTTTGTCGACGAGAGTGACAGTGAAATGGAGGTTCCTGTCAATACTCCAGGCCTGGTAGTACTCGTACACGAGCTGGCAGGCTATCTATACCTAATTCGCGCTACTTAGACTGGCTGGCATAGGTATGACATAAACAGTCAAAGCTCTCTTGATGTTCTTATTAAACATGTCTCTTGAATTTTCAAACATATATAGTGTACTTATTATCCAGATATTTATTTTGATATTTCCTGTGAGGGAAGAGGGGGGGGGGTATTCATCTTTTGGCTGATTGCTTGGGGGGGATTATGAAAATTTGTATGGACCTTGAGGGGGGGGGGGGGGGATATAAAAAAACGAGCCGCTGAAAAAAAAATCCTTTTCCCTCCCCTCCCCCCCCCCCCCTGTAGCGTACATAATGAATTCAGGATTACAAGTTTATTGTTTGTTTTAAATTATAAATTAATTCTATTAATGGAGCTTCGCTTTTAGCCCTGGCTAAATCTATATATTACTAATGTGGTGAAGCAAAGGGAGGGGGTTTTGGGGGAACCGTAGGTTCCCCCACTAGATAATTTTTCTTAAAAGTGTATTAAGTTGGTTATTAGTAATAATCCCGAGATCCCTTAGTCTATGAGCTATTTGAATGTATTCAGGTAATACACCATTGTTTCCTGCGGCAAGTGATCCAGCAAGTAATTCAAATCTATGAAGTAGTTCTTGAGGGTTATTGTAAAACATTCCAGAACCACTTTGATTTTCATACTTCAAAAGAAGGTTTAAATTTGTTGAATATATGCTTAATGTGTTAAAATTATTTATATTTTCTAATGTTTTTGCTCGAGGATTTTCACTTTTTGGTCTGGCTATATAATAGCCACCATTACTTTCAATTATTGCGGTATTATGAATATTTTCGCTAAAATCTTTTAAATCTGAATTAACAGCAATGATTAATGAAGAAATTTCAGAAACATTTTTATCAAAATAATAAGAAGGAAGATTGGGATAACCATTACTTTCTAGTAAATCTTGTGATCCTTTATTATTTAGATTCCTATCAAATTCTTCAACATTAAATTTTGCTATAGGAGTTTTTTTCTCTTTTGGTAAAGGAGCTTGAGCTTTATCCTCTTTTGGTAAAGGAGCTTGAGCTTCATCTTCAATAACTTCTACTCTTGGCAACTCTTGCATATCAGCCAAACGTTCAAACTGACTAAATCCATCTGTAATGGCTTTTTGATTGGCTTTGAGACCTTCCGTAAGAGCCAACTGATTTCGCAGCATTTCTTGGTTTTGAGTTTTGAGTTTTTGGGTCCTCTGGTTTTTCAAACTGAGAAATCAGAGGCTGGAATGTTTCACTAAATCCTTCTCTCATATTCTGTTTTTCCCAAGTAGTTTCTTTTATTCGTTGTCTCACCTGTTTGGTAAGATCATCGGCTTCAATCTTATTTTTAGAGTATTTTTTTATTTTTTCAATATCCATTTATATAATAAATATATAAAATGGAGATACCAAATTATGATAGCAATGATAACAGCGATAAAAAATTTAAACAACTGTTTCCTTTTATGCCATCGGATACATTTAGAATGTTAATTTGTGGAAATAGTGGAAGTGGTAAAACTAATTTGCTTTATCACATGTTAATGAAACCATTGCTGTACTATGATGAGATTTATCTTTATGCTCGTAATTTGGAGCAGGATAAGTACAAGAGAATAATGCAAAAAATGAGGGAATTGTCACATAAACTCGGTTATGAAATACTTAATGTGAGTAATGATGAAATAACTCCAGTAACAGAAATGGATTATGCAGACAATCAAAAACTTGTGATATTTGATGATTATGTCTGTGATAAAAATCAGAGACAAATCATAGATTATTTTATTCAAGGTAGACATAAGAATTGCTCAGTTATTTATTTGAGTCAATCATTTTACAAAACACCAAAAGATATCCGACTTAATTGTTCTCATTACTGTTTATACGAATTTCCATCATCCAGGGAAGCAAACAGAATATCATCTGAATTGGGAGTTGATAAAGTTATTTATAAAGAGACTACTAAAAAACCATTTTCATTTCTTTATGTCAATAAACCAAAAAAAATCTTATCAAAAAACTTTACTAGTTTATATAAACAATAAATAAGATGGGAATATTTAATGAACATTCTTCTAATCAACATCCATTTGCCAAGGGAATTCAAGGCGCTCCAGGTGTTGGGTTTAATCTCACTGCAGATGGAAATTATGATATGGTGGGAAAAAAACTAACAAATGTTGGTAATCCAACATCAGACACTGATTCAGCAACCAAGAAATATGTTGATACCCATTCTGGTGGAAAAACATCATTAATAACAGTAGATTCAAATATTGATATGAAAAGTCAATTCTCAATTACAAAACTCAAAACACCAACAGTCAATGATGATGCTGCAAATAAGAAATATGTGGACGACTCGAAAGTTGATGGCAGTGTCTTTTTAAAATTGGATGGAACAAGACCAATGGCTGGAAACATCAATATGAATAACAATCGAATAATTAATATTCCAGCTCCAAATGCAAATAACCAACCAACACCATTGGCTTATACTGATCTTGCTTATCTCAAAGTTGATGGATCAAATTCAATGACAAATAATTTGAACATGAACAATAAAAGAATAATTAACGTAATTACAACAAATGACTCAGATGCTGTACCCAAAAAGTATGGGGATGATAGCATATCTAAGCAAGATTTCAGTTATTTCTTTAAAAAGGATGGGAGTAACCCAATGACTTCAGATCTTAATGTTGGTGGGCATAAAATAATTAATCTTGAAGATCCCGCTTCAGATAGTGATGCAGCAAACAAAAAGTATGTTGATGACCATTTACACCAAACTCAAGTTCAACCAAGTCATTACAAAGATGAGTTTGCTTTTTTGATGTCAAGCCCGTCTCAATGGACAGATGAAATAGATAATAGAAATAGTTTTTATCCAAGAAAGATAGCAGACTTACCACCAAATAAAGGAAACTTTCACGACTACAACCATAAAGTACTTTATATAGATATATTTAAACATTTTCAAGGTGGTTATAACTTTAAAATGGGTCTTAATTTTTATAGGTTAGTTGGAGGAGCTGACTATACCCTTTGTTTAGAAATACTTAACACTGATTATCAACTATGGCATAAAACCCAAATAAGTGTTGATAACAATTCATCACAAGGATTACAACTTGGAAATGTTAGTGTAAGAAAACTTCAACATAGATTCACCAATTCAAAGATACAAACAGAAATTATGTATTACCATAGAGTTGTAATTAATTTTAAGAAGTTAACAACTGGTAATAAATTCTTTCTTCACATTTTGGTCAATATTCCTCAGGATGGAAACGACCTAGCTGTTTATCCAACACAGTTTTCTAACCTTTACATAATTGCTTATGGAATCATGAGTAAAGTTAGCAATATTGATGCAGATAAAGTTTATGACTATCACACAGCATTTGACATCCAAAAAACACAAGTAAAATACAATGTCGACATTAACGCAAATCAAAAGGCAATTAGAAATATCAAACTTGAACGAGGTAGTAATAATAGTGCTGCAACAGTTGGAATGGTAAAAGAGTTGATCCCATTCACCAAAAAATATGTTTACCGAAAATATTTTGAAGATTTTTTTTACTTCAAAGATGCAAACTCTTATAATTTGAAATCATCTTCTTCCGGCATTGTTTTCACTGGAATTGGGAATAAATTATCAATACCAAACCGTACCATTGCCGACGTAAAAACATATGGTTTAAATTTGAAAAGATACAGTATTAGCTACTCAGATTCTTCTACAAATACTGATTTTACCTTATGCATTGTTTTTCAACATTTTAAAGCCTCTTTTTTTAACTTGCAAAGAATACGAGGAAATACAGATAATATTTCCTTGTATTACAACGCAAAAGATAATCAACTGTCTTTAAATGAAAGAAACAAATTTACAATAACAGATGACTTTAACGATAAATATATTGTTATTTGGTGGGCTTTTAATCGAAGAGATGGAATTTCCAAAATTAGTATCAGTAATTATGCCTCAACTATTACTGAATCAACTCCTATAAATTCCCACGATACTCATCATTTTACATTTGGTTCAAGTGGAGGAATTATCAATAAATTCATGTTCTCAACCAATTTTTACGACTTTGACTCGGAAACATATAAAAAAATAATGATGGAAGAAAAACTTGATGGTAGTTATGTAATATAAAGAATAAATGAAGGATATTTTTGAATTTAATCACATTGATAATTCTCTGTCAGAATCAGAGGTCACAACTCTCAAAGATTTCTATAAACATTATCACAAGAAATACTGGTGTTTTAAGAAATCTTTTAAAAGGTATAAAATTCTTGATGAAACACTCTCTATGACTGGAGGAGGATTAGTGGTGATAGGAACTATTACCGGAGGAATAACATTGAATCCAATAATCCTGGGTGTTATCAATGGCGCTGGAGTTCTTGTAAGTTCAATTGCAAAAATGAAGAATTACAAGAAAAAGATTGAAATGTCTCAAATTGCATTTACAACATATGAAAAAGTATTGGTTGAACTGCGTTCAGCTCTTCGAGGTGATGAGTTTAACAAACAAGAGTTTATTGATCGAATGAAATTGATAGATGAAATGATAATTGATCAGTCTCCTATTGCAGACAAATTTTCAAAGAAATATAATAAGAAATATAATTAATAATTTTTCATTTCTATCTACTCTTAAGATAGAAATGATAAAGTCAATTGTAGCATATGTGAATTTTTACTTTCCTACTTATAAAACAAACTTTTACCCTGATAACTTTATCAAAGCTTGTCTTGTTTACCAGTTTTTGTACGCAAAGTATTTCACACAAAGATTACACTTGGATCAAATTATTTATAGATTATCAGACTTCAGACATAATTGCAGATCAAACTCATCAATACTATCCAATCATTTAATATTTAATCTCGCTTTTCGAGAATTTTGGAAATATTACCACCTTGGTCGAGGTTGTGTCTATACTTTCAATTCACCTTTTAAACAATTTGAAGTACTTGGTTATTTGACTGGTATTACTTACTGGTGTTTTCACAGAGGAGTAATTGATTTATAACTATGCCACCACTTTTCATAAGTTGCCAAAGTTTGGTTAGAGATATTTAGATCAATTAATTTATACTTTTTATTTCCCATTTCTTCCAGTATTTTTTTCATTAAATATCCAATACTTATCATTCTCTTTCTACAAAATTGTTTGTTTAATATTTCCATGACTTTGTTATCTATTGCCATTAGTTTAATGTACAACTCATACTTTTCATCTTCAGTCAGTTGTATCATTTTACTTACTTGATCAACCTTTTTCTCATAATGATACTTTCTCTGATAAATACTCTTCTTTCGAAAAAGTAATCGATCATAATCTTTTTTATCAAAATACCCCAAAACAGGAACATTTTGACCACCACAGTTTTCACAAATTGTGTAACCTGAAACAATAATAAAACAATCATCTCTTTGGCAATTCCAACATTCAGTTTTTCTGCTCGTTTCACTCGATTCCTTTTCTGGCGGTTTTGTATATTTATGTATTATTTTCATATATCTTTCTATTTCTTCTTCTGTATGTGGCATTTATTATATTTAATTATTTTAAAACTTTTTACCTTAAAGCCTTTGTAAGAACTTTATCCTTTCCTAATTTTCTTTTATCATCTTCATTACTCAAAGCTATCTTGTTAACTTCCTTTGAATATATTTCATGATTTTCGCTTTTTATAATTTTCATGGATCTCATTTGTTTTTCACCAGAAAATAAACAGTCAACATAATCCTGAAAGTCAATTCCTTTTTTCACAACATTCTTTTTTATCCCTTTGCATTTTTTGGTAGTACTTGAATCTTCAACTTTAAAACTGTATAATTTCGGACGAAGTCCTACAAAATGTGTAATTTGACGACCAGCTACTTCATCCTTGAACATTCCAATCACTTTTTTATTGACTCCTGTCAGTATTCCAGATTCGTGATCTGGTGGATAATCGGATGTATCAAACTTGGATTTTATGTCTTTTGATATATCTTTGTAAAAATCATCTGTTGTAATTTCATACATAAGAGAATCAGTATCAGTAAATAACAACTTGGCTCGGTTATGACCGTATTTCTTTTGTATGTAATTATAATGAAAATTGAAAATCAGGGTTTTTGACAGATCCAGTATTGCTTGACCAACATACACTGGCTTGTTAAAATACACCTCAGTTTTTTTCATGTGAACAGCGATAAGATTGCGATCAAATATTGTTGCTCTGGCAAAGTTTGGGCGACTTGTTAATTTTGCAGCTTTGGCACGATTATCAACAAGTATTATATTTTGTCTTTTTCTTATGTTTTCAATGGTTTTCCCAAATACTGAATTATTCATCAGTTTAAAAAAGTCTTTTTCAAATGAGTTGGCTGCTGTTTTTCTAAGTTCGGTATTCTTTTTGATGTAAGGCTCCATCCAAGGACTCTGATTAAAAGATATCCCTCGGTGAACAGCAGTTATTCTTAATCCCATCTCAAGACATTGTCTTAAATTCCGATAATGTATTACATAATTTTTATGTGGTTTGAAATGACATATAAGTTTCTCAACATTATTAACTTTTAACTTTTCTGGAGCATGAGGATAATCATTATGTGATTTCCACAATTCTTTTGGATATTCCAAATCTACTTCAAAGATGAAACCTTTTTTCTTGATTGGATTTGCCATACTATCATTTGCTTTATCAAGAAGGGCCATTACTTTGTCTTTTGACAGGTTATTCATCCATTTAAATCCATTCGTGGGAAGTGATTGAGACATTGCCCATCCATAAAGATTATTGGCATCGAGATATTGAATGAATTTTGAAGGTTTGTCGGGGTTGAATTCTTTCATGTATTTGTTATTGGCTTCTGAATATCTCTTTGATATATGAGTTATTCCTCCTCGAATTCCTCTCTCAAACATCATTAACATGTCATAATCATGTAACAATTCTAATTCTTGACCCGTTTCCTTGAGACAAGCATCCCAAGCCAGACCAGGAGATGTATAATAATGAGCTGGATCTAAATTGTAATGTTTCAAACAAGTTTTTCTAAAGTTTTCAAATACATCTGCCAAGAGTAGGACATCAGACTTCAAATAAAGATCATGATAATCTTTGATTGTTTGGCAATTGAATGTATTCCAAACATTGAGTGCATGTTGATAATCTTCATCTGTTATATCTTCATCATACAGTTTTGAATAGAATTGTTCCTTGGGTGGAAGTTGTGTTTCTGATAGTTTTTCTATTGAGGTCACATAGTCATAAGGATAAACACCCTTTCGAGTGAGGAGGTTGACATTCTTTCTGAATATTTCTTTTGTATTTTGAAAATCATCTGCTTGCAAAGTTTCCAACAAGATTAGCAAGACTATTTTGGAGAAACTTAAATGAATCAATAAATCTTATTTCAAAATTCAAAGTTACCATCTCTCCAGTTCGCTTTGATCTGTACTCATCAACTTTTATCTTTTTTGAAAATGAGATATACTTTTCCTCAGTTGATAGAATACAATTTAACTCACCTTTCAAACCAGAAAGTTGTTTTATAAACAAATGCGCATCATAGCCTTGAAGATTGTGAAACACTACTGGGAGTATCAATGGTTTTCGACACTGGAGATTACATCTGTTATGAGCAGCTCCACGGTATTGCCCAGTAAAATGACAATGATCTCGAACTTTATCATCAAGTAATTCTTTTGAGCAAATATGGCAAGTTTCAGCTTTATCAAACGATGCTTGCTCTTGTTTGCTTAATTTAAGAGGTTTTGGACTACGATAAAAATTGTTATATATTTCGTTAGTTATTATATCAAGTTTAGAAACAAATATTTCAGCAACGTTATCGTCCTCTTTTTGTTTTGTGTAAATTATGGGTTTGATAATCTTGGGGATAATTCCTTTGACGTAAAGACAAAATCCTGATGGTTCATGTTTCTGGTAATTGTAGGTATATGAATCCTCTGGATTGGGACTGCAATTATTTATTGGTTTAGTAAAACATTCAAAATCAGCATAAACTACAAAAGGTATTGGAAGCTGTTTGTGCCAATTATTAAAACTTAATTTTGAGTTTCTTGGAGGCATTTTCACAGCAACTGTTTCATTAGTTGAACGATACTGGATATGTTTTTGGAATAATTCTTCTTTTGAGAAATGAGTAAAACACCTCTTGCAAATATATATTTTTCCATTTGTTCTTGATGTTATTTGAGATCTGAATAATCTTGAAAAACTTCTGATAAGTGTATAATGATATTTCCCATCTTCCTCATACAAAAACAAGTCTATTGTTTCTTGTGGATTTCTCTCTGCCATTCGGAGAGGATAAAACTTGTTATTATCATTAACTGAAAACACATTTATTCCTGGAATATCTGGATTAAGTTTTTCGAATTTTGAAATGTCTTTTAATTTGATTGGAAAATTTATTCCTTTTGTATTCAAGCTATTTTCTTTTTGTTTCAAATCTGTTAATAGTTCTGCATTTTTTCCCTTTGGATTGAGGTATCTTAATACACACCACAAAAAACATTTTTCATCTTTATTTTTAATATTTAATATCGCTTTCTTTTTTGTAATCCAATCTGGAAGTCGAATATAAGATAAACCTCTCATTGGTTTGAAATCAACAGTGTGAATTTCGAGATGAACTATTTCTTTAAAATACCACCCACTACCATTTTGTTGATAAATAGTAATATTTTGAATTATTGAGCGAATAACTTTAAAGAGTATTTCTTTTACATCAGTTGATTCAGTATTAATATAAGTATCAGAATTAAAATATGCTTTATCATTAACAGAGAAATATAAACTTGCATCACCTGGTTTACCATCTTTTAACATTTGCTCCATCAAACAAACTAAAACAAATCTAACTTTAATATTTCGATGATTTCGTAAAAATTCTTTTAAATGCTTGGCTTTAGATTTGAAAAACTCAAATGGAGTAATATCAGTTTTACCCTTTACTATATATTTATTTGCAAATCCTTCCAGAGATGATTTTTCTTTTTCTATTCCTTGATCATATTCCCTGAGAGCTTTCTCAAGTGCTATACGCAGATAAGATGGAGTATCAGGTGGAATTGTTTTATTTTTTATACAATCCTGAAAATACTCTTCAAATGTTTTTGGTTTGGATTTGGGTTTGGATTTGGGTTTGGATTTGGGTTTGGATTTTAGTTTGGATTTTAGTTTGCCTCTTACTTTTTGTATTTTCTTTATATCATCAATCAACTTTTGTTTATACTCCTTCTCGAGTTTTTGCTTTTCATCTTTTTTTATCCTTTTTAATTCAGCAATAGAAAGGTTATTTAGATTCGTAGTCATCTTTATTTATAATTATTTAATTCTTTAAATTTCAATTTTATTTTTTCTGACTAAGAGATAGTAAAAAGAATTTTATATCAGTAATTGATATAAAACAATAATATAAAATCTACTCCCCAGTAAAACTAAATTTTCTTAAAAACATTAAAGCAAATTCATATTTCTTTTTTAATATTTCATTTTCTCCATAAGAATGATAACTTAACATTTTTTTTATATTTGGAAACAAATTCATCATCTCTAAGCCTGAATCAAAATATTTTTCAAAAACAATAACCTGGTTAATTTTATTAAAAAATATTTTCATTTCTTCTTCATCATTTAAATCTGAAAGAATAATATTTACATTTTCATCTATTTCTTTCATATACTCATAATTTTTTTTACTTGGAAATTTAAAATCTTCAACTTTAAATATATTCAACTTTATTTGCTTTATTATACTCCTATCAATTACTTCTTTACGTGAAAATTTAAAATCTCCAATTTTAAATATATCCACTTTTATTATTATTTTAAAATCTTTAAGCTAAAATTCAATTTTATTTTTTCTGACTAATATTTCATTTTTCCCGACCAGAGCAGGTTAACACTCCAAAAATTAGCCGATTCAGGATTTTCATAAGTCAACTCACCTTTTTTATTTTTAATCTTCTTCGCTCGAGCTAGATATTTATCTTTTCTCTCTTTATCCTTGTGTATTAAAAAGTCTGGATATTGAGACGAGCCAAAATGCAAATTCTTTCCACTTGAAAGCTTTACTACGTATTTGTTATTCTTCCGCTTTGAATAATCAAGAGATTCAGCGCCAAGCTTTTTAGCCTTTTTTTTTAGTTTTTCAAAATCTTTTCCTTTCACTACATATTTATCATCAGATGAATGCTCTTTCACAGGAACATAATCAGGATCTTCATCATGTTTATAGCCATCATCAACTATAAAGTCTTTGTCCTCGGGGCTTTGATATTCCATTTTAGTATTTGATTAGATTAGATTATTTTTGTTGGGGAAATCCCCGATTACTCAATCATTCTGATCTCATCAAAAAATACAATAGATTGCATTCCAGAGTTCCCTAACAACCAGCAAATCTATAAATAGTTTTTGTGTTTACCTTCGACGATTGAAATTGTTAGGGCACTCTGGTTTGCATTGACGATATAATTTAATATAATCCTTAAATAAAATGATCACCGACGGCCCTGAATTTGATAAATTTGTAGTTGAACCATGGATGGAGCTTGAACCATGGGGGGGAATTGAACCATGGGGGGGAATTGAACCATGGGAGGAAATTAAACCAGTTTTTCAATTATATTTTAAAAAAATAATTCCTGATCATCCTTATAAAATTTTTTTAAGTTTGATTTACGAATACAAATCTGATAAAGAATATGATGATGATGCCGACCAAGAATTTGAAAATTATCCAGGCATCTCTAATCTTTACTTCAGATTATTAGATGACTATAATAGATATGGATTTGCTTTTAATAAATTAAATAATCTTTTTCCTGGTAATAAACTTTATGTATTCGAAAATAAAAAATATGGTAAACCCATTTGTAACTTGGTTCAAAATTATCATAGTAAAAAAGCTTTACTATTTAATAATGTAAAAACAATTGATTTGAATAAATATGATAAAGGAGAAAAGCCTCTATCAATAAATGAAAAACTAAAAAGAAATTTTATCAAAAATCAAAAAAATAAAAAACTTCAATTTGCACTGATGGACCCAGATGTTTATTATAATGATGAACTTTTAAAAGATGTAATAGAAAAAAAAGAAATACAAAAACTTTTAATAAAAAAATTTAATCATCGTATGACTTGTCATGGATTAGAAGACTTTTTAAAAATAAAATATTGATTTAATCAAATATTTCTTGTTTGTAAAACTTTCACTCTCCACAGAGTAGTTAAGATAGGATGACTTTTGCCTGACTTTTTTCACCGTCTATTTCCGTCATTTCCGCGAGCGGCCCCGCAGGGGACGCGAGCATTAAATTACCTAATATCCCGCATTTCAAATAAGTAAAAAATAACAGGAATTTCTTTAGTTTTTTAATTCTTTGAAATTCTAAAATTGCGATTTGGGTTTTTAGGTACCAAATTTTTTTCAAAAATATGAAGAAATTCCCTGATATTTTTTATCATTTTTGGGACTCGGGAATTTTAGGTGGGTTTAATCAGGGAAATGAAGGAAATAGACGGTGAAAAAAGTCAGGAACAAGGCATCCTATCTTAACTACTAGCTTAGGGGGGCTTTTTTGCCGTTGATGTTTTATATTGTTTTGTTTTGTTTAGTCTTTTATTTTTGTTTCCCACCGTTGTTCTTGGACTGGGCTCTTATTTGAATACTGAGGGAAAGAAAAGGGGGAAGGGAGTGGGGCTAAATATTAACATTCTTTGATGCTTCATTGGAAAAACATAGAAAACACTAGAAAAATATTTCTAAAAAAAACTGTAAAAAATGGCCCTTTGCGGCAGTTTAAGACCCAACTCTGTACTTAAACTGCTCTATCATCTGCTACACGCTTACACAAAGTATTCGACAGCAGCCAGTCTATGAATTTATTAACGGTATCCATCTCGTCTTATAGAACGGAGGCAAGTAAGGTCCAGTTATGATTACTTTCGGTGTTTATAAATTTGTGGCAGACTAGGGCATATGAGAATTGGGGTCTTATTCGACGCTTGAAATTAAATAGAGGAACTACGGTATTTAGATTTTGGGAGATCACTTTCTCATTTATTCACTTACTGACCTGGCCCGGGTTGGCTGGTTAACCCGGCCAGAGTAAGTTCGAAATTAGAATTTAGATATGACAGCTTGAAAGTTTTATTCAGTTTAATTATTTTTGTATGTAATTTGATGATTGGATACTGAAAAAAATGGAAAAAATTATCCGAGAAAATGTTTTCGTACAAAACAAAAGGAAACCCAGATTTAATTTAACCAGAGTCTAGCCCTAATCGTCCTTCAAACAACTGGGCCTTGGCTTAATTAGTTATTTATTTATTAAAAGGAAGTGCCTTTCAATACAACATTCTACAAATCGCCAGTTGTGATTCTTTCGGTGGACCATGGATATGATCGGAAAGTAAAGAGCTTCCGTCTTCCAGAAAACAACATCATATCAGCCTGGTTGGAGGTAGGTTTGAACATCTATATCCTTTATAGTCACGTGCAAGAGAACACATATTAAACGTATTTAACTCCTCTCTTGTCACGTTTGTGTAATCAGGGAATGGGGATTCTCCAGCGCCTTGTTGCACCTTTTCATTTTCTTTGTCATGTATTAGCATTGATTGATCCAAATCCCTGATACACTTTAGTAAGGTGCTGCAGGTATTATCTTACTTCGAAAGGAAAGGCAGTGAAAACCCAAGAAAGAAAAAGAAATGATTTTATTTATAGTTAAAGTTTTAAAGTAGTAGATAAAGTAAGAGAGGCCATAGGCTCTAGTAAATGTTCTGTATGCCGCTTTTCCTCAGTGTGAATGCTACGTATCCGACTTTCTCTACGGGAAGTTGGGCTGGAGTCCATGAAGATTTGTGTTAAAGATCTAAGTGGATCAGGATCGAGTCATGATCCCTTGACGGTCAGCTATGCTGTTACTGGTGGTAGGTGTTTTAATTGTGTTTCATTGAGAATTTACCTGTATATTAAGTATGAGAAAAAGTATTAGCTAACGGTTCATTCAAACATTTTCTGATGATATTCAATAACTATAATGATGAAGGCTGAGTGTAATAAGAAGAATAAAAGATACGAAAATCGAAGGGATCGAGTCAGTGTCATGGGGCCTAAGTGGATAACGTTTGCCTCCATCTTCGTAATTCTTTAAGAATACCAACTGACCAGAGGCAAAACCATCTGGCTACTTATAAGCATGGCCGAAGATTTGAACACGGGACTGCCGTGAACAAATCCAGCTCGCGCTCAGAGCGGGACTTGAATTCAGGGCCTCCGAATAGCAAGGCCAGCTGTCTAACTACTCGGCCACGCTGGCGATAGCATCTTCTAATTTGGTCGGCGCAAGTTGGTTATGAAGATAAGCGGAGGATTAGATGCGACCAGAAAATGATTAAAATACAGAATGAATATTAGATATAATCAATCATTAAGTTTCGCAAAACCAAGTAAACAAGAAGACAAGTAATTAAAATTAGTTGACCCCATAAGCACACAAGTACTGATAAATACCTTACCTTAGTGGAAAACAATAACTAGGGAATTATTTCTTGGTACACTAGACCTGAATCCATGCCTGCACGTGCATTGCCCTAGATTTGGAGTCTGCAGAACCTACAGTGCACATGACGCTCGGTGTGAGTGTGATAACCAATGCCCTTCATATCAAGATCCCGTATGCACTGCAAACGGAACAACATACGACAACCAATGCTGGCATAAGTTAAGCTATTGCAGAGGACTTGAAAATAATCTCGTCTATCACCCAGGAAGCTGTGAAGGTAACGATATGCCATGTGAAAAACATTTCGGGGGCGGTATAAAGTCTAACTCTTCTCTAGATCTGCAGTGTACGTTATAGTCGTTTTGCCTGCTAAGATGTGCGACGCTCGTAACGGCCTGTGTTCACTATCAAATCAAATCAGGGGCAACAACATTTTATCAGATGTTTAATTCTTATTTACTGCGAACTTTAGGCAACCCTTCAGTACAAGGGAAATATAGTTCCTGTTAATGGTTTCAGTGCTGTCAGTACTTGTATTCACTCAAACAAAGCTCTATATTCACAGGCTATGCCGTGTGGATATTATTAGTACCATCACAGACCAAAAATACTATGCAAATAGATAGTCTTAACAACTGATAATTTTAAGAAAAACTGCACCATGTTTCATGCTTAAAAACATGTTTCTCAGTTTGAAATAGTGTTAATACAAAGCTGACTATTTAAAAAAAAAAAGAAAAAATGCTAATGAGGAAGACGAGAGCTTTGAATTTATAGGCACAATAGGACAATTGCACGATGACGTAATCACTTTTAGTACTCTATTGTTGGTTTAAGGAAGGTCGTTTCCATTGGACATCAATGGGCCTTCCTTTATCTTGAGTTTAAAGGGAATGGCAGCATGATCTCTTATCCCCCGGCATTATTATTGTAAAATAAGTTGTGTATTGCACATTTAATCTACCCTTGCGTCCGTATTCCGATCACGTCGTCCTCAATAGATTTATGGCAATGTTGTAGCCAATCGCGTTTTAACGAGAATAAAAGCTTTCCACCTCTCCAAAAGGACTTTCATAACATATTTTAGCTTCTTCATTTTTGTAATCATGAAAAAGTCTGTATATAAGCAAATACCTTGTAGTTCGACAAAGTAATTATCTTGAAGGTCTCATGCTAATCAGTCTGTTTTAAACAATCAGAGAAGACTTATGTGATGCTATTAATTGGGTACTGTATCATAATTGTGCGGGGAAATTTTATCCCGGGATGCGAATATGTTAGGTATCTACCCTGTTTTTAGCTTATTGTCCCTTTTTTATCGCATTAGGTCTTTACTTGCAATTAAAACTATTTAAATAGTGTTATGGAATATCTCCCAACTCTCAGGTAAATTTTATAATGATTATCTATTTTTTTAAATTATTGCCCTCTACAGTGCACTGCATTTCTAATTTTCCTTTGTTTCTCCCGGTCAAGTTCCCAGTTTTAGCCAGTTATTTTCGATGAAAAAGTTTTAATAACACGTTCTGTTGACCAACAAATGGACATGATATTTTCCATCAATAATTTTGATTAGTCCTTTTCTCGCTGTTATTGTAGGAATTCAGTTTAGGAACCAATTCTTTGTAACTTATATATTGCGCTTCTTGATTTAAAAGGACTGGACAGTCCAAGCTTGAAGGTGAAATTTAAGAAAGAGTATTGCGTTTTGTTAATAACTCAAAGGTTCAAGGCAAATGAGTCTCTTCTAGGCCATCCCAGTCATTATCAAAAGAAGGTGCCATAACGTTTTAGAAAGTGAATTGCAGCAAGCCTGTAAAAACGTTCGTATTTAAAAAAGGAAACAATAAAAACAGTTTTAAAAAAGGAAGTCATCATGAATCTCATTTGTAAAAAAGAAAAAGATAAAAAAAGAAAGAAACAACCTCACCTGCCAATTCCTCCCTAAAACGTTCTTTCACGAATTGTCACTTAACAGATGGTTTGTTGGCTGATATAAAGATGGGTATAGCAATGAATCTGTAGAGTGAATTTCACTGAATGTAGAGTCGGCTCCAGGCAAATAGAGAACAACAAAGTCAGTCAAACTTAAGTAGTTTCCTTTTGTTGAAGAGCTTGTCAGTCCCCAACAAAAAGCCATTCAATACAAATAACACGAAAAATTATTATCAAACAGGTTTCCCAATTCTTAGGGGCCGTGTAGATCTTCTCCACGTTCCAAAATGGTCGGATTCTAACTGCCAGACTGTTGCGTTCCCTCCATACCGGTTTTATCCCGATAAACAAGTTCATGTCCAAATAACCGTCAATCACATGAAGCTGAATGACTCTGTGACAGTCCACGACGCTGTTACTTCATGGACAGAAAGTATCAACACAAAAAATTTCACAGTCTGTGTCATGCAAACGGGAAGAAAAGAAGAAAGCACTAACCCATTTGCCACGATTGACTGGATGGCTTATCAAGGAGCACCAACTGAAGGATTGACGGGTACGGTTCAGTTGCAGAAATGGTGGTCTGGGTCTAAATGCGCAGATTTAACGTTTTCTAAGGTGAGGACGGGAAAGTTTTTTCCTCAGAAAATTGACTCTATAATACAGCTCTGGTCTAAATTTCCTGAACAATTTTCTGGGGTAAGGGGGTACTTCCTAATATGACCTATACGAGGATGTGCCGCTGGACGGGGTATGGTTCTCGTCCCCTCTCTGCCCTTAACAGGGTCATACGTAATTTTGCGCAAGCTTGTCCTAAACAGGGTATACAATGAGAACTGTAGCCATCCTGTGCCCTAGCTCGATTGGCTTTTTTATTGGTTACAGTTTCCATAGAAACTGTAATTACTAAGCTATCGTTTTGGTATATAAGTACATAATCTGGAGGCCAGTTCGTACACAAGGATCAAGTTGTTGTATGCATATTATATCAGTTTGTATAAACAATTCTACCTTCACTTTTTGCTCGTGTTATTTTGTAACTAGGGTTTCCATGTAATCTTTAATCACGATGTTAACTCAAATATCACATGATTTTGTGACGAAGTAACTTTTGGGCGTTAAAAAAGATGACAGATATCATCACAACCGCGCGGCGAGCATAAAAACTGAAACCATACGCACTAACTCTTGGGCGATTTTTGAGAAATTGAGGTTATCGAAAGGAATCAAAAAATGTTATTATTTGCTGCTTTACTAAAGGATAATAACTTTAAAGTAAGGTATTACATCAAGTTCTTCTTGAAACAATAAAGAAAAACAAATTACCTTTAATCGCTCTGAGTGCTTGCTTTTAACCGTCTGTGTTTTGACTTTTTTTACCGTTTTGGCAGGACAAGTTTGCTGAGGCGCCAGTGGTCCTTGTGACATCAGAGCACCTGAGGACTGGTAAAGAGTATGATGCTGCTCTCATATGGACTGAAGATGTAACTAAGGACTCATTAAAAGTCTGTCTTCGTGAAATGCAAAACTTTGACGGTAGACACGAGGATATCAGTGTGGTATGTACTTACCGTGAGGACTGTGTCTGGAATTTTTGCCGCTATTTAATAAAAAAAATACTCAAGATACTGGAATGATCACTGGGTAGATGTTAAGGCATGAGGCGATACTTACAAAAATTGCAAATTGCATAGTGGAAAAATAAAGGGTCAATGACCTGTCTCTTCCCCTTCGTGTTTACGCAGCGCCTAAGTGGACTTTGTATCCTTTCCATTATGCCAGCATGACAGGAGGAAAAACTGACAAAAAACCAAGATTCAAGTAGACCCCCCCCCCCCCCCCCCCGCCACTCTCTCTGAAGCACAACCATGGGATTGGCAATTTAAGTCATTAGTTTGGGACACTGATTTAGCTTCAAGAGATAATGAGTCTTTGATTTTAGAGTGTCATCAGGGTGATATCGCTGTCGGAAATGTAATGAGAACTGTTTTCTTTCCCTTCCTTTGAAGAAGCCGCGTCGTACCACTATCACCTTTGGTAACACTGCTATCAAATTCCTCTTGAGAGGTGTCCTTGTAGTCAGTAATAACTTGACTGCAGTTGGGATTTGATGTCCAAATAAGCTCATCGAGGTGTTTGTTGGCCATTTGCTCGTTAACTCCCTGGATTTGCAAAGTCTAAGTAGACTTGTACCAATTAACTGTTACATTAGTCCCTTTGATGACCGCCATTTTGTCGTCCTGTTTCGGGAGCGACCATTTCGTAAAATCAAACTCATCTTGGAGCAAGTTAGGTAAGCCACCTAGAGAGTCGTTCCACTTAAACTGTTCGCCAGACGCATACAGGAGACGTGCATGTTCCGCGCCTGAGTAAGCCGCCATCATGTATCCAATCAACATGTCATGAGCACGGGACAAGGAAAAAATCTGAGTTCCCGACAGGAATTAAACCTACGACCTTCCGTGCGCCGGTCGGATGCTCTAACCACTGAGCTACAAAAGACTCGTGGTGAGCTGGCCCATATACTTATAAATCTAAATCACACGAATCTTGTATATGGCCCAGCTCGCTATGAGTCCTTTGTAGCACAGTGGTTAGAGTATCCCACCGCAATACTGAAGGTCATAGGTTCAACTTTTGTCGGGGACTCAGATTTTTTCTTTGGCCCGTGCTCGTGACATGTTGATCACATCACTTCTTAGGAACATTGATATTTCCTGTTACTGTATTATAGAACTGGTTTGCCTTCTCAAATTTGCACAAGCCCCTTTTCACCGAACTTGGCTACATACCGTTTCCAAATAAGAACCCGCCATTGGATGAAATGAAAAACGCATACTGCAAGGTAAGAATGGCACTTTACAAAATTGCACTAACAAAATTACACATTATTCAGGTCTTTTCGAAGTAGAAGTGTGCGCAGGTTTTTTTTATTTTTTCCATAGTGTCTTTTGCGTATCCGTTGCAAATATATAAAGTGCTCAGTAGAGATTCAAAATTTTGGAAAATAGTTTTGAATAAAAAAATAATCCCAAAAGTTCTGTTAGTCCTATTTCTACATGTCCTACGTCACACTCAATTCAGCAGATTATAAATGTTAGGCTGTTCATCAATAGACAATATAATATTGTAAACATTTACTGTTTGTTTGTAGTTTGCCTTATTCACGAGAACTTATAACTCGACTCCGACGGTACTTGTCTCCGTTAATCACAGCACAACAGTATCTGGGAATTCAGCACCGATTCACAATGGAATTACCGCATGGATCGAGGTAAAATTCCCCCAGAGGCATTTTGTAGGGCTGGATCTACAAGGTGCTTACCGAAAAACTAACGGGTTCATTATATGTATGTCTTGTGAAATTTTTGTAGTTCCTTTCTTAACATTATACAGTGGTTTTTTGTTATGCAGATTAAATCCCAAATTGACGATACTAATCCTTTCGCATTTATTTCTGTATATAACAAGTCGAACAAGAAAATTTAGGTCAGACTACTTTCAACTTAGCCCAAGAAACTTTCAAATATTTTTTTAGCTTCAGTTTTGATTGTATCACGTTTATATTTCAGAACATGAATACGTCTGGATTCAGGGCCTGTGTAAAGGAATTATACGGGACCAGATATGATCCCTTGTCCGTCAGTTATGCTGTGCTCACAGGTCTGTAATCACTATTTCATCTAAGGATAACGCCTCTTTTTGTAGGCGCCGATTTTCATGATCGCTCGTGCAGGTCGCCAAAAAAGAAAATTGGTGAAGGTAAAAGGCGGAAGAAATTTGCGGAATTGCATAATTACACTGTATGTGAAATGTATCCAGAATGACTCAAGAATATACATAGATAGCCAAGAGCAAGTTTCATGTTTCTCAGGACTCCCCCGTGAGACTCAGAAAAACATTCGAGCGTTTAGTGGAAACCGTGAAAGCTTGAGGAAGGCAAAGTTTCGTTTTTTCGTTTCGTTTATATCTGGTCAAGCATTCTGATGGAGGAAATTAAATGCAGCATTTATTCGTGCAATGCAGAAAACAACGTAATCTACGTTGTTTTAAAGTTTCGTATGAAAATCTGATTTCAGCTAATTATAATGTTTTCCCGGGCAGTTTTTCGAACTCAAGCCAACTCGATCGCTCTCACTGCGGGTCGATCTTGTTCCAGTAAAAAAATTCGACAATCAACAACAACGTCAGAAACAGTAGTTATCAGAATATTAGAGCACCGACAATAAAAACGAAAGGCTCCAATGAAGTTTCCCAAAAAGACACTAGATAACTGAATGGCTACCTAAGAGTCAGGGAAAGCAAATGAAAAAGAAACATCATTTCGCTATTAACTGGGTTTACGATGATCATATTAAAAATAGCACTGAGTAATTCCCAAAATGTGGAGTTCGTCAAACAGTCAGGCCATATTTTAGACCACTGACAGAAAAACGAAAGGCTCAAATGAAGGGTTTCCAAAAAAAAAAAAAAGACCCTACGAAATGGCCCCCGAAGAGTGAAGCAACAAGAGTCATGGAAAACAAATTAAAAGGATGGATGATTTTTGTATTAACTGGGTTTACGATGATTCACATTAGAAATAGCACTGAGTTATTCGCAAAAAATGTGGACTATAAGTCAAGCAAGATCATCTCCCACAAAAATACTCTGCACGGAAGCTTATTTCACCAGACACAACCTGAGCAAAGGTTTAAATAGTTTTCCAAAGTGAAGAATGGATTGATATAAATGGAATACGGTGACCACTCCCACGGTAGCTAGTGTAAAGATCGCAAAACTAAACTCAAGGACATGGTTAACGGAATTTTATAGTCTACGAGTCGCTCACAATTTTGATTAAATATAAAACTCCATTTACCTTCTTGCTCCGAGCAACTATTGCTTTGACCCGGTCTGAAATTGAAATCCTCGCGCTTAAATGAATTTTTTATCAGACCGGCTGCTCCTTCCATTTTGCTCCAAGAAAGCCGAGAGTGCTCTCACCACTTACATTCAGCATAATCATGACATTCCGCAACTGTCATGCCACATGCCAATCCTCAAGTTCATCCCGCGCATTTTACCCTCACCGAAGGAAAATGGGAATAACCTAGTGTATGTAGACAAGACTTTCGACAGTTTTCGCATCATTCTCGTTTATCTGAGCATGAAAAAACTGCTAAATATAAATAGCAGCTATCAATCAATAAATTTATACACCCTTGGCTTAGGGGATAGTCTCATGACACTAGAATGACTTCCATTCCGGAACGCCAAGTTCATTCCACCTCCGTATATTTCTCTGTATTTGTTTACATGACATGATACCGAAACGACATTTCGTTTCCGCACAAGCCATTCCGAAATAAGTTCGTTCCGACTTTCATTCCGAATTTAATTCTCCTTCTGGCGGGTCGAATTTTAATTCTGTTTTTTTTTTTAACGAATTATATTCTGGATTGAAATTTCCAAATCGTGTAGTGTGGAGCGAGTGGCGCGTGGGTATCTGATCTGGCGCGAAAACCTGCGCTGTTCGATTTTGTCATATGAATAAAGTATGAACGTCACACTGGAACGAAACCCATTCCGAAATGAAAGTCATTCCAGCATCATACAAACACCCCTTTAGTTGGGTGCATTATGTACTTTGCAGATATCTGTGAGCTTGGTTGGATCTATTTCAACGGCTTTTGCTACTTAACGAGTAAGACTTGTCAAAACTGGACCACCGCACGGGATAAATGCCGACAAGAAAACTCGGTTCTTGTTGATGTCCAAAACAATGAAGAAAATGTATTTTTACAGCATCTTCATAATGGAGAAAAATCCTGGCTGGGATTCAACGACATTTTTACAGAGGGTTCCTTTACTTGGGCAGATCGTGGTACCGGGAACTTTACAGCTTGGGCCAAAAACCAACCAAACAATTTTCGGGATGAAGACTGTGTGCATTCACTAGGTGTTGAATACAAATACAAATGGAATGACGTCAAATGTAGTGACTGTCATCAGTATACTTGCAAAAAAGGTAGGATATGAAAAATAAAACAACTTGCAAGGTGTATTTTATCATGTGTATGGGTGGGTGGAGGTGAAAGAACAAATGACCTAGTTAGTGATTTGATGATTTTTACATTACCAATAAAACAACCTGTTTACCTCCATAACTTTGCATAACATCTTTTCCAATGTTTCAGGTATCAAAAAGATAATGCTTATGCAATCTTTTGAGGGGAATCAACGAGGCGTATTATAGGCATTGCGTAAATCATGAAAAATAGTAAATGAATCGATCTCTAAAACGAATTGGGTGCGTTTCTTTACTGAAATCCAAGATCAGATTAAAAATCAGGATCATTACGATTTTTCGTCAAGAAAGGAAGCGATGTATCCAAGGATTATTTTTCATTCATTTCCATAGAAACGACCCACAATATCTTCGGTATCCCGTCGAAAGAATAACACGGCTACTGGCAATGTTGCAAGTCTTGCTGATTTCTCATTGTATTGTGGATGATTTATAGCTCAAGGATACAACTTTAGAGTGGCCAAATGAAGAGGAGAGTTTGGCAAGAAGATATGTATTGGAAGAATAAACTCTTGCAATAAGTGCCGGCAAAGTTGGGGATATAGCAGTTTTGTCCTTGGGAAATAGGGCTAGCAGGTCTTGTTTATATTGCGATTTTACCACCCCAATAAAACGGATAAAATCGATCGATTAATCCATGCCTCGACTTCAAAAATGCCCTTAAAGATGAACAGTGTTGTCAAACAGCCGATGTATGTCATTATTACATATGTGTCGGGTTACTGGCAATATTTCATTCTTTTCGGATCCGTAGTAAAGAAACGCTTCGGATCATGTATCCACAGAATCCGGTTTTTGGTATGATCCAAATAAAGAATCCACCTCCGTTGTGGATTGTTTGGATCAAGAATCCGTTTTCAGATTAAAAATCCGGATTTGGATTTTAGTAAAGGGACGCACTCTTAATGTGCTTTGTACTCTGTTTCAATTTTCTTCTAATAAGAATCTTTTTTTCATTTTGAGCAGATTTGAATGAGTGCAGCAGGGACAAGTATTATTGTCATCAGGCCGCCAGCTGCACTAATTATCGGGGATCATTCAACTGCACTTGCGACAAAGGGGACGGCTTTGATTGTAACAAGAGAGGTGTGTATAATTTCTTTCTTAACATAATTTTAGAGAGGAAAAATCAAAACAGCTTAAATTGATTTATGGACGGGTTCCAACCTTACAACCGAGGGTACAAGTGCAAATTACTAGTGTTTTATTATCATGGAAGTACAAACGTCTGGATGCCCAGAGTAAAAAATAAAAGTTTTGGCTGGGCGGCAAACCGTAACCAGCTGCAGCATCTACTAAAATTTGTAGTAACAATTACACAATAATTTGCGTAAAAAAAAAAACGGGATAAAAATGATATGATAAAAGTGTCATAAAAAAAATAAAACAAATAAATAAATAAATTCTACAAGCTTTATGGACGTCTTTAATTATAAATTAAAAATGTTCGTAAGTTAAAAACCATCGTTCATATAGCTGTCCATTAAATTACGAGAACGTCTAAGGTATGTCAATAACATTTCGATAATTAAGTGTCTGTTAAATGATAGGTGTCCAAAATTCCTATAGATATCTAACCGCTCAGCTTGAACATTCTAGCAACGTGTAATGAACTAGACAGGATTGCCTTTTGCATTAGGCGCATAATACTTACAAGCTCTTTTATATTTTGCTCAACCTCTTTCAAACAGCCTTCAAGGACATCAATGATGATGTTATAAGTGATTGATTTTGTACTCAGGAAATCGGTTTGTCAGCTCTAGTCTCAGTTGACTGGACTTCGTTGTCTTCTCGAAATCTTTAGATCTCTGTTTTCCATCCATGGACAGCTCATTTCGATCACTCTGACTTGCTTGCTGGTCTTGTCAATGATCGTGGCATCGATTCTATTAGCTTTTACTTGATCATGAGTTGCGTCAGCGAATAATGGGACGTCCAAGAAGGCGGTTGCATGCTCATTCTCCTGCTGACAGTGGCTTGGGTGTGACTTAATGTGAGAACCACGGTTCAACTTTAGTAATGAGATCTAAAGATCTAAGGACTTCAAAGAATAAGATCTTGAAAGCATTGTTATGTCTCTGTAGTTACTTAGTCTGTGCCAGTGCACTACAGCCAGATAG